>JAHTLZ010003547.1:13241076-13306902 GCA_023846285.1 Phrynocephalus versicolor | reverse complement strand
AGATAGATAGATAGATAGATAGATAGATAGATAGATAGATAGATAGAAATTGGAGGGGAAAAGAAATTATTTCTTTATTTGTATCAGAGCATTGCACAATGTTAAATTCTAGATGTACATGAAATATAGGTAAAATTAAAGCAAATTTACAGTTTAAACAAAAGAATGAGATTGTGATGCTACTCTTTAGGAGAAACAGACAGTATGTTAAAAAGATAAATACAACAAATTTATGTGATAATAAGGATCTGAGTTCAAGTGGTATTTCCAAACAGAAATTTTGTTTGGAAAGCAAACCCACTGAATTAAATGGGAAGTGAGTGTGGAAATATTAGTATGGTGAATGGTACAAGTAGGAAACTGTATACAGTATAACTCCTTCCACATGGTCTCTAACTCTATGCCCTGCTGACACTCACTACAAGCTGTGAATAGAATTTCTGTAGAAGAGGAGGCTCTATGTTTCTCACGGCCTCAAGGAATCTTGAAGGAGGTGCTCTATGTGTGTGTACATGGTTAGATATTTGGAGACTTTCAAACAGTAACTACAGTATATGTACCTCATAGGCATGAGTGAACCACTCTAAGCATAGATCCACTTCCAGTTATGCAGATTTTTAATTGTACAAAAATTGCTGCCTTAGCAACAGTGGCTTGTTCACACCAGAGAAAACAAAGCCAGTCTCCAACTTTCTGAATTGTCAGCGGTTGTTTTTATTTACACATACACACACCAAACAAGTTAAGATAAGCAGATATTAAAAGGATAGAACCAAGTGCACTGGGTTCAGTGAAATCTTTATTCTTTCCTGTTTATTAGAAGTCCGAGATCAAAGTGAATGGCCAGATTCAGTTCTGTAGTGAAATGAAGTGTTGGATCTGGGGCAGAAATTAATTTTGGTGTGCAGAGTGGTGGCAAAAAAGACAGTCTGAGTTGCTTAAAGCACACATAAAGCCAAATGGCAGTGGGTGGTATTTTGCACCATACAAACAATTAGAAGCAAGTAGAAAAGGAAGCAGAAAAGACAGAAGCAGAAAAAGACCCTAATATGCTAATTTTTACCTAGCTGCTTAGGGCTCCTACAGGAGGAATGCTCACATTCATCCACAGCAACACACACATACTAACCTTAAGAGAACAGAGGTGAGTAAGCTGGGAGTAGAGTCATGGCAACGGGACCTCTTTTCCTGTGGAATCAAAACATTGCTCTACTCATCCAAATAGCTTCCTCGGTCAGACTGACAAAACTACTTGGATCAGTAGCAAAACGTTTCGATCCCAGAACTACAGAAGTCCAGTTGCCATGAGTCATTGCCAGGATAACCTCACGTGGATGGTTAGAATCCCCACAGACAAAGGTGGAGAAGAAATGAAAAAGGAAATTCTAGAGCATGAATGCTCTCCAGAAATGTTGACACAAGGCTTTCACTTCACCCTTTGGCTATGTGAAATGGCTGGCCAAATGGATGAAATATATAGCGCCTGCTGACCTCGTTCTGAGTCCCCCCAAGCACTTTAGTGGTTAGAATTTCCACAGCTTCAGAGGTGGGATTCTTCACTTATCTCTTTCTTTCATGCCAGCTGAATGTGCTGCGTATATACAGTGTATTTATTACCTTTGAGTCTCTCTCTCTGTCTGTCTAATTAATCTATTACTACAAATTAGTGCTAAAACACTACCCTGCATGGTTTACAATAAAAGTAATATACAACCAGGGCTTATGATAAAATTTTCCATCCCATTTGTTTTTTTTTAACTGCAGCACATCTTTTAAAAAATGGTCCCATGGTTAGTGGGTTGATCAAGATAACTTAGTAACTACTTGCATTGCCAAAATCACATAGATAAACCTAATTCATTTTCATGCATGTTTCCAAAGACAGTTCTCATCCCTAATCGTAACCATCAAACCCCTTTAGAAGCTCAATTGTTAGAATAGGAAACCACTGTGACTTGTTTACTGGACATGGGATATATCCAATTCTAGTCCCAATTAGAGTGATGAATTACGTTTCCATAACTTGTGACCAACAGGTTCCATTGTTTCATTGGGTCTATTCTACTTTGGATGAGTATGGGATTTAGACCTATGCCTGCTTATTTGTGTCCTGATATTTATCATTGACATAAAGCCCAAGAATGAAATATGTGAAAGTTTTACAAGTATTTCAAAATAGTGCCAAGCTGGAGGGAAGTAAATTGGAAACAGACGATAACATTTTGAGTGTATGTAATCACTGACCATACAATTTTACAGCAAATGTAATTTGAACTAGGCCCCGTATTAACTTGGAGTTAGAGTATTACTCACAATGTTTAAAGCTTGATGATCCAAAACCTATCAGCAATAAATTTGGATTTAGTGTTTTTGATATTATAGAAGCTCATAGTCAAGTACCAGAATACAAAATTTAATTTGTTAAAACCAAAGTAATGTCCTTGTATGATTTAATTAACTCTCTGGCTGATGTTGCCTCCTTTAATTGCAATATCTGTAAGATACAAATAGATCTAAGTACTCCTACATGGCTATGTCAACAAGAAGTATATGAGCTGTCTATAATCAGTTGTTATAAGAATTCATGTTATACCTTCTATCCCTGTCCCCTCCCCCAACTAATAGAAAGCATGACTTTTGAAAATATAATAGGCATTTCATTTAAGGCAAAGCCTTACTTTTCATAAACCATGTGATTTGGACTGGGAACTAAAACAGATTGCTAGTCCCAACTAGAGCAGACCCATAGACTCGGCAGGACCTATAAGTGTAGACTTACCAAAGTCCTGTTGATTCAATGGGTCTGGTTTAATTGGGATCAACAACTGGATTTGCCCAAATTGTTTATACATTTTTTTTATTTTCTTATGAACTAGGTTCTCTGGGTTATAGAAAACTGAACTCTTGGGGGGGGGAGTGAAATATAGTGTGTAAATGCATAAAGCAAAATGTATAGATGAGCAGCGCCAGGCCCAGGGTGTGTTGTGGAGGCCTTAGAAAGGTTGTGCCAGGCTTGGGGTGAGCTGTGAAAGTCCATTCCAGGGAATGCCAGGCCTGGGGCAAGCTCCAGAGGCCTCACAGAGGCCCACCACGTGGCCTGTGCCAAGGCCTAGAAGCCCGGTGCACCCCTACCACATGGCCCGGAGGCCCATTCCAGGCAGCACAGGGGCCGTGATGAAATGCGTCTTGCTTGGAAACTGGAGCAGTGCTCACAAACCAAGGCAAAAATTTATTACATTTTTTGCTCAGTTTGCAAAATACAATCCAAGGTACTTGTAAACTAAGATAATACTGTATATGACATGGGTTGTACTCAGAATCTGAAACATTTCTTTATATATGTAGGAGGTTTTTGATCACACAGGAGAATTCTAGTAGTGAAATGGATAGGAAGACTCTTTCTTGAAGCTCCCACAATACTCCAGTTCCTTATGGCACCGTCTATAGAAGCTTAGAGGACTATTCAGAACCATGAGGAAGATGGTGATGAGAGAAGCAGCGGGACCTGGGACTGATACCATTTGCCCACCTCTTGACACGGGGAATGTGCTGAGTGGAACTCTGTTGAAGAAATGTTCCTGCTAAGTGGATAAGAAGCTAGATCCAACTTGGTTTAATAGTTTAAAATGCTGAATGTGTCTGCATTTGAATGTGAGTGATCAGAAATTGTATTTATTATTTATCATTTCATTTACATACTGCCCCATCAATGCACAGCACTATTCCAGGCGGTGTACATATAAAAATAACATAATATCACAAAACAATAACTATATGTCTGTGAAGATTCTCAGTCATCCAGATGAGTTTATCTGGAAGTTGAATCATGGCAACTGGACTTTTACTTGAGAGATTGAAATGTTTCCCTGCTCATCCAAACAGCTTCATTAGTCTGAACAAAGATAATTGCAAGTCCTCCAACAGATGTGTGTGTGTGTGTGTGGGGGGTTAGGCACAGACTATCTGCTACTTTCATACTGTGATTTCAACAATACCCAGAGAAATCAAAAATACTTCACGCCTTAACCACCAAGGCCATAGCTAACGAACCATACTGAGGCCATTGCTCACCTTAAGGCTATTGAGACTGTTGTCTTCCTAATGAGGCTATTCAGGCCATTGTTAATCCTATCAGCCTAATTCAGACAAGGGTGACAAGAGTGAAAAAGTGAACTATAAAATGGAAGACTCGCAACTAGCTTTTTTCAGACTAATGAAGTTATTTGGATGAGCAGCAAAACGTTTCTGGCTGCTTTTACACGACCCCTAAAATCCGATGCAAAGGGCTCTCAGATGCGGAACTTAAAATTGTTTTCCCACCAGCTGCGGACTTTAAAAAAAATTAAGTATGACCACGCCCACCTAAGCGTGCCCCAGCAAATTTTACAAGTACCTAGTCTCCGGAGGTAAAAAAAATTTCCCATGCAGAACGTAAAGCTGTGGATGCCGGGCTGTCCTCCCCTTCTGTTTATTTTTGTTGTCCCTGCTGCCCCTTTTACAAACAGGAATCCCTACGGGGCTGCTCTGACGGCAGGCAGAGGTGAGCCTGCATTTTCTCTCTCTCTTTTTTTCTCCCACCCCACTGCAGACAGGAGCAATGGAGTGCAGAAGGGTGGGAACACAGGAAGCAGTACAAAACCCCACGATCTCTGGTCCGAATTTAAGTTGCCAGTGGATTTTAGAGATTGGGTAAAAGCGCCCTCTGTCTCTCAAGAAAAAACAGTCCAGTTGCCATGACTCAACTTTCAGTAAAACAATAACTAAAACATAAAAACCAAGATAAGCCACCATAAGAAATAAACTAGCTATAAAACATGAATGCACAGCGTATCAAAGCAGTAGTCCATCCGGGTGTGGATTTGGGAAAGTACGTTTGAAGGCCTCTCAAAAGAGATGTGTCTTCAAGCAGCCTCTTAGGACCAGGATGGAAGGGAGTCAGGCGTAGCTCCACCAGTAGGCAACTCCAAAGAGATGGTGCCTCTGCAGACACCTTGTTGAATATTGGGGGGGGGGCGGCGCTCCTTTACTGTAGCCACTTAGTATCCAAGCATAATGTAGTATACATAAAAATCACACTCTGCTGAATATTGTGAATGCAAGGTGCACATGTTATGTGCTGTCAAGCTGTTTCTGTTTTATGGCAACTATAATAAGGATTGCAAGCTGTATTTATTTTTAATTAGATTTTAAATTTTATTTTATTTATTAATATTTTACTATTATTTTATTATATCTTTAGATTATTGTTTGTCCATTTGTCAGTCCACTGTTTATCCCTGCCATCTTATTTTTCCTGGTATTATTCTTTTTATTTGTTATTTTTACTTTGCATTACTGTTATAGGCTGTTCACTGCCCAGAGTTCCTTCGGGAAAGTCAGGCAGTATATAAATGGAAATAAATAAATAAATAAATAAATAAATAAATAAATAAATAAATAATAGTTTCCCCATCTCTCTCTCTCTCTCTCTCTCACACACACACACACCAACTGGAGATAATTTAGGTGTTCTGTTTCCTAGTCTGATGTTTCATCCATTACTGCAGTGTTTCTTAACACCCAGGTGTTCTTGGTCTACAGGTTCCAGAAGCCATTATCACCAGCTGTGCTAGCCAAGGTTTCTGGCAATTGCAGTCCAATAACACCTGGGTTACCCAAAGCTGGGAATCACTGCATTACAGAACACAGACACGTTACTAGTATATGAGCATATTTTTATTTATTCTCTTCCAAATGTTCTCAAATACTTTCTCTGTTGTTACTTCTGTTGATCTCTAGTTGTAAAATATAAAAAAAGTTTTAATCACACTTATTATTCACATAGTATTCCATGGCTGTGTGACAGATTTGGCTACAAATCAGCTGGGCTGATTTGAACCAATTGAAATATGATTTTGTACTGCCACCAAGATGAAACTCTTCAAAAGTATTGTTATGCCTACTGCAGCATGTCTGTGAAACATGGAAACGCTCAGCCAAGATGACTAAACAGTAACATGTTTTCCAACAACTTTGCCTTAGAAAAATCCTTCCCATTTCATATTGTAAACATAACAATAATGAAGAACTACTACAAAGATCAGATTCCAAACATCTCACTATAACTGTGAATGAATGTCAAATACACTTTGTCAGCCATATCCTGTGCATGCCCAAACTGCACTAGGGTGGATACCTCCTGGAGGAAAGAGGAAACAAGGCTGGCCTTGAAAAACGCTCAAGGAAGACCTCAAAACCATCGTTGTTTCTTGGCATGATGCCAAAGATGCTTCTAATTAAAAATGGGCATGAATAAAAAAAATGGCATTTCGTTTGTCGTTTCAGTTCGTTTCCATTTTTCGCAAATTTTTGCAAAAAATTCATTTTCATTTTCGTTCGTTTGTTACCATTTCATTACCATTATTTTTGAATTTGTGTGATTTTTTAGCATTTTAAGCAATTCACTCATATTTCAGTGACGGAAACGAAACGCACGACAAAAATTCTGGTGTTTCTGTTCATTTCGTTTCATTTTAGAGACAAAATTCATTTGTCGTTTCATTGCGTAACGAAACAAAAAACAAAAACGGAAATGAAAAATTTTTCATTTCATGCCCATCTCTACTTCTAATTCTTTTCCAGTGAATTCCCATCCCCATTTAATTTCTGTATTTGAGGCTTATTTGAGCGAGTCTCTGTGCTGTTGCCTGTGTTTTGCAAGTACTTGTATTAGGCAGTGGTTACACTTTATTCCTTTACATAACCCACCCTCTTATTTAGTACTAATATTTGAGGTTGTGTTAGATTTTTATTTTAGTCATGTTCCTTAGTAGGTTTCTTCTGTCTTTAGAAAGCGAGTCTTCTTGAGTGCACAAGAAGCATGTGCAAGTCTAGAATCAGGCAGAATTCATGAGGAGTCTGCTGTGCTTCCCAATTTCATGCAGGAAAAAAGTTAAGTATTTTAATTTCCAAATTCAAATCAGGTGGTAGTGAGAAGCTTTCGATCCCCAAATTTCTATTCAGATTTGGATCCAAATCAGGTCAGGTCTAAATCAGTCTGACCTCTATTGCACCAGAATCTGAATCTCAAGGGCAAACTGGGGAATGTTCCAGAGTAACATTTTTTGCTCCTTCCTGCAGCAGAAATCTTATGCATAAAGGAAAGTATGACATAATAGGGTAGCTTCTTGTTATGTCAAACTATGTTCATATTAATCACTGCTAATCCAAAAATACACAGAGTTAATTTTGCACAGGTTGCATATTAATGTAGCAAGTGTTTTAGGGGAAAAAAACTATATGATAATAAGTTTGCTACTTTTGTTTTATCTGACCAGCTTCCTGTAGGTTTATGGTGTTTAGAGATAGAAGTTTCATTGCACGACTCCTCTTGGTTCCCTGAAGGTGGAATTGTATGAATGATCCAGATGATATCCTCCATTTTACCCTCCTGTGCTTTGCACTATCTCTTCTGTCTTATTTCTTACCACAGAATATCCATTAAGGAGGGAAAGATAGAACAGATGCACAGCATCTTGAGTGGTGATGCTGAGAACCATCCATCTGGAAGGATCCTTGTTTTTTAAGATGCTTTGGACAGACGGAAGCATTGGTACAATATCAGGATGATAAAAATGCATGCCTCCTGTTCTCAATGATAAACTGATAATGACCATGGGGCATGCCACCTAAAATCATGATCCTCTAGTCTACTAAGAGTCATTGAGACATTAATTATAGTCATTGCGAGAAAGAAAGTGGAGGGAGGGAGAGATGAATGCATAATTCACAGAGGGTTGATAAAGAAGGTGTGAATGTCCTTGTAAGCTGGACTCCAAGGAAAAGGGTTTGAAAAAGAAGGGAAAGAAATCACTCTACAACTATCAAATTAATTTTATTGCACTCTTTAAAAATCATTAGAGCTGTTTCAAGTACTCTGGTCAGGATTCCATCTGTAGTTGTAGGAAATGCTAATTACACATTAACAAAGCTATGCAGTTGTCTTTTATTTTTTTAGTTGCATTTAACTCTACTTGTTATAAATCCTAAAGCTACTTGCAAAACTTTTTGTAGTCGTACATTACATCTGTCAATTCAAGTTATTAAATCACAAATTTTTAAGCAAATCCGAACATAGGTTTATATGTCTCAGGGAGTTAATTATAATGTTCAGCATAGTGTAAGTGACCAATCTTTTTTCAGCACCATCTGAACTTTTGCTTGGCTAACTGCAATGCAGCAGATGCTTCTGTGGGGAGATAAAGATGTTTGATAGGTATTCTATACTTGCTGGATTGGGCAAGAAAAGAGGTCTTCACAGATGTAATAAGAAAATTAAACTCTCTAACGTAGAAAGTAGAGATGGGCACGAAATGAATTTTTAATTTGTTTTGTTATTTGTTATTCATTTCATTAGCTAATGAAACGAAAAACAAACCAATCAAAGAAAAATGATATGAAATGAAATGGAAATTTCTGTTTTGTTAATTTTGTTTTTTGTTTGGGGGACACTTAACTTCCTGCGGAGTAGACTCCCGATGGGTCCTCCTGGAAATATAAATAAGTAAATAAATAAAAATGGTGCCCCCCAGCCTCCCAAGGAAGCAAGTGCCTGTCAGCTATGGGGGTGGGTGGGTGGGAACCAAGCCCTGGTATCAGGGCTGAAAATAATAAAATAAAATAAAATAAAATAAAAGTGCCGACCCGGCTGGGGAACCTCATGGTTGGCACTGTAAAATATTTTAAAAAATTAAAACGCAACAACCTGGCCCTGTTGGCCGCATGGTCGGTGCCGAAAATTAAAAAAAAACATATAAAAATAAAAATATGGGGAAGCAAGCTTGGAGCCAGCACCTTTCAGCTATGAAGGGAAAAAACAAATGCAAGCCCCAGCATTGGGGCTGTAAATAAATAAATAAATAAAAATAAAAGCCAACCCGGTTGGGGAGCCACATGGTCAGCACTGTAAAATGTTTAAAAAAAATAAAGAAAATAAAAAGTGCCGACCCAGCCCTTGGGGTCACATGGTAGGCACTGGGGGGGGGGAAGTGGCAGTGGGATGGTGTATTTGGCCGGGTGGCAGTAGACCGTCCCACCGCCACCTCCAGAAGCCTGGCAGCAGGAGGCGTCACCGCCGCCTCTGGAGCCCCAGCCGTGGTCGGGCTGGGCGGCAGTAGGCTGACCCACTGCTGGTCCTCTGGATGTGGTGGCAGGACGGTCTACCGCCATCCAGCCTGGTTGCGGCGGTGGGACAGTCTACTGCTGCCCGGCCGAGTCCAGCTCGGTTCGGGTTCGTATGAATTTTTTTTAAATTTTGTACAAACCCAAACCAAACCAAGGGTGGGCCCGAAACAGAACCAACTGAACCATCAGTTTTCTGTTTTGTTCCCACCTCTAGTAGTAAGGGATTTTGCAGGAATAAATTTAGAGAAGGTTTGTAATATACAATGGATGGTTATGGACTTAATGACTTCATTAGTAATGTATGAAGTGATACAGCTTGGCTCTTTGATATCTTCTACAGTTAGTTGCCATTGCTTAGTTGAGTAGGGCTCCTAGATGCCCCAAGCATATGCCATATAGCCTGATTTCGGAAGCTAAGCAGGCTCGGTCCTGATTAGTACGTGGATGGGAGACCACCAGGGAATACCAGATGTTGTAGGCGCCTGGAGTAGGAACTGGCAAGCCACTCCAGTATTCCTGCCAAGAAAACTCCATGGACATGGGGTCACAAAGAGTCAGTCATGACTGTAATGACACAACACATGCAAGCATTACGGTGTAAAATTGGAGGCTGCTGTTGCACCTAGGTTTGGGAAATATCATTTTGTTGTCAGCAGCAAAATAGGGAACAGTGTTTCCTCCTTGGGTAAAGGTGCATAATATTCAGGCTGGAAAGAGAGACAATCTGGGACAGAAATACTTCATCAGCCCTTCTCTCTGGCTGAAAGCCTATTGTGTAATTTATACCTGTGGAAGGGTGATTTCAGTAATTAAAGGTTTTGTACTCTCACATCTTTTCTAATTTCCAAGCAGTCCCATCCATTACTTGGAAGTTCTGGATGCCATGGGATGGAATGAAGCTGTCTTTAATTACTAAAATTTGCCAGTGCCAAATGACATTTAGAGCAGGGGGGATTTTAAAAATTAAGAATTTTCCCTCTTCATCTGCCAGTCTCATGGTTTTCATGCAATGACAAAGATGAGGTGGGACTTTGAAAAATAACACAAAACCAGGACAAAGTTAAGAATTACCAAAAAGTACCTTCTCCTGGTGGGCATAAACTGTAGCAACTACAGTCTATATGATTAACAGCCGCCCCCCTTTGTGTAATAAATACTCCAAACCAGCTACATGAAGTGGCCTACTCACTTTGCTTGCCACTTTCCCTGCTGAAAGAGAACATGAGCTTTTAGTGGTATATTTTAAGGAAGGACATGAATCAACATTACACTGGTTTATTTATTTATTTATTTATTTATTTATTTATTTATTTTAAGACTTGTATACCGCCCGTCTTCCCGAAGGAACTCCGGGCGGTTCACAGCAAACAAATATATAACAAAGTCAAAAACAATGTAAATACAACAATTTAAAAGCACTTGAGCATACAATAAAATGAAAAAAAAAGCAAGGGCAGATGGCGGGAAAAAAAATTAAACTAGGTCACCAAACGCCTCTTGGAAGAGCAAGGTCTTCAATGCTTTCCTAAAGGCTGGCAGGGACTGTGCAAGGTGCACTTCGCTGGGGAGATGGTTCCACAGGGTGTGGCCCGCCACAGAGAAGGCTCGAGTCCGGGTGGACATTTTTCAAGCCTCCTTGGGCATGTGCGCCCGCGACAAACTGGTCGGTCGGGCCTATGTTGACCGCTGGGAGATCTGCTCTGCCAGGTAGTCAGGTCCCAGGTCATGGAGGGTTTTATAAATTAAAACCAAGACCTTGAATCTGATTTGGGACACAACAGGCAACCAATGCAGATGAGCCAGAACTGGGGTAATGTGGTCGAACCGGCGCACACCCACCACCAGTCTGGCCGCCGCATTCTGTACCCGCTGCAATCGCCGAAGGAGAGACAAGGGCAACCCCATGTAGAGAGCGTTGCAATAGTCTAACCTCGAGATCACCAACACTTGCACAACAGTCTTGAGCAAGTCCCCATCGAGGTAGGGACGAATCTGGGCTATTTGTCGGAGGTGGAAAAAAGCAGTCCTGGACACAGCAGCCACCTGGGCCTCCATAGTGAGTGCTGGGCCCAGGACTACGCCCAGATTCCAGACACTGTCCGACAGCCAGAGGGAAACACCCTCCAAACTGGGGAGAGGGCTTCCATAACCAGATGGAGAAGTCCCAAAGAACATAACCTTGGTTGTTGCCGGGGCGGGCAAGCCACAACAAAGGACAATGGCCACAGCCACGTGTAAGGAGGAAAATAGCTATAGAGGCAGGTGCTGAATCCGAGCAAGTAAGAATGCACGGACAGAACACGGGACTCAGATCAACCTGGCCTGATAGGAAGTATGACGTGATCCCAGGGGCCAGGTCAGCACTGCATTTAAAGGGCCAGTGGGAACAGAACCCACCTTTGCGTTTTTACAGGACAGATCCAAGTGGTTGAAATAGCAGCACAGGACCTGCACTCAGGTGAAACAACTGAACAAGTCTCATCAAAGTAAAGGCCATGGGCTAATCATGAGGGAACAGCTGGCGGCCTGTGGAAGGTTCCATTGATACAGGCCAACCTTGGTGTCTACGCCCCTTGGGGGTCCTGTCAGCAGGATAAGGTGCAGGGGTACCTTTGGGGTGGACACCCCAGGGATACCTACCACTAAGACTTGCTGTGGGGAGTTCCCAAAAGACCTGGGGTGGGGGGGAATACAGCAACATCAAGGGACAAGTGGGTATTGGATCTGACCCAATGACTCAGCCAGAGTACTTCTTGTGTTTGCAACCAATAAAGTGGCCGATTTGTTTTTCCAAACATTTAATGGTCTTGTGCAGTTATACTTGGTAAACTTGGAGGCTCAGCTATAGGCAACAATAACATTTTCAGACCCATTTGTGCTCGACATTCATGGAAATGTGGGTGGTTTGAGTTTTTCATGCAAAAGAAAAAAAATATTTTTTCACAAGAAACTTTCTTCAGAAATTGCATCTTGGTTAAAAAAATTTGCACAGAATATGAGCCCCTCTATATGACTGGAAAGAAATCAAACCTGTACACTGCTACATTTTGTATTGCAAAGAAGGATTGCAATCTTTGTACTGCATCTCCAATACAAGCTACAGAATATCTTGCCAAAGCTCTAACTTCTCTATTAAAGTAAGCATGTAGAAGTTCTAACCATGCACAGTTGAAGGAAACTTTAATGCTTTGTCTTCAGAATAAAAATGCTGGACTAGATTTGGCTAGAATTGTTAGAAAAACTAGTAGGATCCCAAATAAGCCAAACATTATCTTTCGTGGGACAAGTATCAGACAGAATTCAGAAATTCAAGGAAATGTGTGATGACATAGTCGGTCAGTGATATATTTTTCATGTATTTTCATAATTCAAATTAGCAGATTCTCTTTCATGAGTGCACTTTGACTTTTTATCACATTAAACATTATTATATATGACATATATCTAACATTCTGAGTGCAGGGCAGTTTTCCCCAATTGTAGGGTTTTAATAAGTTTGTCCCCATAGCAACTTTGATTCAGATGACACTGCATGAAATCTTAAATGCAGATATATCTTGTTTAAAAAAATAATTCCTGGAAGATACATAGCAAACTTCCATGCTAACTTTCCCATCTTACTAATATAAATAAATATTGATATGATGCAGATTTTGAAGCTGAGGCTCCAGTACTTTGGCCACCTCATGAGGAGAGAGGAATCCTTGGAAAAGTCCCTGATGTTGGGAAAGATTGAAGGCAAAAGGAAAAGAGAACGGCAGAGAATGAGATGGTTGAACAGTGTCAATGCAACCAATATGGATTTGACCAAACTGCGGGAGGTAGTGGAACATAGGAAGGCCGGACGAGCTGTGGTCCATGGGGTCATGAAGAGTCGGACATGATTGAACGACTGAACAGCAGCAGCAACAACAACAACATTATGCATATCCAAATTGATATGATGCATATCCAAAAAAAGAAGAAGAACCAAAGAGAGGGATGGAGAAAGAGAAAGCCCACAACAGTCACTTAAAAACAAAAGGTTTCATTTGTCTGAAATCACTTTTGAAAGCAGAAATGTTCAGAATTAATCCAGACCCATCTAAGCTAAAAATGGGAAGATGTAACAAATGAGGTATGTCATGACTCAATCCAAGGCCCAGTATTCCTGGGCAGGAAACAAAGGAATAAAAAGGAACCAAACACACAATTTACAACTTGATACCTGGCTCAGCAATACTACAAATGAGAAAGAATGGTGGCAGATCAAAAGCTGAGTATAAGCCAGTAATGTGATATGGTTATTAAAAAAAAAACACCTGCAAGGTACTGCTTCCCCTCTATTTGGGACAGGATAGGCCTCATCTTGAATACTATGTCTAGTTCTGGATGCTACACTTCAAGAAGGATGCTGAAAAACTGGAACAAATTCAGAAGAGGGCCACAAGAATGATCTGTGGATGAGAAGGGGACCTAGACCCTTGAAGAAACACAGAAAGAACAGGGCATGTATAACCTTGACTAGAGATGGGCACGACCACGAAAAATGAAGTTTCGAGTTGTCATGTGTTGGAGCCGGCCCGTTTCGGCTCGTTTCCTTTTGTCGTGAAATTTTTCAGAAATTTCTCATGTCGTTTGTCGTTTTTTCGTCTGTTGTTAGTACTGGTTTAGGGGGGGAGGGTAGCGGGCTCCTGGAGGCACCTCTCTGGGGTGGGTGCCTCCTCTGGCCCAATACAAAGGGAAAAGTATGCGTAGCCATTGCGTGCATATGCGTACAAGTGGCACTGGCAGAGGCACCTCTCTTTTGGGTGCCTCTACTCTGACTCACTAAGAAGGACAGCATACTGGCATACTGGCATACAGTGCACTTGTTGGGCTGGGGAGCAAAGCCCTCTGGGCGCTCTATGGCTTTTCCAGTGCAGGTTAGGGTTACGGGTAAGGTTAGGGTGAGTTAGTGGGCTGCACCTCTGGGTGCCTCTGACCCACTAAGAAGGACAGTGTACTGGCGTATGGGTTCGGGTTCGGGTTCGGGTTAGGGTTAGGGCTAGGGTTAGTGGGCTTTTAATGCCCTCTCTGGCACACCCAGAAGTCTCAGTCAAAACCTGGCCATGCAATTGGTGGAATGGCTCAAAAAATTTGCATGGTCCCATCCCATGGCCCGCCCATCATTGCACCTGCGCAGGTGTAAAAAATAAAAATAAAATAAAATAAAATAAATGGAGACGTTTTATTGCAAGACAAACCCACTGTTGCTACTGTAAAAATTCAGGCAGTTAAAATAGCTAATTTTCGCACGTTTCTGTGGTGCTTTGGTGTGTTTTTGGACCACGATTTCAAAATAAATATTGCAGTCACCGACTCGCCATTTTGGATCCCTTGCCCGCCCGCACCGCATGGCATGGCGAGTTTGGCGACTTTGGCGAGACGACGAGGATGCCCCCCAGCAGAGCAGCCCAGGACAGGAGAGGGGGGAGGCCATTGACCCCCCTAGAAACCACCCCTCTTTTCGCATGTTTCTGTGGTGCTTTGGTGTGTTTTTGGACCACGATTTCAAAATAAATATTGCGGTTGCCGACTCGCCATTTTGGATCCCCCGCCCGCCCGCACTGCATGGCATGGCGAGTTTGGCGAATGGCGACTTTGGTGAGACGACGAGGATGCCCCAGAGCAGCCCAGGACAGGAGAGGGGGGAAGGCCGGGGACCCCCCCCCCAGAAACCACCCCTCTGGCAGGTGCCCTCACTCAGGCAGGCATATTTTTGCCTGCTTTCTTGGCCGGGAATCGGGTTTTTTTAAAAACTTTTTTTCTGTGCCGCTTGGCATCGCGCGATCGCCGCGATGGCATGAACGACAACGACAAATCAGACCCAATTTTTCTTTTATCGGTTCGAGTTCGAGTTCTGGCGGAGTAATTGTCGTTACCGTTTCCGTTATGTAACGGAAACGAGGAACGGAAACGGAAACGATAATTTCGCCAAGTCATGCCCATGTCTAACCTTGACTAAAGAAGACCAAGGGGGAGCTATTTAGCACTTCTCAAATACTTGAAGGCTATTATACAGAAGAGGGGCAGGATCTGTTCTCATTCAACCCAGAACGAAGGACATTCAATAATGGGCTCAGGTTACATGAAGCCAGATTTCAGATGAATATCAGGAAAAACTTCCTAACTGTAAAATTGGTATACCAATGGAGTCGATTAATATATTGTGTTATAGTAATGTTTTATTATATTAATATATTTTATATTAATATATTTTATTAAATTTTATTATTTCTTATTTTAGTGGGAGTGTCCTGAGCAGAAATGTTAATTTTATTTTATTCAATATATTTTACCTCACCTTTCTTCTTAATAATGAGCCAAACCACTTAAGTATTTCTTCATATAATTTAAACACTCTTTAATTAAAATGGTAATTCCTGACTCAGACTATGCATCATTATGCATTCGAGTATGTGAGATGGTTTAAGATAAAATACTGTTAAAATGATATGGCTCTATCCTCTTAGAATCTCCACAGACATATATCCCCTTAGTAAACAATATTGATGAGCTGGCCAGGAAAGTCAGAGCAAGCAGCAAGGTTGAATAGCGCATTTGAGGGTGACCCCGGAATAGGCAGGAATTGCTTGCTCACATTCATGATACTTTTTATGCAGACATAAGCCTATAGCTGTAAGGCAAGAGAGGGGGGATTTTATTTTATTTTTAACTTTAATTTTATAGGCTGAATTCCAATTTAGATGTGGTAGTGAGTGGGGCTAAGAATATTGAGGCAAAGTGAAGGGTGAAATCGAAATCTTACCACTCTTGAACATTTTTCAATCAGGCATGCAAAGCCCAGCTCAATCCTGTGCATGTCTGCTGAAGAGTAACCTGCACTGGAAAAGTACCTGGACTACAAAGGACAGCTCAGTTGCACACACCTGCGTGTTTCTAGGTCTGCAAAATATCTCCATTTTATACAACAGTTTCTCAGCCTTTAAACAGCTTGTTCACAGTCACTAATTAGAGATGGCTATAGAAGATGCTTGCTGGAAAAGGCCTCCTGCAAAGCCTTTGGTGTGCATTCCCTGGTTACACAAAATCTGGATAAGAATAAGTTAGGTAGACACACATTCCTGTGCACAATGCAATCAAATATGTGCTGCTAGTGATTATTCAGCTAGGTTGTTTAGCTCAGATGATCTACCTGGGTGTGTAAACTTTTGATTTGAGCTACAAATCATTTTCACATTGTTCTAGATCAGTGGTTCTCAACCTGTGGGTCTCCAGATGTTCCTGGACTGCAACTCCCAGAAGCCTCTGCCACTCGCTGTGCTGGAAGGGATTTCTGGGAGTTGCAGTTCAGGAACATCTGGGGACCCACTGGTTGAGAACCACTATTCTAGAGGCAGACATAGTCACTTCAATCATGCCACTCTTGGAACAATCCACTTGGTTCCAGCACCGTAAATAAGTTGTTTTGTGAAATGGCAGTGGTTTTGCATCAGGCATGTTTGACAATTGTGACCATGTGATTCTCAACAAAATCATTAGGCAAAATACAGTATGCTGAACTTCTTAATATCCCTTTCAATCATCCCTGTCTTATCTGGCACAGCTTGTTTTTGTGAAGACACTCTTAATCAATGAGATGTTAGAAAGGGCACATTTTAAGCATATATTTTTCACAATGTGCAACTTGATTTCAATAATTCTCTTGCTGTTCAAAGCACACACATGCACACAATGTAATACATCAGATAAGCAAAGATAGATTTTAGTATTTAGCAGCACCATTTGTTGCTTTGCACATCCCAGAATGTCTAGGCCATGCCATTCTGTATTGTTGATGCAGGAAACATTATTTTTATTTTAAGAATAAAAGTTAGATATAAGGAATCTAAGTAAGAAACCCATCTGGGAGTCTGCCTGCCTGTAACTGAGAAGGTCAGAGAGTGCAGCTTAAACTGAAAGGACTTGGAAAGAGTGTAATTAGATTTTATGACTTATTACAAACTACTGCCTACTATCAAGTGTCTTCTAATGCCCATACCAAGTTCGTTTCTTAAATCTGAGAAGTGTTGTGTATAATCTGCTTACTGAATGTTAAGTGAGTCAAGGATGCAGTGTTACTCCTCATTCAGTGCCCGCTGTCCACCACCATTTTTGAAGACAAGTAGTTTCATGTGCACAATAAACAATCTATTTAAATGCTTAGTTTATAATAACTCTGGAAGATCCCCCTCAGAGGTGGAGCCAGTCGCAGAATGTGTCTTGGGCAGTGTTTTCAAGCTATCCTTCAAAGAAGCTGGCTCTGAAACCTGTGGGGTAAACCCTCCACTGAGCTGGGCATTGTGTGATACTTTGGCGGCCTAGTAAAGAAGGAGCTGAATGATGGAAGAAAGCTGGCTGACAGGATTCTGGTGGGAAACTGCTAATGAGGGAGCACTTCAGAGGACTATCCAAAATTCTGTCCCTTTTGTGCTCCCACGCAGAGAGGTGCTGGGTTTGGAAGGTGTTGAGCCTGGACTTTCTGCACACATGTGGGAAACTGAGATCAAAGTCGGTGGACATACTGAACTGGGTGAGTAAAATAGGGGCATGAAAAACATGTGCTAAAACACCTGGGAGAAGAGCAGCACATGGTATCTGTGGAACAGTGGTGATGTCCACCTCACCCTTCCATCTTTATTAGGAAGTAGAGATGTCACATAGTTTGCAGAGAGGAACAAGAAAGTGTATTTCTGGCTAATGTAATGTACGTTCTCAAAATCAATCAGCAGTAGATAGTGATGAAGTGATTTTGTGACTGTACCTTTGACTCAACTGACATTGGGCTTAGAACAAACTCTGCTTCCATTTGCATTGTGTCCTTGCTTGCCACAATCTGTAGCTAAATCTACTATAATGCAGTTTTTTCCCTTCTGAAAAGAATGAAGTGACTGATGAGTTTCTAAATTAGCCAGTGTAGAAGCTAATATAGATGTAAAACTGATCCGTGCAAGATAGTCTCCAAGTCATTATTCAACGAATGAGAACGTAAATGAAGGAATTATATAACCATCAGGTTCTCTAGGCAAATAAAATTTTCCTTTCTGTTTGCCTTCAGGAAGTGAATGTATCTTGTTCCTTGCAATTGATTGACCTGTGGGTCTTCAAGCAATTTTCAGACAGGGGATATTTAATGATGTGATAAAGGTGGGGAAAGGAAGCCTCTCCAGCAGATGGAAAGTAGGACAAATCAGGTTACTCATCTAAAACATTCTTGGCTTATCTCCATGTTAATACAATGATTCACTAACTTCTCTTTTGAGTTTCAAACATGGCTATAAGTCAGCATAGCAAGTGGGATGATTCAGCTGAGAATGAAAGGACGTAAGAACATAGTCTCTGGTGCTGAACAGTAG
The DNA here is from genome assembly GCA_023846285.1 of Phrynocephalus versicolor. Lineage (NCBI taxonomy): Eukaryota > Metazoa > Chordata > Lepidosauria > Squamata > Agamidae > Phrynocephalus > Phrynocephalus versicolor. Next base: position 13,288,363 of record JAHTLZ010003547.1, on the reverse strand, counting down.
TTAACTTGCAAATGCTTAGAGGAAAGTTACCCAATAAATGAAATTTTTAAAAAATAATTTCTTCCAATCCGGGGTTGGGGTTGGGGTGGGGAGGGGAGCCATAGGCCATATAATGTAAGTTTACATTAGAAATACAAATATTTCCCATCAATTATATTGCAAACCTAAATAGAAATCAAAAGAGACTGTAACATTTTTCATTTATCAGACCTGTATAGTTTCAGGAGAACAGGAGGTTGGAATTTTTGTTTACAAGATGCATTTACAACTATTGTGGTGGTGGTGGTGGCTTGGTCCAGAAACTTGTATTCTAAGCCTGTGTTTATGAACAATTATTGAGCATTTGTCATGCAGTATTCAAATGGTTAGGCAGATACATTTGGAAAGGAATGAATGAAAAAATGTTTGAAAACATATGAAAACTTTTAACACATGTGTTGAGTCCTGCAAGGGAGGTCTTCAGCATCCTTTCCTCTGCAGCACTGTGGTTGGATAACCCAGATAAAAGCATTTATTTGGATGAAATAAACATGCAAAATAAACAGTACCTTTATAGACCACTAAAAATCATACAAAAATGAGCTTTTGTGGATTAAACATGACTTCATCAGGTTTGTACTAGTTAGAGTCCAGAAATTTAAATCCAATCATACATGGCAAGATGGATATTTCCAGACAAGAGGCTCTTAGATGTCAAATACAGCACTTCTTGGCATGTTGGGTTTTGCCAGGCTTATCTCTTAGATGGAAGTGAGGAGTCTGGTTGCTATTTTAAAAGTTACAGCAGGACTGGTTTCTCTATAAGTCTCTTTAACATAGTATTTTCCCATTCTTTAAACCGTGTTGCTTATTTATAAGTACAGTGGTACCTTGTATAAAGGAATTAATTCATTCCAAATTAAATTATGTTAAGCAAATTTTCCTTTATTCAAATTCCCATAGGAATGCATTGAAAATGGAGTAATCCCATTTTTATGTTGTACGGATTCTCCCCATAGGTGATAATGTTAAGCAAGTTTTCCCTATCTCCGGAATTTATGTTGTACAGATTTTATGTTATACAAACTGTTTGTTATACAAGGGTCTACTGTATCTGTTGATTTGATAACAATTATGTATCATTATAAACTTATTCTTCTTGTATCTTGGTTTACTAATAAGTCCCCTGGCTGGAAGCAGCCACTGCATCAACTAACCAGCTAAACAATATAAGTTAAAAATAAGAAAATCAGATTCCAGACTGGTTCTTACATTAATTCATGTTCAGTCATCAGAGAATATAAATTGTGCATGTGATTTGAAATTAAGTAGTATATGACTGAATGGTGGCATTGTTATAAGGCTTAAAGTAGTAAATTTATTTGCTTGAAGCAGGGCTCTATTTTTGACACGGAGAGCAGAATTTTGACAGATTTCTGAAAGATTTATTCATGTGATATGTGATATTGTATGTGATATGTACACACTACAGTTTGCTGTATTTCATTTTTGTATTATAAGTCACTGCTTAACATTTTTCATTGCAGAGTGTAAAAATAAATCTCAGAAACTCACTTGTTTTAACCAATGTCCTCTTGCTAAAATTTTATTTTTCTTCCCACCTATAAACAACCATTTGTATACTTTTTCCTTTTTTCAATAATAGCAAACCGTGGTTATTTGGAAATGGAAATTTATGTGCCTCCTCTGGCCACCTTCTTGCAGTTAAGAGTTTGTCGGGAGGAACAAATGATGTAAAGAATTGCATACATGATGTTATAATCATAAACTATTAGAATTGCATGCGATTAGGCCGTTATGAATAATCACCATGTGAGGTGCTTGGCCAAGGGAAAAGATTGCTGGACACCACAGTGCTATATTGTATGTTCCATGGTGGCGGTGGATTTTAGCTGCTTTTAAAATCTGCTTTTAGCTGCTTGTACAAAACCAGCACCTGGAGGGCCTTACATGAAAATAACCAGTTGCGTCAGCCAGATGATGGTTTTGATGGCTTGGTTGGTGAACAGTCATGATTTTTACAACCACATTTTTGCTTAGGCTAGGAAGAGAAGTCATTTCACGGCGTTTTCATCATATTAATTTCATGTTCTATAAGGTAATTTCACCTCATATGATATTGCTCATCCACTCCAGGATCTCATTGTCCATCAGTAGGGAGTAGAATATGAATGTAACTTATTGTAATGGACTGACAGACGTATAACATGTAGAGGAATGCTTCACTTCGGCTGATACGATCTCTAGAGTACGGAGCCTTGTCAGAAAGAGTGGTGCTAAATGAGTACAAAATGAAAGGTATTCTGGTCATCTGCTAAGTGTCTAAATTGACATGCACTCAAATGTCATACCTACTGGCACCACACCTATTTTACCCCCATAATTTTATTTGTGAGCCAGTGAGTTGTAGCAATAGAGTGTCCGAGGAGAACTCCAGACACCTGTCTTCAGTTCCTTATCCACCTATGGACAGTCATAACAGTTGTGAACTGCTCCTTGGTTTTAGTTATCTCGATGAGGAATCAGAGGTTGGGGGTACAATCCCCCACTGTGCCTCCTTGAAAAGGGGGTTCGTAGCACTGCAGTTCGGGGATGATAGTGACCTCACACATTCAAAGACCCTACTAGGGTTGCTATAAATCAGAAGCAACTTGATGGAACACAAGAAGATGATGCAAGATTGTATGATGCTTTAATTTTTATTTATTTATTTATTTATTTGGTTGTTTACACATATTTTTAAGCCACCCCACTACCAAGTGGTTCCTAGACGGCATACATTATATTGAAACTATAATCCAATATCATGGAAATGTCTATTTAAATTATACAACTGGTGCCTGAAACCTATTAAAGTTTGGAATCTGTCATCTTGATTGGGCCCTAAAAATCATACCACGGAGGAGAAGGTTAAATCAGATATGCCCTGTGACAGATAGGCATTGGTTTCATTCATCAGGGATAATGTTCCCCTTTTTACTGGCTACTTTGGTAACACGAGGTATGAGGTTTAACCAGCATTTGTTTCTCCAATACAAGACCTACATGCTAGTTTGGATGACTACACTCCAGCTTTTGTATATATCTGCATAATACACAACCCACTTTCTATAAGGCATGATTACACCAAGATACTTCTAGTTAATCATAGCTCCCCGTTTTATCTGAACATAGACATTATACGATATTTCTTAGATTGTTGCAAAGATCATAACCAAAGTTTTAAGTTCAGGCAATATATATATATATATGGGATTTTATTATTAATAGAGACTTCCTGGCTTAGTAGTGGTTTCTCTGAAATAGTTCCAGGTGTAAGAAAAGTCTTGTGAACAACTCAACTTAGTGTCAATAGATATGCTATTACTATGATCACAACACAGCAGTTTTCTTAGGGTGTAGTCCTTACAAGTAGAGATGGGCACACACAAAAAAGTCAATTCATTTCATTTCAGTTAGTTTAAGGCTTCGTTTCATTTTGCTTCGTTTTAAACAATTTTTTTAAAAAAATCATTTCGTTGGTTCGTTGATTTGTTATTCATTTTTACCCGCTTTGCACGATTTAATTCATTTGACCGCGCGTGGGCTTCCCACTGCCCCAGACCAGACAGAAAACATTCAAAAAATGTTTTAAAAAACAGACGTTGACAACATTGCAAGTGAAACTGCACAAACTGGACTGGTATCATCCTCCTCATCATCCACATCATCATCATCAACATCATCCTTGTCTTGTTGTCATGTGTTGTGTTGTGTGTGTTGTGTAAGTGTTTTCTCACATGCATCACACATCAATGAATCTCATTCATCCATCCCCAATCCCATCACCACACGGATGGATCACTGTCCGAGTCCATCACTTTGTTTTGTTTGGAATGGGAGGAAAGAGTTTATTTCTTTCTTCTTTCTTTCCTACCCCCATAGCATCAAGTCAGCACCCCGTGATGCCACCATTAACAAAAGTATGTGGCAGCCATTTTGTCCCCTTTAAAAAAATCTTCTTATAAACACTTTTTAGATGTTTTAAATCACTGGCATCAACGTAGTAGGTATAATCAGGCATTAAAAATAATTTTCGGATATTTTTGAAGTGTTTCACATCGGTTTTAAGAAATTAAAAACAGCTCTCTCTGTCGCATGCCACCATTAATGAACTGAAATGAAACAAACCAATTTTTCCTGGTTCGTTTTATTTTGTTTTAAATTTACTCCTAGGTTTGTTATTCATTTTGTTATGTTACATAATGAAACAAATAACAAATAATCAAATGAACTAAAGGTTCATTTCGTGCCCATCTCTACTTACAAGCCAAAGCTATTGAGGCCCAGCTAAACTAACACTAGCCCGGTTCATGCTGTGCAAAATGCAGAGTCTCCCAGATGCTGGAATAGTCTTCAATAACTTTCTGCTGGTCTTGTGTTGGTGTTGCTGGGGTGGATAACGTTGGGATCTGCTTGGAGGCAGCTTCTCCCTCAACTAGCCCTTTCTATGCCCCCCACCCCTTTTGGGTTCTTCTGGCTGACCTTAGCCAACCCCTGTGCTGGCAGATGACACTTCTCTGAGATGTGCCACCACAAGGGGATCTTCTGTTACAAGAATTGTTGCTGCAAGGAAGAAGCTTCTGCCCATTCCAAACACAGTATTGTAGGATTAATATTGCTCTTTCAATAAGCAACTATTTAATGACAAAAATGCTGGACTTCGTGAGCGTTTGTGTCTGTTCTGTGGGTCTCTTCTTCAGGTCTTTAAAAGAAATGCAGTCCAGCCACATAGAGGCACCTGCAGAATCAAAGATACAGATTTCTTTTCAGGCTTCTACTGTCCAACTGGCTTTGTATTTTTAACCCAGTTCCCGCTATGAACTGTACTGTGTAGCAAGCAATATTAACAATATTTCTTTAATAAACTGGGTTTCAAGTCACTCTGGTGGCTATTATTTGGCTTCAAAAACAAGTGTATTGGTTTTAGAAGCCATGTATTGGTTTTAATATAAATATACTGTCTCAGATGTAGTTTTATTGTTCTGTGTTAAAATACATTGATTTTAGCTGAGATAGTTTGGCTTCAGGGTAGATGTATTAGTTCTACTAGTGAGACACTGGATTTAATGGTAGCTTAACTGTTGTTGCAACATATGCCCAATGAAGAAAGAAAGAAAGAAAGAAAGAAAGAAAGAAAGAAAGAAAGAAAGAAAGAAAGAAAGAAAGAAAGAAAGAAAGAAAGAAAGAAAGAAAGAACAAACAAACGTTGTGGCACTTCATTTAAGAACAATAAGTGGATAATCTGAGTTTTCTTTTGTACCACTTGTCACTCCAGCTAGACTATGAACATCATTACTCATACTTAAAACCTAAGACACATTTTATAAACAAACAAACAACCCAGATAATATCATGGATGTCCAGATAGTTCTCCTGTACACACCAAAGATTCAACACAGTTAGATAAAATGGGTTGTGGGAGGGCTTAGAAAGTACTGTGTCATCATACTCTTTTAAACATTGCTAATACAAAACAACACATATAAAAACAAACTGTTGCCTTGCCTTTGTGCTTCCAATTCCTACCTAGAGTCAGGAGATCAGGCCTTTATTCTTCACTGTGCTTCCTAGAAAGAAAGCCAGTTTGATGGTTACTTCACGTCCCTCTCATCGTGGTTCGCCAGTATGAAAAAATGTTACTGCACGTCCATTGTGTGACGGCGGGAGTTCGTCCCGACCATGCCCCCTGAACTGGGATTTAAGCATGATGCGCCATACTTCTCCCTGACCTCAGGAATTCTCTTGTCTTGGTTCCTGTTTTGAGACAAGTGCCCGTGAAGTAAGGCTCATCATGCAACATGTTCATTCTCCATTGAGTGGCAGGAGTGCAAAGTTTCATTCTCCAGTAACAATCCCAATGGTGTAAACAATGCATTGCAGAGAGGGAAGAAGGCATAAAACCTTGGACATTGCTGCTTAATGCATGAAAGGCAAAGTTACAGAGAACTGAAATATCAAAAAACGGAAGGTTGGACCAAAAAAGGGGGGGGGGAATGAAGGCAGGGAAGTACAGATGTCACGAAATAAGGACGTGAAGTAACAGTCGTCACAATACCATCAATCACACCCATGGGTAAACTGAAACAAGGACAGAACTGGGACAAGACCACGTGACCGCAAACGACGTTATCACAAAACGAACGTAATCTCGGAATGAGAAAGGGCGTGAAGTAACCATCTTTGTGTAGCTTTCAGCAATCTCTCCAGCTGCAGAGCACCCACTGGGAAAGCTAAACCACTTCCAAGTACCTCCTTAAAAAATCTTAAAAGTTGGAATCAACTTGGCAACATATCAATTTGATGTGCTAGTACATTGGATGTGCTATCTAATATCAACCAAGAGACGAGTCAGAAAAATGGCAGTGAAGGAAAGGAATGGGAAGGAGCAGAGTTATGCTAAACTCAACTCTCCCCCCTCCCAGTTTTCAGATTCACAGCAACTATAAACGTACATGTTCAGCTATTGTCAGGGTGGTCCTAAGTACTGTACTTTGCAACCTATGTAGGTTGAGAGGGGGTTGGATTCAGTATAGCCTTAGTGTTACCTCACTTGTCCATCTGTCAACTTGGATAGTAAGAGCTGCATGCCCAAGGAGACAACTATACTTTCCTCTCTTCAGTCTCCATTTAGAAAACTTGTCTGAAGAGGAGAAGCTCCAGCTTCCCTGTATGTTCTAAGAGTGAGCAAGAACTCCAGAAAACTGGGGCTTACATGTACTTGTGTGGGTTAATGTGTAGAACAAATGAGTCGGAACTTCTCCTATTCCTCTTCACTCTCTACCAAAATCATGTGGCAATGGAGAGAGAAGGGACTATGTTTTTAAGTATTGAGATCAATAAATTAAGATATTGCCCCCTACTCTTAACTGATTGTAGTTTTCCTCCCTTGAATAGGCACATGCATGAAGAGCTTGGGATGTCACTTTGGGGTACACTTCTAAAAGCCCCACAGCCAGCACGCCCAATGAACCCATGGCCTTCCAAATTCTGGCAGGTGTAGTTAAATGTGTAACTTTTCCAAGCTCTCTTTGTCTCTCTGTGTAGCTGTATGCTTAAAATTTTTTAAAAAGCAATATTTAAACTCCACATAGTATTAAGTAAAACTTTCTTTAGTTTTAAACATTGCCTTTGATGGTTTCACCAAGTGTGATCATTGAGTATTAGTATTAGTATTTTTATTTTCTAGTGTGCTTTCTACAGGAGAATGCAAAAACTGAACATCCATAAATCTTGGGGGGGGGGGGCCTAAGTGTTGAGAACAGTTGGCATGCTAAAACATTTAATTACATAACAATATGAGAACATAATAATTGCATTGCTGGCCTTGAAGGAAAGTCCATGTGGTCCAGCATCCTTCTTTCCACAATGGCAAACCAGGTGCCTTCAGGAACCTGCCATCTCCCACTGTTGCTCCCTAGCAAGGATTATTTGGTACCTTACTGCTTCAGAGCAATTTTTTAGCAATTCTTCTTAAGTTGCAATTTCAGCAGTTCACTCAAATGTACTGTAGTTCCCATTTAAATGAGACACATTCACTTTGAAGTAAATATGCTTAAGATGACAGGGGGTCTAAATGTATTCAGGCCTTAAATCTGGAATAGCAGGGTTGCTCCATGAATATATTCATTGCATCTATAATCTAGTACCTTGTATGGTCTTGGGCTGCCTCTAAAGAAAGCTGTCTACCACTACTCATTGGGGAATGCCTACTTTATGGGCGCAGTGTGAAGAAAGTAACTCCTGGTCCGCCTCTTCTGCAAGGCTGGATTATTTGCCAGCATGTCCCTTGGAGGCTCACTCTGTGACTACACACAGTAGGTGTTCCCTGATGAGTAGTGGCACAGCTTTATTCTCTAGAGGTAGCTCCTCTGCAGTAAAGAGAACTGCTAGAGAACATGAACAGTTCTATGGCATGTTGTCATTTCATAGAGGGAATAAATGGCAGCTCCTATGGGACGTAGTTCCAGGTGGGGCTTCTTTGCCTGCCCAACCATATATGGTGCAAAAGCATGCCTCCAATGAGGCCAGCTATGCAGGGGTTGGGCCAACCTTTATAAGGGTGGCCAGTGCAGAGACTGGCCTCTTTCACTCCAGAAGCTTTCTTCCCTCCCTCCCAACCTTTAGGTAAGGGAGAATGAGAGTAGATGGTCACTTAAGGCCTGGATGGGAATTTTTGAATTCTATTCTGATTGGCTGTGAATGGCAGTGAGTTTTTGCCTATCCCATTCTCTCTTGGAGGTGGTGAGGCATAAGAAAATAGAGTGTTTTGGCCACTCATGATCTCAGCCACAGTTTGGCAGGTAGTGCAAGATGTAAGGGAACTGAAGTGTGCTGCAGAGGTGCCAGGTACTGTAGCCCTCTTGTAAGAGTGAAGGTAGGATTAGGAATGAGAAAGAATAAAATAAGTGAGATGACACATTGAGTAATAGCGGAAAAAGCGCTGCTTGGGGCTTAATTGAGACCTAGATTTCAGGAGGGCATTGAACAGATGGGCAGCGCCTCCCTAAAGTAGGAAAGCACTGAATTCAGAGATGGGTTGGAAGTCACTAACACACTAGCCACTAACACACTTGTAGTACATGCAGGTACATACATGTTATTAATAAAATTGTGGCCCATTTTAAACCCAACATCTTTGTCTCACCTCTTTATTATGATCTGGATGGGTAATAGTCAACAACACACTATAATGTGCTCCAGTTTCTGTAATCTACATTATCCTCAGGGAGGGAAGGATCAGGATAAGTGGCACCCTGTTCATTTTCACCACATATACAAACCTGTCTGCCTATCTTATTTCAACTTCTGTACCATCCCAACAGTGTGAAAGCTTTGGGCTGTTCACAATGCATCAAGACATAACTACAATCATAGAAATATTGCACACAAAAGGCAATAAATATAATAAAAATTCTATCTCTATACTTCATTTAAATGAATTATACAAATTTAAAACAAATTTGAATATCTGAAGTCTACAATACTGCCATATGCAGTCCAGTTTTAATGAACTTTCTGAAAACGGGGAGTGGTAGTGCCTGAAAAACCTCAGTAGGAAACTTATTCCAAAGTGAAGACTGAGAAAGAAACGTTCCTAATGTTACCTGTTTTGACCTCCTTATGTGTTACACTTTATATATTGAGGACCGCAAGAAGGTGAGGTGTAGAGCCTTGTGGTTCTAAGTAACTGAGAGCTTTATAGGTCAGGACCAGCATATTGAGTGGGACATGGAAGCTAGCATGGGGCCAGTGAAGGTGTGCCAAGGATTGAGATATGTGTTCATGTCTGCTGGTACTTGTAATCAGTCTGATAGCCGCATTTTGGACTTGCTGGACTTTCCATACCAACTTCAAGGGCAGACCTATGCAGAGAGGATTACAGCAGAGATTAGATTACCAACGTGTGAACCATTGCTGTGAGACATTTCATGATCAGGTAAGAGTGCAGCTGGAAAATCAGCTAGAATTGATAAAAGGCACTGTTTGTCACAGCAAATATTTTCAGCTCCATAGAAAGAGCTGGGTTAAAAAGCACCCCCAAGCTAAAACAAAACAAAACAAAAAAAAAAAAAAACCAAGGCTTTCAGGGAGTGTAACTCCATCTGGACTGGGTAAATATCCTTCCAATCAGACTGCTGATCCATCATCACACATTAGAATCCTCATAGCTTCTGGATTCAGTTTCAGTTTATTGCTCTTGCCTAGTCCATTCAAGGTCAGTCAGTGCTGAAGAGTTTCCACAGCATCAGCTGTATATGAGGAAAAGGAGAGCCAGAGCCTCATGGCACAGTGGTTAAATGCCTGTACTGCTGCTAAAATTGTGCTCACAACCTGGAGTTCAATCCCAGGTAGCAGGTTCATGGCTGACTCAGCCTTCCATCCTTCCAAGGTTGGTAAAATGAGTACCTAGCTTGCTGCATACTGTAATTAAACTGTAAACCTCCCAAAGTCTACTTGAAGTGGTATGGGGTGGTATATAAGCAGAACACTTTTTGCTTTGCTTTGTATCATCTACATACTGTGTGTTGACAACAAACTACAGATCTCCACATTACTTCTCCCAGTGGGTTCATGTAGATACTGTAATAAAAAGTGTTGGGGAGATAGAGGTCCCAAGAGACCATCAGCATTGATCATGTTCATATCTTTCAACAGTCCTCTGCTGGATTCTGTGCACAAATCAAATGGTAAATGTCTTATAATATTCTATTTTTTGTCTTGGAAAATCGGATTCCTCCCCACCTTCTCTTTCTCCAGGGAAGCAGAAAGAAATGATTAGGTGATGATTTGAAATAGCATGTTCAAAGTGAGGGATGTCTCTCTGTGAATTACTGCTTATATTGGACAGAACATGTTTTACTGAATGGCTTAAGTCTCTTGTGGAATTAATTCTTGTGAGAGAAAAGTCTGCATGTTGAAACAATAGCTTGGTTTCCTTGTGCAAATGTAAAGGTCTGAGATACTCATGTATGGTCCAAGAAACAGGATAACATGTATCATCAAGAAAGGAGATCAATGAGGGAACACAAATTTGCATAGAATATGCATATCAGAGTCTCAACTATCCAGCCATAGATTGGATAACCCTTCAGTTTAAGGCAGGGGTTCTCAAACTTTTTAAACAGAGGGCTGGTTCACTGTCCCTCAGACACTGTTGGGGGCTGGACTATAGTTTGAGAAAAATATGAACAAATTCCTATGCACACTGCACATATTTTTGTAGTACACAAAAAAACAGGAAAAAGAATGCAGTATTTAAAATGAAGAACAATTGTAATAAACACAAACAAATAATATTTCAATGCAAAGTATGGGCTTCTCATTGAAGTATGGTCTTATGACAGCGACATTCATTCTCCCATAGCCACGAATTCTCAAGGGAAGCAAGCCATTTTCCTTCTGCCTTTTTAAAAAATTAATTGATTGCTGTTTCCTGTCACAATATTTGCTGCCCTGTTGTGCATTGCTGCCTTCACTTTTTTGTTTTGGTGTAAGAGCAGAGGAGTAATAAACAGTCCTATTATTTTCAAAGGCACAAAACACAGGCAAGAGAAACAGTGGCCTATTCCAGAAGGCATCTTTTCACTGTATACATAACAATGGCAAGTGTCAACAAAAGCTAAGGTTGCAGAGGCAATAGGAGAAAACAGAAAACTACCAGCAGAAGAGAAAAATTAAAGGGAATTTTTCCACCTTGTGAAATCCAGTTTTATATAACTCTTCACAAAAAGTCCTGGAGAGCGGTGGCGGCATCTTTAAGAGCCACAAGGGGCCGTGTTGAAGGTGAGCCAGTTGTGGAGGTGCTGCAACAGGAGGTGTGGGGTTGGGGCATGTGCAAGTGGGGGAATTTGCAATGGCCAGCAGGCTGGATTCAGTCTAAGGACTCTCCTTAGGTTGGGATAAAAGGATTTATCTTGTATGAATAGTGGATTATTTTCTACTGGAGATTCCCTTTTTTAAGAGCAAGACATACTTTCTGGGCAGGTGAATTCAAAATTAAACATGAAGAGAGAGAAAAGATCATTATTAGGAAAACTTGATCAGCATTGAAATTATGGTTTGAGCCAAGAGCTCAAATCATTCAGATAAGGTAAATAAAACCCTCTCCCATTAAAAATAATAACCCTAGTACCCCCGGGTAGGAAATGTAAGGCAGAATAAAGATATTTTAAGAAATGATTTCACATAATGCGAGGTGAGGTAGAACAGCAGAAAACAGAAAATTGAAGATGAAGAACTTAAAAAGGAAATAAGGAAAAATAAAGTTAACTTGAAGTTAATTTGATTTAATGTTGGTAACTTATTTTTAGGGTTAGCAAAATCTGTCAGCTTTGCCTTTCCATGTTTAAATTTGTTTAAATCCATATTCTGTCCCAGAGTGTCCAAGGAAGATTTCAGAAGTTGGATACATTCCCTAAAAAAATAAATAAATAAATAAGTGTTCACTTGTTCCTTTTCTCTTTGTATCAGTTACGATCTACAATACAAAGTAATACTCAGGTATCATCAGTTGGTGATGCCAGACACTAGAACAGACTACATTGTGATCATGTTTTCCCCGGTAATCTTCTACTGTAGAACATGTCTAGATTACAAAGAGAATGGTTTTATAAACCATAATCTGTCTCTTTGCCTATAGCAAGCCTGCACAATATGTTGACTGTGGGCAACCTGTCATGTGCAGCACGGCCAGAAGTCACCCGCCAGGTCCCTGCCAGCCTCCTGACACATTTTTCATCCTTTTCCTGCCATCTTCTTGGATCATTTATTTTTGTGGAAGTGCCCCTGGAAAATAAATAATGGGAAAGGGGGGTGAGCTGGTGCAGTGGCGGCAAACCGGAGGGTTTGTTGGGGAGACAAGAGACTGTGTGAGCAACGACCTTGGCCAAAAGGGAGACCCAAGGAGGGAGGGTGAGCCGTGCAGCTGGGCTGTAGCTGCAGCTATGGAGGAAGGGAGGGGGGGTGACGTGTGCTGCAGCTGCTCCTGCTCCTGCTACATGCATGCGCCTGCACCCCTGGGCAGTGAGCACCTTGTTTGGGAGCTCGGCAACTGATCTCCCCCTTGACTCTTCTCTCTTCCTCCTCTTTCCATCAATTTCCCTTCGTATCTCCTCCCCCACATCCACCTTTTGTGTGTACTTCCTTTTTACCTTACTGAGGAGGAAGCTGGGGCACTGGACAGTGATGCTGGGCGCTTTTAATGGAAAGTAGGAGGGATAAGAGAGAGGGAGGGAGGGACATTGGTTCCAGCAGCAGTAAAGTGGAGAAAATTGTTAGCCTCTGATAATTGTGCGTGGGTTTGGGGTTGTTGCTTCTCCCTCCCCCTTTCCTTAATTCTTCCCTTCCCTCCACTCTGTGCCTTGCCCGACAGTCTGCTTTCTGCTTCTTACATGGATCAATGGGGCCGCTTGGACAGAAGCCGCCGGTGCCTAAGGGCGAGAGCCCGCGGGGCCCACTGGTGACATATCCCAGGGGGAACGGAAGGGCTTTTGAGCCTGTTCAAGAAAGGAGAAAGCGGGCCAGAACTGGGAAACCTAGTTTTTTTTTCCAGAAAGCAAGTGAGGGAGAAAACTCGTGCTTTGAAGAGAAAGGGATGAAAAGGTAAGGGCTGGAAGGGCCCCAAAGCCAGAGAGCCCAGCACAGAGGGGAAGCCCTGGGCTCTCCGGCCTTAGTGCCAGCCAGAGGGGCATGCACGTGCATTCTGCCACCCTCCTCTCACCCCGGACGGTGGGTGAGGAAACTTGACAGGTCTGCCTCCCTCCCCTGGATCGGTGCAGGTCTCATTCTTCCTTTAATCTCTGGAGGGGACCCATAGACCATTTCTTATGGTGCTCACCTGTGGCAGAGTGTTGGGAGGGAACGTCTGTTCCCCCGCCCGGACAGTTGGTCCTTTTGCCGCCACCATGCCACACTCCCATGCTGGGCTCAGGAGCACCAGCGAAGCGAGCACGCACACTTCTGGAAGTAGCCTGGAAGGACATGCAGCACTTCAGGATGTGGACTGTGGGAACGTCCAGTGGGTGGAAGTAGCCCATGGGCTGTTCAAAGTTGCACAACCCTGGCCTATAGCATATCAAAGATGGTGTGTGTGTGTTTCTTTATACTGAATAGAACATCATAAGATGTTTAGCATATATGCAGAGTATGTGAGCACCAATAAAAATACTGTAGTTTCAATTTTGTTAAATATATTAGTATTTAGTACTCAGTATATTCTCAGAGATTGTTGCTTGGTAACAGTTGCTAAATGTTTACTTTCCACTGGGCACACAATCACTAACACCATATTATTAGGCTGCTGGATAAATGACCCAAAACATTTACCGGGTTGTGTATAAAACACTCTGACTGACTTATAATAAAATAAAAAAATCATATTTTTTTTTTTAAAAAATAGGGGACATGTCACAGTACCTTAGCTAGGACGGTCTGCACAGAAAACTGTCTGCAGCCCTGATTTGCACAAGCACCATCTTCTCACACACATTATGACTCGTGCTGTTGAGGATATATGCTTGGAAATCTGGTGCCATTTCCCATGTGGACACTTTCCAGTTGAGGGCAACTGGGCGGAGAAGCAGCTGCAGGTTTGGGGACTACCCAGTAGCCATTACAGTTCTTAGAAAAAGAACAAAGAATGGGGGGGGGAGGAAGCAAAGGATAATAATTGACCTAGTATTTGTTTTAATTGACCAGGCTAACGTTTTGAAATATTTTCCTATGGAAATATCCATTACATACCACTACAAGAAATACATAATGTATATACATACTTATTCTACGGCATTGTGATGCATTGGAATAAGAAACATAAAATAGAAAATGCATGCCTTTAAATAGAAGTCAAAGCATAACTTACTGAGAACCAATACCCTGGGGCTCCTTTGTGTTTCTTTATTTCATACTTGTAATATAAACTTGCCCATACCCAGATGGAAAAATTATTACCTTTGGGGAGGCTCATGGGCCATGAATCACAGAACAAGACATGTCTGTGTTCATTTAGCTTTGTCTTGCATTTATTTCTGCTTTTGTCCAGCTTATAAGCAAATGTACGATTTATATAAATAAATGCAAATTTCAAGCAGTACCATTTCTTGTGCGTTAACTGCAAATTGACATATTTCATTCATTAATCAATTGCCATTATAAAGCAAAGTCTGTCTCATAGAAACTTTGCCAGAAAACACCTTCTTTGTTCATAATACATCATAGCAACAAAGAAATACACCTTTCATGGAAGCATATTTTTTTGTGAAATATGTTAGTCAAAGATTAAACCCATACGTGGATTTCTATAACACATAGAAAACAATGAATATTTTAGAAGTTGCTGAAAGCCTTTGTATTCACAAAGTCAATGAAACTATGTACAAAAAAGTTTCTGCTTTACTAAGATGGTAAAAAGCTATTCCCATTTTAATTAAGTTTTAACTCCCCCCCCCACAAAAAAGGGCATTTTAGCCAAGGGGAGATAAGGTCTGTGTTATAGGAACACATTTTGCTTCTATTCTAATTGAGGTCATTTGCTGGCTACAACAGAATAATCAGTTTTGCTCAAGTTGAGGGCAGGAGGGTGGACTCTGAAATGGGATATATTGGCGGAGGATTTTCCACACCATTTCAGTTTTCTTTCCCCTACTGGCTCCAAAAGGTTACCAGTATTTTAAATGGATTATATAACCTAATCTTTAATATGCTTGCCTTTTCGGTTAATATTGGTAAAGTTAAAAATGATGCACAGAGTGTTTCCACCTAGGATAGCTTCAGCAGATAGTTAGTTAAAAGTATATTGCACCACTTTTTACTCTTTATGATATAGTCTTGTAAATCTTGATGAAAGCCCAGTGCAGCAATATTTAAAAATATGTAAGGGTGATAGATAGCCACAATGTGTGCAAATTGCTTTCCTGTTCTGGAACACTAGCAGCATTTCTTCTTCCTCGCCCTTGATTTCCCATGTTGTACAGGAATCGCAGAATTTTAGAGATGAAGGGTGTTCTAATAGACATCTACTCTAGCCCTGTGTCAGTGGAGGAAAGCCACAGCTGGAGCATCCTTAACCCATAGAAATCTGCCCTTTATTTGGGGGGGGGGGGGGGGGAGTCAGTGAAGGTGACATTTCAGTGAAGGATCATGTATGAACGCCATCTTGTTAAATAGCTACATATGGGGATGTATAAAAATTTCTTAGTCTTTACATTTGAGAACCCCCAAATTCTCCCCTTACCGCCCTGTTTTAATACTGAGATTTTTATCCAGTTGTGGACTTCTCCTCATTGAAAAGTTTACAAGTATGAAAACAGACTCTCACTTATTGGACTTCCATCAAGGTATCACATGAACTACCACTAGAAAGAACAGGAACCTATTCTTACTGAAGAGTCCTTCATTCACCCTGGCATAGGAGATTGCTTGCAGAGGGCGGGGTAGAGGTTAATGATGTACTAAATGGTTGTTGGACCTTTGAAAATAAATCTTTCAGGATTTATAGATGACAGGTTCTTCAAAAACAGCCTTCCTTTAAAGATTCTCCTTAGCTTAAAGAATTAAAACCATGTACTAAAAACATATAAGCCCTTTTGTCGCAGCGGATATAGATACAGTGCAGCTTTCATCATTCTGGGGGTTTGAACCTCTGTGCTCTTTTGTTTCCTCCCCACCCCCACCCCCCAAACACATCATTATCTCTGTTTTATCAATTTTCAGTTGTAATTTACTCAGTGACCATACCTTGGATGTCCATCCTTATCCGTAATAGAGAGATGTGGGGAATTGGTTATGAAAATGAAAGTAAAGAATTTAAAGAGACACAATGTATGTGTGCATTGTTGTGTGTAATTTTTACACTTTGAGGAAACAAGGTGTAGCATCACCGAGCTTTGCCTCTGGCCCATTCAAAGGGTATTGGCAATCACCGCTTCTAATTTTTCTCATTCACTGCCACCAACTAGCTTCTCTTTCAGACAGATTTTAAATTGAATAAAGATACAAGAAGTTTATTTATTACAAAGTAGAATCAAACTCAAAGGTGTTTAGGTACAAACAAAAGAAAGACTATAGCTCAAACACACTGAAGTTTGGTCACAGACAATGTTGCACACGCTGTTCTTAATTTTACAGGCACTCGTCACTTATTTTTCCTCACAGAAGTTCTAAGATCCCATCTCTTCTCTCTCTAGGCCTTAACTGTCTCTCATTCAGACCAAATCTGACTCTCTCTCAGACTCTATCAGTCTCTCAGTCAGTGTCTCTATCTGATCCTCTCTCAGACAGTGTAAGTTCCCATGTATCACTTTCTCAGTAAGTGTAGGTCCCTTTCGGACCAATTCAGTGTTGGGCTGAATCTTAAATCCCCTCGGGCTCCTCCTCAAAAAAATCTCATTGGTCCACAACCAATCCACCTAGATACATCTAATAAATTATTCAACACAAAAGGGGTAAACGTCACAAAGGGTAATGAAAAAACATGTTTAATTAACTAGATAAATAATTTTAGGATTGTAGGATTATGAAATAATGCTACCTGAGCTTTAACTTCAAAAAATTGTGGAAAATGACCATCATTGACTGGCCTTGTTGCTGCTGTTAGATATTCATGGGTGAAATAATGCCAGAATTAAGAGGATTAGCTTGAAGGGAGGCGGAGGAACTAGACTAAAATTTACTTCACACAAGGGTGAATAAAGAAATCCTCTTGAGATAAACTGCACATTTTCTTAAGTACACCCCTACAATATAGTGCTAAGCCAGCAATAATTTACTACCCATGCAAGGAAGCTACAATTTGGGGCCTTATAATATATGGGGACTATAAATAAATGAGTAAATAAAGGAAAGTTA
The DNA here is from genome assembly GCA_023846285.1 of Phrynocephalus versicolor. NCBI lineage: Eukaryota > Metazoa > Chordata > Lepidosauria > Squamata > Agamidae > Phrynocephalus > Phrynocephalus versicolor. Next base: position 13,270,978 of record JAHTLZ010003547.1, on the reverse strand, counting down.
TTAAATTTCAAGTTGCATATAATTATTAGAGATTGCATATTCTTGGTCATACCATGGGGCATCTTGAATTTGACACAGTATCCTAACCCAGCCACAGTTAGCACTGTAGGATTAAACATGGGCAATCCTTGGACTTGTATGGTACCTTCTTGTACCCCTGCAGGATTTTCTCAATAACACAAAATGGCTGTTGTGAGCAAACCAAGCCAAAGTCTAAAGAATTCCTTTATCAGGTTCATATTTGGCTAAAACCTTTAAGGAAAAATCTGAAGGCTCATGTTGTAGATGGGATAGCCAAAAAGCTTATTCTGGACAACTGTAAACCAGATTCTGCGGGCAGGCAGAATTAGACTGATGGATGATGAATTTCATGTACTTTTAATGGTTGTGTGGAAAATGAAATTCCAGCTGATGTAGCTTCCATTAAAAGCTCTACCTACTAAAATTTCCTCTTCCAAGCAACTATTAAAAATACAAAAACATATTCTTTTTCTTTTGATCAACCTGGACAGAATGAATGATCACTCATGATTTAGTATCATTTGCTGTCATTAATTGGAAGGAAAGGACACAGAAGCATTAGCAAAGTCAGAAAAAAGTAAATAACAGTTGAAAAGATTAAATTTTCTCATCAATGTTATAAACCGCCCAGAGTAGCCCTAGGGCTAGATGGGTGGTGTAAAAGTCAAATAAATAAATAAATAAATAAAAATAATGCCTTACAGCATGTGTGCCCATGTATGAGGCACCAAAGCAAGGTTCACGAACTTTTGAATAATAACGTCCTATTGCAGTATTTGAATAAACACACAAGATCCTAGTTGCACCTATGCCAGCATTCAGTGCGCTCTGGCCTGTCTAGGACTGCGGCCATACCTGCATTTTCTGCGTAGTTTCCCATCGGCGAACTACACATTAAAGGTTGTGTGCTAACCAGGAAGAGAAGCAAATTCTGCTCCCGCCTGATCACGCCCCTCGAACAGCAGTTTCAGCAAAGTTTCCTAAACCACCGCCAGGGGCTGGATTTAGAAACTTCGCTCGGAAGTGCTTACTTGTTTGCTTCTATTGCAATGACAGGACACTGAAAATACACAGTAAATTCAGTTTCTCCCCTTTCTACCTGGCTTAAAAGATGGAGCCTTGGAAACTAGAGCCGGAAAGTAGGACAAAATGTGTGGTACACAGGTTAGGACAGAACCAGAATAGGAACGTACGACGCAGAGGAGAGGACACCGCTCATTAAAAACCACATGACCGCTCCCGAAAAAATACGCAGGAAATTTAACTATGAAGGAAACCCAGGTATGACCGCGGTCTAGGACCCCCTAATCAGAACTGCTCACCCTCTTCTTTACAGTGGTGGAGGGTAAATAAGCAATGATAAGGAATTGGTGCAGTAGCTACCACTGCTTCATCATAAGTTGCCTTTTTCCTCACCAGGGTGGAAAATGATGAACTGGATGGTAGCAGCTCATGCTCCCTGCTTCTTTGCTCACTCTTCTTGTCTAAACCAGCCAATGACAGTAAGAAAGCAACAACATCTCACAGAAATCCAGACTTTCACAAAAAAATCTGCTGCTGGATAGAGGTGAAATCTCTGGGTGGTGCTAAGTGTCCACTGAGTCAGGAGAAATTGTCAGTTCTTACAGCCAAAGTAAGTGTAAGTGCAGTCAGCTCTCGGCTATAATGTAGATAATGTATTATAGAAAGGTAATTAATCAGGAGGACACAAACAGTAAATTCACAAGGGCAATCAAGAGCAATCAAAATAATATAAAGGAGAATAAAAGACATGAGGGGAAACAGCCAGGTGTCTGGGTTGTAATAAAATCTGTATCCTCTTGATAGTGCTGCTAACTGTGATTATCCATATTTTTCAGAATAATCTGTTACTCACAAGATTTTTCGCTTTATTTCTTTTTTCCCTTGCCATGGGCCATAGTAAGTATGCTTCTGACAATTGTTATGAAAGTATATTTTGCAAGTGGTATTCTTTCTGGAGATTGGATTTATATATTTTATTTTAAATATATTTACCCTACCTTTCTTATAAAAAAGGATCCAAGGGTGGTTACATCATTAAAAGGCAATATGTAAAGCAAAAAAAGGTAAGTATAGAAATACTAAAAAGGATCAAATGCCACATTAAATTATACAATAGTAAACAAAAGCAATACCAAAACACATTCAAAGAAGTAACGCATAGCCATCCATTTAAAACCTACTCAGACAGCCAGTCACTCAGGAGAGGCTTACCTGAAGACAAAGGTCTTTGCTTGTTTATAGATGCACAACAAAGATGGGACCAGCTTGTTCTCAGGTAGCAGTGAGTTCCAAAGTCTGGGAGCAGCCATAGAGAACACCCTCTTCTGTATCCCCACCAAATGCACCCATGAAGGTGGTGGGAGCAAAAGGAAGGTCTCTCTCGATGATCTTAACACCCGGGCAGAGCTATAAAGTTATGTGCAAAGCATGATGGGCCAATAGAGTACTGTAGACTAGCAAAATTCTGAGAGACATTTGGGAAAAAGAGTATTTTATAGTATCTTCAGCGTGTGTGAAGATAAGCATCGCAAACCTTTGAAACGTCTTATGTATCAAGTAGATTGCTAACATCACTCTTTGTATCACAGCAGTGACCTTTGGGCAGTCAAGAAGTCGTCTAACATTGGTGTGTACATTTAGACTATATTCTGCCCTAATGTGTATGCCCAAGTTATACAGGCATGGCTGATGACTCACAATAAATATTTGGACGGAATCACAACTCCTCTGAGGATTCCCCAAATAAAATTGCATGTGAAAAATGATAATGCAATAGTCTGCGAGTTGTAAGAATGTACAGTAATACCCTGCTTAACGAATGCCATGCTTGACTAAAAAACTGCTAGATTTAAAAAAAAAATTCAGGGAATAGGCATGCTTCGCTTAACAAAATTTTCCTGTGGAATGTCCCACTTTACAAAAATCTGTCACAAAATTTTAAAAAAGTGCACCCAAGATACATTGTGCCCCTGTGGCTTGTGGGTAGCAAGCAAATCCCTGTACATTATTTATGTCTTTAAAGTGCACTTTATATAGATTTTGGATGAAAAACTGGCTGTTTTTGTCCTTTTCCCTGACCTCCGGACAGATTAATTTGTTTCCCATTCATTCCCATGCTTTGCAATACATTTTCATAAAACAATGTGACCCACAGAACAAATTAATCCTGTTCACTGAGGTACCACTGTATATGTGTTATTTTCATTAGGATCTCAGCATAGGTAGAAAAGGCTGACTCTTCCCCTTTCAACCCATTTTGTGGTTCATTTTGTGCTTTCAGATTGTGGAATGCCCAAGCAGCAGTTATTTGCACAAATATAAAGTATGTAAATATACCTGTACACTGAAAGCAACATGTAATTTGGTACTTGCTCTCTGTTCAAAGCCTATTCTAAACACAAATGTCTCAGGAAGTAGTTTGTGTTTAGAGAAGCATTGTGCAGTATTTGACAGTGATGAACTAACTGTAGACAAGCTAAGCCCTTTATAGATTCTTTTAGAGTGGCTGCCCATCTTCCATCTCTGCATTCATAAAGTATGTTCAAACCATCATGCACACATTTGTACTTCCTAAGATCCTATTTCTTTTCTTTGTGATTCGTGGATTAGAATTAGGTTAGCCCTCTGCTCCAGCACTGGAATCCCTTACCTTCACTCCGACAATTCTTGAATCAATTTGCCTTTTCACACGACCCCTAAGATCCGCTGACCACTTAAATTTGGACCAGAGATCTTAGGGGTTCGTTGCTCTTCCTGTGTTCCCACCCCCTCTGCACTTCCTTGCTCCTGTCTGTGTGAGGGGAGGGAGAAAAAAAGAGAGGAAAAAATACAGGCTCACCTCCGAAGCCGCCGGGAGCCCCGTCGTCATCCTGATTCCTGTCTCTCAAAGAGGCGGGGGGGGTGGAAACAAACAAACAAACAAAAAACAGAAGCGAGGAGAGCCCGGCACTCACTCCTTTACATCGGCATCAGGGATTTTCACCCCCGGAGAGCAGGTACCTGAAAAGTGTGCTGGGACGCGCTTAGGTGGGCGTGGTCGCACTTAATTTTCTGTAAACTCCGGAGCTGGTTGGGAAACAATTTTAAGCTCTGGAGCTGGGAGCGATTTGCCGCAGAGTTTAGGGGTCGTGTGAAAAGGCCCAATGTGATACATTCTCTGTGCTAGAAGACTCCAGTCCTAAAGCATAGTACTTGGCTTCCTACTATTTACATACAGAGACAGTATGGTGCATATTGGTGTGTATTTTGGTCATCTCCTACTAGAGGTTGGATATTGGATTGGCTGTATAGTACTTATAATTGTTCCAGCAGCTCTTAATCATGACATTGTATTGCATCCAGGCTAGTCTTGAGGGGCTTCAGCTATTGAATTCTTGGATATCCTGAATATCATTTCCTATTTATTTTACCTTGAATGCTCAGTTGTAACAACCTTGCTTTTAATTTCTCATTTTGTTATTGAAGTATTCTACCTTTTCAAGTGTCATTATTTTTATTATTTATTGGTCTTTATTAGACATTTCCTGTCCTTCTTTGCAGGTTGGTTTCTCAGTACAGGGACCACTTACTATCCTGCAACAAATTATCATTTCAAATGCTAATCTCGTTTGCAGCAGCCTAAAACCATAGATTCATGTCATACTGAAGAACAAAGAATCAGAATACTGTAGAAAGTACATTCTCAAAGCCAGCTTTAACTTTGTTGTTGTTGCATATGGCATTTTTTTGTTTTACAGAAGCTGCTTCAGGTCATCTGTATTCTGAATTTTATTTGTGGCTAATACATCCAGTATTCTTTGAACTAAATTTCAGGACAACCAGTTCATTAGTACACTCCATATCTTCATTTAGGTTCTTTAACTGTGTTTCTGGGACTTCTAATTTACTTACTAGATACCATGAAGTTGTTTTTTCTTAACTATCTATCATTTTCAAAACACACACATGTTTTGAAAACTATGATAATGTTATTTAAGTCATCAGATTCTTCTCTGAAGAAGCCTTTGAAATACAAAGTGAAAAAGTAGTTATAAGAGTACAGTAATATCTTGGTTTAGGAGTATAATCTGTTCTGGAAATATGTGTGTAAACCAAAGCACTCGAATACCAAAGCAAATTTCCCCATAAGAAATAATGGAAATTCAGATGATTCATTTTGGGGCCCCACAGACCACATACTGTACACACAAAATGCCAAAACTCTCAAAAGAAGTTGGCTAGAAGTTGACATCCATGCCATAGTTTTAGGTTACTTGACTGTGGAATCTGCCTTGTTTGGGACTAACAGCTGGATTTTACTCTGTGTTTTTAATGTACCAATTTTAAAATGAAGTTTGTAGCCATGTACACACTTGACAAGGTGTCTCATGACTAATAATGGTTTGGAAGATAAGAAAGGATGTCAGAAAGAAATTAAATAAAAATATAAATATATATAAAAAATAAACCCCTACACTGCACTCCCCTTTGAAAATGTTCCTGGCTATTGCAAGGAAGACCTGTATTCCTCTCTCCTTCCTCTGCTTTTGAGGCGTGCCTTAGAACTAGTTACTGTACTTTCAGATAGTTGATACAATGAGATTATTTTATTTATTTTTAGTTTGTATTTAAAAATTTAATGCAGAAACACCACAATAAAAAAGTTTTAAAAGTAGTATTCACTGGATAACCCTTCCCCTTTGCCTTCTTCACTCAAATTGTCTTCAAAGTTGATTTCACTCAAGACTGAGTAGCCTGTGTTCATCAAGTGGAAGCTATTTTCGCATATGCAGGTCAGTTAAGTAAAGAACACACATGTTACTTAGTAATTACAGCAAACTGCTATCAGTTTAAAATATGAAACCATGCAGAGTAAAATTGCTATGCTACATTGAGAGACCAATGAAGAGTTGCTGAGTAATTGGGAGGAGATGGCCATTAAGAGTGCAATTAAGGAGGCTAGGCAAGGCATGCAGCCTATAAGAATTATGGTTGACAGCCAGGGCTTAAAAGTATTACGTGCCAACTTCCATTTCAGAAGAACACCGGTATGGTTTTTGTAACGCTTCCCTCTTTGTAGCTGACATATTGTCCAAAACATACCAGATGTGAGATGTAAAGTAAGATAATGTCTGGTTGTGATATTGATGGGAGACCACCAAAAATAGAGGGCTAGGAAAGAATCTTGCCTGAAACTGAAAGCTGTCAGTCAAAGCTGACAGTACAGGGCTGAGATGAACCAGTGATGCGATTCAGTATCAAGCAGATTTCTATGCTGCTAGCAATTCTTCTTAGCTGCCCAAGAAGGAGGAATGAGAAGTAAGACCCACTGGATCAGCTCTGCTAAGACCCTAGTTCTCATTCCTTCTTTCTTTCCCTCCCTCCCTCTCTTTAATTTCTGCCTTAGATGAGCCTAAGATGGGTTTCAAATGATTTAAAAACAAAAATGTTTTGTTACAACAATTAAAACAATCGGAAATATTTTAAACAAACTGAATGATAAAAAAACCAAGTTGACATATTAAATGTTAAAAAAAATGCTTGGTAAAATCTAGTGTTTTTTAAAAATAAAAACAGATTTCAAAAGATAAAAGGATATCTCTCAACTGAAAATTCTTTCCCCGGGAGTGGTTTATATATTAAAAGCCTCCCTGAAAAGAAGCATCTTTGCCTGCTGGCAGAAATAGTGCAGACGGGTTGGGCGAGCCTAGTTTCCCACTGGAGGCCATTCCACAGTCTGTAAGCAGCCTGGACCCAAGTCACTTGGCGCTTTAATGTTTAGAGGTAGAACTTTGAATTGTGCCCAGAAACGGACTGGCAGCCAATGAAGCTTTTGTAAGAAGGTGCTTTTCTTTTCTCCCTGTAACTGGCTCCAGTCAGAAGTCTAGTTGCAGTATCCCGCACCTGTTGGACTTTCCGAAAGCAGCTCCACATAGATTATATTACAGGTGTGGAAACAAAAGGTAACTAAAGGCTGTTATCACCTCCTCAACCATTTATGTTCAGTCTTCCTGAGAGCTATGTAACTCTGAAATATGATGACTCTGTTTCATCTTCCCCCCTTTCCAATAAAACTTATGACTTGGCTACTCTGAAGTAACACATGTTGGGTTCAGCGAGAGCTATTCGTAGTGAGAATAAGGGCAAGATCTAGAAGAAGATAAAAAGATGTACCCACTAGGCCTGTGGAAGGTTAGAGTAGAACAGAGCATTGATCGTATTTGCCCAAGAAGCATGCAGCTTCATAAGCAAACCTGCAACATAGTGAATCCCACTTTGTCCTACCAGATACATCATTCTTTTGAACTGTCACGGGCAAACATCGTGTCAAGGTATTTTGTTACCTAGAGCACTAAAAAAGAGAGAAAGGCACAACAGAAAAAAAAATCAATGATTCAATTAATCAGTTCGTGCTCCCCACTCACCAAAGTCATGGGAAATCAGCAGGTCAGTCATGTTATTTTGGAACAGAAGGCAAAGAAAAATCCCACAAGGGCCTCTCCTGCACTTGGATTAAAAATAAAGGACTCTATAAATACATAATAATTTGCTACCCTTTTGTGATACCCAAAATCTGTTTCACAAGACATCCAGTTTACTCTGCCTGCCCTACTGGGACCAAAATGACCCTGAGAGGACTCCATAATCAGAAAATATTTCCACACTGAACTGTCTTCCATATGGAAATGAAGCAACTTTCCTAGCATCTCAATGACCACTGCAGTTATCTAGAAAATGACACTTCTGTCCTATATGACCATATATTGTCTAACTCTCTAATGCCTATTTGGTTCAAAACAGAAGGAAGGAAGAAAATGAATGTTTATGTGTGCTTCATGACTGGCACATCTAACAACTGGAGTTTCTAAGCATTGACGAGAGCTTGGATTTCATTTGAGCAGCTTCTGTTAAAGAACTTGTCTTTTAAAACCACATATCAAAAATAATGGGAGATGTCTGAATCTGGACATGGTTGAAAATAAATGTATAAATTCCCTGTATACAGACTGCCAGATGTATCCTCTCAAACGCATAATTGTACAGTGATTGAATCGTTCCCTATATGCTCTTTGGTTAAACCATGTTTTTTCATATAATGGTTTCATATAAAGCAGAACTTTGCTTTATTATACCTGCTTCACCTTTTAAGCAATTATGTTAAATACCTTACATAAATACATACTCTATCTGCATATAAATTACTTCAGAGAGCCATGATGTTGTGTAGACCATATAATGCATATAATATATCACTTTGTTTTCATTCCATTAATGTCTTTCGTGCTTATTACAGTATTATCCACCTCATTGCTTTAGTCTATGCTGACTTGAAATTTGGCTTCCCAGTACTGTATTTATATTTCCCTCACTATCTATGCATATCTACATTTTCTTAATAACTTATTCCTAGTAATTGTCCACTATCATTTTTTTTTACTTGTAAATGTTTTAAAGTCAGTAGATCTCTGATCTTTAACCTTATTAATAGATGTGAGTCTCAATTAAACCTGTTTAGTTTTATGTTAAGACCTCACAGTGTCATCAAGAACCGGAACTGCAGGAGATATTGTTTCTGTCCCCACCCTCCATGATTTTGCATTTCATACCCTTTCCTTTCCATCTAAAGTTGCTTATCAGTAGCACTATACCATGTGGGTATAATTTTAAAAATAAAAAAACAGGCATAAAACAGGCATAATATTGAATGTAGCTTGGGAGACAGAGTAACAGAGAATAGGGGGGGAAATGAGAGAAACGAGGAGAGTTGTTTTGATGAAAAGATGAGGCTTCATGAGGAGTAACTGATTTGTGTAAAGGGCAGAATTCTTTTGCTGATCATTTTAGGTCCTTATAAATGAGACTAGACTAGTTTTATCCATTCAGTATCCCTTTAACTGCAATGGCTCCATTGGAATAGTTCAATTTGTTCTTTGGCGAGGCAATTCCCTACGGTCATTCAGTAGAGAGCACTAGAGCACAACATTCCAACTACCTCACCAGATTATAGATCCCATGATTCCATAGGACAGACCCATGATAGTTAAAGTACCGACAAACTGAGAAGAATTGTGGAGTGGAAGCCCCTATTTTGTTTGACATTAATAAATGCAGCCACTTCGTATTTCATATGCTTGACTAGAAAGTTGATTAGTGCTATTGCTATTAGTGCTATGTGATTTGTTTTGGTGAACTGTCGTGTAGGTACATATAAATTCAATGCAAAAGACAGCTGGAGCGTTTCCATAGGAACAGCTGTGGAAACGCTCCTCTTATGACTTATTTATCCAGTGCATGACATTGTTTATTCTGACTTCATGTTATTATGAAATGTCGTTTGACACATGTAGCAAGACATGATTACACTAATGGTCCTTGAAATATCTGGAACTCAGGTGTTCAGATTAATAGCTACACATCATGTGTGCTTCATCCCAAACCCGCGTTTCCTGTATAATAATTCAGCCCCAGTTCTGGCAGTGCCAAGCTTTTCGTTGGATGCTGTGACAGAACCTGTATTAAAGCTCACCTGGCAGCAATGTAAATAAATGATTGGACAAAGGTATGCTGAAAGAGAACCAATCAAGATTTACCTGGAGGGACAAGAAGGGGAAACTTTTAAAAAAGGGAGAGTCGTTGAGAGAGCAGTTGTTTTAGAGAGAGCAAACTGTTGTTACTTAAGGGGAGGTTGCTAGAGAATTGACAGAAGAAAATTAAATTGTAACTAATAATAGGAAGTGTGGGTTTCTAAGGAAAGAGATGTGGAATGGAATAACTGCAATTCTAAGCTTAAGCATTATGCGATGTAATTGTTATGTTCTTAAAAATAAAGCACTAATTTTATTCATTTCAATTGAAAACTGCTTGGCTCAAATGATTTGGGACTTAAGGTTAGCTCTGGGGAAAGAAACTAGTCTGGTCTGGTCACAGATGCTTTTTATGTAGATAGAAAAAATTCTCTCTATTCTATTTCACTATCTGTCACAATGATTTTGGAATCCATAGAGTGGTTGAATAGAAAAAAAAACCCTTAACTTTTAATAGCCTCCATTTGTACATGTAAAAGCTCTCAGTAATTCGATCAAGGGCATCATATTCTGAACACTAGGACAGCATTTATTATTGATAAATGATAAAAGTGAGAAATGTGTGTTTCTTTCACTCAGAAAGCTTAACAAGTGCAGTAGCCTGCTCTGTGACCTTGTCCAACTTACTCTGTGACCTTGTCCAACTTACCTGGAGTTTGTTCATATCAGGTGTTGGTAACCTTAAATTTGTGGCCTTAAGGGCCACATTTCATGCATATCCATCCATCATTGCATACACATAGTTCCCACCCCCTGTGCTCATTTCCCAATATCACTGTGTGTCTCTCTCATGGGGAGATGGGGAGACTTTGACCTTGACCTTCCTAAGAGTTACATTAAAGAACATTCATCCAGTAAATGGATCTTGTCCTGAACATTCTTTTAAGATTAGGGAAGGGTAGGACATCTTTCCATTTGTGAAAGAAAAAGTCTGGATCCAACCCAATGTTGAGAAACAGGGCTTCAGTCAGAGACATTTTTCATTAGTATTTTAATGCATTTTCATTTGCAGGCACCTCAGGTCAGACTTGAAGGTTGAGACTCAGGTCCCCAAACTTGTCAACATCCTGGCTAATACCCTGAAAGACAGAAACAAAATTCAAAAAGGTATTGATAGGCTTGAGCACTGGGCTGAAAATAACAGAATGAAATTTAACAGGGAAAAAGGCTGAATCCAACACACTTAAAAACCCCAGTTTGCTTCTTTCTTTCTTTCTCCTTTCATCTCTTTTCTCTCTTCATTATGCCTGTTACATTTTATGCACTTATTTTATGTTTTCAACAATCTGGATTTCATCTGTACTGAGGCGTAAGATATAGATGCAAAGCAAGCAAATAGGAATAATGGCTATTGTTTCAAAGTGGCCTGAAGTGCTGGACTTTAAATGAAGCAGGATCTTTCTTGAGATTCAAAAATAAATAGGTCTTTCAGACTGGACTGGATGGGCTGTGACCTGTTAAAGCAAGGCTGCTCTTGTATTCTTATGTCAGTCTGAGCAAGACTTCAGTGAGTCGTTTTGAAGTCCAGTTGCCAGGAATCTACTTCCAGAGAACCTCACCTGGATGACAGAGAATATTCACAGACATATTTTAATACTTCCTTTTGGGACCTGTGGGGCATCAAGAACACAAATACTATGACAAAGACTGGCACTGATTCAGACAAGATGGTACAGTGGCCCTCTCCCCTGCCTGGGGGGAGTCTCCCTCCAGCTCGCGGATAGGGTGCGGAATCTGGGTGTGTTCCTGGACCCGGCACTTACCATGGAGTCCCAGGTGGCGTCGGTGACCAGGTCCGCCTATTACCATCTCCGTCGGATCGCCCAGATCCACCCGTACCTGGACGCGAACTCTCTGAGAACAGTGGTCCAAGCACTGGTGATCTCGAGGCTGGACTACTGTAACGCCCTCTACATGGGGTTGCCCTTGACTCTTCTCCAGCGTCTGCAGCGGGTACAGAATGCGGCGGCCAGGCTGGTGGCTGGTGTGCGTCGTCATGAACACATCACACCAGTCCTGGCCCGCCTGCATTGGTTGCCCGTTGCAGCCTGGATTAGATTCAAGGTCCTGGTTTTAGTTTATAAAACCCTCCATAGCTTGGGACCGGACTACCTGGCAGAGCATATCGCTCAGCGATCCACCTCGGCCCGTCCCGTTCGGCAGGCGCGAGCGCACTTGCTGCGGGTCGCCACCGTTCGAGAAGCCCGGAAGACAAGTACTCGGACCCGGGCATTCTCGGTGGCGGCCCCTAGCCTTTGGAATTCCATCCCTACCGAAGTGCGCTCTGCAGAGTCCCTGTTGGCCTTCCGGAAGGCTTTAAAAACCTACCTTTTCCAAGAGGCCTTTGGCGATTCTTATTCTTAGTTTTTTTTTCTTTTCTTTTCTCTTCTCCGCCATCATACGCTCTAGTTGATGAGGTGCCCCTAGGTTTTACTGTTCTTAAATTTATTGTTGTAATTATATTTGTTTATCCTTGTACTTGTGTGGCTAACATAGCCCTTGTAAGCCGCTTAGAGTTCGTTTGAAGATAAGCGGGATATAAATGCATAAATAAATAAATAAATAAATAAAATGGGAGTTGGATTTGCCCTGTGACTCCAGGAGAAGAGGCATTTTATTTATTTATTTATTTATTTATTTATTTATTTATTTATTTATTTATTTAAGAGTATTTTTACCCCACCTTTCTCCTTGGAAAAAGACCCAAGGCGGCTTACAGTAATGAGGGATAATATACAGACCAGTACAATTAAAACATGTCCAAGTATTGAGAACAGGGAATTGAGGGACATCTTACAGCATCAATGGACAACATTACATTAAAGCTACAAGAGAACACAAGGAGTTAAAAGGAGAGTAAAGTTCCATATAAAGTTACAAGAGAACACAAGCAGTTAAAAGGAGATTAAAGTTCCATGCAAAGTTATGAGTGATGGAAACTAACATTGAAAACATGGTGCCGATATAATCACATAAGATTATAAGTAGTTATAAACACAAAGTCTACGTGATCCTATAGATTCATATAAAAGACACATAATAGGTAGTCCATCATTCATTCATGTGTATGTAGCCTTGAGTGAGCTACCAGCACTCCCAAGAAAAAGGGAAGGGAAAGGCCCTGCTTAGTACGTGTTACCTAAAAAACCCTGAAAACAGTGGCTATGACACAGAGCTGGCTTGATGACACATAATTATTGTTAATTATGAAAATAACTGGGCATAATTAGCCTTGATTAAAGAAAACTAAGGGGAGATGAGATAGCACTTTTCAAAAACTTGAAAGATATTCCTTAATGTGGTCAAATCAAGAGCCTCAGACCTCAAAGTTTTAGATGAAAAGCCATAGTTTTTTAGCTTGATGCAAAGTGAAGTCAGTGCTGGGCACCCACTGGGATGGCATTCCTTAACTGGAGTATTGCAGCAAACTTCTCACTTTCCCTCATGAAGTTGTTTTGATTATATTCAGGTTTAAACTACTGTATATGATGTAAAAGAGGGGCACAGTGGCTCAGTGGACTAAGGCTTTAGAAAACTGTTGGCTGCTAAGTCAGCAGCTTGGCGGTTCGAATCCCGGGTGCCACACAGCAGAGTGAGCTTCTGCTGATAACCCCAGCTCCTGCCGACCTTAGCAGTTCGAAAGCACGTAGATGCAAGTAGATAAATAGGTACCACCGGAAAAAGTGGGAAGGTAAAATTCCTTCTGGAAAATCGGGCGGTTAACATATACTAAAATAAATAATAAACAGTGTTTCCTTGCAGCCATGCTGGCCAAATGGCCATCGACTTGCACAACACTGGTTCTTCAGCTTGAATATGGAGATTAGGACCACCCCTAGCATCGGGCATGACTAGCACGCATGTGCGGCGGGAACCTTTACCCTTTACCTTTTTAATTTGATGTAAAAAGCAGCAAAAATGTAGATGTCATCTGTGTACATTAAAACAAAAAAAATATGCAGCTTATACATCTCCCTGTAGAGCTCGAAGTATTCTCTGGGCACTTGACAGTTTTTAACTATGCAGACATCACACTCCCACCTTCCCCGCCCCCCAGCAAGCTGGGTTCTCGATTTACTGACCTCAGAAGGAGGTCAGCCATACTCAATGCAAATTACAATTGTATCTGTTAGTGTTTTGTGCTTGTGTGGTTTTGCCATTGATCCGTGTTTTTTGTTTCTGATCTGTTGATCGTAGTAATAAAATATATAAATATATAGAAGGATGGAGAACTGAGTTAAACCTGAGCCAGCTACCTAGGACTGAGCCCAGGTCGTGAACGAGTATTGGTTGCAGTACTGCAGTTTAAGCCCTGTGCTGTGAGGCACTACTATGCAAGCTGATCTATATCAAGAGGGTAGATTGTTGGAAAGTAAATGATTCAAGGTAATTTATAAGCAAATTGCCAAAGCCTGAAAATATGCTGTAGATTTCCAGGGCTGATCTCCTAGAGGTACAGCAAGTACAGAGAAGACTTTGCATTTAGGACTTTATTTTGTCTTTCATCCCATACCAGAGGGATATTTCCAGAGATCAAAGGTAACATGTAATCATTAAATTACAATTTTATATGTCTGGAAGAGAGAGTTTTAATATCTCATTGCATATTGATATGACTGTTTCAATCTTCTTAAACTTCTTCCCGATCTAAAAGCAGAGATTTTTATTGTGCTCCTTTCAACACTCAAATGTACACCTGTTAAGAAATGGCTATTTCATGCTTTTAAAGTAACACTTACAAAGTCTTTCCTCTTCACTAACATTTCTTGAACTTTTGACTGTTACGGAGTTTTAGCACTTTCTAAAAGCTCAGCGAGACACCTAAAATCAGAAGTAAGTTTTGGATTCCGGGCTGTTTGATCTCAGAAGTGGAAAGAGCAAGTTCATTTTCTTCACAAACAACCTGGAATGGCTTGTGCTCTGGGTGGAGATAAGATGTGGCTGCCTTACAGTTTGGAGGTTAGGTTTGGGGTCTTGCCCTATGCCAGTCATGGGTCCCGTTTGCAGAAGACCAGCGTAAAAATGCAGTAGTTTTGATACCAGGAGAGAAATTTGACATCTAAGATATGTAAGATATATAATCAGGGGAACTCCAGGAAATCCTCAGAAGGACAGGTGCGTTGCTTTGCAGTGTTGTGGTAAGAAGAGGGAAATAACACAGATATAAACCCCTGACTTTCATGGACCTGAACACATGGTAGCATTTAAATAAAACGATGCTGTAAGGCAGGCATGTTCAAAGTCAGGCCCGAGGGCCAAATGTGGCCCGTTTTCAAATTTCAAGTGGCCTGCGGCCTCTTCTGCCCACTGGCTCAGCTTGTCACTCATCCCCTCCAGCTGCCCCCTCCCCATACTGGATGGAGACATCAGCTTGCAGTTTTACAGTTTGCCTGCCCTCCCTGCCTCTGTCCATCCCCCCAGCCACCTGCCTAGCATACCCACCCCAGGCTCCGTTGCTGCAGCATCCTCCTTGCCTCCTTGCATGTTACAGAGACTTGTCCAAAGTCCAGCCCGGGGGCCAAATGTGGCTGAATGGTTGGCCCCCACATATTTGCACCTCACCAAATCTGGCCCTCCTTGCAAAAAGTTTGGACACCTCTGCTGTAAGGGAAATTGTCTACTGGGAGCCCTGTTATGATCCACCACTCCAGATAACTGTGTTCACCTAATATTCCAGGGTGTATTCTCTCTCAGCTTTGACTTTTAAGGAAGCAGAGATTTCAGCTATGTATAATTAGTGCATTCAGATTTAATTTTTGTTCTTCAAAGACCTTGTGACCTACCACCAACCGAGGAGCATTTTGCAAGGCTTGAAGCAAAACATGCAGGTTGCTGAAAATGGGGTTCCTGGATGGGATGGATTTGTGAGATCCAGTAGGGAGTCCCAATAAATGTATTTCAGACCCATTGTTCACTGCAAGGAGGAGAGCATCTGATTGAGGCTCTCGTTAGAATCACGCAGGGAGGACAGAACACTTTTAAGCAGTTGCCACTGCTTCCCTCATCGCTCCCAGGGGAAATAAATGGAACATGTTGATAAAAAACACTTGTATCTCATCATCAGCATTCAGAGAAGCACTGCAGAGGATTGCTCTACAAATAGCAATAAGAGGACTAATTATAGTAATAAAACTACAGGCATTGGTTACAATAAAAAAAGAGATAGGATGATTTTATAACCAAAGTGAAGACAGCTAGCTGCCATACCTGTATGGATATAGATATTTAGCCTACTGCAAATAGACAGCAGGAAATAAATGTCGGTTACTTTGTAAAATAAGACCAAGGGCACAGTTAATCAGAAAGCTGGACTACTTAGCTCCAGTTGATCTACGTATGGTTGGAGCAACCATTAGATGGAATGAGATGGGTTTATTTGAGAATATGACATGGATGAATAGCAAATAATTAGCGTCTTCCTTTGGTGTTATTGGATTTTCACAGTCAGGGATCAGAGGTGCTGGCTTGTGAGATTTTACACCTCATGCCAAAATATCATGGCTGGTCTAAAGATGAGAGGTGTAATTCACTATCCTGCTTCCAGCAAAAAAAGTCTAGAACATCCAGAACTGGATAAGTTATACTATGTCTAGATTGCAGGCCAGCTCCATAAACTGAAACTACATGTTGATAATCCCACGGATGTTTACCCAGAATCGAATCCTCCTAGTTTCTGGGACTTAAAATGTGTAGAGAACTGCAGTCCCAGTTGATAAATTATGTTTTTATTACAACTTGAAACCCCATCTTCCTGCTTAATTGTCGGACTGGGCCCAATGAAAAACTCAAGATTTCTGAAAGGCTTGCAGCCACTGAGTCTGCACAGCCATACTGACTTGTTCCTTTTCATGCCAAATTTAATGAACAAAGAAATGAAACACTGACTTTTCCTTTCAGCTCCTATCTATGGCTAGCAGATATTTTGCCTTTCACGATGAAATTACTGTGGCTTTCCTTCAGACTGTAGAAGAGCAGCCACTAAAGTTGACAGCACTCAGCTAAAATCAGTATCAGCATATCTGCTAAACTGAGGTTCTCCACAACCTTGATAGCATCTCTTGGATGCTTGTCAATCAATCAATCAAAACTTTATTGCAGTTAATGACCAGCAACAGGATACGGTATAATAAATAGTAATTATTATATAAAACTGCCCACAAATCCATCCCGACCATCACGAAGCTATACCTTATTAATATCTGAGGAGTTAGTGATCCCAACGAGCCAGAGAGGAAGATCGAAATAGATATATACAAAAGACATCAGAGTACATATATACATACAGTTCCATGCACATAAGACATTCCACATTTGTTGATTAATCAAGAGTTGTTGATACTTAGCGGGCTATGTATCGTAAGTGATACTTTTAATTAGTTGGTAACGCTGGTCATTGTCCTGCAAATTTTGATAGCTGTGGCGCAGAACCTAGCCACACTATATGTTATAGAAAAATTGATATCTGACAGAAGCATCTGAGTATAATAATGACCAGAGCGTTCTGGATATTTATAGAGTATTGGAGATAGAAGTTTTGCCCGGGTATCTTTATAAAAGGAACAGCGAAGAAGTAAATGTTCTGTTGACTCCGGATAGAGAGACCTCCAATATCGTCCCTCAAGAACAGCAGAAGGGAGGGCATGACATTGGGCCAAGGTAAAGGCCCTCCGGTGAGTGGGTATCTCGAGCTTGGCTAAGTATCCTGTTGGGGAAGACAGATAAGTATAGGAGTTATTAATAATAAAGACAGGGGAGCTAGCTAGATCCAGTTGTTGTTCTGAGTCTGTAACCCACTGCTTAATAAGCGCTTTGGCCTGATCATAGTTCATGGTGAAAAGGAGGTCTTGGGACAGGCCTAAGGATAGGATTTTAGATATTATAGCCCCTTCCCATTTGGACTTAAAGTCATCTTTTCTAATAAGGGGGGTAAACCCTTAGCGAAGAAATGCAATCTAAGCCAATAGGTAAGAATGGCCACCCAAGCTCAAGCCTCCACTTTCGTGAGGCCTAGCTCTAATTAGAGAGTAACATTGGAAACACATTTGGGAACTTGTAAGGCAGATCTTATAAATTTAGATTGTACCCGTTCTAGTGGAGCATAATTGGAAAGGGAACCTAATTGGGCTCCATATAGAAGTTGGGAAATTGACTTAGCTTGGAGTAGTTTAAGTGCTGCAGGAATATATTGGCTGCCAGCTGTCTTAAGATATTTAAGAATGGCTAGAGAACTTCTATGAGCAATGTCGGCAACATCATTTCCATCTTTTTTGCTACCATTAGCCTGAATAACTACTCCCAAATATTTGAAGGAGGGAACCTGCTCAATGTTATGCCCATTGATACACCCAGAGTAAATCTTGGGTCTTTTGGCAAAGGCTTGTCTTATACTTACAAAAGGCTCATGTGTTTATGGTGACATTTAGGCAATTTTCAGAGAGGTGGCCATGTTAAGTCTATTTCAACATGTATAATAAAAACAAAATACATTTATTATATCACGTTTAGTAATAACAGATTTAATGCAATGTAAACTTTTGTAGGTTACAATCAACAAAACAATATTTAAGCCAAAGTTTATATACAGTTTTATCTCTAATGCACATAATTGCGTGAGTGGTGTCAGAGTGAAAGAGGAAACATAATAGGGCAATTGCATTATGAACACTGGTAATAAACTTTCAGGGTGACTACAGCATTATTATCACAGGTAACTTCTATTCACTGTGGATTACATAAGCATAGTAGCAACAGATAGTTGTATAATACTATCAGCATTAAGAACTGCTTGCACCCTGTAGAAACCATGTAACATAAATGGCTTCCTGCCTTTTTTAAAAGCACCAACAGTTCTACTGAATGGACAAATGAGGCATCTGCCTTGCTCCCAGAAATGCAGACCTTGGGGAGTGTTTCCTTTCCTCAAAATAACCAGAGTTGGTTTTGATTAATGTTAGACCAGATACCTGGACTTTTCAAGGCAGAGCAGACAAAACATGAATCTATCTACATGCAAGAAATATTACTTGTCAAATGCCAGATTGTTAAAAAATAGTAGGGTGTTCAGGTTTTTCTTTATAGCAAAAGGTCACATCTTTATTACATACACTCTTTCTCTCACATTCAGTCCCTGCCAGCATTTTATGATATCTCTGAAATGTTTTTTTTAAATCCTTTAGGGCAATTTGGTGGCATAGGACCTGGTGTCATGAACACGTGTGCTTGATTTACAGCACAGAATAACCAACTAATCCTTCTTTTCAAGCCCTAAGGGGAGCAGATCTGTTTAGTTTAAAGTTTGACCCATGATGTGTTTCACTACTGAATCTCTGTAGGGCTGAGAAGATTGACTCTTATTGTTTCTAATTCAGATTTAGAAGACAAGATAATTTTGTTACTTCTCCCACAAGGCCCGATTTCTCCCACAATTAACCTCAAGCAAATCTGGTGTTTAAATCAAGAGCTACACAACTGACGTGCATCAATAAACATCACTACAGCAGAAGAGAATAGGAATGCTTCCTCTCCCAGGACTTTTGCTCATCTGCATGTACTAATTCATGGGAATTTGTGCACGTAGAGAACCATGCTGCTGATGTGAACAGCCGCATGCCCCCAATCAAAACACCCTACAGTTTAAAAGAGAACGAGATTTGACATAACATTCAAGACACCGTTTCATTTTCAAGAAGATAATAGTATTCTGGAAACAGCTTGTGTTCAAGCCTATAGAAAATGGATTGAATTGATGCTACATGGAAAGGTTGCCACAGCATATTTACAACAAACATATCAAACCCCGTCTCTTTCATTCCAAAATTTCTTCTCTGGTCATTGAATATGAGCTCTAGTCTGATCAATAAAATGTAATGGCGAGAATGCCCTATTGCCAAAACAGTGAGAGTTCCTAATCTTCATTTCACATTGATGCCTTACAGCAAATATTTTAGTGCTTTTATGAGCCAGGATTAACTCTTCCTAGGAGACAAACTGTAATGTTCTTAAAAGGGATCCCTTTAGTTCAATGGGATCACATGCCATGTGGAGATGAGCCCTGTCCTGAGGTTAGACAGAGATGATTAAGTAGGCAAGCCATCAACAAAACACAGCAAGTGTATTGATTTATGTTAGACTATGGCTGACATAAAAATGAGTGCAATCATGAGATAATTTTATACAGACATCTGTTTATTGCATTATCATTTGTCTATATACTCAACCTATTACTTCATCCATTATTTCCTAACCTTCACGGCTGCTCCATGAACTTTAGCTGCAAATTACACATACACTCAAAAAAAGATCAAAAGTGTAGCACAGCAGTATTTTTTTTTTAAAAAAGCCATTCTCAGTTCAATGTATTCTCAGCATTTAGCAGTGCAGAATCTCAGAACCAAGAAAGAGCTCAAAGATAATCTAATTCAATCCATGTGAATATTACTGAGTCAAAGCTTTCTTCTATGACAGGCCTGCCCAAAGTCTGGCCGGGGGGGGGGCAAATCCGGCCCACCAGGCCATTCTGAGTGGCCCGCGGCTGGCTGGCCCACCCCTCCCTCCCCCTCCTTCACCCCATTTATTTTTAATCTGCCAATACTGACACCTCTGGGAAGCTTGGGCGGCTGGTGGCTGGGCGGTCTGCCGCCACCGGCACCGCAGGAAAATGTGGGGGGGGGGCAGGCCAGCGGGCCTCTGCCACCGCCAAGGAGCTTTGGGATGGGCTGGCGGGCGAGCCGTCGCCACCGCTGGGGAGTTGGGGGGGTGCAAGGTCGCACAGATCACCTCTTCCAAGGGGCAACCTGTGGCCACGGCTCCCTGTGCTTCCCTTGGTCCTCGCCTTCCTTCCTGCGGGTGGGGTTGCAAGGGGTCACTGGGTGGGGCTTATGGGTCAGTGGGTGGGGCTTGCAGTGGGGTGGTAGGGTCGGGGAGCAACCGGCCCCTGACACATTCTCAGCCACCAAATCTGGCCCTCCTTACAAAAAGTTGGGCACCCCTGTTCTATGAGAACTCTTGATCATTCTCTTGAAATCTTTTTAGAAAACAAAGTGTAATTGACAAGAATTTTAAAGAAAGAGGAATTTTGGGAGAAATTATTATGGTCAGGTTCACAAATTGTTTGTGTATTAGCAGTCTTTACGTGTCTGGCCTTTCATAGCAGATATATTATCTGTATATGTAAAGATTCTCTGTCATCCAGGTGAGGTTGTCTGGAAGTTGCGTCATGGCAACTGGACTTCTTTTCTTGTGAGACTGAAACATTTCACTGCTCATCCCAGAAGCTTCATCAGTCAGAGGTCTCACTCAGACTTATATAACAACATAAGAGCAGCCTTGCTGGAACAGGCCACAGCCCATCCAGTCCAGCATTCCATCTCACACAGTGGCTCACCATTTGGCAAATCACTCCAGTATCCCTGCCAAGAAAACTCCATGGACATGGGGTCACGAAGAGTCGGTCACGACTGTAATGACACGACACATTCCCAAGCAGATGTCTTCACCTGCTTATTAGTCCCTGCAAATGGCATTGAGACATATCCTGCCTGTCTCTTCAACCCAGAAGTGGTCCTTAGGCATCCATAATGATAGCCATTGATACCCCTTTTCTCCATCAGCTTGTCCAATCCTTTCTTAAAGCTGTCAAGGCTGACAGCTGTCACCACTTCTTCTGGCAGGGAGTTCCACAGACATGTGATCCTCTGGGTGAAAAAGTACTTTCTCTTATTTGTTTGAGATCTAACACCCAAAAGTTTCATGGAGTGCCCCCTAGTTCTAGTGTTGTGTGATAGGGAAAACAGCTTTTCCTTATCTACTTTGTCCACACCATGTGTGGTTTTATAAACTTCAATCATGTCACCTCTTAGGCGCCATCATTCAAGAGTGAAGAGGCCCAGCTATTTCCATAACATCCTTCTGGAGTTGTGGTGACCTGAACTGTACAGAATACTTCAGATGGGGCCCTACTATAGATTTATAAAGAGGCAAAATGACACTTGCTGATTCATTGTTGAGGTGCCCTGGAGTAGGGACTGGCAAACCACTCCAATATTCCTGCCAAGAAAACTCCATGGACATGGAGTCATGAAGAGTCGGTCACGACTGTAACAACAACACACACAATTCATACTATCAAGGAGATATTCAGGGGGAAGCATTGAATTAGTATTAAAAGGGGTGCAAATTTGGAAACTATAAATAATTTCCTAGCCAGTTGTGTATAAAACACAAATTGTAAGTCTCTCAAAGGGAATCTATAAAGAAGGACCCCCAGGAAGATAATTAGATATCCCACCATGGAATCTGGCACTAGGACAGATGTATTTAAGCACTTAAGGAGTTTCTGGCTCAATTACACAAGCATTATTTGCCAATTAAATCACTTTCCCATTTTTGATGGGAGGATGAAGATGACAACCCAGGTGTTCTTGGACAGCATTTCCCAGAAAACCCAGGCAGGACAGCTAGTGGCAAAGGCTTCTGGAAGTTGCAGTCCAGTAATTCTCCATTACCCAATGTTGTGGACCACTTGTTTCAGGGGGTTTGAATTACAGAGAGACAGAAAGCAAATAGAAATTCTACTGCTTTAGTCAGGGGTGTCAAAACTTTTTGCAAGGAGGGCCAGGTTTGGCGAGGTGAAAATATGTGTGGGTCGACCATTCAGCCACATTTGGCCCCTGGGCCGGACTTTGGACAAGTCTCTATAACATGCAAGGATGAAGGGAGGACGCTGCAGCAACAGAGCCAGGGGCGGGCAGGCTGGGAAGGTGGCTGGGTGAACGGACAGAGGCAGGGAGGGCAGGCAAACCGTAAAACTGCAAGCTGACATCTCCATCCAGTATGGGGAGGGGCCAGCTGGCGGGAATGCATGACAGGTTGAGCCAGTGGAGAGAAGAGGCCATGGGCTGCTCAAAATTTGAAAACGGGCCGCATTTGGCCCCCGGGCCTGACTTTGGACATGCCTGGCTTAAGTGTAAATCCACCTGAGTAATACTAGGTGAAGGCAATAATATTCAGCTCCTTCAAAGATAGTTAAAAGACAAGTGGAATTTTTTTGGTTTTTGAGGTGTTGTCCCCAGTCATTCTGTGGTTGTTCAAAATTGTTGAAGATCTGAATATAGAAAATGCTTGCATCAAGAGAGGTGGGTATCAGTTACTATATTTACTGGGATGCTCTTGGTTATCCTGGCACTGCCTCTCCATGACAGAGTTTGAGCAATTTTATCTGCCAGTGGAAGCAAACTTAGGGCAACAATATTCATACAGGCAAACAGGCAAAGTTTCTTAAAAGCAACTATATTACATATATACAAATAGAACAGAGCTTCAATAACATTTCACTTCACAGATTACATAGAGACAGCATAACAACATGACATAATGCGTATACAGAGCATGGCAAAAATGAACACCTTCTCACCAAAGGTCCAAAGAAGACTGATTCCTGGAGTCCTTTTATACTTTATCATACTTAGTCATAATCAATCAGGAAACTGGTTACTGCGTGTTGTTGCACCTATCTTGTATCCTGGTATACATCCTGGTTTTAGGATGCAGGTATTCTTGTTAGCTTTAGTTTCTTTCTTGTTTGCTTTGAACTTTTCATCTGAGTTTTATTTGAATATAAATTTTATCTGTTTGATGATTCAGAGAAGTCTGTTAACAAATTAATTTCTCTTCATCAAATAGCCATCCTCTGTCTCATAAATATTGCATATGTCATGATGTAATGTTTTGTTCTTCAAGGTAGTACATTTATGATAATAAGGATTCTTAGGGGAACAAGCCTTATGATGATCTGTCCCCACCCAATGTTTTTCAAAAAAGTCAACAATGCTATATATATTTAACCCACCCACCCCCCAAGCTGAGAATATTTATTGACTCGAGTATAAGTCTAAGGTGGGAAATGCAGCAGCTACTGGTAAATTTCAAAAATAATGATACCAATAAAATTACATTAATTACATCAGTTAAATATTTTTGAATATTTATTTCAAAGAAAAATAGTAAACACAGTAAATGTAGAACACAGAGTGATAATAAAAGACATAAGAAATTCCATCTAGCAATGAAAGAAAAAAAGGGTCTAAAATAAAGAGGAACTTTTATTCTTCTATCTTTAAAAATAAAAAATAAATCATATACCGTATGTTTTCTTTCATTTTCAGTCTCCTTTTGCATGAGGTGCTTTGGCTCATGCCACATATATGCACACACATGGAACTGATGCCAACAAAACTATATATATATAAAGTTAATATTCAGATCTTTATGCTAAAACCTACAAAAATAAAATTGTGTTATTTTCCAGGGCTTTGCTAGGACAACCTTTGAAATTTCACTCTGTGCACAGGCTCTCATTTGAGGTTCATGATTCCAATTTCATAATTACCAGAAAGTAACTTAATGGTTATTGCCAAAAGGAAAAAGGAAAATGCCTAATTTGTCTCCCAACTGAACACAAAGCTTACAGTACTATACTCTCCACAGGTCCAAGATAACCAAACAATTTCCACCATGCAGTTTAATCTTGAGTGTTGCACACAGAACATCCCATTACTCCTCCCAGTTGCCAGATAAAGAAGACTGCAGCATAGTCTTACATGGGACATTGTTTGGTACTGAAACATTTAAGATGTGGACGTGCAATACCCAGTGTGATCTAGTGGGTGGAGTGATGGACTAGGTCTCAGGAGATCTCGGTTTGAATTCCTTCTATGCCATGGAAATTCACTGGGGGACTGCAACTGGTAAAACTACTCCTTAAATATTTCACTTACTGGTACCTTGAAAGCCCTGTTAAGGTTTCTATCAGTTGGCTCTGACTCTAAGTGATAACAGATAGTCTCTTGAAAATCAAATTGCAGCTCAAATGTAGATTATGCCAAAATGTAAGAAAGGAAACTTTACACAAGATGGTAGCTGTATGAAGGTGCAGCTTCTTTCTGATATCTGTGAGCCATTTACCTAAATTATAGAGGCCATGTGCTGGCTTTCTGCAATAACAAGGGGATTGCTATGGTCACTGACAATGAGCTTAAAAATACATCTTGTCTACATTTCCAACTGACAACAGAATGAGGAACAGTAAAGGAACATGCTATATTTTACTAATGTGTAGAATTGAACCTGCAGTTTCCAGAGCATTTCCATGAATGTCTGCTGGAAAAGAAACAAGGAAGTGTCTTGTGATACCTGAAAGACTAATGTGTCTTATTTTTGTCATAAGCTTTTGTGGGCTGCAGCCTACTTTACCAGATGCACAGAATGAAGTTGCAGGAGGCAGAAATTTATTTTTGAGGCTGATCAATTTCTAGAACATATAGCTCAGTGCGGTGGCTTCAACTGAGTGACTGGTGGAGGCAGGGTAGTTACTGCAGCATAAAAAACCCGTAATACTCTCATGGCATGTTAAAAGCGAATGCATGGGTAAATTGTTAGTTTTGTGAGTTTGGTGCATTGCGCTAATGACTACCATCTGGTGCAGTGTGGTACACACCTATAACTCAGTGACTCCTGGCTCTCCTTTCTTAACATTTTTTTTTTCGGTGCAAGAATGATCCAACTAGTCATTCATTTCTGAAAAAAAGTTCAAAATGCTGGTTTTTATCTGGGTCAAAATGCTGGTTTTGACGGAATCAAAGGTATCTCAAAAACCGTATCTCTCTTTATGATAATTAGGTGAGGCCTTTCCCTTGGTTCTACCATCCACATTATGTACACTTGACAGGGACACAAGATACATCCTTCTCTGTTGCTGCTTCCAGATTCTGGAACTCCCTCCCACAGGAGGCCAGACTGGCTCAATCTTTGCTGTCCTTCTGCAGTCAGATGAAGACCTATGTAGTTGCAGCCTTACATCAATGAGATCAAGGATATCTGTGGGCTAAGAGTCTGTTTGAAATCTGCCTGGATTGCAGAAATATGAATTGAGTTCCAGTGTCTCTAGTGTTTTGGACGTTAAGAAATACCCTGGGAAATCATGCAGAAGGCATTGACATAGACAACTTGTTTGCTATTTGCATTGCATGCCTTTCCCATCTTTGCTAGCACAGAATCTTTGATTTTGTACGCTAGAGAAATCTGCCGATTGTTTGTTGGAATGACTCAAAGGAATGACAGCTGAAGAGTTCTTGGTTTTGTTTGGGCAGATATCCCTGAGGTCTTTACGCAAACCGTGTGCATAAAACAATATGATTTTCAAATATGTTGTTACTCATCCTGAGCCCTTGGAACTGGGCAGGAAATACGAAGAGACTGTTTTACAAAGCCCTGAAAATAAACATTATTGCAGTGTCCTGGCAAATACAGCAACAGTGTTGATGATTTCCCTTCAGACGTTGTGAAAGCATCAACAAATGTCACAGAACCACCATCCTAACTGACAAAAATTTCTAAAGTGATCCCTTAGGAAAATGAGGCATAAAGCAGACACCTTAAGTAATATAGGAGCTGTCACTGCACATAGTGGTTTGACCTCTTTTTTTCTGTGAAGAAATACTTTAGCCTTTTGTATGAGGTTTTAGAGAAATCTGCAGATTTTTAACACACATGAAAAGCAAGGTTACAGAGAGGGAATGACAAATTATAGATTGTTGGCTACTTGTGTGCAATTTCTGTTCTGGTGCAGGTAAGTCATGAGGTAGATTTCATTCTGGCAGAAAAAAATAGTTTCTGTCTTCACCACCTTCAAATTCTGTATCCTGTGGATTTTTTTTTTTAAAGTATGCCGATATGCCGATAGAGGATTCTTGATACAACATCTATTATTTTTTTCTGTCTGTACATTTTAAGTCAGAGGATTTTTAAATTTTACTGAGTTTTCATGAAACGTTCTAAAAACATTCTGAGTCAGAGTAGCTGTATGCTTTCTGTACAGTCCTGGAGGTATTTTATTGATACCATCATGAAATAACCAATGCATTTGTTTTTCATCTCGTCTCGCTAATAGGGAAGCTTCATGGTTCTGGGTTTCCAGAGACATTCAAAATAAGGCTCTTTTCCCAGACTCCTGATAAAGTAATCATTATATATTCTTTCAGGTGCACACCACCTTTGAATATCATATTGCCTGCAAAATAGCTTAATTTACATACTTCAATCAGTGAATGAGGTCTAAGCATTTTTAGATTCAAATTCACTCCCAATTTGGACTTTCTTAAAATTCTCTTTATTTTATGTGCAGTGCTACATTAGCATTCTCCCAATTGCCTTGATCTGGGGGCTTGATTATTAGAATTGCTGCCTCCCTGTAGATGGATTCATATGCAAGGCACATCCCGAAAACTGCATAATTTTCTGATCCAACTCTGACTTTGAGACTGGACTCCTAACTTAGAAAAACTCTTTATTCCCTAACCTTGCTGAATGTATTTTTACCATTTGTTGAAAACAATGCTTGAGCTGCTGAAAGGATCAATGAAAATTGATTTTTGCATAGTAAGCAGTGGCAAACAGTTGCCTAAAGGGAGATATAGTGTTGTATTAGGAGCAGAAAAATAGTATATGTCTTTACCAATAATTGGCAGTTTATATATCATAAAAGATCACTTAAGACTAAAGAAACAGCAGTGAGAGAGCTTTTAGTCCTGTTCCTTTTATCTAAACAAACAATGCACTTCCTCTTAAATAATGCATTTAATGCTGCCTTTTCTAAACCTAACTTGGTACTGAATAATAGGTACATGAAAGAAGGAGGCAACACATCAGGAACAAAATGAGAAAGAATGCTTTTGTATCCGCTGGTTTTCTTTTCTGCTCTGCCCACTATTCTGTCTTGGCAACCAACCATATATCCTTAATGCAATGAGGAACAATGCAGACCCTCAGATTATAGTTCCTAGAATATCCTAGCCAGCATGACTAGTTTTCTGTGAAATTCTAATGGCTGCAATACAGAAGGGTACATTATTCCAGATTCAAAATCCTACCCACAACTCATGCAGGTCTTCTTATCTTCAGAATCCTTCATTCGTGATAATAGGATATTTATGTTCTGTCTCTAAATTAAAATAGCTACTTGGTATTTATTGCTGGTTAAGCTTAACAACAACAGCAGCAGCAGCAGCAGCAGCAGGAACAACAACAAACTCACATAGTAAAGCACTGCATGGTCAGTTTATAAGAGACACCAATGATAAGAGCAACCAGGAACAAACATGGCTTTGGTTAGGAAATGTAACACTGAAGAAAGAAACTGAAGGACTAATCATGACAGCTCAAGATCAAGCTTTAAAAACAAGTACCATAAAGGCGAAAATTGATAAATCTCGAAAGACAGTAAATGTTGATTGTGCAAAGAAAATGGTGAAACTGTAGATCATATCATCAGCTGTTGCCCCAAAATCACTCAGACTGATTATATAACCCATCATAATAAAGAAGCAGCAATGCTAAATGGGCACATATGTAAACATTTCAACCTACCATTAAGCAAGAACTGGTGGGAACATCAGTCAGAAAAGGTGACCGAAAATGAAGTCATCAAGGTGCTCTGGGGTTTCAGAATACAATGTGACAGACACCTTGTCCACAATACTCCAGACATCACAATATTATACAAGCAAGAAAACAAAGTTCAAATTGTTGATGTGCCAATACCAGTAGACACAAGAGTCAGTGGCAAAGAGTTAGAAAAGATAACCAAATATTAGGACTTAGAAATAGAAATAGAAAAGATGTGGAATAACAAAGCAAAAACAATACCAATAATAATAGGCGCCTTGGGTGCAATCCCAAAAGACCTGGATCAACATCTGAAAACTTTCGGCATTGACAAAATCAACATTGGTCACCTACAAATGTTGACATTATTAGGAACAGCATATATTCTACAACGATATCTCCAGTCATTCTAGGCTCTTGGAAAGAGCTTGATCATTGGAGAAGGCCAACTCCAGCTTAACACCTGGTAGCTGTGTTCATCAATTAATAATAATAGCAGGCCAGGAACAGACTGAACAAGCTGTTCAGGAGGGCTAGCTCTGTCTTGGGCTTTCCCCTGGATTCTGTGAAGGAGATGGGTAAGAGGTGGATGTTGGCCAAGTTGATATCCATTATGAACAATCCTCTCATACACTGCACCAGACAGTGGAGGCTTTGTGTAGCTCCATCATTGGCAGACTCAGACATCCCCAGTTTGGGAAGGAGCGCTATCACAGGTCTTTTGTTCCCACTGCTTTTAGACTCTATAAGTAGAGATGGGCACGACTAGGGAAAATGATGTTTTCGAGTTGTCGTGTGTCGGAGGCAGCCCGTTTCGGCTCGTTTCCGTTTTTCACGAAACTTCGCAAAAATTAGTCGGTTCGTTTTTTCGTTTTTTCGTTGTCGTTAGTACTGGGTTTTTTGGGGGGTAGCGGGGTGGGGTGGGTGCCTCCTCTGGCCCGATATAAAGGGAAAGTGGGCTCCTGGAAGCACCCGTGGGTGCCTCCTATCCTCACCCACTAGGAAGGGGCAGCAGCAGCAGGCTCCAAGAGACCCGTCAACATGGGAGTCTCCCCTCCTCACCTGCTGCTGCAAAATGGCATGCATAACCATATATGGATATGCATACCAGCCAGACAGTGAGACCTGGTCCACTGGTATGACCCTCTGTCAGGACTGGGTCGCACCTGCCATGTCCCACAAAGAAGGGAATCGTACTTGCGTGTAGTGCAAGGGTCTAGGGTTAGGCTACTGACGGGTAAGGTTACGGTGGGCTATTGGGTTGCACCTCTGGGTGCCTCTCTGACCCACTAAGAAGACAGTCTGTGACGTATGGGTAAGGAGTCAAGGATTAGGGTTAGGGGGTTAGGGGGCTAGGGCAGGTTTTAGGGGGCTTTTTGGCACATCCCAGAAGTATCCATGGCCAAGTGGCCATGCGATTGGTGGGATGGCTCCAAAAATTTGCATGGTCGTCCACTCCCACATGGCTGGCCAGGCCACTGGGCCAGCCCATCATTGCGCACTGCGCAGGTGTAAATAAAATAAAATAAAATAAAATCAATGGAGGACAGAGGAGGAGAGGAGAGACATTTTGTTGCAAGAAAAAACCCACTGGTACTGTGAAAAATCTGGCAGTTTATAAATTTCCGCGTGTTTCTGTTGTGCTTGTGTGTTTTTGGACCACGATTTCAAAAACAATATTGCGTTCGCCACCCCATTTTGGATCCCCCACCCGCACTGCATGGCATGGCGAGTCCGGCTGCCCAGGACGGGGGGGAGGCGGGACCCCCCTCCAGACCAGAAACCCCCCCCTCCGGTAGGTGCCCTGCACCCTTAGTCAAGCAGGCATTTTTCCGCCTGCTTTTTGGCCCGGGAAT
>JAHTLZ010003547.1:13211780-13224196 GCA_023846285.1 Phrynocephalus versicolor | reverse complement strand
ACACACACACACACACACACACACACACACACACACACACACATTTATTATACCACCCATCAGGACGTGCGGTCACTTTGGGCAGTAAACTATTGATGAATACAATACAGTGCAAGTAAACTCAAATAAACATAAAATACAGTAACATGATAAAAATAAGTCTTGCAAGCTGCCTACTGACCACGTCATACTCTGAACCAATTGGAGTGTGGTTGGAAAAACAAAACTTGACTGAGGAAAGCTGGGGGAAAGAACAATGAAGGCTTATCATGGAAGTTAGGAAATGTCTAGGAGATGGAAGCAGAAAGTTGAGAGTGAGCCCTGCTTACTGATCCAGTGTGTAAACAAGATGGTCATAAGCATCTTATATTGCTTCATGATCTTGCTTCAGAATCAGAGGTTGAGTGTTTGATTCCTCACCATGCCTCCTTGATAGGAGCTGGACTTAGTAATGGATCCATAGGGTCTTTGCCTGCTCTGCAGTTCTAAGATGATTATTATAATGATGATATCAGTGATATACAACATAAGTAGTTTTCAAGAAGTGTTAGGAATGATTTAGAAAGCTTCACATTATGTTTCCTTCTATTTCCATCTATTTTACTTACAAAGTAGTTTAGTGGCTATTTATCTTTACAATGAAAAACTTAAACAACAATGATAATTCTCTCAGTACAGGAAAAAAAAAACATTTTGTGAACAAAGTATGTTTCATGGAAGGATTGAATAGTCTAGGCACAAAATGGTTTTGCAGTACAGTAATCCTTTTCTCCTCATCATTGCTTAACAATTATAAATACCTGTGATAAAAATCAAAGGTCATCTAATGGTGATCATTGAAATGTAAAGTACAAACTTAATTAAATATAGCCTGCTTGTATTTCAGGAATTTTGGGATTTGGTTTTACTCAAATGTTCTTATAAAAATAATGGAGACCAGTAGAATTTGATAGGTTTCAAGTGACATATTTTAAAATACTGTACTGCAAGCAGTTAAGGTTGGATTTGTGGTATTACAGCAAATTTGAAAGTGCAGCTGTTCATCACTCCCCACATGCAGGAAATGTCAGAGGGGAAAGGAAGTGAATCAGTTCATATCAACAAATAAGGAACAAGTCTGTTAAAATAAATGACTTTTGCTTCCTTATTTAAGACCAAACCACATGCTGATACTTCTTGTGACAATGATAGGCTACAACAATATACTGTACTGTATTCTCAAAATCTTTCACGGCCAGGATCTGATAGTTGTGAGTTTTTCGGTCTGTTTGGCCGTGTTCTGGAAATTTTTCTTCCTGAAGTTTCACTAGATTCTGTGGATGGCATCTTCAGAGGGCAAGGAGCTCAGGGAACAAGGAGTTTCTCTTTGCACTCTGGGGTATAGAGAGCACAGAGCACAGAGAGAAATTCCTTGTTGTTGTTGTTGTTGTTGTTGTTGTTGTTTGAAGGGAAGCACCTTGTTGTCATCTTGCTGCTCACATATAGAAACATAGTACAGTGGTACCTCATATAAAGGATTTAATTTGTTCCAAATGAAATTATGTTAAGCAAATTTTCCCATTGAAAACGGAGTAATCCCATTTTTATGTTGTACGGATTTGCCCCATAGGCGATTCTGTTAAGCAAATTCCCCCTATCTCCGGAATTTTTTATGTTGTACAGATGTTATGTTATACAAACCGTTTGTTATACAAGGGTCCACTGTACTTACTGTAAAACCAACTCTTGGCATTTGTATTTTCTCCACCTTATCTGCTACTATTGTTGCTCCATTTGTTGGAATCACCATTGGTCTTTATTTCTTCTGCTCTCTGAACCATCTCTCATCCTGTCTGTGTGTTGTGTCGTTACAGTCGTGACCGACTCTTCGTGACTCCATGTCCATGGAGTTTTCTTGGCAGGACTACTGGAGTGGCTTGCCAGTTCCAACACCAGGCGCCCACAGCACCTGGTATTCCCTGGTGGTCGTCCATCCAAGTATTAACCAGGGCCGACCCTGCTTGGCTTTCGAAATCAAGCGAGATCGGATCTAGGCAGATCTCTCATCCTGTCTAGAAGCCCTCAAATTCTCAGCACTTCTGAAGCCCTGAGAATCTGCAGTGCTTTGGGAGGGACAGGTAAAAATCTGGTGCCCTGTTTGTTACCAATGTGTAGGACCTTAAGAATGCCCATGAGTCCTGCAATCCATAACTTTCAGTTCACTGTTTCCTGGTACTAATGTGAAACCTGTGACGGCAGGAAAAGAAACACACATGGCTCTGCATACAGCTAGAATAAAATCATTGACATGTTTGCTGATTATGAGTAAATATTTTTGCAAAGCCCATTGATACAATGTATCTGATCTCATTAGAGCTACCAGATTCAGACCAAAGAGTTCTTTGGTAGATGGACTTCTTCAATGGCTCAGTGAAGAACATATTGACATGCACAATGAAATAACAGCATAGACCTATTTCCTACTTTGGAAACAAGATGGAAACTTAAGCTCATTCAAAATCAGGCAGCAACACTATTTACTGGAACCTGATGATGTGCTAGCATTACAATTGGCTATCATTGCATTCCTAACCCCTATGTAGAATACCGTACAGTACTAGTATCCACTTAAAAGTCCTGAATACCTGTAGGATCATCTACACTAGCATTTGTGTTGTTATGACAACCTGCATAGATGGTATCATTGTGTCCACCAACATCCATAATATGTTATTGCTTGTACCATGTCTAAGTGTTCTTTTCACATGTCTTCCTGGTTCTTGTTCAATATGAGTTTTTGTTGCTGCTCTGAATTTCATGCTCTCTGTCTTGATATTGAGGTCAAATGTACTAGTGCCTTCCATACCTTTGAGTAGTGTGTCTTCTGATCACAGTTGGTGAAGCTACCAATAAGAAGTGGAATGAGAGTGTCTCTGTACTCTTGCTTCTTGCCTCTTTTGTATCTCTATGTTGAGCTAAAATGGATGGGTTCCAGTCTGAGCCCTTGACAGTGGAGACTCACTGCATTCCTAACCTCTTTTGGAAATCAGCTGCCTTTAATACCAGCTCATTGAAAAATATTGAGGACATTCTCCTTGCTCTGTATTATTTTCTTTACCTCTTTTCATGTGTTCAGATAAAGCCTAAGTTACCTTAAGAAGAGTGTCTTCCTGTGAATACCTATCCTGTGAATACCTATCAAGTCATGTTGAGAGTCTTGTCTGGGTTACCTAAAGATGAGATAGTAGAGCTGAGATAGTAGCC
Organism: Phrynocephalus versicolor; assembly: GCA_023846285.1. Classification (NCBI taxonomy): domain Eukaryota; kingdom Metazoa; phylum Chordata; class Lepidosauria; order Squamata; family Agamidae; genus Phrynocephalus; species Phrynocephalus versicolor. Next base: position 13,220,953 of record JAHTLZ010003547.1, on the reverse strand, counting down.
TCTTTAATAATGGTGGCCCAATTATTGAGCTTGCTCCCCATAAAACTGTAATCCTATGAAGTGGTCTTTTGGGCAGCTGGAGAAACCTCTGACTTATTTTTCTTATTCCCACAGGCTTTTTATTTATGCTTGCCTTGATGGTGATGAATTTTAGGTCTCGCCACTGGCGTTGCTGAATTACTGCATTGGTATATTCTCTGGTTGCTTTCATATCCCTTTGATTTCATTTTGTAGTGGTTTTTAATCATTGGTTATTGGGAGTAATAGAAACATAGTAACAAAGTTCTTCGGTCTATATAACATATTTATGTCATAACTGAATCAAGTTCCCAAGAATATGATCCTATAAGAAATCTATATCTTTGCCTGTATTCAGCCACTGTAATTGCTGAATTGCTGCATTGGTTTATTCTCTGGTTGCTTTCATGTCCTTTAGATTTCATATTGTTATATATTTATGCATTTTGTAGTGGTTTTTAACCATTGGTTATTGGGAGTAATAGAAACACAGTAACTAAGTTCTTCTGTCTATATAACATTTTTATGACTCAAAACTGAATCAAGTGCCCGAGAATATGATCCTATAAGAAATCTATATTTTTGCCTGTATCTGTATCTACTGTATATTTATATGGAAGAGCCTCATGGTGCAGTGGTTAAACAGCTGTACTGCAGCTCTAACTGTGCTCATGACGTGGGTGAGGTTCAGTCCCAGGTAGCCGGCTCATGGTTCACTCAGCTTTCCATCCTTCCGAGGTCAGTCAAATTAATACCCAGCTCGCTGGGGATGGGGTGGGATGGGGGAAATGTGTACCTTGCATAAATAAATTGTAAACTGCCCAGAGAGTGCTTTAAGCACTATTGGGTGGTATACAAGCAGAACACATTTGTTTTGCTCTATATAGCTATATCTGTCGAACTGCTGTATATTTTTTGGCCTAGGCATCTGGCTACAGAATCAGAGACCGGGAGTTCGATTCCCCACTGTGCCTCCTTGATGAGGGCTGGACTCAGTGAACCATAGGGTCCCTTTCTATCTCTAAGATTAGTATTAAATTAATATAATTATATATGGGCAGTCAAGTGGGTGTTGACTTATAGCGATCCTAGTACAGCTTTCAAGTGAGGTAAGTGAGGTGTTACCAGCTCCACACTCCTAATGTATTTCCATGGCAAAATGGGAATTCGAACTCAGATATCCAGAGTTCAAGTCCATCACCCTGTCCACTATATCCCATTGAGCACCATAAACAGGCAAGCTAGGGAAAAATGTATGCATGTGTACACTTCTCATACACAAATATAGATACAGTATATGGGGAAGGACTGTAAGGGTAATTTTAGTACCTTTCTCAAAGAAACAAAATAACTCCAAAGTTCTGAACAGATTATACATCCCTCTATATAAGCGCTTTAAAGAGAAAGGTGAAAAATTAAGATGGCTGTAATATTCAAAAGCCACAACATCCTCTTTCCACATTTTCCCCTTGACCTTGATCATGGTTAATAATCTTCAACTCCATCTCTCAATGCTTTCTTTAGTTTCTGACCTTCTCTCTCCGTCAAGCTCCCTCCTAAATACTCTGCAAAGTTTCAGTTTTTTAAATGTCACAAAATATCAACTAAGTACCACAGACCAGAAGCAAGTCAATAAATGTTTGCATCCTGTGCTTGATGCTCATTTTTTTAAAAATCGTTTTGCAAGGGAAGCGGGGAGGGGAGGGAATTAACCCCAAGCTTAATCTCACCCTTGATATAAAAAGAACAAAAGAGGAAGGGAATGTGGGGGGTGAGGAAATACATCAGTTGGAAGTATTGATCACCACAGTATGCAATTTACTAAAAATCAAATATAGGGTTTTTTTGTTGTTTTTTTCTTAAAAAAGCAGAGGTACCTTGAAACTATTTAAGAGAAAGCTCACTGTTTCTTATGGGGTGGGGAGGGAGCGAGCTATAATTAAAAAGCTATCAACAGTCTGGGATTGTCGAAAGTACTTTGTCACCTGAAGCACATTCCTTGTAATTATCTTTTAGGCTTTAAGCTAGATCACCATTAACCTATGAAGAAGAAGGGTTACTATGCTTTCTGGTGTGAGAAATTGTATCATCATGTAAATTAAACCCTGTTAGGCAGTCAAATTGGATTTGGGAAAATGAGTGAGTATTAAATCTAGTCATGTATACCGTCAAATAGCAGAAAGTAGGAAATGCTGAAAAAGAAGAAAAGTCTAGGAAAGTTTAAATTTATTCCCTTGGAGTCTTTGATTGTCAGAGTAGCCTGCCCTTAAACTTCTACAGCCATAGGCATATTTTTTTTGAAATTTTGGTTTGCATTAGATCCGTTTGTTTTTTTTTAAACTGAGATAATACTAAATGAATTGACCCCATGTCAGGTTGTTATAATATCATTACAGCTACTCAACACTGCAAAGCTCCTGGCAAGTAATTATCTTGGCAAATAGGCAAATATCCCCACAGGTGATGAAAAATAAAATACGGGTATCAAAGTGTTGTGGTGATTAAGAAACCAGCCCTTCGATGCTGCTGATATATGTGTGTATATTCTGATCTCAAACAACTTGTTGTCTGTCTGTTTTGTTTTCCAAAGGACCACACATCATATCATTTCAGAGTAAGAGGTCTTCCCAGTATTTGCAGATAGATAAGCTAAGTAAACAAGAAATGGAAGACTTCATCTTTTTAACTTCCAAGATCAAATGATTTGGAAGACATAATATTGTTTTCTGCACTAAAAGGAAAAGAAAAGAGGAGTTTATTTTAAACTAGGTATTTCTGAAAAAGAGTTATGCACATATTCATGTACACATGTTTCATCCAAGGAAGGGTTGTTAACTGATCTTTCCTTGGTATTTTTTAAAAAATGAAGAAATATTATGCTCACTTTGTTCAGTGGACCTCAGATTATACATATACTGGGAACAAGTGCACAAATGGTATATTTTGCTTGAAAAGACTTGGTTGCAGTGGTTGTGAAATCAGTCTGTCTCACATTGCCTCTGGTTCTTGCTCAGTGATAGCTCAATGACTTGGAACACTTGCAGGAGCTGGGAATGTGAATCCTCCACACTTAGGAGAGTGGCCTGCCAGGATCCTCAGAAGCTGATGGAGTTGTGTGTCTCATCAACTGTAAGGTCTTCAACAGTCTGTCTAGTTCTAGTAAGCTACTTCCAGCTACCCAGAGGATCCTGAGAGGGTTACCATAAATTAGTTAGCAGCGTATTCTAATTATTATGGGAAGCAGAAGCTATAACTGGCCAAATCCAGTCACCTTTTTATTTACTAGAAAAAATAGTTCTGCTAATGTAAATTAGCACGTTGACTGACCTTGCAGCAGCAAATTTGAACCAGCCCATTTGGAGTTCCTAACTTTCAGATGTTTGCTTACCAATTCATTGTTTCTCACCCCCACCCCCAAGGTTATAAAAATCATACAAAATAAAATAGATCAAAATACTTTTATAAAAGCAAAGGAGAAACAATTAATTTTACAAAGTTAAAGGTAAAAGCAGGATTGATTGAAAGCATTTAAAGGCAGCTCACACTATTAAAAAGAGTAGAACTAAAAACATATGTTAAACTGTTAAAAACACAAACTATACTTTAGTTAAAGTACAATTGACTAATTAAAAGCAACTGAATGTTAAAAATTATAACTGTGTGTGTTATTGTTCTTTTTGGTCTTTGAATGTAAACAAATTTGCTACTACTACTCTTTTTATAACTATGAAGGCATTCAGGAATTCTGGAAGTTGAGTCAAGGCAACTGGACATTTTTTTTTATTGTGAGTGAACTATAAATGGGAGGCCTTGCCACTAACTTTCCTCATTGGATGATTGGTGAAACATTTTGATCTCACAAAAAAGTACTCCAGTTGCCATGACTCAGCTTTCAGATAACCTTACCTGGGTGACTGGGGATCTTCATGGATACATTCAGGAGTATAAAAAGCCAACCTGATGGGTCCTTGTATAGGCTTACACTGAATCACTGTTCTCTGTCTTTTTGTCAAACCTCAATTTTTATATTCTTTACATCTTATTGTATATTGTTGAATTAATATAGCTATGAATAAGATATAGGATTAGTAGCGTCAAAGATCAATATGTTATAAATCAACAGAAAAAAAGGAGATCAGGTTTACAACACTTTGAGTTATATAAAGAAGGGGAATAAGATTTTGTTCTGTATACTGTAGATACATGCATTACATTAATAGAGTTTGAGTTTGGGCACTTATGCTTTTCGTTTGAAGAATTTTATGTTCTGTTGTAGATAATCAAATCCTGTTGTTCTTTGCGTAGAGTCTGCAGGCAGTATGAAATGTAGGTGTGCTAGTAGTCAGAACCTGGAGAAGGCTTGCAGGCATGCTGCCTGCACCCACTGCAGAAGCTTCTACTACTGAGAGGTGTGGGAGAGGGAGAGGAAAACAATAACAACCTGCAACTGTCATCATGAGCCCCCTTAAACAAAATTTCTCACCTAGCTGCCTTGTTTAGACTGACACTATGAAAGATTAACACACAGCAGTACAAGACATGTGTGTTTGTTTGCTCAGGAGGTGGCAGAAAAGCCTGTGGTTCAAGGTTGAACAGATATGATTGAACTTCAGACATGTTCCAGCGGCATCTCTGTGCAATACAGTCAGGGCAGCAAGACCAAGTGACCAAAAATGATGGCAAAGAAGGCACTTTTCATCCAAGAGCTAATGTACCAGAGAAGGACAAAGATAAGATAAGAGCACAGCCTGACATTGCGAGCTTGTGCAGCAGCAGTGTTACTATTTTTGCACCTGGAAAAAGAGATTTCTTAAGAGCATTAGATATTGCTTTCTGTATCTATACCATGAAGCTCCATTATATTCAGGGAAAGTTTTACTGCAGCCCCCATTCCTGATAAATATTTCCTGCTTAAAGCAATGTTGTGGTTAGTGGGGATTTCACCTCAAATATTTATTTATTTATTTATTTATTTATTTATTTATTTATTTATTTAATATAGCTTGTATGCCGCCCACTACCCAGAGGTCTCTGGGCGGCTCACAATCAAATATATACACAGTCCTATGTGGTGGTGGAGGAGAAGACTCAGATGGACATTGTTTCATAAGCATGTAACATTGAAATCATCCCTACCCTCCACCTGCATATTTTGCATCAGTTGCTGGAACTAGTAATGATAAGTTAGCAATCCCTGCATCTGTACAGACCAGGGTGCAGATGGTACATTTGACAAGTAACATCTGGAGCGGCCAGGGTGCAAAACATGCCAGCCTTTCCCTCACAGGACACTGATAGGAGGTGGATGCATTGATGATATAACACACAAGGACAGGATGAGGGGCTGCCACACAGTTCACAGCATTCAAGAGGCTCTGAAGAATGCAAAAGGGCATGTTCTATTTGTCACAGAAAATGGGGTGTGGGTGGGGGAATGGTGGCAGCATGGCAGACTGGGAAGATGAAAGGGTATACAGTGTGGTCCATACTCTCAACCTAGTAGTTCAGGGCACTTTGTAGGGTATGCATGCACACATAATATAATTGAGAAAGCCAGACGTGTGGTAGATTATTTTCACCACAGTGTCCAGAACAGTGAGCACGCTGCAGCAAAGGCAAGAAAAATTGGGATTGCCACTGTACCACCTAATCCAGGATATGGCAACCTGGTGGAACTCCACTTTTGCTGCAGCAGAAAAGGCCATGCCATAACTTAGTCAGGTGATCCCACAGCTCCAGGGCTTGGTTGGCATGATGTAGAACATAATGAGGGGGCCATCAAGATGGATGGGAGATTCTATAGAAGGAGAACAGCAGTTTTTCCAGCCTGAAGTGATGTTCCTGGTCAACAATCTGAAGAACCTGCTCCACTAAAGCAGCAGCAAGAGGAGCCATGCCAGAACATTTTTATCACATTAAGCAGCTAATGAAACAGTTCTTCTTAATTAATTATTTAATAACTTGTGGCTAGCACTGAGAGGACATAAAAACAGGAAGAACCTAGCCACGTCCATAGCACTCCAAACAGCAGTACTAGCTGTTGTAGTCTAGAATCCAGAGTCCCTCACCCTTGCAACACCAGGACAAGCTTTCTAGGACATTGTCTTGGCAAGTGTGGCAGGGGCATGTCCCCCAGAGACACCATCCCAGAGGAAGGACATGGCAAAAGGGTACATGCAGGAGCCCTGCAAGTTAAAAAAAAATATGAATCATTTTACTGGACTGAGAAGGAGTTTGTTTGGGGGGGGGTCTGGTCAAGGTAGCAGTGAGACTGCTCTCTTGGTCACCCATGAGTGTACCCAGTGAGAAAGGATTCTCCAGGGCAAGGGTCACTGCTACCTCACACTGCCTGGAACCTGGATCTGTTTTCCTTAAGGTCACATCGCTGGGCTTCCCTGAGGTTGGGAAAGGCATGCTCTGCTCTCATGGACTGGGTGAGCTTGTGGTGGCCTAACTTCAGCCCTCCAGTTGTTTTGGACCATAACTCTCAGAGTCCTTTGTTGTTGACAATACAGGTTTGAAATTCTGGGAGTTGTGGTCCAAAATATCTGGAGGGCCAAAGTTTGGCCACCATTGCTAAGCCATACTTCAGCCTGCTGTCCTCTGCTTCCGCATATTTCATTCTTCCCACGGCTACTCCAAGATTGTGCTCACTCACAGCACTGTGTTGTGCCCCCTGCTGTTGGGATAGCTCCCACCCACCACAGGCTATATACTGCTCCAATCTGCCTGCCGGTGTTGCCCAGACTATTTTCCCTCTCTTCAACATGACCACAACCCTGATGACATTTCCTTCTGGTATTCCGACTGTGTGAGTTTCACTTAGTCCTTGCAGTCATTTCTTAATACTTAGGTACTGCTGACTCCTGATTTGCACTCTGTTTGTTTAGCACACTCATTGGGAAGATGCCAGAGGGGACCTAGAAATCCTTTACAAACATTTTGCCTCTATCTCTGAAAATTCCAGATTTTTATAATTCTGAATTTTGAATCCAAAAGGCTGTATATCTCATCTTCTAGAAGATATAAGGAAGAAAGTTTGGTGGAACTCCAAATACAAATTCCAAATGTTGGTGCTAGTGCACACCCCTAGTTAGTACAGACACAACATGCCAGTATTCCTGAGATTCTCTTTTTCTTTTCACCCTTCTCTTTCTGCTTTATTTTTAAAGGAAGCTTTTCATTTTTCTGCCAAATGAGTGCATGTTGATAGTGGCGTGTAGCCAGCAGTGAAAGCCTTTGCTTTCAATTTGTGGAAAGAGGATAATTGAGGTAGTGTATGCAATAAATGAGAGGGTGCATCAGTTCCATATAAACCTTTCACAAGCCTTAAAATGCAAAGCAAGGCACATTGATGTGAACTGCAAAAGGATACAATTAATTTGTACATGAAAGGGAAGAATTTTTAGTACACTATTAGCCTCTTTAACAAGTGACTAGACAAAAAAAAAGTCCAATTATTTATAACCTTGCCAGGAGTATGACAAAAGTGCTTGTTGCAAAATACTTTAATGTATTAACTTTCCATAAAATGATTCCATTAACCCTTGGCTGTTGCTTTTGCAGTTAGCAGGAATGTATTGCTTTGACCATAAAATGTTTTTTTTGCTATCATCGTAATACTGGGGGAAAATAAGAGCTCCTTATTAAAAACAGAAGCAAGGGTGTTACTGTTCATTTTATAGATTAAAAATGTATTTGCAATTGTGCGGCTTAATGTTTTCTGACTTTTTAAAAATGCAATCATAGGAGCATCATAAAACAAGTGAGGTAAAAATGATTCTAATTACTTTAAAGTTGGACCAGACTAAAATAAACACTGTCTCTGAGGCACCACCATAAGCTTGCTGCTCTTAACAAATTATTTTCATTAGTGCTTACCATATCTGGTAATATTACCTCAAAGCATGCTCTGATGATGGGCATTCATATTTGTAGGTAATGCCCTCTGAAACCTCTGAATAAGGACGATAAAGGATGTGTCCCCATAGTAAGCAGTGTCCCAATCCATCCCATGTCTAAAATACACACTATAAACCTATTTTTTATTTCCTTCCTTTCCTATCCACCTGGCGGTTTGAAAGCAAGTAAACATGTGAGTAGATAAAATAGGTACTACAGTGGACCCTTGTATAACAAACGGTTTGTATAACATAAAATCTGTACAACATAAAAAAATTCCGGAGATAGGGGAGATTTGCTTAACAGAATCGCCTATGGGGTGAATCCGTACAACATAAAAATGGTCATGATTAGGGATTACTCTGCTTTCAATGCATTCCTATGGGAAATTTATATAAAGGAAAATTTGCTTAACAGAATTTCATTTGGAATGAATTAATTCCTTTGTACAATGTACCACTGCACTTAAATGGGAAGGTAGCGGCATTCCGTGCAGTATTGCATTTAGTCATACCAGCCACATGACCACAGAAGCATGTCTATGGACAAATGCTTTTGATTCAGCTACCATGGTCCTAAAATTCAGCAGCAAGGGAGTAAATGTTGTGGGGACAAGATTTGTACAAATGAACACAGCCCTTTAGCCTTAGGTTTTCCACCCTTATCTTAAACTATTCTCAGCTTTTGCCCATGAGCATCGTTCCTACCATTATGGGTCCTTGTCTCTTCAGTGACTTGTTCTGCTGAGAATATCTACAGGATTCCATCTTCCTTAATCTTTGTGCATCTAAATACAAATATGTAATTTCTCAGTGGCCTTCTATTCAACTTTTTTTCCTCACCATGGGAAAAACAACAATCCTAAGCACATTCAGATACATTTCTGTGCATATACTTCTTACCCTTCTTTTTCCTGTATTTTGCCCCTTCCCACTTGGTTGCCATATTTCTCCTTCCTTTGTACTTTAGAATGCAAATCTGTCTTCATGCTGATCGTAAGCAAAATTTTCATTGCAGTGAAAAATCAGCATTAAAAATACAACATACTGTATTTCAATAACAATATGTCAGCACATAGAAGTCTACCTCATTATCCACTTAGCAAAGAATAGTGGCAGGCATTAGCAGCTGTACAAAATGTGGCCACTTTAGCAGCAATCTGGGAATCATGTTCAGGAAAAAGGGGGAAATATAAAATGCATCATTTCTATCTATCTATCTATCTATCTATCTATCTATCTATCTATCTATCT
>JAHTLZ010003547.1:13200772-13211770 GCA_023846285.1 Phrynocephalus versicolor | reverse complement strand
ATCTATCTATCTATCTATCTATCTATCTATCTATCTATCTATCTATCAGTAAAGCATTTGTATAGGATAAAATAAAGTATATAAATATGCAGGACGATTTCCCTACCATTCACAAGGGCTCATAGGTTCTTGGTATGGAACCCCCTCATTCCTCCTCTCTAAAAGCACAGAAAGTATGATGTTAAACTAAATTTAAGTTTATATTGTCCAATGAAATGTCATGAAGGATACTACATGGAGGGACCTTCCTCTGCAGATTTGCTGCTTTCTGCTCGTAGTAATGTAACAAAACTGTAGAGAGAATGATCTCCTTCACCTGTAACGCCTGAATAGGGTGATCAGGAGCATCAGGTTCTACCTCATGATCCAAACCCATGACTAGTTGACAATGAAATGTCATGGGTCAGAAGCCTGAGGCAGAATCTGAAGCTCCAATTCACCCCTATTGACCCTATTCGGGCATTACCGGTAGAGGAGACCACTCTCTACAGTTTTGTTACATTCGTACCTCCATGCTAATTGGGGCTCTCCATGCAAGTCAAGACCTGGAAAATCAGAAATAGATGGTGGAGGTCATCATCTGCAGACATGCTCCACATGTATGGCAATAGAAGGGAGCAGATTTGGAATACTACCCCCCCCTTGCTCTTGTTATGTGTCACCAAGTTACATCCAACCTATGGTGACTCCAATTAAGATTTTCACAGTAACTTGAGATATTGAAGGCGAGGTTTTACCAGTCTTACACCCAGTGAATTTAACACAGTGAAGTGGCTGATTCATATCCAGCTATCCTGAGTCCTAGTCTGTCACTCTATTCATAACGTCAAAGTTTAACCTACTATTTAATGCTGTGACAACCGTGTTGCAGTTTGAATTTGTAATATTGCTCCTACCCAGGAAATAGGTTGAGGTAGTTAATCCTTCTTTCACAGACAGCTGAAAAGGATTTAGGTAACATTTAGGCTTTTTATTTTCCATGCCTGATTCTCCAGTGGGATTGAATGGGACATTCTGGATGTGTGAGGTTCTGAGTTCCTATGATCACCTTCTCATTCCCTTCATTATCTCACCAGTTGGGCCAGATTTGCTGTTAACTGTGCCACCATAAAGCAGGACTGATTGTCACTGGATTCCTTCCATCCTCACCTGAAATTCTAAGCCCCCATATCTCTATGTTCTTTTATCCTAAGATTCATGTAGATGTTCTTGACATTGCAAAGTCAAGGTTTTATACCTGTCAAATGAAGCTTCAGGGGGGAAAAAGAACTGCTGATTGAGTTATTTTAAAACTTTTTAGGAGCATCCAGCAAAAAATCTAGAGCGCTGACATCTCGTGAAATGCACTGAGGTGATGACTCCTAGCTGTTAAAATATCCCCACATGTGAAACGTCCTCCACCTTCTCTTTTATTGAGTCTCCAGGATTATGCAAGTCTTTCCACGGAGATGTGATCTTATATATACTTGGAGGAAGACAACACACTGCTTTCATCAGATGAGATGCAATGAGAAAGTGAGTGAGAAATTTTAAACCTTGGCCCAAGGAACCAAGAGAGATTCCCCCCATCCACTCCCATAATATGACTTCAGTTGCTATTTCCTGTTATGACACTGGTAAATGCATATAGCAATCTAAACTTGAGAAGCCTGGCAAGGACTCAATAGCTCCCATAAATCCATCACACTGCAACAAGGAGCATTTAAATTGACAATGGTATGCCAATCACTGAAATACAAGTGCTAAGAGCACTTGTCCTCGTAGACTAAGAACTGCAAATTATTTTATGAATTGTTAGTTAAGATACAATAGTTCCACCTATTTTTGAACTCATTGGTGGATTAGTTTCTTTTCAACTGGTATGCGGCTGGCAGCAAGGAAGTAGGATTGCATCACAGTTACCGACTTGCAAATGTTTTTTGGTCTTATAAAAATGGATTCATTGCACTGATTCGGTGCACTGATTCATTTCTTTGTAATAACAAAAGAAAAGAGACCCAATTGTATAAAAGTTCAAGGTAAAGCAAGTACGTTTAAGTGCATGCCACTCAATGCTGTGTTCTGGCTGCAACTCCTTCAGGTATATCCATCGAATGGATTTCCCTCTCTTTCTCTTCCAGCAAATGTGCATGTTTCCATATGAACAGCAATGGATCAGTGGAAGAGATGAATTTTTACGCCTACAGAACACTTCAAACACTTGCTAATAAGTGATGATCACATCAGGCTTTTGAGCCTGGTACAAAAGAGGGGGAGATAAAGAGACGGGTGGGAAATACACACACCTTCTCTTCCCACCAAAAATCATGTATTTTAAAGAATAATAATTTAATCAATCTTTGTCTTGCTGAGGCAGAAGCCAATAAGATGTGATGTATAGATCAGATGGTTCGGTGCAAGGCCAAAGGTTGAATCACTTTGTGACACATCAAGAAGGAGGATAACTTTTTATTATTTAAAAAATAAGAAATCTTCAAAATCTGCAAGTTCCCCCATAATCCATAATGGAAAGAATGTGAGCTGTTGCTGTTGCTGTTGCTGTTGTTAATTAGAATGGAAGAAAGCACAAATGACAGATTTGTCCATTTAAGTGCAGGATACTGAGAGCACCTAGTTCTGAAATGTCTGACTTGTAAACCCTTAGTAACTCCTTTTGTTGTGCTAAATTAGGTCTCTCTCTCTCTCTCTCTCTCTCACACACACACACACACACACACATACACATGTTCTTCTTGTATTTCAACATTTATAAGTAGAGATGGGCATGAAATGAATTTTTAATTCATTTTGCTATTATTCATTTCATTATGGAACTAAACAAATAATGAACAGACCTGTCCAAAAAAAAAAATGAAACGAAATGGAAATTTCCATTTCATTTGCTTCATTTTTTTCTCCCATAGGAATGCATTGAAGCAATGCATTTCTATGGGGAAAAGCCAGTGGTTCCTCACCACCACCATGGGGGAAGCTGCAGGCTTTTGTTTCCTGCTGAAGCCACTGCTGATCAGCTGTAGCACGGGCCTTCGGCAGAGAAAAATGTTTAAAAAGCCCAGTTAAAAAGACCATAATAAGCCTGTTGGTATCCTGTCATGGAATATTTCTGGATGGAAGTCCAAAGTAAATGATAATAATTTGGTATCTATTAAAACATGAAATGATATAATTGCAAGAAGCATGGCTTATGGCACATTATGTGTATATCTGTCTTGGTTGTAAAACAAGGCCTCATACCTGTAATGGGCTAGATGAGGGCAACCAAACTGAAACTTAATTGAAACAAGACTTAGGTGCACCTGGCCAATGACGGGTTAGGGATACAATCAGTGCTAGTTGGGGTAACACTCCCCTGAAAACTCAGGCTTGCAACTTGGGTGTACTTGTGGATTCACTCTTGAGCCTGAATGCCCAGGATACATGGATTATTGCAGCGTGGTTTATGAAGACAGTTTGGAAACTTCTGCTGGTTCAAAATGCAGCAGCCAGACAATTGACTGTGACCAGTTATAGAGCACATATAATATACTCCAGCTACTGACTACCAGTCAATTTCTAGATCCAATTCTTACTTATAAACTTGCAAACAGGCTACTTGAAGGACTGTGTCTCCCTATATGGGCCTTCTTAGTATTTATGATAATCAGAGGAGACCCTTCTCTCATTTCCATTGCCAGCACAGACATGGTTGATGGGGACATAAGAGAGGGCCTTATCTATGATAGCTTCCAGGTTATAGAATACTCTTCCTTGAGAGATCAGGCGGCCCCCCTCCCTTTATGTCCTTCTGAAGTTCCATCTATTCAGAAGGCTTTTAACAATAATGATTGAGTCCCTGTATGCTTTTTAAATTTAATATAGTTTTTAATACTTACTTGGTTTGAATCATTCAGTTGTACATGTATTTTAATTCATATAGTTTTTTTAAAAATAATTTAAACATTGAAAGCAATATTGTTTTAATATTGTGATCTGCCTTGTGTTCCCTTGTTGGGAGAAAGATGGTAGATAAACTAACTAAACTAACTAACTAATTAACTAACTAACTAAATAAAAGGATTTATAATATGGGCCAAACCAGCACAGAGAATACACAACAGGGACAGTGTCATAGGAGGCTTAACCATTTTGGTTAAGAAGTTGGGATGGAATCATAGAATCATAGAGTTGGAAGAGACCTCAAAGGCCATACAGTCCAACCCCTTGCCATGGAGGAACCCCCATTAAAGTACTTCTGACAGATGGCCATCCATCCTCTGCTTACAAACCTCCAAAGAAGGAGACTCCACCACCCTTTGTGACAGCTTATTCTAGTGTGAAACAACTCTAACCATCAGGAAGTTCTTTCTAATATTTAAATTGAATCTCTTTTCCTGTAGCTTGAAACCATTGCCCCAAGTCCTAGCCATGGAAAACAAACCTGTGCCCTCTTTGATATGATATCCTTTCAAATATTTAAACATACTTATCATATTCCCTCTCAGCCTTCTTTTTGTAAGGCTAAACATTCCCAGCTCCCTAGGCAGCTCCTTGTAAGACATTTCTTCTAGACCAGGCATGTCCAAACTTCGCCCCTCCTGATGTTTTGGACAACAACTCCCAGAATTCTAAGCCTAGATTGCCAATGACAAAGGACTGTGGGAGTTGCGGTCCAAAACATCTGGAGGACCAAAGTTTGGACATGCCTGTTCTAGACCTTCAACCATCCTGGTCAACCCTCCTCTGGATCTGTTCAAGGTTGTCAACATATTTTTTTTAATGTCCTGTTTAAAGCTTGCTACTGGTGGTAGAGTAATGATCACACTACTTTTCAGTATTATAACATTGACATATGGTTGCAGCTGGAACAGCTGTTGGGACATTTGACTTCCAGGGTTCCAAGTGCTCTAATAATATTGTTAGGCAATTTTAATGCCAGCATAGGCTCATTGCTGTCCAAAGTCACCCAGCTATGTGGTATCTTGGAAGTTAGCTCCCTAGCTAACTAGTTTTAAACATCCAGAGATTAAAATATGATTATTTCTGGTTTAATATTAAGGATTTTAAGATCAAAAATATTAATGATATTGGATAAGTTTGATTTGCTGAGTATAGGATCCAGTGAACTTAACACAGTATACACTTTTGCTTTTTTTTTTTTTGTCTCAAAAAAGTCCTTTGTCATTTATTCCCCGAGTTAACAGATGATGCTAGGGAAGATAGTGATCATCAGCTCAGTAGAGTTAGCAGCAGAATCTGATCTAAGGCCGTTTTTGCACTCAGGCTAAGAAATAAACTAGAATTTCATCAAAAAAGGAGATTAAAATGGCAGTAAAGATAAGCAAAATAAATGCTTTTCAGAATTCAACTATGGACAAATCATGACTCAATTCCATTTTAAAGTCTGATTCTAATATTGACTCAGTATTGGATGTAAGTCCTTTGTGATCATCGGAGAACCCTTTTAATTGCTAATCTAAAGCCAAATTATGAAAGGGAATTGGTGTCCGGTTGCCAATTGTTCTTTCTGCTTCATTGTCTTGACATTTACAGAAATTTTCCTATTATGAGGCTGCAAATTTTATTTCTCCAAACCTACCAGAAACAAAGTGCCATAAGTAAGATAAGTTTGTTGCTGCTAGCTCATTATTTGACTAGAATTTGTGCTGGGACTGAGGCTTCTTAATTGTGGTTAGATTGTTTTTATAATTCACATCTCAATTCTAACATGGTCCTCTGTTCTGTAGCTTCAGTTTCAACAGGTGCTCTGGTCTGCCTTGCTGGCTTTCTCCTTGCCACTCTACATTCTTTGCCAAGCCACAAGAGTTTCATGGGCTTTGTTTTGTTTGACAGTTTAGTTATTAAAAGGGGTCGCAGATGATCACATAGAGGGTAACTGAATATTATGAACACTTTTGGTTACAGAAGTGCTCTTTTTTTTTCCAAATTACAGGTTCTCAGTACAAGCTCTTAATTGATCAGGACATGATATCAGAAATATATTTAGGCAAAGACTACGGAATGTTGGAGCCCAAATTGTCATCACTGCCATCAGATCCTTAAAAACTGTTAAATAGTAGCAGCCCTCAAATAATCAACATCAGTATGAAAAGTAGTTGTCATGCCCTATGAAAATGGATTGCCGGAAAGCTTTTACCAGATTGCATTTAGAACAAATGAAACAGGGGAGAGTCCGTGGCATACCAGTGGAAGACAGATTGTGTGTTTGTAGGTCACCAGCTGTGGACAATTTAATCCACTATATTCTCCACTGTCAGTTATATATTGATATCAGAGAATCTTATTTAGTTCCCTGGTTAGAGAGAAAGAAGCACTGTGAAGCAAAATAAAAATTGGGCTTACAGCTTCAAGGGACAAACAAACAGGTGACAAAATGTTGTTTTATTTGTGGTAAAGGCTGCCAGATACAGGGAGAAATTCATGGGCTTTATTGCCGCAAAGGCACTAAACTCGCATTCTTAACATGTACTAATTTTTAGTGTGCCAATTTTAGCTGTTAGATTTCCATTTTTATGTTGGTTCAATTGAGTGTAATTGTTTTGTTTTCCTAGGATCTGTGACTTGTATGTGCTGGCTGGATAGCTCAAGGAGTTAAGTATCTGGCTGTGGAGCCAGAGAATGGGATTTCAAATCCCAGGAAAGCCAGCCTGCATGACCTTTGGCAAGTTGTATAGTCTCCAAATGCCCTCAGAATAGAAAATAGAAAAATATGCTGCAGAAAATATAGATCCCAGGCATGTATCCCCCCCCCCCCAAAAAAAGTGACAGGACTAGCTTCCTCAAGCGATTTTGGGGGACCCATTGAAATCTGGAAAAGTGGGGGTTTCTGGGGGCAGATATATTAAGCTCCAAAGGAGGTGGGGTTGCTTAATGGAAGGAGCATGTCCGGCATGCTTTGCCAATTATAGTGACTGCCTGGTTTGTTAATTGAAAGTTTCCCCTCAGTGCGCCGATCCACACTCCTTCAATTAAGTACCTCCACAGTCCCTTTGGAGCTCAATAACTGTCCCCTGTATCCCAAAACTCTCCAAATTGGGGATGCTTCAAGGGGAGAGCTTGAGGAAGCTCCACTGTAATTTCCACGCTGCTAGCTGCTTGGGATCACTATTTTCAAGCACAAAACATTGCAATTAGAAATGCATTTTCTGGGGGCATCACCCTTTGATGTTGAATAACTTGGCCCCCTGAACCCAAAATCTCTCCAAATATGGAGGGCTTAAAGGAGAGAGTCCAAGGAAGAGTCACACCAAATTTGGTGCCTTTAGCACCCAGGAGAGCCATTTTACAGAGAAACAAATTGGTTCATTTTAAAGTAAAAAGCCAGTTCGTTTTGTTACTAACAAAATACTGCTTCCCCAGTTCATTTCATTTGTTTTATTTCATTATGTAATGAACTGATGAATCAGCATTTCGTTTTTTGTTTGGTACCCATCTCTATTCCCTAGTTCTCCCATTATTTGTACAGCATTGTTGAGTATATTTACTGGATTTTGTGCTTGCTTTTTAATCAATGCTAAAAAGGGGCCTAGAATGTTCAGAAAATGTTGTAAGACTATTCCTATCTCTGTGCCGTTCCTTTCAATGCTATTTTCCCCCTTCTTCATCGTTCTCTCACTGTGAAGTTGCAGTGGGGGATTTGGTTCTCTTCTTTTTAAGTGGCCACACAAGAAAAGGAGTAAAAGGCTTCAAACTGAAGCCAAATGAAACTGCCTTTAAGAAGGCTTTCCTTCCTCACTTCACTTATTTCCTTGTCTTGTTGACCATAGAGTGTGTTCCACTGTAAAAAAAAAAAGTAATGATAAAATCAGCTTGAGGAGAAGCTGTTAAAAATAAAGAAGTGCCTTGGGAAATAGGCTTTGTGGAGACAGATGAGTGCTATGCTGCTTCTCTCCCCCCCCCTCTCTCTCTCTGTGTGTGTGTCTGTGTCTGTGTGTCTGTGTGCTCTTGATTAATCAATGAACTGAAGACAGGGTTGTCACATTCGGGAAAGTCAGGGATAATTGGGGAAAGTTAGAGAAATGGAATTTGACCAGGGAAAGTAAAGGAAAATGGTCTGAAGTCAGGGAAATTCAGTGAAATTGTGATTAAAATATATTCAAGCAGTGCATTTTGACCTGTTGATGAAACAGTATGATCTGTTCTATTCTGGTGGCAACTGAAATAGAGAAGTAGCAGAATACAAATACCTGACTGTAAAACTTTATGATGTGATGCTCTTTCCCAGCTCCAGCTTTTTCCTCAGATCCACGCCCAGCAACCATCCTAATGTGTTTGTTGAGCTCTGTCCCTGCATGATTTCTAAAGTCTGCTTTTAGCATTTGCTACAAGTTTAAATGTTTAGCAGTATACAAACTTTAAACATCTGTTTTCATCCCTATCTGATAGTACTGCATTTAACCTACATATCAACTTACATATATTTTGGGGTCATACTTGTTTATGGAATGGAAGTTTTGTCTCTTGCTACACCCAGCACAGAGTCAGGGAAATTGATAAATGTTCATACAGTAGGACCCCGTATCCACTGATTCATTATCCACTGATTCAGTTATCCACGGTCGGCAGAGGAAAAAAGTAAATAAATAATTCAGCAATGGCAAAGCAAACTACTGTCACACACAGCAGCCGTAAAGCAAGATACTGTCATAAAACAGAAACCATAAAGCAAGCTGCTGTCACAAACAGAATCTCTAAAGCAAACTACAGTCACAAAACAGCAGCCATAAAGCAAGCTACTGTCAAAAAAAAAAAAACCAGCAGTTTTGGGGGTGATTTTGGCATTCTGTCTTATCCAAGGTTTTCATTATCCCCTGGAAGGCCTGGAACCAATCGCCAGAGGATACTGGGGCCCTACTGTAATGGAAAGTCAGGGAAATGAAAAATTAAATTTTACAGGCAACCCTGTGAAGAGAAAGGATCTGAGTTTTAAAATGTAGAAGAGTAAAAAAAGAAAACTATGACTGGGACTGTGGGATTATGGGCTGATTCACAGTAGCATCGTGTGGTCAGCAGGAGAAAATATGAATTCACCCACCTGAAACCTGCAGAATTTCCTACATTTTTTCTCCTGTGTAGTCAAGGCTTTCATACTCTATTCCACCATGTCAAGTCTTACAAAATATATCATCACAATCTCAGCCATTTGTCAGGAATAGACAACTGAAGAGTGATTGCTTACTACTTGATAGCTGCCACAAGAGGAAAACCCTCCTCTACACCACATATTTCCTGTTTTCTCCCTTGGTTTCTCTGGAAAAAAATCTGTTTCAACTGTCAGATTGTCTGTGACTAAACAAAATGGCAAAGGATGAAAAGTGTCTCAGTAAGATGGACCACCTCCATTAATGGCATCCCCAAATATATGTTGTGATCTTGCTTACTTTTTGTAAATCTGTT
This sequence comes from Phrynocephalus versicolor, assembly GCA_023846285.1. Taxonomy (NCBI): domain Eukaryota; kingdom Metazoa; phylum Chordata; class Lepidosauria; order Squamata; family Agamidae; genus Phrynocephalus; species Phrynocephalus versicolor. The sequence goes on along the minus strand of JAHTLZ010003547.1, from coordinate 13,202,377 downwards.
AACCATGTACCTTTCTTTTCATTCTGGTAATGTCAGTTCTCCTTGTCAGTTCTCCTTGATTCATCCTTTCTTCGTGTTTCATGCTTTTAAGCTGTAGGGCTCAGGACAAGGCACTTGTTATCTTTTGACTGAAGTGTGATGCCAGTTTTATGTCCTGTTTAAAGTGTCAGACTGAGATCAAGGAGACTAACATCTTCAAAGGCTTGTGAACGTGGGGTGATTTTGGGTTAGTTAGTCCCACTCAGACTGTTTTACCTCAGAGTTCTTAAAAAGATAAAGGAAGAAGGACAAGGGGCTATGTATACAGTTTTTTTGTTTCTGGAGATAAAAATGGGATATAAACAAATGTGTAATTAACATAGGCTCTATAGAACTAAGGTAATAATAATAATATCACTATTGCAGTTACAAAATATCAGATTATCAGATTTTACACTGTAAATTCTCATTTACTCAATTTAGTGATCAACTAAGCATTTGCGCCAAAGACATTTTATTTGAAGAGATCCATAACTATTACCACAGTACCTGAAATCTACCTGAGTTGTATTCTTGCAATCATTTATTAAATTCATGCCAAATAATTTAGAAAAGGAAATGCTTTCGAATTTTGAATCCATGTAGGAACAAAGAAAGCATCTGCTGGTTCATCTGTTAGTCTTTTGAATCATAAGCCCTTTTCCTCCCCAAGAGCCTTTGGAACTAGAGATGGGCACGACTTAGCGGTATTTTCGTTTTCGTTTTTCGTTTCCGTTACGTAACGAAACGAAAAACGAAAAACGGCTCAGAACTGGAACGGAAACGGAAACGAAACAACTAATTTTGAGCCAATTTTCGTTTTTCGTTACTGGAAAAGCACATAATGGAGCTAAATGGGAAGAAACGAAAATTTTTTCATTTTCATTTTCATTTTTTCGTTTTCGTTACGTAACGAAACGAAAATGAAAAATTTTGAAATTAGTTCACGAAAACGGAAACGAGCCGAAACGGACCCCTAGCCAAAAACGAAAATGAAAACGAACAATTTTTCTGAGTCGTGCCCATCTCTATTTGGAACATGTCAAGCGCACTGAAGTCTGGCCTGATCTTCTAGGCTGCCTTGGTACATTGCCCTATTGTGGAGAGATGGAAATGGATGAAGCCACCTCTAACACTGCGTGTATGAAGGTCAGTTCAAGATTTCATGGTAAATCTTGACTCTCTCCTTCACCACAAATTGTCAATCGTACTAGGTCTTGTTTCTCATACTTCTCTCCCTGAGTGCCAGTACAGAAATGTAATCTTCCAAAAGGGACCAAAACTCTCTCCTGAAGCTTGTCCTGTTTACAAATAATCTGTCTCATTGCATGGAAGACACAGAAGTTGCAGGACAGAAGAATGCATGGAAGACACAGAAGTTGCAGGACAGAAGAAAGAAGTTGTTAAGAAGGGGAAATTGCTATAGTTAAAGATCTTCTCATTTTGTCCCATGGATCTCTTGACTCTTTGTGGGGAAGCAGATTATTTGCAAGTTGAACAAACTATGACATAGAAAAGGGGGGAAGCTTTAATTTCTAAAAAAATATTTCTCCTGCCAGTGATATTGGTTGCCAAGTTTTTGAATTT
>JAHTLZ010003547.1:13185859-13200732 GCA_023846285.1 Phrynocephalus versicolor | reverse complement strand
TTTTGGTTAAATTCGTCTTTTGTGCAGCAGAAGAGCAAGTACAGTCACCCCCCCCGCCATTTTGCGGTTCAGGTACTATGGCCCCACTATATCACAGGATCACAGTACCTGTGCCACAGGCCGTGTGGGGGTGGCGGGGGGCGATCACATCGCCCCGTGCCACCCCCACCCCTCCGCGAAGCCTCGGGGCAGTGGGGGGGCCATCACATCGCCCTGGATCGCCCCATGCCACCCCCACACTTCTCCAAGAAGCCTCAGGGGCAGTGGGGGCGATCTCATCGCCCCGCGCCTCCACCCCGCACTCCTCCGAGACGCCTAGGGCTGATGTGATCACCCACACTGCCCTCCTGCATGGCCCGAGGCTTCTTGGAAAAGTGTGGGGCGGTGGCGTTGGGCGCTGCCCCACAATCTCCACTGAAATGGATTGAGCCAATGGTTTCCAATGGGGAAAATTTTCTCCATTGAAATGCATTGAGCTAACGCATTTCAATGGAGATGGCCCCAGACGAGAATCTCAGAGTGGCGTGGCGGGCGGTGGTGGGAGGTCAGATCCCCCTGCCGCCGGCGGCACGCACCACCCCAATACTTCTCCGACCAGTGCGCGCAGGCAGCAGCAGGGGGATCTGATTGCCTCCCGCTTCCGCATATCACAGATTTTCAGGCATCGCGGGTCGGGTGGGTCTCTAACCCCCCCGATAGGCAGGGGGTACTGTATTTACAAAACAGAATAACTTTAAGTTCCACAGTTCTCCCTTTTCTCATCAACTGGCACTTACAATTTCAATAACTCATTCTGAAACATTAGTAGAAGAAAGAATAAAATGTTTTTTTTTTTACTTAACAGATCAACATTAAACTGATAAACATGATTCTTTCCTGCAAGAAACTTCAACAAACTCAAGGAAAGAGCAGAAAGGTGAGGCTCTTCCTGAATTCAGAGGCAGGGAACGAGTGATTGGTTAGTGCTTGATAGATTGATATTCACTCCAACTCAGAAGGGTCCCTCCCAGCCACACCTATGAGGTTCATGGGGCTTTGTCACATCCTCACTGGACAGTGTTTCTGGTGATGGCACTATTCTGGCAGTTGCCCAAAATCTGCCTGGCATTCATTGCAGGATAAGTTGGCCTTTCTCAGTCCTGTCACTTTGTCCTATTAATCTGAGCCTTGATATCTCCTCTCTCTTCACATATCATCCACATAATTTTGTGATAAGAGATTAGTAATGAATAAGGAATACATAATATTCTTATCATATATAATCATATTTTATTTTATTTTGCTTTGTAAAAATGAACCATCAGCCAAGGTGAAAAACATGCCAACACTATAGTAGTGATCTAGTTTTGATAACAAAAAATAGGACTGTAGAGAAATCATATCAGTTACTGTCATGCCCTACTTAGTTGAGCCTTTTTGAATACACAGGAATGAATAACCTGTCTCAGATAAAAGAAACCAGGGTCAAGAATGAGCTTAAAAACCAGCTGGTAGCCTGCTCCCAGAGGCAAAAAAAGACTGAACTAATGTTTGGCCCTGCAAAAGAGAACCAGGTCCCTCCAAGAAATAATGATAGCTTCATGAATAAAGAACCTACCATCCATAGAGAGCACCAGCAACTCAAGATATTAGAACAGGAAAACAACAACAGTGGTGTAAAGCATGTTCAAGGCCAGTCATCTGTAGCAAACTAAATGGAGCTGACTGAAGCTAGGAAGAACCCAGGCCAGGGGCAATCAATAAAATTATCCTAGGCAAACCCAAATATATGGAAGCAAAGGCACAAATAAAACATCTGATACCACAGGTCCATGCAGGAAAGCAGCAACTCTTGTACAGTGCTTTGATAGAAAAATCATTCTGGCAAGCAAAAGACATTCATCGGGACCAGCAGACCTATTACTTCTTATTTTCATATCTGAAAGTGAGACAAAGAAGGAATTAACATTACTAATAATATCATTTCTTGTTTCCATTTGAATGGCCAACATATTGGTTGCTGCCTAACCAGTGGCCAGCCACTTGGTGGTAGGCCTTAGGTAGCCCAGTTCCTCTTTCTTATTTCATAGGATTCATGCCCTGTGAGATTTAGCTGTCAAAATCCCATGCAGCTCGGATTTCTCCATTTTCATGAGGTTTGGCTGCCTTCCTAATTAGCACAACACAAAGGAAGATTTTGCATCTTATCCTGTTCCTTGAAACCTTCTCTCCCTCCATAAGTTTAGATGAGGGGCCCTTTACCACTGATGTCAGTGTTGTGTATAGTTCATGGCCTTCATTGTATAGTATTCGGGTGGGTCTATTTAGCTGTTTTAGGGAAGCCACCTGGAGCATAAAAGTATGCCCTGAATAGCTATATGCATTTTTACATCCACATGCATATTATTTATTAGTGGATAATGCATGTGAAATATTGCCGAAGATAATTGGAGATTTTTAAAAATACCATATGTTTTAACACTTCATAATGTGTTTCCTTCTGAAAATGCAAATTGTGGCAAATAAAAACACCTCAACAAAATCAGTGTTCCATGAAATGAAGTATTAACTTTATAAAAATCCCACACATTCTTACTATCAAATGTAATTCCAAAATGTATATTCAAATAATGTTGAAGACCTGATTTAAATAGAAAAATGCCTTCAAGCTCCAAATCAAGAATGTTCTGCCATAACCCAAACTGATTTTACAGAGAAGAAATAAGAAATTATCCTTGTGCAGCTATAGGCAAAATATTTTTTAACAATGTTGGGTTTTTAAAGGTATATAAAGCACAATGTCATGTCCTTTCAAGTTGAATATGTGTCACTATGTGTTTGTCATAGAAGGCGGTGTTAAAAGCATAATCCTAACCTCTATATACCCTTGGACGTAGTGCATGAGGAAAATACTCATCATCACTTATGTGGAAACTGCTGCTGGTGTGTAATCCCATGTTACCTGTGCCAACCAGGTCCTATTCTTAGGGTCTACCAATACAAGGCAAAAGGCACATGGACTTAAGGGTTGGACTGGTCTGGAGATATATGGCCTATGGCCTGGATTACTGGCCAGTGGAATGGCACTGCATGTGGAATGGCACTGAGAAAATCTTTGGCTTCTTTCGTAAACAATGCAATTATTTCCTCTTGGCAAAACTGGGAATTTCTCCTAGCATGGACCTTTGCATGAAAGAACAAGCAAAAAAGACATTTACATGATTACTGTGGCACAAAGGTTTTGGCCTGATGAGACCTAGAGTCATGCCATGTGTTTCAGGACAAACGGATGATCTCCTTTCTGAGAATAAAGAAGGGTGGTTCAATACAGTCCACCTTGCAGTCTGCCATCTACCAATCAGAACTGAACTTAATTGTGAAGGAAATGAAATAAGTAAGGGAAATTAGGGCCATCGGTGGGACTGAAAGAAATTGCTTGGGAATAATATACTATCAAGTCAATTCAAATTTATGAAGATAAAAATTTTGAGTCCTGAATTTTGATTGCAAATATATCATTTATTTCACAGCCTCAGCCTCACTACCATTACAACTACATATTCCTTTGTTGTTGCTGTTGATATATATATTTGCTGTTGCTGCATTCATATCTACTCCTTTTTTTTTAGAAGGGCTCAAGGCAGCATATATGGTTGTCTTTCTCAGAAAAAGCTTTGTGAAGTAGGTTTTGTTTGTAGTGGCTAGTCCCAGGTTTACTTAATCATTTTCATAACTTGGTTAGGACTCTGCCAAATCTCAGTCCTTGTTCAAGTGATGGAAAATCTGACATCTGGAGAAAGGGAGGCACAGCGATAGCTAATTGTCCCTTCTGGTTAAGAATGCCTGTCCTATTTATAAAAGTAACTCCTTCCTGCCAGTTCTGCTCTTCTCATCACAACCAGTGAGATGTATGAGTACGTGGCTGCCTAGGTCTGCTGGTTTGTGATGTTTAGGCTTTCCGGGATGCCTTCGTTCATTTTCCAACTGTCAGTTCATATGTCATGTCCCTTAAAAGGGCTAAAACGGATGTTGTTTTAATAATGGCACCTTGCTATGAATCTCTCGAGCGTGCTGGGCAGTGAGCAGAGAGCTCCATTTGTAAAGGCTTGTCAAAATCTGAGAAGTGCGAATTTGCCTGTCCAGTATGTTGCGTAACGATCCTCTCCGAGACTCTGAAGTATTCCCACGTGCCGTATTTGGGATGGAGAGAGCTGTCCTGGAAGAAGGCATAGATCCAGCAGCCGTTGTTCCCCACGGAAGAAAAGAGATGTAACCCCAAGGACAAAAGCCACTGACAGCATGTCTCCGCATCTTTGAGGAAGCTTGCGTTCTAGGTACTCCTGGGGAATCTCACTAGGCCGATCTCAGCTAGTTAGTCATTGCATGGTCAAAATGTTTGCTCTGTGGTGCAGGGTGATTTTTAAAAGTGGCACTGACTTTTGAAAAAATGTTGCTCCCCCCCTCTCCCCGGAGTGCATAATTTGTCAAGCAAGTACTGTTCTTTCGAAAACAGCAGGTCATAGTGGAAAATGCTGAGGACTTTTAGCAGCTGTCAGTTATTAGAGGGCCTGAACAAAGCAGCAACAGCAGCAAAAAGAAAGTTCAACATGATGCTTCTTGTGTTTTCCACTTTCTCAGACACATCTCAAGACAACAAGACTTCCTATATTTCTTAAGCAGTACTATAGAGCTCAACATCACAAGAGACTGCCTTATTAATTCAGACTTTCAAAGGACTATAGATCATGAACATACATATTTTCATTGAGGTTAATGAACCGCCATTACTTGTGAGATATTGTTGAAATTAATGACAGCTTTAAATGTAAGAAATAAAAGAAAGAGATGGAAAAACCAACTTTCACAGAGGTGATACATGATTACTTTTTCTCCTGCATTCACTTCTCATGTTTAGGTAATTTCCAGGCATTGTGACAATCAAAAATTGTCACTAAAAGTACAAGATGACCAAGAAACAAGGGGCTGTTGCAAATAATAAGTTCTGTAGATGAAACCAAAGATGTAGAGACAGAATTTACTAGAGGCTTTGAATTAAGAAAAGAGCAAAAATAGCAAAATGTGGCCTTAAGAAGCTTAAGCCAAATGCTTTCCTCATGTTATGATTGTGAAAGGCAGGGGAGGTGATGGAAGGAAGGAGAAATTCAGTGAACTGTAAATCAGAGAGTTTACAGAATTCATTGAAGGGCTCCTATGAGGATAACAGAAGGTTAAACATATTTCCTGTTTTTAAAAAAAGTGATCTCCTCTGGTGACAACTATAGACACCTTGGATGGAGCAGGTAACATTAAAAATTACACGGTGGATGTCTGAGCAAACATACATATCATTGGCCTAAACACCAGCACAAAATTTGTTCATTTTAAAATAATAATAACACTGTCAGATATTAGTTAGTGAAACTATGTATTAGACAGGTCTGTCTGTATTTAATTGATTTCTAAGATGGGGTCTGCAAATGTGCAAACTCACAGTGATACAATATAAAGTTTTTTTTTATATTAGACTGCAGGTGTAAAGAATGTGCTTCAATGGGTTTGGCTGATGCAAGGTGCTGCAATAACCATGATGCAATGTGTTACCTGATTGGACAGACAAATGTACTGTATATAAGTGCTCTGTTAATCAGTGTTCAATGGGCCTTTGTGAGTAAGGCACACATTCTTGTCACTCTATGCTATGTGCTAATTATGTATGCCATGTATGATGAAATGCTGTTATGCTGTTGATTTGTCTTCATGCCCTATGCACATCCGATCTCACCTAATTTTGGAAGCTAAGCAGGGTTGGCCCTGGCTAGTACTTAGATGGGAGACCACCAGGGAATATCAGGTGGTGTAGGCGCCTGGAGTAGGAAATGGCAAACCACTCCAGTATTCCTGCCAAGAAAACTCCATGGACATGGAGTCACAAAGAGCCAGTCAGGACTGTAACGACGTAACTGATTTGTGTATGTATATAATATAGCTGTTGCTGTTTTAAGTAAGGTCTGACTTTGTCTGCTTCTGCTTCTGTCTATACAATTGTTCAACAAGTATTTGCTTCTATTAGCAGAACAAATTGCAAAATACTCTGACCAACACAACACATTGCAAGCCACTCCAACAAGAGATTTCTTAGGAGAAAGCTCACCTGAAAGCTCAGCTCGGTCCTTTTAAAGGAGAAAGATGGCATAAAGAGATTTTAAGTAAAATAAATCCAATAGATAAATACTGTGTGTCTTCTGCATTGTTAATAAAAATAATATTGGGCTGAAAGGTTAATCAAAATGCTAAAAATGTACTTGCATTAATCCATCCATAATAGTTTCATGAATGAAACAATGAAAGCATCCGTATGTAGCCTTTAAGTTGTGCTTAGTAGCAGTCCATCTATTAACTACAAGAGTAAAAAAAAATATGGATGAAGTTTCGCTAAATCAAACATGCAACTTTTTTTTTTTGAGAAATATAAAACCTCAAATAACTTGAAGAGCAAACTGGTGATTCCATAAAATCTGCCAAAAAAAGAAAGAAACTGGTGAAAGGTGAATTCCATACATATATTTCTAAGCATGTCGTGACCTGGCTGAACTAAAGAAGCCTTTGAGGTGCTGTTCTAGATATAGATCTTCAGTCACTCACCTCCCCTTGTCAGCCATCCTGCCTCTCCGCTTATATATCGTTTTTTGCTCAATGTTTGATCCTAAAGAAAAAGGGGAGCACAAAGCAAAATGTGACACTAACCTTTCCTCTGGGGATGTGTATTCTGCCCTCTTTGATGGAGCTCCTTGTTGTGTCCCCCTTTTTATGTCATTCTTTCAAAAACACTTCAGGCAGATCTAGAGTCTTCAGAGGTCTCCATGGATAGGTAGAACCTTGAACAAGTGTATATCAATTCTGGCATTCAGATATTGAAAAAGAAGCACCTCAAAAAGACCCTTCTTTCTGCCTCCACATGAGTAGGCGAGGAGCGGGGTCACTTTTGACAGCTTTAAGAAAGGATTGGACAAGTTCATGGAGAACAAGGGTATCAATGGCTATCATAATGGATTCTTAAGGACAACTTCCGGGTTGGAGAGAGAGGCAGGATATCTCTCAATGCCATTTGCAGGGAATCTTAAGCAGGTGAAGACATCTGCTTGGGAATACCCTGAAGCAAATGGTGAGCCAATGTGTGAGACAGAATGCTGGACTGGATGGGCCTAAGCACTGCTTAGTAGTAAACATTTAATTAATTTTTGCAAAGGAGATGGTAGTTGTTCTGTGTTTGACTGTCAACAAATGAAAAACTTATGGGTGCTGTTGCGATGGTGAATATTAATTTCACTTGGATTTTTCAAGTTACTGTTATTAATTACATATAAAGTGGTCAACTGGTCTAAATGATATATTTTTTAAAAAATTCAGCATTCAAGTCTAGTAAAAGCCTATGTACTCAACAATTACATTTTAGCTTTTCAGTCATGAAAGAGGGGTGGGGCCTACTCACGTTGATCACGCTTCAGTCATCCTTGCCCCTCTGTTAGCCTCAATACATGAATAAGAACCCAAATTCGGGGTAGTGGATGCATGTTGGCTCACATGGGAAAGCTGCCACGTTGCAACAGTTTCCATTTCTATAGACAGCCACATTTCCATATTCAACACAGTGAAGGAAGAGAGTCCTACCATGCTCCCCGCAACATGAGTGGGCTCCACATGCTTCTTTCATGACTGAAGAGGGCTAATGTGTACTGTTAATGGGCAAATAAGCTGTACAGTTCAACCATATATGCAGGAGGTCTGAAAGGGCAAGGTAATAAAGTTTGTTCTTAAAAGAATTGCCAGTTTTTCAAAAGAGGCTCGTGGGATCCATCTCAAAATCTTGCTGCAGAAGTCTTTTTACCATTTATCCTGTATCTTCAAGGTGAAGAGAGACAGCCTTCCATCCATATGGCAGGGGAACTGAACTGTTCAGTATCTCTCTTCCCCAGTGCCAATTATATGGTACCCACAGCATGATGCCAGATGCAGTGTGACTTGGTAGTGTGAGTAGAGAGCTCATTGCTCTTGGATCATAATCCCCACTGTCCTGGTGGTGACTCATTGTGAACTTTAGGACAATCCATCCTAAATCTTAACGAAGTACAGAAAGACTAATGCATAAGTATCTTAGAGAAAAAAACTATTCAGCAAAGGGTCTACTGTCTCAGTTTGTCTCTTGGTGTATTATAATGAAGCACATCTCTGATACACAGGTAATGTACTGCTGTGAGATATAATAAAATATTTTTTATAATGTTTCAGAATGAAGGGCAGCCAATTATTCCATATGTCTGGAATGAGAGGAAATGTTAGATTAAGATTGTATTTGCAGGCTTGCAGAGTGCACTTACATTGTGTATACCAGTATGAGTGCGAGTAGAGAATGGATCTTTTGCTAAATGCACTGATTCTTTTTCATAGATATTTATTCATAAATTATTATAAGTTTCTATCAGAAGGCTTTGAAAAATGCTAAACTGATCTACACCAATTGGGTTTAATTCAAATGTTTTATATAGCTGTCTAGAATGAGGTTTCCATGCTCCTCTGTTTCATTGATCTGGTAAGCCAAAAGTGGGGAATTTATGACCTCCCAGACGTTGTTGGACCCAAATGCCCATAACTACATCTGGAAAACTAGCATATCCCTTCCCCTTGAGATAAGCCAGTGGCCACACCAGTCTATGCTGCTCAGGATACTCCTTCCCCACAAGGTAATCAAAGATGAATTTTTCTTTCTGCTTTTCTTGTCTACCCCCTACCTCTCAGTAGTTCTGGTAGAACATTAGGAAGTTGGTAGCAGGTACACCACGTGTTTCTGAATGCATCTATATGTGAAGCAAAAGGTAACTCAAGGATAAACAGATGAATCACTTAGTCTTGCCTGAAACAGCAACCAATTTCCTCTTTGTATCCTTGCTCTGTGTTTCTATTTGAGAAAGGTCATGTGGGATAGACAGCTGAGTCACCAATATGGTGTCTTTACCTTTTAAATTCATTACAGGACTTTTTCTCTTTAGAGTAGGAAAGGGTAAAATGTTACTTTGACTTTTTCTCATGGGATCTTTTTTCAGAATTCCTAAATCTATTCATAAGAATTTGTAATCCACTTGAATTTTTTGTAAATCTGTCCATGGGAGAAAGTGAGACATGTTCATATTTGGCCAACCAACAGAGTATCTAGTTTTCAAATCTTGGTTTTGAATCATGGTGCGATCAACTTTGCTACTCATATATAACAGCAAGGGATTTAGTTAAGCCGCTTGGATTTGATCATTGTCAGTCACACATCCAGTGATTTCTCACCCACCTCTGGTGACTTCCACCTGTTAGCTTCATTATAGCTAAAGGACTGGAATAATCACTGCCCTGCTAGATTTCCCTTTACATAACCAAGACTCACACTGTGATATCTCTGTTCTTCTTTTCAAAAGATGTATTATATAAATAGGAACAAAAATTGCTTTCCTTTGTCATTAGGCTTATTAGTGGTGAGAAGTGCTTTCAGTGGGGAAGGTTTCATTTTGAAGTAATATTCATATATATTACAGAGGAAATCATTGAGATGGAATAACCAAAAAGGTACTTTCTTGGTCTCAGATCTTCACAATTCTCACTGTTATTTTTCACTGTAATTAACACAAGGTTATACGTATGCTTTTGTCAATCCAATTCATCCCAAAATGTCCCCATGGCAGATGTGGTACATAACCACTGTAGCTCCTTGTTGAAAACATTTTTTAAAAAACCACAGAAAGTGTTCAGCTAAAGATTGTACATGAATAATTATGGCAGTATGTTGTGTGTTTTTTTTTTTTTGGTAAGTTGAATCTGAAGAAACTTGAAAAAGGATATATGCAGTAGGTTCATCTTCCTTTTTTGTGTCCAACCTCAAAGCTTCAGCACCTCCAGCTGCAAAAAACAATGGAAAAGACTTAATCATGCTCTTAATCATGTGCTGTGGTTATCAAGTGAAATACATGTGAAATCATCTCATCTCATAGTGAATAAGGGATGCTGTGGGAAGTACCAGGGCATCATTGCCTGCCTCTATATATATTGAAGAGGTGAGCCATTATGTCCCTATCAGTGAGTGCCATTTCTCTCTCTTCTGTTTTACAATGCAGGACTAGCCATATCAATAGCTGGGGCAAGGCAGCTGCCTTAGTTGGTAGATACTGAATGATATGGAGCAAGTATCACCTCTGTTGAAGGACAGATCCAAGTGTACCAGGCAGCCTGGTTTGTGGCCCTAATCTAGCCTGTTGTTATCAGGTGCGCTGCCATCCTATCATCAACAACGAAGTAAGCTTCAATTGTCAATCCATTGGGCTGCTGTAGGTGGAATGGGGAGACCCTCTTCACCTTTTCCTCAGGCGGAAAAAGGTGAAGGGCCTCCTGTAGTGGCACTTTTCAGTCCTTTGTTTCCCTCTTCTAACATCCCATTTAAGGAAGAGCCAGTGCTGTAGCCAATTGTGCTGAACTAGGCTTTTAAAAACAATCTCTTAGTCCTCTTACCTTATTGCTGTTTATTGGCACTGCAGCTACATAACAATTTTGTCTTTTTACTGCAGTGTTACTTGTAGAACCTGCAAAATGAACACCGTATATCACACGGTGCATTAGCACCATGGACACGTGCATATTAAATGTCTGGATTTTCTTAAAAGAAAACGCAGACAGCCGATAAACATAAGCAAGTCTTCACATTAAAAATTTACTGCAGTGTTTTCTGGTATGGATGTGGAGGTGCGCTGTGGAGAAAGATCAGAGATTTTTTTTTTCAAATCTCACTTGATGCAGATAAGATAGTAGAAGGTGTGCTTCAAGCATAGGCAAAGCTACTAGTTAAATATCTTGGGAAAGGAAAGGGAGGGAGGATCATGAAGACACCTCTAGCTGTCAGAATTTGAATCGAGTAACCTTGTTAAGAAATAATTCAGGTCTTCATTCTTAACACCTTCAGTTTATATTTAACCTCATCCCGTTACTTTGAGCTTGTCTACATATTATTTCAAGGTCACATATCATACACATCACTGTCTCCCCAGTTGCCAATCAAATAAATACCATCTCACTCACTCTCGTGGCATAACATTCAGCACAGGATCCAGGATCACAGGGTTAAAGACTGCTGCAGCTTCTTGAGTTAAAAATAAGATGCAAGGTTTGTGTTATGATAAGTGTTAGAGAGGGAGGGCAGTATAGCGGGTACAGTAACTAAGACTTCAAATCCCTGGCTTGACCTGAAAACTCACCGCAAGGTGGCAGCGGCAAAACTATTCCTTAAATATCTCACATGCATTTAAAACCCTGTAAGAGTCACCATAACTCAGATGCAATTTGACAGCATGTAACATGCCACACACACACACACACAGAGAGAGAGAGAGAGAGAGAGAGAGAGAGAGAGAGAGATTATATCTGCATCCCTTTTTATATGTATTTTTTTCCTCAGAACATTTTGGCTGCTTTCCCTGAAACTAAAACTAAAGTGGGGCTGGGCTGGAGCAATTCCACAACAGAGAGAAGGATCACTTTAAGGGAGATTGCTCCCTGCAAAGAGACCATTTCTAGTGGGAAGATACATTTGCCTTTCCTTTCATCTGATTGCATCTTGATTTGGTGAAATTCCAAAGGGATCAGGCTGATTTGGTCCAATTTAGGTCAGGTCCAGAGAAAGAGAAGAGTCCATATTGGACCTGGATTGGTCCAGACTGGCCTGGACCGATTCAGACAGTAGAAGCAAGACAGACTGGCATCTCCCTCATGTTGCGAAAGAGCTCCATGTACCTGTAAACTGCCAAGAATATATGAGGAGCAGGGGAAGAAAGAGCATTGGACTAGATTGCAGGTCCAGCTTCCAAACCTAGGCAAGAGTTTCATTGTACCTTCCAGTCGCAGGACTTGTAGAGAAGGATTGTTGATGTCACTGAAATTGTATCCCCCCCCCACATCTCTTCTTCCCATTTCCCCCCAACTTTTAATACAATATCATTGGGAAATGTTTTGTAAAAGTGTTGGAGTTTGTTGATTGTCTGGAACAGTCTGTACCCCTTCCACCACTTTTCTTGTTCATTTCAGTACCCCAGCCTAAGTACTCCATTTGCTTTTTATTTTGCCTCTCTCGTTGCTTTATTTCAGTTGGTTTCTGTTTGTTGTGTGCTTGTGTCCAGTATCCTTTAAAGAATCCACTTTTTTTTTCTGACCGGGCTGAGTAAAGTGCCATCAGCACGGCAACCACAATTTTATCAGAGCTTATTGGTAATTATGAATTTCTTGTAACTTGTGTTTCTTCTTTACTCATTCGATCAGTACTCAACTCACCCTTTTTATTTTTATAACTTATCCCCTGTTCCTCCCCCCCCCCAAACACGTGCTATTTAAGTCTATGTGTTGGTTTGAATGCTATTTTAATAGTACTCTCATGAGGCACCATTTTATTAAGCACTAGCTGATGGACTGTACATATATGACCGCAATTAAAGCATCTTAAAGCAGTAGTTAAAAGGTGGATTTCGGGGTGGGAGGGACTGGATCAATCAGTAAGACGGTTGTCAGAAATCAGGTGTCAAAATGCAACAGTGCCCTCAAATTAAAGGTTGTGCATTTTGATGAAAGGCACAAAAACAATTTTATAGGCAGTGTTATAGGAAAACCCTTAGATCCATATGCTCATTAACAATTTTAATGCTGAAGTAATTGGATGGCAATAGCAGCATTAACAGAAATAATGATTCACATGTTGTTTCTAAAAGCCTCTGTCGAACAATAGAGGATGCCTGTCTAGATACCAAGAAATAGTTCAAGCCACAGACTTTTTGTCTGTAAAATCAGTGCAAGATTTGGGATAAGAAGTCCCACTGATTTTCAGTGATGGCTGCTTTAAAGTAAGTACACTTCTGACTATAGTCACTAGAACTAAAAGCATCATTTAAGAAACTGCATATTGGAATACTAACCTTGTGGCTTCTCCCTCTATTTACATCGTGTTCAGTATAGCCATGGCAAGTAGTGGTTAATAGCTCCTTGTGATTTGCTATTAACTAGCTATTCCCTGGTCTTTGTGAGGAAGGAGTTACAGTTACTGCCCAGAGACCACTTGGTAGTGGTCTCTGGAAACAATTCAGTAAATCAATCAATCAATCAACCCATCAATCCATCCATCCATCAATCAATCAAATAATCAATCAATCAATCAATCAATCAACAGGGTTACCAGCAAGTCAGTTTTGCCACTTTTATTCACTTTTTAAAAATCCAATCACTTTTGTCACTTTTCCAGAAATATTGTCACTATCATCACTATTTCAGAGCTCAAGGAGCCCCCAAGGTGTTCCCCCGAAAAGAGGAGGTGAAAACAAAAAAGAAAACAAAAAACCCTTAAAAATGGCTGACTGGGCATGTCTATGTGCCGCCATCTTTGCTTTGGCCTGCTCCTGGTCCATGTACTCTGAGCCAGCCAATCAGAAAAGGCCGGCTCAGAGCAAGAAGTTCAAATTGACCCTATAGCCAAAAAGAGAGTCACCATGCATCTGGCAGTGGCTAGGATCAGCAGCAGGAGCAAGAAGTATCAAGGTGAGGGGGGTACCTCTTTCTCAGTGGGGAGAGGGGGACACCAGGGAGGGATCTTCTAGTTGCAGGTAGGAGGCATCCAGGTTGTGTGTGCTGTGGTGTAATGACTGCAGTTGGAACTGGGGGTGGGGTGAGGATAGGTTGCCATTGCTTCGATTGCATTATATTGCTTTGTACCAAGTCACATGGGTTTGCATTAAGTTACATAGGAATCACATTGCTATGTCACTTAATGCAATTTAGTTGAATTTTTGGGGGGTTTTTTTTGTTCCTTCCCCCATTTGGGGGGAAATCTACATTGAATTATATTGATTTTGAGAGGTTTCCACTGAGTTACATGGGTTTCATTAAGTTACATAGGATTGTGCTGAATTAAATTGCTTTGCCCTGAGTTTTGTCAGTTTTCATTGCTTTGCACCGAGTTAAATGGGTTTGCATTAAGTTGCATAGTAATCACATTGCTATGCAACTTAATGCAATTTAGTTGGTTATTTTGGGTTTTTGTCCCCCCCCCCCTTTTATGGAGAAATCGACATTGAATTCTATTGATTTTGATTGCCTTGCACTGAGTTACATGGGTTTTCATTACATGGGTGCTGAATTATATTGCTTTGCCCTGAATTATGTTGATTTTCATTGCTTTGCAGATGGGTTTGCATTAAGTTGCTAGGATATGCTCAATCACATTCCTTTGCATTGCATTTCATCCCCCTCCCCCACAATAGTCTGGGGGAAAGTTATCTGGCCTCTGACTCAAAAAGTTTGCCTATCTCTATCTAAAAACTATGTGTGTCTTGTAACAATCTCTTTAATCCTGCCAATGAGCTCTGAAATGGTGGCAAAAACTGCACTACCTCACTTTAAATTAAACTAAATGGAATTGGGAAAAGTTACTTTTTGGTCACTTAATGTGTCAAGAAGCCACTATATTATCACTATTTCTGTCTTTAAAATGTCAATTTTCTACTTTTTTTGACCCCATGAAGCGCTGACAACCCTGATCAATCAATCAATCAATCAATCAATCAATCAATCAATCAATCAATCAATCAATCGTGTCCAAATAAAAGAAAAAAAATAAAAATAAACCAGTAAGTAACCTTCACAAATGCAGAAGGAACGTTAAAAAATTTATATAGGTAAAGGCTATTTATCATGGCCAAATAATAAATAATGGCATACCACACTGACTGAACAGGAAAAAGAGAGAAGGTGAAGCCGCCGTAAAGAAACCAAAACCAGCCCTCAAAAGTTTGTGTTAAATTTAAGATAAGGAGCAATTTATTTATTTCATG
>JAHTLZ010003547.1:13154649-13185849 GCA_023846285.1 Phrynocephalus versicolor | reverse complement strand
TTCTGTTACACATCAAAACATGCCATCCTACAACCACACAGTTCCAAGTTGTTAATGCCTTGTTTTCCTGTTATTATATTGCTGCTGTTGAAAAGAAGCAAAACTGGAAATGTTTGCAATAGAAACACAGGATTCTAGAAATAATACTGTGTGTGTGTGTGTGTGTGTGTGTGTGTATGTGTTGCATTGTTACAGCCATGACCGACTCTTTGTGACCTCATGTCCATGGAGTTTTCTTGGCAGGAATACTGGAGTAGTTTGCCAGTTCCTACTCCAGGCACCTACAACACCTGGTATTCCCTGGTGGTCTCCCATCCAAGGACTAGCCAGACCCTGCTTAGCTTCTGAAATCAGGCAAGAACAGATGTGCTTAGGGCATCTAGGCGAGAAATAATACTTTACCTTATTTACAGTTTATATAATTTATATAAAACCAAAGAAACTAGGGAAATGGATACAGACATTTTCAGATTGTTTTGGAATATATGTGGGCAGTATCCTGCATGCCCATTCACAGTGGTACCACTGCCCTGTAAATGCAGGCTTCAGAACAGTAGTGTTCACTGATGAAAGACTTATTTATAAGCTCCTGAAATGACTATATTGGAGGTAGAAATTTGACAACTATTTGCAGGAAAACAAAGATAGCTTGTCACTCTAACTTTCCACAGAGTCAGTGTACATTACAAGAATCTGGTGTGTGTGTGTGTGTGTGTGTGTGTGTGTCCATTGGCAAATAGCCACTACCGGACAGGTCTCACAGTGATTTAAAGAACACCCTGCTAAGTTAACAAATAAAATAAAACTTAATATAGCTGTTTTAAAACAGTGCCAATTAGAAATATAAAGAGCCATAGGGAGGAAAAAGTTTCCAATGTTTCCAAAGTAATTTGCCTTCTGTTGTCAATATAATATATAGGTATTATATACTGTACCAGATAGAGTTCGGCACAAAACAAAAAAAAAAATGGCATTTCAGTTTTTTGTTTGTCGTCGAGAGGTCTGTTTCGGTTCGTTTGTAGCGAATTTTTTGGAAAAATGTCGTTACCGTTTTTCATTTTTTGTTTGTCGTTTCTACCTTGTTCTGACTCAAATGGGGTTTGGTGTGGGGTTCGGTATGGGAGGCAAGGTGCCTTTAAGAATTTTAAAGCAATGCATTTTGGGTGTTGTAGTTTTAGAACACGTGGTCTCCTTTTCACCTCCTCATTGGTTAGCAAACTAGTGAAAAAGGGAGTGTTTGTTTGTGCTTCTAGAAAGAGCCACACAGTTTGCCAACAGGCCAGGAAAATCACTTCGTTCTTACAAAGTGAGACTAGGAGATTGTAAGCAAATTCTCATGTGTCTACCATGCCGGATGTGAGTAGAATTCTAGAATAAACAATCTATCTTTTATTATCTGGTCTCCAATGTAAACTTTATTGCCAAAGCCAGCTTGCCGGCTCAAGCAAGAACATACCCACTTTTTGCGCTATTTTTAAAGCATTTCCGTGCGCACGCATCCCCCAACACCCCAGACCAGAGGAAAAACACTAAAAAAAATGGATGCTGGCAGAGACACAGTATAGACTAGGTACGCAGGGAGGCTGCAAAGGCAGCGGCAGGTGTTGCCCAGGGTGCAAGGCAGCCGCAGAGTGACTGCACTGTGGGCCAAGGGAGGGTACTCACAGAGAGGGATGCAGCACACACACACAGGGAGGCTGCAGGACTGAAGCTAGAGACGGAGAGAAAGCAATCCCACCCTAACTCCCACCGGAGACTGCAAGGAGGACGGGGGCTACCAGAGCTTTTTATGCCCTCTGTGGCTGCCAGACCTGCCCGCCCAGTCTGCAACCTGGACATGCTATTGGTTGAACATGATCCCATCACATGGCTTGCCTCCATTTTGTGGCTGGTGGCGACATCCATTTTAAAGGGAAAAGAAAAATACATCGCGATGGGAGAAGACAAAAAACAAACGTTTTAAGGACCCCCCCCTAGGTATTATCAGACAATACAAATAATTATCGCTGCATTTTTACGGATGTCCAGGGCGTTTTTTAACATTTAAAACGGCTCATTTCATTGCACATCGCCGTTAACGGAAACAAAGCGTAACGACCACAATTTTCATGGTTCTGTTCGTTTCGTTTCATTTTATCACAATTTTTGTTTGTCGTTTCATTATGTAACGGAAACGACAAACCGTAACGGAAACGAAAAAATGTTCCGTGCCCATCTCTAGTACCAGAGTGAAAAAAGAGCATTTCATTAATTATCACATGCTCATGCAGCCAAATTTGGTGAGGAGAGGCTAAAACAGTCTTTAAACAACTTATTGCCTCTAAGGGAAAGGATGTTTAAAAGCTTGATGCTGCACCTGGTTTTTATAAAGAGTGGGGAGGTTTTTTTAATATGTTTTTGACTTAATAGTGTTTTGATGCTATCACTAATGTACTTTTAACATTAAAATCATCTCTACATTCTATTTTGTGGCTCAAGAGGGACGTGGTGGCTCAGCTGGTTAGAGCACTGAAAACTGTTGGCTACAAAGTAGGCAGCTCAGCAGTTCGAATCCTGGGTGCCACACAGCTGAGTGAGCTCTTGCTGATAACCCCAGCCCCTGCCAACCTAGCAGTTCAAAAGCACGTAAATGCAAGTAGATAAATAGGTACTGCCATGAAAGCAGGAAGGTAAAATTGTGTTTCCTTGCAGCCATGCTGGCCACGTGGCCACAGACTTGCACAATACTGGCTCATCGGTTTGAATACAGGGATGAGCACTGCCCCTAGAGTCGGACATGACTAGCACACATGTGCAGGGAAAACCTTTACCTTTACCTTATCTGTTTTATCTGCAGTTTGCTTGTACCTATATTAGGGTTCTATCCTAAGTAGCCAAGGTGTCTTAGGAGCCCATATTAAGCCATTTGACACTAAGCCAGCTACGAATGTGCTTATTCCGAGTCCCGCACAGGCTAATTTGGAAATTAGTCATGATTGTCTTGAACTGGGACTAATTTTATGTCATCTTGGTGGGCTAAGTGGGGTTTTGCTCTGGAATAACATGTCTTCCTCTGCATCTCCTCTACTCCACCTCCTGTCTGATTCTTCTGCTGCATCTCAGCCAGCATGGTAGTTGTGCCAAGAGATCTGAGAGCAACCATCTCAAAAAGCAGTTGTGTCACCATGAGGGCAGTTATGTTGACACAAAAGCCCTCTGTCTATTCAAAACACCCTGCCAGTCTTTGTGTAAGCCTCCCTGAATCCTTGTCTCAGTAGAAAGACAGGGCATAATTTAGGTAGACCAGATGACTGATGGGCAGGCCAATTGGTAAATTCATGGTATAGGCAGTATTCAATACAGTGATATCCTAATTTGTTGCTCTGTTTCTTAGACACCCACTTCCATCTATTTACCTATTTGATGGAACATACATTCAGCAGAATTCTTGCTCTTTTTGTCGTTTTTTATTTCCTTTTCAAAATCAAGATACAAAATTAAATAATTTCATCACAGTAGAATAATTGTTCATGTGAGGACAGCACACATCTGAAGTAAAGCTGATTGCTGGTGGTGATCAGTACATTTTGGAGTGTATAGCATATCCTATCAAAATTCCAGGCAGTGTCCTTTTGGTTTGAATTTCCCCAATGGATTCCCTGATGTATCTAAATAAGTGGGTTAAATATGTGGCAAAGAAAGAATCTGGCTTGGCTAGTTCCTTTGGCACTCTAAGAACATGTTATTGTATATGCCACCATTGTATACCTATTCTTTTCAGCCAACGTTCTGTTGTCAGGTCCTCCGGTGGCCCCCGCCCCCCACTGTGCTGTTATTTCTAGCTGTGCTGCTTCCAATGGGAAGGAGATCATTTTTTGTGTGCAATAGGTTTCAATAATAATAATAATAATAATAATAATAATAATAATAAATGTGTGCCATCAAGCCCTTTTAAGGAGAAATAGAGGGTAAACATATTTGAAATAAAATTGAAATAATGTCAATTCTGGCTAGGGATGGGCTTTTCATTTCAGAAGTGGTCAGACATTCAGAAACAGGGGAATGAAATCAACTAATCCCTTACCTTGTGCTGGGATGACGTGGGGTGCAACTCTAATGGGGAAGAAGCCTCCAATGCATCATCTTTCCTTCTCCCTGGTGCTGGCCAGTCAGGAGCTGTGGAGGGAAATGTATCATCACACTTCCCCTTCTGATTGGCCAGGACCAGGGAGAAGGAAAGATGAGGCATCAGAGGCTTCTTCCTCGTTGGATTTGTGCCCTGCACCATCCCAGTGCAAGGTAAGGGATTGGTTGATTTCATTCCTCCAGTTCCGAATGTCAGCTGGGCTCCCGCAGTTCGTTTTGGAAGCTGACCACATCTGAAATGAAAAGCCCATGTCTAACTCTGACTTATGGTGACCCTTTTCAGAGTTTCCTAGGTAAAGAGTACTCAGCAGGGGTTTATGCTTCCCTGCTTCCTGGGGCACTCTGGGTCTGTGCAAGTGATCAAGGCTACACAGGGTGGCTCTTCTTGGATGCACGGAGGAGAATTGAAATCCCAATCTCTGGCTGGACAGCCAGGTACCTAATTCATTGAGTTATCCAACCAACTTGGAATTCAGTAGGATCCATAAATATGAGTAATGAATGCATTTATTATTTTTATTAAATAAATAAATATAGTTAGTTATTATTTACCTGTATTGTTTTCATTGGGACCTATAAAGATTAATAATAAATAGAAAGTTCCAAAAGATCCTCAATGTTTTGATTAGTCAGTTTTTAAATAATGACCAGCCACTTCCCTACAAAATGCTTTCACTTTGGGGCAGTCCCCCCATAGGTGAGCTCTTTTCACTCTCTCCTCTAACAACAGCAATTATCTCACAAACTGTGGAGAAACAGTTGTCTAACTTTTTCCCTGAAAGTGATCATTTCAGACCATCCCATTGTTCTAGTTATTTCTCTGCAATGTGAGGTCAATCAAACATTGCAACAGAAAATTTAGATTAATCTAGTGCCCTCCACTGCTTCTAGATGGCTGATTAGCACTGCAAACTCGGCCCAGCTGTGAGGTGCTTAGAATTAAAAGTTGCTGAGAGCTAATCAGCTCTCCACCATTAAGGGTGCTAAACAGCTGATAAGTAGTGACAACATTAAACAAGTGATTAGGCCTAAAATTGTTGGCTAATTGCCTGTCTGTGCTGTCCAGGTTTTTGTCAGTCAACAGAACTGATTAATGGTAAACGCCAGCTAAGAATGCAACTGGGTTATCTGACAGGTTTTACATATGCTGTAGGAAATGTCCCAAATGCAGAATATTTTGATATGAAGATGAATCCTGAGGGCAGGACTGCCCCATCTCTGCTGTTTTTAACGGAAACAGGCAAAGACCTTTCTCTTCAGGCAAGATTTCCCTTAATGATGGACTACCTATTATGTGTTTCTTATATGATCTACCATACATGATCACATAGACTTTGTGTTTATAACTACTTATAACCTTGTGTGATTGCATTCGCATTATGTTTTCAGTGTTAGTTTCCATCCCTCATAATATTTACATGGAAGTTTCACTCTCTCTTTAACCACTCACATTCTCTTGTAGCTTTAATTTTGTCTTTTATTAATGCTGTAAGATGTCCCTCAGTTCCCTGCTCTCAAACTTGAACATGTCTTAATTGTACTGGACTGTATATTGTCCCTTGTTACTGTAAGCTGCCTTGGGTCCTTTCCCATGGAGAAAGGTGGGGTAAAAATAAGCAAACAAATAAATAAAATATTATTCAAAAGAGAAACCTATTGCCTTCTTAAGCATTTGGTAGCCATGATTCTAGTGCAGGCCTGCCCAAAGTACGGCCCGGGGGCCAAATCTGGACCATCAGGCCATTCTGAGTGGCCCGCAGCTGGCTGGCCCATCCCTCCCTCCCCCTCCTTCGCCCCGTGTTTTTTTTTTTTTTTAATCTGTCAACACTGACACCGCTGGGAAGCTTGGGCAGCTGGGCGGCTGGGCGGTCTGCCACCACCGGCACCGCAGGGGAAAGTGTGGGGGTGGGCAGGCCAGCGGACCTCTGTCACCACCAAAGAACTTTGGGGTGGGCTGGCGGGCGAGCCGTCGGCACCGCTGGGGAGCTTGGGGGGGTGCAAGGTCACACAGATTGCCTCTTCCAAGGGGCGACCTGTGGCCACGGCTCCCTGTGTTTCCTTTGGTCCCCACCTTCCTCCCTCCCTCCCTCCCTCCCTCCCTCCCTCCTTTCCTTGTTCCCCACCTTCTTTCCTTCCTTCCTCGCTTGGTTTCCACCTTCCTCCCTCCCTCCCTTGGTCCCCGCCTTTCTTCCTGCGGGTGGGGTTGCAAGGGGTCAGTGGGTGGGGCTTATGGGTCAGTGGGTGGGGCTTGCAGTGGGGTGGCATGGTCGGGGAGCAACTGTCCCCTGACACATTCTCATCCACCAAATCTGGCCCTCCTTACAAAAAGTTTGGGCACCCCTGTTCTAGTGGATGTTCCCTGCTTTCAGTTGTCTGTGAAGAGTCTCAGTTATCCAGATGAATTTATCTGGAAGCTGAGTCATAGCAACTGGACTTTTTTTCTTGAGAGATCAAAACATTTCACTACTCATCCAAGCAGCTTCATCAGTTTGAGGAAGGTTTGTGGTGAGTCCTCCATTTTATAGTTCACCTTGATTTCACATCACCCTGGTCTGAATAGGCTCATAAATTAGACAATGTCCTGAATAGGCTCATTAGGGGGACAATGGCCTAAGGTCTGTGAAAGTCCCACCTATGCAACCTTTCCCAACACTCATTAAGTATGGGTCATTAGCTATGACCTTGCTGGTGGAGGTGTGAAGTGCTCCTGATTTGCCCGGCGATTGATGAAAGGGCTGCTTAATAAGTAGCAGACAGTTTGAGAGTCTCCCCACCACCACCTCTGTTTTCAATTGTGCAGGCTTTGTTTTTTAGAATTCACCATGTATAACTTTATCATCTACCCATTTCCACTTAGCCACTTGACCCCTAGTCACCTCTGTCCCATGAAAATGTTTTTTTTTTTGGGGGGGGGGGGAGAAAGACATATTTTCCCACAAGAGATGCAAAAGGTACAGTAATTGAGACATGGAATTTGTTCAAGCTCTTATCTTGCCTATTTCCTAGTGCCGCTGCAGCCTGCAGTCCTCAGTGTATATATGTTGCTTCATACTTTTCTTTGATCTGCTGCATACTTTTTTAATTAAATACGTTTTCAACCTTTGTCTCATAAAAGGTGCTATGTTTTGTGGTTTCTTTTTATACTTGGCAACAAGATGGCTGTTGTGATTGTGAGTAGTCTAAAATTGCTCCTCTGGGAATTCTGGAGATCAGCCACAATTCATTGCTGACAACAGATGGGCGAGGTACCCTAGGTGTGTACCTGCATATAAGACTCCAGTTCCTTCTGCACAGTGATCCTCCTCCTCACAATTATTTTCAGCCTCCTTGGTTGCATGCATGAGGGTCAGGGCCTCACTCAGCAGGACTGAACATTTGAGGAACTGTTGGAGATGGGCATGTATTGGTTCGTCCCAGTTTGTGCCAGTTCATAAAGATGGCAGCACAGGCTCCCAACCTTGCGACCTCACCTGATCAGCCACTCATCATGACATCTGGCTGGCTCCCCACCACTACCACCACCACCTGTTCGGCTCATCTCCCAGTCATTGGCAAAAGCACAGACTTTGTTGCCCTGCCCTTTTGTTTGAGTGGGAGATCAGCCAAGAGAGCAAGCAGAGACGCCTGAGCTGTCGCCAGGACTGGAAGATCAGTTGAGGAAGTACAGGAAGCTAGCACACTGGCCAGAGGAGGTGGCGGAGGGGAGCAGCAGCAAGAGTTCCCTTTGGGAAAACTGGTGCAATCAATCAATCAATCAATCAATAAATAAATAAATAAATAAATAAATAAATAAATAAATAAATAAATAAATGTGCTGCCATCTTTACAAACAGGAACAAACTGGGACAAACCAGTCCTTGCCCATCTTGATTGCTAGCTGTGCTGTTGGGGACATAGAAGTGGAAACACTGGAGTCATTTGTATGGCATCCATGTTGTGATTCATAGGTATGTGCTGGGATTGTGTCTTTATTTGTCAGCATGGTGGGCACTGTTCATGATTGCAGCTACAATATAATCATGGCATATTTATCATCCTTACACAATATGGGGATAATTTTCATTGTGTGCCTTTCCTTTGTCATCTGAATAGACATGGGCCATTTGTATTTGTTTCCACAAGGAAACAAACACGGATATCAGCACCACCAGTCTTAGTGCAGTACACACAGGTTGTGACGTCATCCTAGCCATACCAATCATACCATGAACCAGCCGGCTCTTTGTTGCCTCCCCATGCAGCCGACAAATACCAATAGCCCACGTGTACATCTGAGCATGCACAGAATGTAGTGGCTGTTCTGCCAGTGTAATGCCAAGCGGAATTATTTATTTTTATTTATTTATTTTTACAACTTATATGCCGCCCACTACCCAAAGGTCTCTGGGCGGCTTAAAATAAGGAATTAAAACAGTTAAAACATCAAATATCAATAAATAATTAAAACAACAACAAAAACCTTATACTAAAATCATCACACTAAAATTGCCATCAAAGGACACACAGTCTATATTGTATCAATTAAAAAAACTTCTGGAACAGGAAGGTTTTTACCTGGCGCCAAAATGTGATCAATGTTGGCGCCAGGCGGATCTCACTTGGGAGGGCATTCCATAACTTGGGGGCAGCTGCCGAGAAGGCCCTGTGTCTACAAGCCATCCCTCTCACCTCCTTGAGGGATGGCTCTTTCAACAGAGCCCCCTGGCTCGATCTTAATTGCCGGGTAGGTTCATATGGAAGGAGGCGGTCCTTCAGGTATCTAGGTCCTAAGCCATTTAGGGCTTTATATGTCAAGACAAGCACTTTGAATTGGGCTCGGGCAGCAACTGGTAAACAATGCAGGTTACGTAGAATCGGCGTGATGTGATCTCTGGCAGCCCCACCGCTTACCAGCCACGCCGCACGATTCTGAACCAGTTGCAATCGCTGAACTGTCTTCAAAGGCAGCCCCACATAGAGCGCATTGCAGTAATCAATATGGGATGTTACCAGTGCATGCATAACTGTCATGAGGCTCTGCTCGTCTAGGTAGGGGCGGAGCTGGTATATTTTCCACAGCTGAAGGAAGGCACCCCTGGCCACCGAGTCCACCTGGGCTTCCAGAGTTAGACCGGGGTCCAGGAGCACCCCCAAGCTGCGGACCCTGTCCTTAGGGGGAGTGCAACCCCGTCCAAGACAAGAAAATGTCCCTCTAACCTGTCCGGTGAAGCACCCATTAACAGCACTTCCATCTTGTCTGGATTGAGTTTCAATTTATTAATCCTCATCCAGTCCATTATCTGGCCCAGACACGAGTTCAACACAGAAACCGCCTCACCTGGATTGGTGGAAAATGAGAGGTAGAGCTGAGTATCGTCAGCATATTGCTGACTCCTCAGCCCAAACCTCCTGATGACCGCTCCCAGCAGTTCCGTGTAAATGTTGAACAGCATGGGAGACAGTATTGAGCCCTGAGGAACACCATGACGTAAACACCATGGGGCAGAGCAACTGTCCCCCAGCACCACCTTCTGGACACGGTCAGCCAGGAAGGAGTGGAACCACTGCAAAACAGTGCCTCCAACTCCCAATCTGGCCAGCCTATCCAGAAGGACACCATGGTCGATGGTGTCGAAAGCCGCTGAGAGGTCCAGGAGTATCAACAGGGTTGCACTCCGCCTGTCTCTCTCCCGGCAAAGGTCATCGTACAAGGCGACCAAGGCAGTCTCTGTTCCAAAACCCGGCCTGAAACCAGATTGAAATGGATCCAGAAAATCCGTTTCATCCAGCAGCGCCGGGAGCTGTCCGGCCACCACCTGCTCCAACACTTTGCCCAAATAAGGGAGGTTCGCTACTGGCCGGTAGTTATCCACCAGCCCTGGGTCTAGGTTAGGTTTTTTAAGGAGTGGTCTAATTACTGCCTCTTTTAAGGCAGCAGGGACCACTCCATCTCTTAATGAGGCATTTCCAGATTCCTTGACCCAGGTGTGAACCCCCCTGGCAGATCTTTCAATTAGCCAGGAAGGGCAAGGGTCGAGCAGCGTGGTGGTAGAACGGACAGATCCAAGCACCCTGTCCACATCCTTGGGTCTCAATAATTGAAACTCATCCAATAATGCTGGACCTAAGCATGGCACACTGGATACATCCCTTGATACTGCACCAATAGTGGAGTCCAATTCCCTGCGAATCTGAGCAATTTTTCCCTCAAAGTGAACAGCAAACTCGTCACAGCGGGCTGCTGAGTGGTCCAGAACCCCCACCGTATTTCTCAGTTGAAGAAGGTCCTGGACCACCCGAAACAGCTCTGCTGGACGGCACTCTGAGGAAGCAATACGGATTGTGAAATATTGCCTTTTCGCCAACTGTATCGCCACGGAATAGGCCCGATAATGGGCTCTAAGCCGTGTTCGATCGGACTCACAGCGATATTTTCTCCACTTGCGCTTCAGCCGTCTCCCCTCCTGCTTCATTGCCCGCAGCTCAGATGTATACCAAGGAGCCATCTGGGCTCTGCGTAAGGGGAAAGGGCATTTAGGTGCGATCGTGTCAACTGCCCGGGACATTTCCCTATTCCATAGGGTGACCTGAGCTTCGACAGGAGCACCGACCATATCAGACGGATAATCCCCCAGAGCTTTCAGGAAACCATCTGGATCCATTAGTCTCCGAGGGCGGATCAGCTTAATAGATCCCCCACCCTTGCAGAGGGTTGGAGTAGCTAATAGCCTAAAGTTGACCAGGAAGTGGTCTGACCATGACAATGGAGTCAGGACCAACCCCTCCATATCCAAACTACCATCCTCCAATCCTGTTGAGAAAACCAGGTCTAGAGTATGGCCATGATCATATGTTGGGGTGATGACATGTTGAGACAGCCCCATGGTTGTCATGGCGGCCATGAAGTCCTGAGCCGCCCTGGCCAAGGCAGCCTCAGCATGGATGTTGAGGTCCCCCAGCACCAACAGTCTGGAGGTCCTCAACACCAGGTCCGAGACCACCTCTGTCAGCTCAGGCAGGGAGACTGTTGGAATTCAGCAGAGTGGGTGGTACACCAACAGAATCTCCAGTCTGTCTCGTGAGCCCAACATACAATACAGTTGTTGGGATTATTTACCTAGTTCTGTAAATCATTTTTCCACACAGTAAAATTCTGTTGCAGCCTCAGTGCTTATGCTGATGAAAAATCCCAATTAAAAAGGTGTTAAGATGGGAGGAAAAAATGTGTCATATCTATTACCCAGCCATTGATGCCACTGATTATAGGATCACTTTGTAAAAATTACCATACAGTACCATTAGTAGTATGATTCGGGGGGGAAATCACATTTCAGGATATCATGAGGAGACTTGCAGCAGTTTTATACAGGGAAAAAATAGCCTAGTAAAATAAGTCTATTTTTCCTTTCTACGTTTAGTTTTAAGCTACATCTTTACTTAGTGTGATTTCCCATATTTGTGGTCAAAATGCAGTAGTTCTAGAGCAAAGCTCCCCCCCCCCGCCCCCAGGGGTCCTTGTATTTAAACATATCCACTGAGTCAATTAGAAGGTAATATAATGCAGTGCACGGATGTACTTCCACAACAAAGAGATGAATATAAGTCTTTAATTCAACTCACCTGTTGCTGTTCGATGAAAAAGCACCTCTAGTTCCATCTTAAGAAAATAAGGTTGAAGGCCCCAAAGAGATAAAGAAAGTTGAGTGGTAACATTAAAAGGACAATATTAAACAAAGGACTTGTACTGCTGGTTTAAAACGCTTGCTTTCCAACGACTACAAAAGTAGCATGAAATTCTGCTCATCTCATCATGTTGTAAGGAGGGGGGGGGCAGTCCTTTGAAGCCTTTAAACACAAGCACTCAATTGGCACAAAGGGCCATATCACTAATACTGTATATCCCTAGACAGACAAGAATTATACTTGCAAGCTTGTTGAAAGGAAATTGCAGGGCAGGTTAGCTGGCAGCATTTTGTTGGGTGAGACATTGATTCAATAAGTAAGCCCTCCTCAGTGGACTAAGGCTTCCAAAAACTGTTGGCTGCAAAGTCGGCAACTCAGCGGTTCGAATCCCGTGTGCCCTGTAGTGTAGTGATAACCCCAGCTCCTGCCAACCTAGCAGTTCAAAAGCATGTAAATGCCAGTAGATAAATAGGTACCACTGTAAAAAAATGGGAAGATAAAACAGTGTTTCCTTGCAGCCATGCCGGCCATGTGGCCATGCACTTGCACAACACTGCCTCTTCGGCTGGAATACAGAGATGAGCACCACCCATAGAGTCATACACGACTACCACACAAGTGCGGGGGGAACCTCCACACATGCCAAGAGTTGCACATCTCTTTTGTGAGACCCAAACCTCCTACTGTCTAATAAAGCTAGTCTGGGAATAATTCATGTTGTTACCAGCTCAGTCCTCCTGCTAGACCAGACTGCATACATTTGATTTTAAATGCCACAAGCCCCCTGTTCAGAAGAAGGAGCAGAGAGTTCTCATTCCCTTTTCCCCACCAATGAGTTATTCTTTTGATGTTTCCACCATGAATATATCTCTGAAATACACACCCACATCTCTGTGTTGTACTTCAAAATGGACTGTCAAAATAATCAGAATGAGGATGATCTAAATTTAAATCTCATTTATTTAGGGTGATTTAAATAATGATTTAAATGAACAAATAAGATTTTTTTTTCAATTTAAAGCAAAAGCAAAAGCAAAGTGTTCTGCCTATGTATCACGCCATACCACTTCAGGTAGTCTCTTTGTGGTTTACAGTTTAATTACAGTATGCAGGCTACACATTGTCCTGGGTACTCATTTTACCGACCTCGGAAAGATGGAAGGCTGAGTGAACCTTCAGCCAGCTATCTGGGATTGAACCCCAGGTCATGGGCACAGTTTTAACGGCAGTACAGGCATTTAACACACTGCACCACACAGTGGTTAAATCAAATTGTCTGTTTTGATTTAAATTGTTATTTAAAGCAATTTGATTTTAAAAATCATTTTTAAAAATCCACCCAGGAATGAATCTAATCTAGTCTCTATGCAAAAGCATCTCTGCATACACACATGAAGAGGATGCTAGAATTGTCCTCAGGGAAATTATGATTTTTGGTGAGACCTTTCAGAGCCCATGGAGTTCCCACTGCAACAGAGAGCTGATATACATAGATCATTTTGAATTTAGGACCACTAAAATAATGAAACAACATAAGCAAGGGTGGTTTGTGGATTGGGACGTGATGGGGGTATGCCTCATTCCAAACATTTGGTGTCCCCCTACCCTGGATGCAAATTGCCCTCAAAGTCAGATGGGCCTGATCGAATGTAAAACTGCATTTAAGACTTCAGACAGATCTGCAATAAAATAGGACTTTAGCATCAAATTACGTAGCCATTCCAGGCTGATTTTTGATATCTCTAAGATGGTCAGCAGGTAATTATCTTCAATGTGATCCCTATACATCAGACTTATCTTTCATGGTGCAATTTCTTTGTGTAGCTATCAAAAGTAAATGAAAAAGGGAAAACTTTTGTGTTAAAATAAGAACGCAGAGATTTCCAGCTGCTTTTAAATGTGTTGTCTGTGTCATTAGGTTACAGCTGCACTACAAAAGGATATGTTCTAAAGGAAAAAAATAAACCAGTAAACAGCAGAAAGAGCAACAAAACTAGGTCAGTGTAACCTATGATCTACCTTTATCATGGAGATCAATATGCCTTGTACTCATATCCCACATATAAATAGATTATGTGGACAATATGTCTTTCCTCTTGAATAGATGGGCCTGCACGTAAAGAACAGACAGTCTGAAGCAGGCCACTAGACTATAGGTTTGTATTAATAATCAAACCCTTAAGAAGTGGCAGGAAAACACAACAACTCAAAACTTTAATGGACGTAACTTGGCATAGAAAACAGTGAGGAGCCAGAGAAGAAGAAAAAAATATGACACATTGACAGTTTTTATTGTAGGGCCACTGTGATGCTTCCTTTTCAATGCCAGAGCCAATCAATATTTTCAATAGATGTACAGTAAATGTGTGCCACCATTTCGACCGATTGATTGATTACATAGGGGACTAGAACATCCATAAACAAGTATGCCATATTTTTTTTCTCTAGTGCGTAGTTTTGTATGTCACTTTCTAAGAGAACTGTATGAGGAAGAGGGGTTGCTGATTCTTGCTGAAGAGCCAAATCTGGTGGAAATGTACTAGGATCTTGGCTTCTGTCTATAATTGTTAATAGTTTAGGTACAAACCATAGTCTAGATTAAGGTGGTGATACCCTACTGACCCATGTTGTTACTTAAACATTTCTGATCTAACATCCTCTCATGACTTATGGGAGGATAGTTACTACCACATTATAGACAACAGAGCAGAGTAGCCCCATTACCTACAGTTTCAATTCAATCAGCATTAGGTGTCAAATGGAAATATGAAATGTAACATGTGTGGGCTATAGGATAAGAGAGCACACCTGTTTGCATAGAAATATATATGGAAATTTTCATATGCAATATACAGATTCCTAATCAGAAATAATGCTGTGTGTGAATTCACCATGACTTGGAAACAGCAGATATGCTTGGTCGGTGGATCTGTCTGTGTAGATTCTCATCCATCCAGGTGAAGTCCTCTGGCAGTTGAGTCACGGCAACTTCTTTTCTTGAGATATCAAAATGTATCACGACTCATCCAAGCAACTTCGTCAAGAAAAGAAGTCCAGTTGCCATGACCCAACTTCCAGATTGGTCAATGGGTCAGACCCTCTTATCCGTCAACATGGCTGGATCAAATAATTTTGCTGGGGTGAAGGTGAAGGTGTTCCCCCTTAATTCTGATGGTCAGAGCTAGCTTCATGAATTGCCAATTTTTCCCCAGCTCAATTAGGGTTTCAGCACCATAAGATAAAGCCAGCCTACTTCCTGAGGGGTACCAGGCCTGGCTGAACACATATTTATGTCTACTACGTTCACTGGAAAATCTTGAAGGCATTACTGCTTCTGTTGTGTCCCCATCAACCTGTGCCTACCACCTGAGGCAGCTATTTCATTCTCTGTCATGATAGAGCTGGCCCTGTACATGGAGGTGGTATGTCACCAGATTTCTGAGGTTTCACCTACAGGTATTCTCTATTTTCTCTCTACCTGATGGTGTTATTTTCAGCCAGGTTTTTAAAACAAAGCCTCTTACAGCTGGATTATTTCCATATGTGTCACTTGATGTTTCTCATGTTATAACCTGTGGTAGAAAGCTGTGTATTCTAAACAGGTACTTGTCTGTAGTGTTTTGTTTTTCCTTTTGGTAGAAATGTTTATGTTTTATTCTCTTAAGCAGGCTCTGTGTGGCACTGTTACCAGGGTTGTCTTGTCAGTGCACAGGGTTGCTATTTCCTCTGAAGCGGGCTTTCTTCTTAGCAGCAAAAATACAACATCTATTATCCCTTAGCCATGGTGGTACTTTCAAAAACATGTTTTCCAAACAGTTCCGTAAAAATATATAAAGCAAAGGAGCAGCTTCTGTAATGTTTTTACTAGTTCTTAGATTTTCAGTGATGTTTGATCATCAACTGATCTGTTAAAAATATGCTAAGAAACCCCACTTTTAGGTATGAAATATTCATGATCAGACAAGATAAACACCACTTCCTGAAGACACAGTGCTAATCCCTGTATTATTAGTTTCAATGCTTTCTCAATCCGATTTAGGATGACTTTGGTAAAGATCCTCTGGCTGTTTTTCAACAGGCTTATCCCTCTAGCCTTCTCGTGATTATCCCATTCTCTCTCTTTGGATGAAAATTAGGATATATTCTTGCTCTTCTCTAGAACCTCTGCTCACCCTTTCAAATATCCCTAGAGATCTTTCCTAATTCAGTTACTACTGCTCTGCAGCTCTCGCTGTGATAGCCCTGGAAAAGCTGCTTAGCAAATAAGTGAGCTCGCTTTGGGAAAAATAAAACAGTCCGAGACTCCAAGCTTTCACAACTGACACGTTGCTGCCATTTAGTATTGTGTTTCGGCCTTCATTTCTTTACCTTGTTACTGGAATTTGTATATGTTTTTACAGTAATACCTCTTAAGACAAATTTAATTTGTTCTATGAGTGGTTTGGTTTATGGAAAAATTCATGTTGCGAAATGCGGTTTCCCATAGGAATGAATGGAAAACCAATTTATTTGTTCTGAAGCCTAGAAAAAGAGACAGAAACACACTTTTTTTGGTAAAAAAAACTCTTTATAAAGTGCACTTTAAAGATGTAAACTGTGCAAGGACATTAATAATCAAGAAGAAGCATTCCAAACATCACACATTAATTTTTCAAACATGCTACAGTACAGTAAAAGCAAAGCAAAGCAACATGTTCTGCTTATATACCTCCCCATACCACTTTATGTAGTCTCTGGGCGGTTTACAATTTTAATTACAGTGTGCAGGCTACACATTGCCCCCCCCCAGCAAGCTGGGTACTCATTTTACCGACCTCGGAAGGATGGAAGGCTGAGTGAACCTTGAGCCTGCTACCTGGGATTGAGCCCCAGGTCGTGAGCACAGTTTCACCTGCAGTACAGGCATTTAACCACTGCGCCACGAGGCTCTCACGGTACACTTCAGTGACATTTCAAGCATATAACTGCAAGCTTTAAAACATCACACAACAACTTTGAAAACATGGCAAACTTTAACTGTTCTACATTTCTACAGTACAGTACAAAATACAAACATTTTCAAATGTTTTTCAAATTGCTGAAAAATTGCTGCCAACTCCTTCCACAGCTCTACACTCAGTGCCTCGTGCAACCCACAAGTCACTGGGTCACAATGCATCCTGGGAGCATTTTTGGATTTTAGTAATGGATTTTCATCTTGTGAGGCATCTAATAGGGAATTTTCATTATGCGAAGTGACCCTTTTACCAGAATTATTTTTCACATTCTGAATTTTTCATCTTATGTGCATTTGTCTTAAGAGGCATTACTGTATTTATTTATTTGTTTCATCATATAGAACACAGATGGATTTAACTTTTACCAGAAAATCAATTTGAACCTGAATATTTTGGCACTTCTGCCATTTTGTTTTAATGCAAGACTATTGGTAGCATATTTTCCTGTAATATGTGTTGTTCCATGATACTATTTGTTGTAAATATAAATCCTACAATGTCCCCAGTTTGCTGCTGGGTGATTGGGGGGAGAGGTGTGTTTTGCACTGAAGCCTTAGTGAGAAAAATGAGAGAAAAATGAGAGAGAAATGAGAAAAAAACAGCAAGAATTGTCATGTGAGGTAAGTAAGGGGTGGCATAGTTCAGTTTAAAGTTCTGGAGGAAATCTATTATCTTTGGAGTTAAATGAGGATTCAACCTCACATGTTCCTTGATCACGTTCCCAGTTGTTTTCTCATCAGTGCTGTAATTACAGAGCTATGCCAGTCATGCCTCCTCTACACTAGGACACCCTACTCCCCCATCACCTGCAGCAACAGTCTTGATGTGGTAGCTGAGGTTGTGTTGTCTAGATAGTCAGCCTCCAGCCGACCAGTAATTCCCCACTTTTAGTTTATCCGTTTCAGCACTGGGGAACAAAAAGCCCCACCTAGACAGCTATACCGGGCTGCCTCACCTCTTATGTGTGCATTCTACACAGTGTTGTCACTGACCAGCTGTTCATCCTTAAAAGCCAATCCTCCTTAAACAGGTAATCACCATGTGGACCAGCTCACATTTCTGCAGCATGTGAGTGGGCAAGCAGAAAAGCAAAGGGGCTCTGCAGTACCTGTGAGAATGTGTGTGAAAAAAAGGAAAAGGGAGTGAGCAGAGAGGCAAAACACAAAGATATGGCAGGAGAGAAGGAACTCCTTGGATACCAGCCTGTTGTAAGTTCCGATTAAAAAAACAGCTATGTGCCCAACAGTGTGTGCGTGCATGCGTGTGTGCATGTGTGCGTTCGTGTGTGTGTGCGTGCGTGCGTGTTTCCAAGAGTAGTGGCGCAGCTTGATCCAGTCCCTCTTTTGTGCCTTTTTCTGTTTACTCTATATATGTTTGGATGCAAAATAGCTGTAAAATTTAAAACAAAAAACAATATCCAAATTTGCACCCAAATACTCCTTAGAGTAGACACAAAAAAGACACAAGACATCAGGGCTTGGATCTAATTAATTTCTACTAGAATAAAACATGAAGATGTATGACCTATAGGGCGAGGATGTTATAAGCACTTTGTTTATATGTTACATAGAGTGTGGTGGGTGATTTATGTGTAAGGAACAGCTACAAATGAAAATCAATTCTTGCTTTGCACTTGGCAAGTAAAAGACACCCTCTTCTCTTCCCCTCCCCTCCCCCAGCTCTTTGGAAAACCAACTGGGGCTAGAATTATTTAGAGATTATGGTCTGGGCTACAGGCCAAGTGCTGATTTTCATTGGTCTAGAGAGCTGCCTTGTGACTTTTGAAGTTCACTTTTCCTTGTCTTACATTTGACTCTTTGTGTGTCCACCCCACTCCCCCAGCGTATGAGTCTTGTATTGCTTCACACAGAGGAGTGGTCTACCCACTAAATTGGGATGTTTGACCACCTGCTTCTTTAATCCCGAGGATTTAGACTAAGCACTAAAAGCTTAAGAATTAAAAATGCCAAGAAAACCAGCCAGGTCTGTTTCTTAGTACTGATATTGCAGATATGCTGGTGCAGGCACACATCCAGGACCCTACTTATATATAATTTTATCCAATTTAATTTCCATCAAGGCAGGCGAACAGAGCAACCTGGTACACTAAGGCTGTGGCAGAGGCTGGAAAAGGGAAGACGTTTTATCTGTCACGTATCAGAAAGCAATTTGACTTCCACGGTTGCAATATCTGCTGTTTTTGAAGAACCCTTCAGAAACAGCTTCACACAGAGCACACTGCAGTGCTCCTAAACAGGAGTCGATTAAAGCATATATTACTTTGGCAACACCTGACTTCCCCAGGAAGACACATTGCTGGCGCCTTGACTGAAGTTGAGCAGAGTCGCTGAAGGCTACCTGGACTTCCAAAAGCAGTACTGGGTCAAGAAGAATTCCAAGCTGCATGGCTGATCCTTGGTGGCAATGCAGCTCCTTCTACAATACCCTGGATTCTGGAATGCTAAGGAAGGGGGTTTACTAGATAATGTGCTGCATTTCCTTTATTAATTTACTTTAAATTGCATTACTTTACAGTATCCATAATGTAGTATGAATTGCTGATGTAATGGTCTATACTGCACCTGTAGTTTACCTAAGGTAGAATTCATGAACCCCTCCCACAAGTGAAAAGTCCACATTCTTTGAACAGGAATGGCTCTAGCTTAAAAAAAAAAACACCTGGAAATTTGAGGGAGCAAATTCAAAACACTTTGCCAGTGAATCCATTATATCCAGGTTTGCACACAGCATCTGAGCAATCAGGTTTATGTTTTAACTGTACGTTTTAAAATCTGTTCTTATTGCAGTCTCATTTGAGGGGAGAACTACAGGAGATAAATCTAATAGCTAGCTAGTTCAGAGGGGAAACAAGAACCCTGAAGGAAGCCACCATATAGGGCAGGCTTCTTGGCTGGGCTGAGAGCCAAAATTCAGTTTGGGCAGGAGTTCAAATGACCTCCACAAGCACGCACACACCCAGGATCAGCTCAAAAAGTAGCCCAAAGTGAGTGAGGCCTGGGGCTCCCAGCTGCCTTCCTGTATTATCTCTAGCAATTTTAACCCATACAACCTTCTTTAAACTTATTTTGTTCTTGTTTGTTTTTACAGCACTTATTTTTTATCTAAATATATAAATCTTTTTAACCTTAATTGACATGATTCATAACGGAAGTCTTCATTTGTACTGAACATTTCTTGGCATCCATTGTGGTTAATTAGCAGTCAAACACAAGGAAGTACTTAGTCGGGGTGAAGATTTCCTGAATCAGTTAAGTCAGCTAAGGTAAAAAAGAACAGTTTCAAATGCTGTAATAAATGTTGTAAACAATGCTAAATAATTATACAAGGTGATACGGGTTTTTAATGGGTGCAAATGAAATGGGAAAACACCTGGGAACCATGCTGACATTGAGGGACCCACAGCGCTGCTAGCCCTGGGTTGCTCTTTGTTCCTGTTCTTTTTGCTTTGTTTTGTTTTGTTTTTTGATGTGGTGCCGGGACAAAAGGAGGGGGGCTCTGAGTGAAGTGTACAGTGGATGGAGTCCCAGGGGGTCCGATAGCCGGTGGTGTCAAGTCACCTCCTCCCCCCGACCCAGGGTCCCTTGACCAAACCTGGTGGGGTACCAATGCACCCCGCTCATGGGCCTCCTCCCACAATGTAGGCCGCTCACATGGCCACGGCCTCAGGCCAGTATGCGGGCAGGTAGGTGATGCAGCTGTTGTCCAGAAGCAAGAGGGCGTGTGAGCAGGCACATTGACTATAAATGGACAGCCTGCCCCCCACCGCTGCGCAAGCCTTGCGAGGCTCCTTGGTCAGGCCTCAACCTTCCTTCTGGTGAAGGGCAATGCAGTTCCGGGGATGGACAAGCCAGCACCAACAATGCCCTTTGGGGGTAAACTGTGAATAATTTTGGGTGACTTAAAAAACATAGTGGTCTTAGAAAGCCACAAAACTTGGGGATGCATGCTTCCCATACACTTTATAATAATAATCCCTATTATTGCCAAATGCCCATACAGTAACTTCTAGCACAAGTGGCTGGATATACCCAGCTAGACAGGATTAGTGCCATTATGAAACAACTCCCTAATACCAATAATTGGCAATATGTTTCAGTAGGCTATCGTCCTGACTGACAAATCCTGTGAAGAGGTCCAGCAGATTCAATAGAGGTGTGAACTCTGGATAGTTCAAGGCATTTATTCACCAATCTGACCAATCTGCCTCATCCTGACAGTGTGATAAAAGTATAATCTCAGAGAGAGGAGGAGAGAGAAATTTTAAAGAGGAAAAATGGTGACCTCATTCTAACCCTTTCCTAGACTTTAATAGCTTGACTACTCAGGAGAGTTCTGTGAATTGATTGGTGGTTCAGCCTTCAAACTCGTACAGTGGCCTGTTTTCTCCTTATGCTGCTGTTCTAACTGCAATACCTTCTGACGCAAACATTGAACTGGGTGTTTTTGGTTGAACTCAGCTATGAGTACATAAAGGCACCCCAAGTAGGTCTCTTTCAGCTTTCTGGTAAAAGCAATGAACAGACCCTGAAGTTTGCCCTTTCAGTCACATAGATTTTTTTTGTAATGATCAAGTATGATAAGGCACGCATATACAATCTGGTGCTCCATATGTGTTGGATGAACAAAAAAGAGAGATAAGTACAGTATTCAAGAAAATAGTCAACTGCGCATATGACAAACCCATTTGCATTATTATATGGAACATGTTATCTGGCATATGAACTTAGGAAAAGCTATGTTCCCTACACAGACTTTGAAGCTTAGTTTAGACTGAAGGATTACAAGAGACAGGCATAGGAATGGCTAAGAAGTTTTTTTTTTTGCATTTAGCATTTAGCTTGCAAGTCATAAATGGTGAAAAAGCATGAAGTGTAACAGCAGAAATGACAATGCATTAAAGGGACAATGGTAATTCCTTTTGCTTGTTCATCAGTAAAACCGTTAAATTTATTTGTCATGGTAGGAACATTTGTCGGGAGAAAAAAAGAGGACTCTGAGGAGGGCTTTTTTCTGTTTGATGCTCTTAGATCATTTGAAAAAGACATAATGGCAGCAGATTCTGCTAATGTATTCCTGGTGTAAAATGACATATATTTGAATAATGACAGTCTGTTTCCAGTCTCAGTTCAAAGTGCTGGTTATTATCTATAAAGCCATATATGGCTCGGGTCCATGCAGTTTGAAGGATTATCTCGCCCTCTACAAGCCTACGCAGCCTTGAAGATCTTCCGTGGAGGCCCTTCTCATGGTTCTCATCACCTTCCCAAACTCATATGGGGAGGAGAAGAGAGAGGAGCATCTTCTCAGAGGGTTTGGAATGGGCTGCCCCATGAAGCAAGGGTGGCTGCTTCCCTCTTGTCCTTTTGCCATCAAGTAAAACTTTCTTTTCCAGGCAGGCATTTGAACAAAAAATGTGATTTAGGAATGGTGCCTTTATGAAACTTAGATATTTAAAAATGTTTTTGAGAGGTTTTTAAACTTTATGGATCTTTTATTTTAAAAAAATATTATTTTCATAAATATTATTTTCAACTTATCACTGTACTGTTTTACTAAGTCAATAAATATTTAATGACATTACAATTTTAAATGTGCTGAGTTGCCTTGGGTATCCTACGAGGAGAAAGACAGCATTTATAGAAATAAAAATATCTAGATTGATGTGTTTACAAGTGAAGTATGTAGAAAAGTGTAAACAGAAGCAGTTCTGATTACAGAAACCTTAACAGGTGTTTTAAGCCATTTATGACTAAATGATGTGTGTGTGTGTGGGGGGGGGGGAGATATGATCTTTCCACTGGGCCAATAAACTATTATATTTTAAACATATAGGCACCTGAATGAAAGGAGGGCAGCAAAACACAGAGCAATGCTCTGTGATGGACATGAACCGTGGTTTATTTTTTCCTCTTACTCCTTCTGTAGGTACAGCACATGTTAGTTGCAATTAGAATAAACACACTGAAAAGAATAGGACTTCTTACACTCATGTTGCAGGTCTTTACCCCCAATTTGTCTTACCTTCAATGTAGACTACTGGGACTCAACTGCTTAAAAATGCCTTCAAAAGGGAATATGGAATAACAACGGTGCTCCAGTGTAGCTTTCCTTGGCACTGAACAAGGAAAAGGGTATAAAATAATGGCATGTATTTTGTGTCAGTAACAATGATTTACTTTCACCCTTCAACATTGGCAAAACTGCTTATAACCTGAAAACTGATAGCCAGGAGCCACATGGGTGACCAAAGCAGAGATGGCAGGACATCATCAATAAGGACATGCAAATTGTCAGCCGGCACCCTGAAGATGCAGTAAAGTAGACAAACTGGTGTTTCTTTTATATATATATATATATATATATATATTTTACATTTTTTTAAAGACAGACAAATAACAATACTAGTGCATCCCCACCCCACCCCCAGAACCATCCAGTTCTTCCGTGAGTTCTTCTTTATTACTTCAGCGTCTGTTCTCAAAGTCCTCTTCTCCAGAACTGTCTTGAAATATTTGTCAGTTCTTTCCCCTTCCCTTCTACTAATACAAAGTCTATAAATTTTCCCCAAATGTCATCAAAAATGTCTTTTTTCATTTCTCCTCGTTTAACTTTTAAACTACAAGACAATTTATCATTTATGGCAATATCCCAAAGTTTGTTATACCAATCTTCCATCTTGAGATCTAGTTTGGATTTTCAATTTCTTGCTATAATTAATCTAGCGGCTGTCATAAGATTTGCTATTAGTTCCTTCGTTGTAACATCATAATCTTTACTAGTTGACAATGATAACAATGCTATCTCTGGATTACAATCAATATCTACTTGAATCATCTCACTTAGCTCTAAGAAAACCATTTTCCAAAACTTTTGAACTATTTCACATTCCCACCAGAGATGCATGTATGTACCTATCTTTTTTTCACATTTCCAGCAAATCTCAGAATATTCAGCATTCATTCGATTCAACCTAATTGGTGTCAAGTACCTTCTAGAAACCAATTTAAAATAATTTTCTTTTATCCTAACCAATAATGATCGCTAGATTCTCATGTTCCAGATTTTCCCCCAGTCTTCCTTTTTTATCTCTACATTAAGGTCTTGTTTCCAGACCTCTCTCCGAGAATCTGACTCCTTCACTTCCAGTGAGTCCCCTATTATGTTGTATATTTTACGTACTAGTCCTTTCTCTATATTGTCCTGGTCGGATTCAAGCAATAATAAAAACTGTTCAAACTGTGTACATTCTCTAAGTTTACTGTTTCTTCTGACCCAATCCTTTGTCCATTTTTCTAACTGGATATAGTTTATCCATATTAAATCACTAGATTACAAAGTGGTTTTTATGTCCTGATTTGTTCTAATTTTGGCCAACCAGTCTTTTAATCTGGCTATTTTCTTAGCTTTAAATAACCCTAAATAATGCTTTAAATTCGTAGGAAAATTTTCTGAATCTGTTACTAAACATAATGGGGAACCCTTGGGTGATAAGATTTTTCTATATTTTCTCTGTGTAGTCATTAAACAATTCAGGAGGGGATTCTCAATCTCTACCTTATTTTTAAAATCACTGAACAAGAATTTATTTATTTCCCCCTTTATGTCTAATGACTCCAGCTCCCACCATATTACCTTCTCTGGTTTGAATAAGATTTCTCCCAAACAACTGATTTGATTAGCTATATAATAATTACTTAGATTGGGTATACCTAATCCTCCTTCTTTTGGGGGTCTATACCACAAACTTTTGTTTATTCTTGATTTTTTCCCACCATTACAGTACCTATTTATCATGTCCTGGAGAGTTTTAAGATCCTTTTCTACAAACTGAACAGGTAACATTCTAAATTTAAAATTAATTTTAGGCAGTATCTTCATTTTTATCATTGCTATTCTACCAAACCAAGATAAGTTCAATTTAGTATAGCTTTGTACAGTGGTACCTTGTATAACAGACAGCTTGTATAACATAAAATTTGTACAACATAAAAAATTCCGGAGATAGGGGAAATTTGCTTAACATAATTGTCTATGGGGAAAATCCGTACAACATAAAAATGGGATTACTCTGCTTTCAATGCATTCCTATGGGAATTTGTATAAAGGAAAATTTGCTTAACATAATTTCATTTGGAACGAATTAATTCCGTTATACAAGGTACCACTGTATTCTATTTTTGATCTCTTCTTTTAATTTTAAAATATTTTCCCTAGTCTTGGTAAACTCCTTATAGAGTTCTAATCCTAAATATTTAATACTTTTACCTCATTTCAGCCCAAAGTTTTCATTTATCTTAAGATCTTCTCTTCCATAATTAAACAATAGACTTTCTGATTTTTGCCCATTAACACATAATCGTTATTTCCCAAAATTCTTCTAGATTAATTTTTACTCTTTGAATTTTCTCTATTGGAGCTAAGATTGTCAGTAGGGCATCATCCGTGAATAGACTAATTTTGGTTATCCCATCTTTCCCAATACCTTTAATGGATTTGTCATCCCTTATTGCGCTTGCCAAAAGTTCTATAAAAATGCAGAAGAGAACTGGAGAAAGAGGACACCCATGTCTAGTTCCCGGGCCTAGGATAATTTGTTCGGTCATTCCATCATTAACTATTATTGAGGAAGTACCTTCTGAGTACAATTGATTTATTACTCCTAAAAAATGTTTCCCAAATCCCCATTTTTCTAACAAATGTTTTTATGTAGCCCATTGAACACAATCAAAAGCTTTAAAAAGATCTTAAGATAACATGCCTGCTTTGGTAGTACTTTTTCCCATTTCATAAAGAACATTCAGATTTCTTCTTATAATGTTCGTCATTTGTCTTCCCTTGATAAAACCACATTGATCATCTTTAATATATTTAGCTAAAAAATTATTCATTCTTTTGGCCAGAATTGCAGTAAAAATCTTAGCATCCTGATTTAATAGGGAAATTGGTTTATATGATCCAATGTCCATTAAGTTTTTCTTAGGTTTAGGTATTAAAATGGTTAAGGAGTGGGTCCAGGATTTCGGAACTTGTTCTCCTTCCATTATTTTATTATATAGCTTTTTTAGTTTGGGTACGAATATTGTTTTGAAAAGTTTATAAAATTCAGGTCCCAGACCATCCACTCCAGGAGTTTTATTATTCTTTAATTTATCTGTTACCTCACCTATCTCTTGATCTATAATGGGTTTCTCCATTTCCAGCATATCTTCCTTTTCCAAAACCCTCTTCAAATTTTTGGTGATATATTTTTCTATATCTTCCTTGCTCTTATTTTTTGCTGTATATAGAGATTGATAAAAGTCTTGAATAGCTTTTAATTTATCTTTCATTTGTGTACAGACCCTACCTGCAGTATCTTTTATATTCCCTATTGTATTTTTATCCCTTCTTTTCTGGGCTAATCTGGCTAAAAGTTTTCAATTTTTATTACTATATTCAAAAAAATTCCTTTTTAAATACAGTAAATTTCTTTGTACTTGTTGTAGTTCTAATTCCTCTAATTCTTTTGTTGTTGTTGTTGTTCAATCTGCCTCAATATCTTCTTATCATTGTTGGGAAAAATTGGGATTCTAAATCTGCTATTATATTTTCTAGACTTCTTTTGTTAAACTCTTCCATTTTTTTTTATTCTAGAGTTTTCTCTTATAATACAGCCTCTGGCTACAGCTTTTAAAGCGTCCCATATAATTCCCATTTTTCCTCCAGCCTTTTCATTAATGCCCCAAGTTTCCAACCAGTCTTTTTTAACTCTTTCCAGCACTTCTGGGTAATGAAATTTTTTTGCATTCATTCTCCATCTTCTGGCTTCTCTATAGTTTTTATTTATTGCTATATAAATTGACATTATAGCGTGATCAGATGTTTTTATAATTTCAATCTCAGTATTATTTACTTCAGGTATTAGACTTTGTGAAGCAAATACAAAGTCTATCCTAGAATAGCTCTTGTGAACTGGTGAGTAGAAAGTATATTTTCTTTCATCTCCTTTAAGTTCTCTCCAGACATCCTTCAATCCTGTATTATTTATAAATTGTGTTAATGTTGTGTGTCTAACCCTCCAGTCTTCCTTCTTGTAAGCTGATTTGTCTTTAATTTTATCTAACACCATGTTGAAGTCTCCAGCCATTATTAAATACCCCTTTTGAACAGTTTCAGTCTGATCCCAGAGGACATTATAAAAGCAGCTTTGGTTAGCACTTGGTGCATATACATTTACCAGAGTATATTGCTCTTTACCCATTACAACTTGCAGTATTATATATCTGCCTTCTAAATCTTTCACCACATTTTCGACAATGCATTCACAATTCTTTGAAATTAAGATGGCTACCCCCTTGCTTTAGATGTGCCAAAACTTTTCTCATAAAAACTGGTGTTTCTGAGGATCTGACAAAGAAGAAGAAGAAGAAGAAGAAGAAGAAGAAGAAGACGACTATGTTTTCCTTTCAGTAAAAGTTGAAAGAAGGGTCAGGCTAACACACATCCTTTTCAACATATATGCAGGCATAATGAATCTCATGTGAAGATTCGACAAAGTGCTGGTTGTATGCCTCTTCAAATGCATCTTCTTAGTCAGTTCAAGCTCCACACGTGAACAAATATTGAACAAGCCTGTAACTTCATTACAAAAAATGAGCATCTCCTTCGACAAATACTCCCACCACTGCCCAACATTGTTAGTCATATCTTCTGACCTTGAGCTTTATCCTCCCACTCCGGCACATGATCTATGAAGTTACCAAATGTTCTTCTAGAGGAGTGCTTAGATCAGCACTTGTGCATTCCCTGAAGCCTCTGGGTTGTCGGCTGTGGGAGCACCTGTGTTTGACTGGCTCAAAATCCAAAATTCATAGAGGTTCTTTTGTTACATTCCTAACTTTGTTGTTTTGACAGAGGTTTTATCAGCCAAATCAGAGTTTGCGGAAAGGTTGATCTCCCTCAATGGATGTGAATGCCATTCAGCAGTGCTTGTGAGACAGAGTCTAAACAGTGGGTTAGTTCTTGCAGAGGCAGTAATCTTTCAGCGCTCCACCCACCTCCAAGTTAGCAGTTCACAACATACACAGTGCCTCTACTTTCTCCAGAAGTAAGTCCTACACTATTCAACAGGTCTTCCTCCCAGGTGATTAGGTATAAATTTGCAGATTAATAATACAAATAATGAAACTTATCACTAAAGTTAAAAAAGAGGTTACCGGAATTAATTGCAGATGAGGGAATTCATAAAGAGGCAAGTGGGAATGTAAATATAATTTGGGCCATACATATTTACAGAGAATTGTGAAGAATTTTTTTTTCAGTAATCTGTCTGAGATTTACAGATCAGCCTATATGAAGTACCATAGGAAGGCTTCCCCAGACAGGATGAGAACTAACAATAGATAATTGTCCCTGGTTCATTCATTCATTCACTCATTCAAAAATATTGTTACCACCCTCGTTCTTTAAAAAGGACCCAAGGCATCTTACACCACTAACAGACATTATTGAAAGCTGACAGTGGTAAGTATACAAATACAAAAA
Organism: Phrynocephalus versicolor; assembly: GCA_023846285.1. NCBI lineage: Eukaryota > Metazoa > Chordata > Lepidosauria > Squamata > Agamidae > Phrynocephalus > Phrynocephalus versicolor. The sequence continues at coordinate 13,157,521 of JAHTLZ010003547.1, read as the reverse complement.
AGGACCAATCAAATAACATACATGTACTAAAAAATGGCATCAAAAACATTCAAAGCAGTAAGGTACAACATTATATTTAAAAACACAAGAGCCTTCAAATGATTAACCCAAACAGCTAATTTTGACCTATGAAATGAAAAACTCAGCTGCAGATTTACCAAATATGACCAAATTTACCTCACACTGGAATCCCACCAACCCACAAACTCTTTTACCCACCTAGTTCAGTATTGAGTAGGCAAAAAACAAACAAAAACACATCACTAAATGTGAACATGATGGTGGTGGTGGGGAAACCTATTTAGCCCCAAAGCTTGTACAGCTGTCCCCTGCCCTTTCGTGGTTCCTGGGAGAACCATGGGTAAGGAGGAAAGGCTTTCCCAGGCTTGTCAGATGCCCCAAAAGTGCTTCCCCACAAACCGGAAGTGACTTCTGGTAAACCAGAAGTGACGTCCGGATCACTAGAAAGCACTTTTGGGGCCTCCGAGGGCCCAGGAAGCCCCTTTCAGGCCCGTTTGGAGCAGCGCCAGGCCTGGGGTAAGTACAAGAGCCCCCAGAGAGCCCCCCCCCAGTCTTAACCCAACCCAGCATCCACATATTACAGATTTTCAATTATCCAATGTCAGGTCGGTTCCCTAACCCCCGCAATTGGCGGGGGTTTACTGTACCTAAATAGAGGAAAAGCGGGTGTAAGAATTTACAGATCAGGATTGAAGTATGGTGTGAAGGTTCTGTTTCTGCAGTGATGCCATTTCTCCTCAATATATAAATCATAGCAAGGTGATGTGTCCCTCTTCTTTCCTATGAATAATCTCTGGCATGTTTCACAGAAGCCCAGAGCCCAAATAGATGTCATTTCTGTTTCTTCACCTACCCCCGCCTCCATTTTATTCCATCAGACCCAGAAGAGCTTCAGTGCTGGTTCAGAGGAGAGACTAGTTTGTATGATACCCTATTGCTCAGTGCAGTAGCAATGTGAATCTGTTGATTAGCATGAAACATACACATCTCAGAAATCCAAAAGCAGCACAGATTGCAATGTTTTCACAGGTTCAAATAGTTTTCCATCTCCCAGCAACTGTATTTCATTTGCATATTTTATCTCATAAAACGGATGATAGATTTCCTTCAGTGTTGTTGCTCTGAATACTTTCCTTCTCTTATCGTTGGTTCTGGTAGACAGCGGATTCTGACAAATCTGTTTGGTTATTTTATTTTGTTCAAACCTAGGCAATTATCTCAACTATCTCCCAAAAGATGCCTAGTATTGAGAGGCAGTGGGGATGAAGTTGCAGTTCTCACAAAAAGCAGGAGAATCCGACCATCAAAAATAAACAAATAATTGAAATCATATTGCATCCATCAAAGATAATAACAGACAAATGTGGACATCACATTAATTTCCATCTGGCATTAATTAAGCGGTACACTTTTGCATTTTTTGTTCTTATGTGTATGCACAACACAGCATTCTGACTGAAATGGATAAGAAGTCATCCAAAGCACTGGCAGGTGTGTCTCTTCTATGACATGTGTCATTCATTTTAGTGCACTGTACAATACAAATCTGTATATCCATCAGTCATTTGACTTGGCGTTTTCCTCTTTAACAAGTGTTACAGCACCCAACTTTTAATAGGCTATTATAATAGCTCTTATATCAGAACAGCTGAAATAATAGTAGCCATTAATTTGATTTTCCAGTAAGGTTTCAACACATCGTACCCTCCTTAAATGAATGAACATGTAAGTGCATTCCCCCTGTCTTGGTGCACTGACCTTTCACAGGGACTGTATGGATAATAAATAGCCTCATGACTCTGTACTTTTGACTTTGCTCCCAGCTTCAAAGTACAGTATATTTATGGACTGAAAAGCTATATAATGGTTAGGGACATCTGCCACCTAATGACTGAAAGTGATACTGCATACACTGAGATATTTAAATTAATTGAAATCATTTAGTATGTTTTTAAACAAATAATTGTGAGGTGCATATCTGTACAGTCCCCTGAGTGTGCATGCTGAATTTCATGTGACTGTTTTTGTTGAGCTATGGTACATTATTTTATAATTATAAATTGAATGACTTGTAGACATAAATCTTCTGTGAAGGGAAATAACATTTGGAAATTAGCTTTTAGCAGATTATGCTTCAATCACACCAAGGATCCAAGAGGCCTGTTATGAGACCGAGAGGACAAAGGTTCGAAGCTGCACATTTTATGGAACACTTGTTCACTTACAGCACCTAACAGCCTGCTGAATGCTCTGTTCATTTACTGCAGTCCATAGAAGCTTGTTTTGTACTGATTTTTAAGCAAAAAAGCTCTGCATTATTTTGGGAAATCATCTCATGATACAATAAGTGCAAAATGTACTTTACTTGTCATAGTGTGTAAAACATCAGACTGTTCAGTGAATATTTATGGTATGTGAATATTTAGTGTGAAAAATAAGCCACATGTACTTCCCTGCAGGCGCACAATGGGTCACTAGGTTTTAGGAATCAACCTTTAATTTACTTGTCATCACATTTATACATTTGCCAACCCATATATAAATTAGGCCTTTATTATGAGGTGTGTTTGGTGTAAGGATCATGATTTTTCTATATAGTAGTTGACAAGCACTATGACTATTCCTGTGTTCTAATGGGGGTGAGGTGGGGAAAGAAGGTTCAGGAGGCTTCACAGCTTGGTGGCAGTGTATATGCTTTAGATAGTTTTGATTAGCCTAATGCCTTTTATCCTTACATCAACCATTGAAGACTCACCTCTTCAGGCAGGCTTTTAATAACTATAACTGACTCAGCTATGTATATTTGGTTTGCAAGTTTTGAAATGAAAGATGAATTGAAAATCTACTACTA
>JAHTLZ010003547.1:13116846-13154639 GCA_023846285.1 Phrynocephalus versicolor | reverse complement strand
ACTACTACTACTACTACTACTACTACTACTACTACTACTACTACTACCACCACCACCACCACCACCACCATCATCATCATCATCTGGTGAACACAGGAGCCAGGTATTATTAAGCTGGAGTTGGCTTTCTCCAATGATCGAGCTCTTTCAAAAAGTCTAGGATGACTGGAGATACCTTCATAGAATATATGCTGTTCCTAATAATATCACCATTTGTAGTTGACCAATGTTGATCTTGTCAATGCCGAGGGTTTTCAAATGTTGATCCAGGTCTTTTGGGATTGTACCCAAGGCACCTATTATTATTGGTATTGTTCTTGCTTTCTTATTCCATAGCTTTTCAATTTCTATTTCTAAGTCCCAGTATTTGGGTATCTTTTCTAACTCTTTGCCACTGACTCTTGTGTCTCCTGGCATTGCCACATCGACAATTTGAACTTTGTTTTCTTGCTTGTATACTATTGTGACAAGGCATCTGTCACATTGGATTCTGAAACCCCAGAGCACCTTGATGACTTCATTTTCAGTAACCCTTTCTAGCTTGATGTTCCCACTAGAGATGGGCACGACCAGAAAAGTTTTTTTTCCGAGTTGTTTTTTTTCGGGACGGGTCCATTTCGGGTCGGTTCTGTTTTTTGCGAAATTTTTCAAAAATTTTTCGTTTTGTTGTGTCGTTTGTCGTTTGTCATTACCGCCGCGATTTAGCGCGACTTGACTTCCAGTTCCCAGAGCATGGGGTTAGGGGGTAAGGGCTAGGGTTAGGGTAACGGTTAAGGTTAGGGCGGGTTAGTGGGCTGTACCTCTGGGTGCCTCTGGCTCACTAAGAACACAGTGTACTGGCGTATGGGTTAGGGTTAGGGTTAGGATTAGGATTAGGTTTAGGGTTGGTGGGCTTTTAATGCCCTCTCTGGAACATCCAGAAGTCTCAGCAAAACCTGGCCATGCGATTGGTGGAATGGCTCCAAAAATTTGCATGGTCCCATCCCATGGCCAGCCCATCATTGCACGTGCGCAGGTGCAAAAAAATAAAAATAAAATAAAATAAAATCAATTGAGACGTTTTGTTGCAAGAAAAACCCACTGCTGCTACTATAAAAAATCAGGCAGTTAAAATAGCTAATTTTCGCATGTTTCTGTGGTGCTTTGGTGGGTTTTTGGACCACGATTTAAAAAAAAATATTGCGGTCGCCATTTTGGATCCCCCCGCACCGCATGGCAAATGGAGACGCCGAGGATGCCCCCTCCCAGCCTGGTACCAGCAAGTCTCAGCAAAACCTGGCCATGCAATTGGTGGAATGGCTCCAAAAATTTGCATGGTCCCATCCCATGGCCAGCCCATCATTGCGCGTGTGCAGGTGTAAATAAAATAAAATAAAATAAAATACCAGCAGCCCAGGACAGGGGGGGAAGGCTGGAGTGGGGACCCCCCCCACCAGAAACCACCCCTCTGGTAGGTGCCCTCAGGCAGGCATATTTTTGCCTGCTTTTTTGGCCGGGAATCGTTTTTTTTTTTAACTTTTTTTTCTGTGCCGCTTGGCATCGCGCGATCGCTGCGATGCCAGGAACGACAACAACAAATCAGACCCAATTTTTCTTTTGTCGGTTTGAGTTCGAGTTCTGGGGGAGTAATTGTTGTTACCGTTTCCATTGCGTAACGGAAATGAGTAACTGAAACGGAAACGAGAATTTCGCCAAGTCGTGCCCATGTCTAGTTCCCACCAGTTCTTGCTTGATGGTAGGTTGAAATTTTTACATATTCCAGTGGAACATTGCTGGTACTTTATTATGATGGGCTAAATAATCAGTCTGAGTGGTTTTTGGGCAACAGCTGATGATGTGATCTACAGCTTCATCCATTGATTTGCACAATCAACATTTACTATCTCTTGGTGATTTATCAATTTTTGCCTTTATGTTCTTAAGGCTTGATCTTGAGCTGCCATGATTAGTCCTTCAGTTTCTTTCTTCAGTGTTGCTTTTCTTAACCAAAGCCATGTTTGTTCTTGGTTGATCTTATCGTTGGTGTCTCTTAGAAACTGATCATGCAGTGCTTTACTATGCCAGTTCACTATTCAGCTTTGCATTTGTTGACTTATAAATTCTTGCTTAGTTTCTGATATCCCTTTATTATGCCTTCAGTAACTATTGACGTAAGCACAGCATTTTCACTATGGTGGAAATACTGAAATATTCCTTGTTTTTCTTCTTTGACAGTTTGATGAACTTGCAAGAGGCCTCTGCTTCCTATTTTCCTTAGCAAGTAGAGCCTACTGACACTGTGGATGTAGTGCATGGCTTAATGTCATCACTTTTATTTTCTTTCGATCTAATGCTTCTAATTCTGCCTGGGTCCAGTTTATAGCACCTGCTGTGTATCACAAGACTGGAATAGCCCATGTGTTTATAGCTTGGATGGTATTCTTTCCATTTAATTCTTTCTAATTCTTCTGATGTATTCTTGGCTAACTTTATTCTTTACTTCTTTATGCTTGATATTATCTGCTTGTATTACTCCAAGATAATTAATTATATGATTCTTCTTTGTCCAATGTTTTTATAACATTATTAGGCATATCAATTCACTTAGTCTTTACTATCTTTCCTCTGATGCTGAGGGTTGCACACTTGTCTAATCCAAATTCCATTGCAATGTCATTGCTGAAAATTCGCACTGTATTGAGTATTGACTTTATTTATTTGGCTTGATGTTTTTGATATTTGATAGCCCATATTTGTCTCATTCAATATTTTTGTGAGTGGAATTAGAGCATTTACAAACAGCAAGGGTGATAATGGATCACCTTGAAATATTCCTCTCCTGATGTTGACATGACTAATTTGTTTGCCATTGATGGTTAGCTTGGTATTCCACTTTCTTGTTGTTGCCTTGATAAATTCTTGGATATTTCCAATAATTCCTGCTAATTCTAAACTTTTTAGTACCCAATCATGTGGCAAAGAAACAAATGCTTTTTTATAGTCAATCCATGCAACATGAAAGTTGATTCTGTGTGTCTTACAGTTTTCAATTACCGTCTTGTGAATAAGTAGCTGATCTTTGGTGCCACGATGATTCTTACAATTGCATTTTGTTCAAACGGGTATAAATTGTTTTGTATGAAGTGACTCTGGATAGTATCAACGATTATTCCTGTATGGAGTTTGAACATTGTTGGCAAGCATGTAATTGGATGATAGTTGCTTGGTATAGGCCCCTTGCTCAGATCTTTCATGTTCTTCCTATTTTTGACCATTGATCTATTTCACCTTGTTAAATAGTTTGGTCAAATTGTTCAGTGAGACTTGAATGCATACTGGTTAGATGTTTCAGCCAAAACCCATGCAATTGATATCATCATCATCATCATCATCATCATCATCATCATCATCACAGCAGACAAGATTACTACGCTGGATTTTGTATTACAAATCATTAGTTGAATGCTTCTCAAACGTTTAGAACTATGTGATGTATTTGCGAATTATGCGAGCAGATCCCAGTAAGGTGGCTTTTTGCAGCTGACTGATGGTGACTTTGTCAACTCCAATTTCTTCTAAATACTTACTTAGCTCTTTAGGCACTGCACCCAGCGTGCCGATTACCACTGGGACCACCTGTACCGGTTTATGCCACAGTCTCAGATCAATTTTCAGGTGCTGATATCGGGTAATTTTTTCAAGTTGATATAGCAATATCAATGATCCACACTTTTTTCTTCTCCTCAATCATAATATCTTGGGTATTAGGCTCCAAAACCCTGTCTGTCTGTATTCAGAAGCCCCAAAATAATTTTGAAAGCTCATTTTCAATTACTTTTTCAGGCTTATGATCCCACCAGTTCTTTGCTACGGACAGATGATAGTTGTGACACAAATTCCAATGGACCATTTGAGCAACTACATATATGACGCTGTTTGTAATCAGTCTGAACAATTTTCTTGCAACAACTCAAAATATGGTAGATAGTTTCATCCACCTCTTTACAGAGTCTACATGTGGGGTAATCAGCTGATTTTTCAATTCTACCCTTAACTGCATTTGTTCTAATAGCTTGTTCTTGAGCTACAAAAATCAGAGCTTCTATCTCTTTTTTCAGTGTTCCATTGGTGTGGCATAACCAGGTATTTTCCTCATCTATTGATTTTTTCAAGGAACTGCCCATGCAGTGCTTTATTATGCCAGCTTTCAGCTCTTATTTGTGTCATTGTTTTCCTGTATTGGCCCTTTGTTTGCCTCCAATAATGCTGGCTCTCTACTATTTTTACATAATTATTTATTTATTTATTTATTATTTATTTTATTTCTATACTGCCCATCTTCCAACGGAACTCTGGGCAATTTACATCAAAGTTAAAATCAACAATACAATGCAAAAAGAAAAAAGAAAAAATGGAATAAAATCAGGAGAATAGGAGGGAAACCCCTCAGTAAAAGGTGTCAAGAGGGTGGGGGGGGGGGAAACACACCAAAGGATAAATAAAATTAAGTTAAAAGGTCGCCAAATGCCTCCCTTAAAAGCATGGCTTTAAGTGCTTTTTTGAAGATGGGCAGGGACTGTGCAAGACGCAGCTCATTCGGAAGATGGTTCCACAGCGAGTGGCCCACTACAGAGAAGGTGTGGTTGCGCGTGAGTGACTTCTGCACCTCCCTGGGTGTGGCCACTCGGAATGAGTGTGCCTGCAACATTCTAGTGGGCCTGGCCTCAGTCAACCTTTGGGAAATACGCTACGACAGGTATTCAGGGCCCAAGCCGTGGAGGGTTTTGTAAACCAAAACCATGACATTGAACCTTATCCAGAGAGCCACGGGTAGCCAATGCAGGTGTGCCAGAACTGGGGTAATGTGATCGTATCTACCAGCACCCACCACCAGTCTGGCCGCTGCATTCTGCACCCGTTGAAATCTCCGGACAAGGGTCAAGGGCAACCCCATGTAATCTGCCAACACATGCTTCTCTTCTTCAACTGTCTGCTTCACTTGCAAAAGACCTCTACCACCCAGTTTTCTAGGTAAATACAACCTGTCAACATCACTGTGTGGATGTAACGCATAGTGAATGGCCATAAGTTTTCTTCTTTTCCTATCCAGACTATCTAGCTCCCTCTGAGTCCAGTTTATAATGCCAGCTGTATACTTGATGACCATTGTAGCCTAGCTATTAATGGCCTTGATGGTGTTACCACCATTCAGCTTACTTTTTAGTACTTTTCTAACCCTTTGAATATATTCTTTACTGACCACATTTTTCACTTGACCATGCTTGATATTATCCAATTACAGTATGCCCACATATTTATAGGCTTCAGACTGATGATACTTAATGGCTTGTCCATTTGGCATTTCAATTCCTTCACTCTCAGTGATTTTTCCTTTTCTCAGTGCCACTGTGGCACATTTGTTTAGTCCAAACTCAATACTAACATCAGTACTGAAAATTCAGGCTGTGTTGGTCAGTGAACGTATCTCAGTTGATGATTTTCCATACAACTTTAAGTCATCCATATAAAATAGATGAGAAATTTTCCCTGAATTTTAGCAGTTTGGTACCCTAAATTTGTCTTCTGCAAAATTATTGAGAGGAGAATCAGGGCAGTAGTAAATAGCAGAGGTCTCAAAGAGTCACCTTGAAAAAGCCCTCTTTTAATGTTAACCAATCTGTAGCTTTTGTCCCTCACAAACAATTCTGTTTTCCAGTTCTTCGTCACATTTTCAATTAGGGCACCAATACTTTTACATATGCCGATGACATCCAGGCTCTTAATAATCCAACTATGTGGTACTGAGTCAAAGTTTTTTTAATAGTCAATCCAAGTCATATATAAATTAGTTTTCTGGGATTTACAATTCTTTATGATCATTTTACCAATGAGTAACTGATCTTTTGTGTCTCTATTTCCCTGTCTGTTCCCTTTCTTCTCTACTGGCATGATGTTATTTATTTTCAAATAATTCTGGACTCTATCAGCTATGATGCCTGTTAGCTGTTTATACATAGTTGGTAAACACGTTATTGGCCTGTAATTTTCAGGTCTTGCTCCTTTTGTTGGCTCCTTCTGAATCAAAAAGGTTTTGCTATTTGTTAACCACTCATTAATATACAGTGGACCCTCGTATAACGGAGGGTCTGTATAACGAAAAATCCGTACAACGGAAAAAAAATCTGCCCCCCCTCTCCCCCAGATTTGGGGGGGGGGCAGATTTTTTCCCCATTGTACGGATTTTTCGCCGCCGCTGCGCCCTGCCGGCTCCCGGGAATGGTGAGCCGACGGGGGGCAGAGGACGCGGGGGCGGGAGGGCAAGGGAGGGGAGGCCGCTGCCGCCGCCGCGCCCTGCCGGCTCCCGGGAAAGGTGAGCCGACGGGGGGAAGAGGACGCGGGAGCGGGAGGTAGGTGTGTGTGTGTGTGTGTGTGTGTGAGAGAGAGAGAGAGAGAGAGAGAGAGAGAGGTGGGAACGGGCCGGCGGGGCCTTTGGGAGCGCCGCCGCCGCCCGTGTGTGTGTGTGTGTGTGTGCGGTAGGAGTTCCCCCGACTGCGGGCTGTGCAAGCGGCGGCGGCGGCGGCGGAGGCCGCGAGAAGCAGCCCGCAGACCCGGTACGGGGTGGCGGCGGCGGCGGCGGCTCTTGGCTCCCGCTCCCAGCTCCTCCTTTTGCTGCTTCCCCCTTTTTTCCTCCCCTTGGGGTCCTTTGGCTCCGCCAGGCAGGCAGCCACCCCCCCCAAAACACACACACACACATGCCCGCCGCCCGCCCGCCTGCCCGCCTCTTCGGTCGCTCCTCCTTATTGACAAATACACAAAGGGCTGCGCCGGGCTGGAGACGCGTCTGGAGCCGGCATGGGAGACAAGAAGAGCCCCACCAGGTGAGGAAGGAGGGAAGGAAGGGAAGGCCCGGCCAGGCCCGCAGGGACAAACGAGGGACCGCCTCAGGCCGGCGGGCGATGAAGTGGGGAGGGGGGCTCGGGCTTCTTCCTCTCCCTCCCCCACCCCCGGCGCTCCTTCCTCGGCTGCCGAAGCCTTTGGCGGTCCGCCCCCCCACGTAACAGAAGCGGCAGCAGGGGAGGAGGAGGAGGAGGAAAGAAAAGAGGGGGCGCGAGGTAATGGGGGGCAGCGGTGGCTGCAGCTTCTGGGGAGTGGAGACCTTTTTCTGGGGGGTGGGGAGGAAAGAGGCGACAAGACCGAGAGAGTTCGCGAGCGGCCGCGGCGGGGGAGATGTCTGGCGGCTTGGTCTTTTAACCCGCCTGGTGCCTTTCCTCTCTCCTTCTCCTCCTTCTCCTTCTCCCCCCCTCCTCCTCGCCCCCATTTTGGTGTGTGTGTGTGTGTGTGTGTGTGTGTGTGTGTGTGTGTGTGTGTGTGTGTGTGTGTGAGGGAGAGAGGGAGAGAGAGAGGCTGGAACGGGAGGTGGCTGGCGGGGCCTTTAGGAATGCATTGGAACGGATTAAATCCACTTCCAATGCATTCCTATGGGAAATGATAATTTGCATAACGAAAAAATTGTATAACGTAATTTAATTGGGAACCAATTAATTACGTTATACAAGGTACCACTGTATCCTGTCCTCAACATTTCATTAAATTGTTGTGCCATTTTCCCATGCAGACTGGCAGGTGTTTAAGCCAAAAGCCATGCAGTTGATCATTGCCAGGTGATGGCCAGTTTTTGACTGTTTGCACTCTTTTGGTGATCATACCAGCTTTTATTTCTAGTTGGTCCATTGTGCACTTGGAAAATTTCTTCTCAAAATCTTGGAGCCATCTAGTATTTCTATTATAGTCTTTCTCAGTCCCCCATATGCCTTTACAAAATTGAATAGTTGCCATTTTTTCAGACTTTTCATCTTTTATGCCTACCTTCCGATTTAAACTCTGATAGACTTTCTTTGATCTGATCTAAACAACTGGCTGTCTTTATACTGAGTAAATCTAGCTTCTAGCTGTTGCTGTTATTTGCTGCTTCACTATTTCCAGTGCTTCTCCAATTTTCCTTGTACTTAGCCAGTATTTTTTAGTCAAATATTTCTAGATCTTACTGTTCCTTAAATTGTCCTCCTGCAGCTTTTTAAGTTACTCACATCTGCTCAGAGTTTTGATTTTAAGCTCCAGCCTGATCTTCCACTGTGATTTCTCAAGACATTTTTTTTTTGGGGGGGGGGGTGTCAGTTGTGGAATTCCTAGTTCTTCCGTTACTATTACTGCTACACTATAAGCAAGCTGATTTATCTGTTCAATTGACACTATCTGGACTGTTGCAAGTGCAGAGTTTATGTCATTCATCAATGGTATCAGATTTTTTTCTAGGCACATTCTTCAAAATTGGGAACCTTCCCCTCTCTTCATTTAATGCAGTATGTGCCAGTATTTTATTCTTCAGTTCTTACTGTCTAATAGTGAGCTCTGCTGGTGTTCCAATCATAATTGAATCTTCTTTTGATTCAATTTTTTGCAAAACATCCATATGTTCTTCAGCTTCAGACTGTTCAATGTTCCCAGGTATTATTAATCTATTTTCTCCTCCCATTAGGATAATTTGTGGACCCCCAATTTCACAACTCCTCTGTATTTCTTCTAGTTCAACTTTACTAAACACCTTGTTTCTGATAATATATCTTTGCTGGTCATCCAATCGTAATACATTTATCTTGGAGTTAGGATATTCTTGTTTCTGTAATTGATCCATCCGCTTTTGGTAGCTTCGTTTTTCAGGTTATGCTCCGTAATGCATTTCAGAATTCCCTGATTCTCTGGTGAACTATATTTCTGCCGTTTCTGAGATTGTTCAACTTCCTATAACTCTACAGGCCCATGCCCTGGTTGCTCAGCAGTGGGACCCATGACCTGTAGCCCATTTATCGACGGATGTCCAGGTTCATCAACATTGGTCCTTGTTAACCCATGTGATGACCGAGCAGGCATAAGCTTCTTTTGATTATATTTCACCATGATTCATGGGTTGTTGGCTGCACTTTGTTCTATTCCTCTGTGGAGACCTCTCTGGTATGGTTGGACCTACTGGTAGTTTACACTACCGCCAGTACAGCCCTCAACATCACTGGAGCAGTTAAGCCCCCCCGCCACGACAAGGTGGCACCTTTGGCGGGATGATGATGATGGTGGTGGTGGTGGTTTTTAATGCATGATTTATTGTGCTATTAATTTTTTTAAATTTTAACCATGTGAGTCACTTTGCATCTCCTCACTGGGAGAACGATGGCTTACAAATGAGACCAAACAAATAAAGAAATAAACAAAAGTCTCAGCACTTCAGCGGTTGCTGGTTTCTGATGTTGGGGAACTATTTGCCTTTTAGAGTAGACAATAGTAGTTATACAAGATGGACTAATCAATTCACTTGGTGTACATAGAGCAGGCGAGAAATATGAAAATAACAAATTACCCACACTGTAGCATTCCTTCTCCTTTACAGGAATGGCGGATCTTTCTAGCGCTCTTCAACAGGAATCAAACTTACAATTGATTGGCTGCTCCATCTGACCATGATCAGTGGTGGGACTCAGTTTATACCTTGACCCAAATAGACAATAGCTTTCAGACATCTTCTTGTAACACAATATTGAGCATCTCTCCTCCCCCCCCCCGGGTATTCTGACAGTGATACTGGTTCAGGGATTTTGGGAAATGTATCACCTGCTGAAAGCCTGTTGTGTGGCTACTGCTGGAGTTGCATATTTCTGGAAGTCCCTGTTAAATTTATAAAAATGAAAGCCTCCTATAATTTATGAATGGAAGGATTTTGATTCATTTCATTTTGTGATGAAAAGTCTTTTTAAAAAATCTGTTATTAATGATATAAAACGAAATGAAGACTGAAATGAAACGAAATGCTGTATTTCTATTTTATCCCCATTCATTTCCTGCATAGCTGATAGGCTTTTCCAAGTGTTCCGCGTTAAGATAAGCAGTGGGAGAAAAGCAAGTGGACTTTGTTGAGTAAATAAGATGCTGATGATGTCATATATAAAGTGCGTGCGCGCGCACACGCACACGCACGCACGCACGCGCGCACACACACACACACACACACACACACACACACACACCAAACAAAAAACCAGGAAACAAACGGACCCTTCATTCTTCTGTAGATGCCTCTGACCTGTTCTTTTCTTCTTGAGGATGTTAGGAGTGGGTATTCAGTTTAGTTAATATAAAAACCCATTCTAAGCTGTCAGCAGACTAATCCAAACAGCCAAAGGTCTGTCATCAGTGCATTTGTCATGTATTTAAGGGATCATTGCAGCCTATGAAATATGCACTTACCTTCTCTTTGTGTTTTATTATTTTCCCATCATTCCTGAATTTTTTCTTGTCCAGGATAGCTTACAGAGTGAGTGAGGGGTATATCTCAACTTCACCGCACCCAAATTCAGCAATGGGCACTACCACCACACCCAGCTAAAAGATAGGGATATCTGGCGAACCAGAGATGTATATGATGGCACTATATGGAGCTGCTCTGTGATAGTTTAGTAAACCCTATGTGCACTATTAATGATGATCTTGTTGTTGTCGTTCAGTCATTCAGTCGTGCCTGACTCTTCGTGACCCCATGGACCAGAGCTCACCAGGCCTTCCTATCTTCCACTGCCTCCCGGAGTTTGGTCAAATCCATATTGGTTGCATCAATGACACCGTCCAACCATCTCATTCTCTGCCGTCCTCTTTTCCTTTTGCCTTCAATCTTTCCCAACATCAGGGACTTTTCCAGGGAGTCCTCTCTCCTCATGAGGTGGCCAAAGTACTGGAGCCTCAGCTTCAAAATCTGTCCTTCTAGTGAACATTCGGGGTTAATTTCTTTCAGGATGGATAGGTTTGATCTCCTTGCAGTCGAGGGTTCATAACATACAAATGCATTTGCAAATGCACCCTAGATGATCTTAGGTCTGTGCTTTAACGTAATGCAATATATTAACACATAGTAACATGCCATAACATACAAATTATTTGCAAATGCACCCTAGAACATGTTACTGATGTCATAAGCCTGTGGTTATGCATTTTGCATTTGGAGAAGGAAGTGTCATCTCAAGGAGTTTATAGGATGACCACAACATTGTCTTGAAACATTTAAACTTTTATTGGTTTATCAAAATACATCAGCACATTTATTTTAGGGGAAGAAGCAGGTCTGAAAAGATCAGTCTTTCATCAGATGCCATGACTCAGGGATCTGTTCAAAAAGAAATAAAAAATGTAGTGTCTGAGTTTAAATCATCCAAATGCCCAAAGCAGCATACGGAATTAGTTTCTTGTACTATTTTTATGTTTTTGTAGCTTGCAGCTAAATCATGTATTATGGTGAATCATTAGCGACTGACTTTTATATAGCTCTGCTTGCAAAATCCATTTTTAGAGAAGTTTAGTTCAGAAGTTTAAGACTACAGATGTACTTCAAAACTCTTGCTAGGTTTTTGTCTTTGTTCACAAGTGTCACATTTGCCGAAGAGAGGGGTGCCTTTACTTACCATGCACCACGTCAAGTAATACTGTACTGTATTGCTGTTGTATACTATATGCTGATTGACAGTGATTTTTCTGGAAAAGGTACACAATTCGTTGTCATACTTGAATTGTGATCCAAAGAGTTCTTGCCCTATGTATGCACAGCAAGCATTTCCAATCTTTTCCCAGCCTCAGTGTTAGGGACACATGCAGGCTGAACTGAATAGTCAGATAGTGTTGATGCTGCTTCTCCCACCACCATCCCAAGGTCTGTGGATACAAAAGTTGCTCATAATTTTGCATGGTCAGGGAAAATATACTGTTTCACATGACAACACAAAGCTTGACCTGTGTATTCCTATTTCTTTGCCCCTCATGAGATCAGTTCAGCAACCAGCTAAATAATCACAGTATATATAAATTTAGCTGTTCTCGATAGATGGTTTTCATTCACTGTTTTTGCTAGGTATGCAGACAGAAGGAACTCTTGTGCTAGAAAAGCTGTGATGTGCAAACCAACCTGATGAGAATGTGGCCTAAACATACAATTTAAGATGGAAGAAGCGAAAGGACAAATATGTTTTCCATGGGTGTGTTACAAGTTTTGGCTTGTATCATTCCTTGCTCTTGCTGTTCATTTATGATCTAGATTTTATTTCTGAGTTTGGTAAATAGGATCACTTACTTTTTGCCAATTGAAATTACTTAAAATCATTTAGTTCTTCTGGGCTTCCAGATCATTTAAGTTATAGGTTTTTAAATGTGTGTGATATTTTTTTCTTAAAGAATAAATTTGATTTATTGTGGCATGGTTTAATGCACAGTTAAAAAGGAGCACAATCTCTTTTGCTGCTACACATTAATATTTCGTTGTTATGCTTTAATATGACAGCATGCTACAGCCAGGAAAAGGGGACCTTCCCTATTTGTTTCTACTTTTCTCTGTGTTCGCTTCTGCCCTTTCACAAAGAAAAACAGGCCATTAGACTTGAAAAGCATGCTGAATAGAGACTGTACATTGGGATGAACACTGGATCACATTGCTTGCTTACTGCTTAGGCTATTTTGCTGAGTTTCTCAGAATGAACAGAAGATTTATTCATGGCAGTTGGCCTTCTTTCTTCCATAAAGAATCCTTTCAATAAAAATCATTTACTTCCCTCCTCTTAAAGCTTTCAAGTGTGAGAGCATGTTTGTGTGTGTATGATGTTTGTGTATACAAAATAGTCACTGGAGGGGAAGCGCTTCTGTTAATTTTCTATTCCTCACAAGCCTTTCTGTGTAGTAGAGCTTAATAGCCTTCTGAGATAACTGAAGTTTCATTCTGCGCTTCTGTGAATTTAAATCCAGGTCACAGAGAAGTTAAATAGCAAATGACACATTTACCATGCCACCCAGCTGCCTGTAGTAATGCAGCAGGAATAGAGACAGCATGCCAGTATGAACTTATATGAATTTATTTTGTTTTGAAGTCAAATGCAAAGTGATACTTTTCATGCCGAAATAGCTATTTAGCCTTTTTTTTGCAAGCTCACCCCCTGAAGTGTTAAAGATCTGCAAAACACATCTGTGCACACTGAAAGCTCTTTAAAATGGCCACCATTCAACTGTCCAAATTGTAAAGCTGTATATAAAGACACCTCTGTCGTTAGTGCAACAAAGCAGACATTTCTTTTTCCAGAAACAATGCAGTATCGTTAATGGGGGGGGGGGGCTCCCTGCTTCAGTATTTCCTTCTTTTTGTTGCCTTTGTTTTTTTCTCAGGAAAACTGAACTCCTTTTCTCAGAGCTTTGGTGTGTTTTTCCCACTTCTGAGCAGATACCTATCTGCTCATAAAGATGCGGGACATCTTGAGTATGAAGCATCCTCACTGTAGCAGTCTTTTGAAGGGATAAATTACAACTTATTGTCC
The DNA here is from genome assembly GCA_023846285.1 of Phrynocephalus versicolor. Taxonomy (NCBI): domain Eukaryota; kingdom Metazoa; phylum Chordata; class Lepidosauria; order Squamata; family Agamidae; genus Phrynocephalus; species Phrynocephalus versicolor. The sequence continues at coordinate 13,141,272 of JAHTLZ010003547.1, read as the reverse complement.
TCCAAATTTCCCTACTTGTGAGGATCCATGGTAATAGATCCAGTTATTCTTTGTAACTGCATGACACCAGGAGTGAACAACTTCTAACCCATATCTGTTTAGCTTAGTGTCCATTCTTATACAATGCCCCTATAGCATGGATCTCCCAAGTTAAAACTGGACAGCACTTAACTGGATTTGAACTAACCATGGCAGATGCCAAAACTGACAACATAAGTGGGTCCTGGTTGATAGTTCTAACTGCAACTGTGGGCATGTCCCTTAAACTTTACATCATATTGTGATGGAATGTGCCCTTAGAAGGCTCCCAAGCTCCTTGCAAGTATTGCATCATCTTGAGGGCATTGTTGTTCAATGGGTAAATGATTTAGCTATCCAGACTTGGGCTTAGTTGCTCTAGTATCTTCTCAAACATAATTTATTTCACTGATTATTCATTATTTGTATTACACTTTTTAAAAATCTCATGGAATTTATTCTTGAATGTATGGCATTTTGTACGTAGTTTATATTGTCTTTGCCAAATCTCCCTCCATAATGCTGTATCATTATGTTATGCCATGTGGAATAAAAAAGTGCATGTAACAGATTACTCTTTTTTTTTTACAACAGTTCCCAGGATCCCCTAGTCAGTATTAGGGTTTGGGGAGCTACCGTCAAAACAAGGAACCTTTCCAAGCTCTGCTCATCATAACTAAGCATACATCCAGGCATCATCTGTAAAGACGATTCGGTAGTAAATACAGTAGGACCCCAATATCTGCTGAGGATTTGTTTCAGGCCTTCCCATGGATAATGAAAACCGTGGATAAGAGAGAACACCTGCCCACCCACCTCCAAACTGCTGTTTCCTGCTTTATTACTGCTGTTTTGAGACAGTAGCTTGCTTCATGGCTGCTGTTTGTGACAGTAGCTTGCTTTACAGCTGCTGTTTGTGACAATAGCTTCCTTTATGGCTGCTAAATTATTTAACTTTTTTCCTCTGCCAACCATGGATAACTGAATCAGTGGATAATGAATCAGTGGATACAGGGGGCCTACTGTAATTGGAGGGTTCTTTCCAGAAAGAGAAGCTGTTTCCATCATCATAGAGCAGGGGTCTGTGGAACCTGGCTGGGGTGATTGGAATGAGTAGGATTGGACACTTAACTCCCTTGAAATTGTAATGGCAAATGATGTCATTGGCCTTATGTGGTGTCACTTTGTTGGCTGAAAACAGTTAATTCAAAATTTAAAAAGACAAGTCACGGCTGGTGGAGATTGCTTAAATAACTTGCAGCTCTGACCTGTATTTTAGAAACATATTTATCAGAGGTGGGATTATTTTAGGGTAGAGATGAGCATGAACTAAACCACAAATCAGGAAAAAAACATAAGCCAGTCTGGTTCATGGTTCAGTTCATGGTTTGCGAAACAAATTTTGCCAAAAGGAAACAAAAGTTTCATGTAGGACATCTTCCTTCACTATCTGCACTGTCCTAAAGATGAGGATTTGCACAGAAACCCATTACTTACTGGTTCATCTAAGAGACAGTCTGGGAAAATTCACAAGAACCTTTTACAAAATTAGACTTTTACAAAATTATATTTTTGCAATATGTTGCTGATAAGCACTACCAGAAGAGGGCTTCTGTTTTCAGCTCCCTTGGTTATGATCCTTGAATGCAATTAGTGAAGATTGTTACACATATATAACAAAATAACAGTGATTTGTCTTGATCTTATTAGCATATGGTCATTGTAAAACATGGCAGAAATGTTACAGATTTTAAAAAACTGTCCAGTCTTGGGTTTTTTTCCTACTCCTATCTTAACCATTGTATTGATGGGATTTATATAAGATTGTCTCATCAATGCTATTTTTTCCACCCCTTTTCTAAAGCACTGCCATTTCTATGTTGAAAGGAGCTACTATGACTGCAGTTCCATTTAAATGCTTGCAGAGAATTAAACATAATAGCCTACACATTAAAATGGTCAGAAAATTAAAAACAACAAACTAGCATGTTCTGCCATCTGTTGATTGCAATCTGAAATGTTCTTTAGAAGAACACATGTTTGTAGGCAGGCAACTAAATAAATTGCAACTTGGCTGTGACATCTTGTAGCTGAAAATGACCATGCTTCATAACAAATGGCTTATTTTATCAGCCACTCACATCTGTTGTTTGAAATAAATATTTTCTCGTTGAAGCATTTTTTAAAAAAGAAAAATCTACACACTGGCATTGGGCAGTCTTATTAGAAACTCTCATTGTCTGCAATTAATCTAGACAAGGGGCTGCTCTCATTGACCTTTTCATTACTGTCTACTAAAACTGCCCAGCTTTACACTGACTAAGAGAGCCCTTTGTTTTATATATAGAAGCTGTAGAACAATTTCTTAACTATCGGACATGGATGCATTGGTTACCACTCACCTCAGGCACACTCCCTGCCATAATGTATGCCTTGTGAAGACAGATCATAGAATCATAGAATCTTAGAGTTGGAAGAGACCTGAAGGGCCATCCAGTCTAACCCCCTGCCATGCAGGAATCCCCATCACTGGATGCCCAACAGATGGCCATCCAGCCTCTGCTTAAAAACCTCCAAAGAAGGAGACTCCACCACCCTCCATGGCAGCATATTCCACTGCTGAACAGCTCTAACTGTCATGAAGTTCTTCCTAATGTTTAAATGGAATCTCTTTTCCTGCAGTTTGAAACCATTGCCCCGAGTCCTAGTCTCTGAAGCCATGGAAAACAAACCTGTTCCCTCTTCAATATGACATCCTTTCAAATATTTAAACATAGCTATCATATCCCCCCTCAGCCTTCTTTCACCCCCTCCAAGCTTTATTATTTCTGATACAGAAAATTGGGGAAAGGCTATAGGGAAACATAAAGGGGGGAAGTACAAAATACAGACAGGTGTGGATTGGTAGTCACCTACATCTAATTGCCACTAGTTTAAATTTTCTACACATCTAAACTGACTCATGTTTATCATGAAGTATATACAATAATCCCTTTTCTTAGTTCTCTAGCTTTTGTTATTATTTTCTCTCTTCTTCATCCATACATAGTGTTTTTCCCAGACTTTATGGTGATTATCCTTCCTGGAAACATCTACCATTCTGATAATTTATCCATCTCTATTGTTTCTAAAATTTTAAACATTAATTCCTTTTAAGATGGTATTCCAGGTTCCTTCCAGTATCTGACAAGGACTAATCTTGCTGCAGTTATCATATGAATAGCCACATATGTTTTCCCTTGTTCTAGTGATTCAGGCATCATATTCAATAGGAAGATCTCTGGTTTAAATTCAAGACGTATCTCTAGAACACCTTCTACCAAGTTTATATGGCAGGGCAAGAGACCAAGAATAAAGCGGAAATCTTTACAAGATCATAAATCAAGAGGAGGAATGGGGCTCCCAAACCTATTACAGTAATACCTTGGATAATGACTGCCCTGGATAATGAATAATTTGGATAACAACTTGTTCTTTTCACTCACACACACACAGCCCACAGCCCTAGCCTCCCTCCACATTTCTCTTTGACCTGCAGAGGAGGAGGGGAGGCAACATGAAGAGGTGGGGGCCAGGAGGGGAGGAACCAGCACATGCTGTCCGGCTCTTGCACTGCCCAAATGTTGTGTGGCAGAGGAGGAGGAGGAGGAGGAGAGGTGGGGGCTGGGGTGAGGGGGAAGGAACCGCCACACGCTGCCTGGCTCTCGTGCCACCCGGAGGTGGTGGCAGCGGCGGCGGCAGCGACAACGATGGAGTAGGTGAGGTGGGGGGCAGGGGTGGGCAAGGAGGGGGAGGAGTGCACTTTGAAAGTGCACTTTAAAGAGGTCTCAGGGGGAAAAGTCTTTTTTTTTTCCTTTTGCCTTTTTTCCGGACCTCTGTAACGGATTAAAATGGTTTCCATTCATTTCAATGGGAAACCACGTTTCAGATAATGATTTCTTTGGATAACGACTAAACTCGAGGAATGAATTAAAGTCGTTATCCAAGGTACCACTCTATTATACTATAGAGTAGCATCCCTGACATGGATTAAAGAGTGGATAACACTTGAAAATACAAGATTGTTAAAATTAGAAGGACATTATCTGAAATGGGGATGGCATGCTTTCTTATGGTCTAATAGAGTAGAGGACTTTAAGCAATTCAATAATCACATTATAAAGAAAGCTTTTTTATGGTCATGGAATAAAATAAAGAAACAGATGTATATGAAAATCCCCTGGTGGGTGACCCCAATAGAAGCATTTACTCTTCCACCATTCAGAGAAGACAAGAGACCTTTGGGTAGTGGGCGGCATATAATTTAATAAAATATATAATAAAATAAATAAATAAAATAAGACAAGAATATTCTGAGGTATTGAGACCTTTTAAAATTGGACAAAACTTTAAAATCACAACAAGAATTGGAGATGCAGGGACTGGAGATGAACTGGTGGACGAGATCTCAGTTAATATCTAGATATGCAAAAGATAACAAGGGTTCTATTTAGAAAATACACCCTTTGACAGAATTCTTATAGAAACAAAAGAAAAACATATTAAATACTTATATAATTTTTAACTTGACTTTGATACTCAAGAAGAGACAGTGAAGGAATGTATGGTTAAATGGGCACAAAATATAGGTCACAATATTGAGTTTGAAAAATGGGGAAAATATGCAAAAGAAACCTGAAGTTAACCAAGTTGGTTACCGTCCCATGTCCTTTCATGCTGCTCCTTTTATCAAGAGCTACGCAAGGAGCTTATACATCCTATTATTTGCAAACATCCTGGGAGACCTACCAACTACTACGCTAAGCTACTCCTTTCAGACAGGTCCCCTCAGATCACAAATTGTGTTGCCAGATTCTGTTACGCTGCTATGATCAAATGTAGACGTATAACTGATAGAGATTTGAGCTCTTCTAATTATATTTAGTGTTTTACCCATAAATTGTCATTTTTACAAGCTCTGTATTTTCTAGTAATATATTTTATACTGTTTTATCATAATATTTTATACTGTTTTATTGTATTATTTTATACTGTTTTATCATATTTTAATTGTACTACAATTTGGTTAATAACCGTAAATAAACATTCATTCATTCATTCATTCATTCAAGTTGGTTACCTTCAAGGAAAATATATAAAAAAATATTTTATAGGTGGTATATGACCCCGGTCAAGCTGGCGAAAATGAATGTTCAAATCTCAAATTTATGTTGGAAATGTAAACAGAAGGAGGTCTCATATATGGTGGTTATGTAAAAAAAAAAACACGAGATTATTTTGGGTGTTATTCAGCCTTCCTTTTGAAAGGCTAAACATTCCCAGTTCCCTAAGCCATTCCTCATAAGACATTTTTTCGAGACCTTCAATCATCCTGGCCGCCCTCTTCTGTACCCGCTCGAGGTTGTCAACATCCTTTCTAAATTGAGACACACAGAACTGGACACAGTACTCCAGGTGGAGTCTGACCGGAGCAGAATAGAGTGGTACTATCACTTCCCTTGATTTAGACTTATGGTTCTGTTGATGCAACCAAGAATCACATTGGTTTTCCTGGCTGCTGCATCACACTGCTGACTGATGTTCAATTTGTGGTCCACCAAGACTCCCAGATCTCTTTCACATATACTATTTTCCAGCCAGGTATCTCCCATCATATATCTGTGCAAATCATTCTTTTTACCTAGATGCAACACCCTACATTTTGCTGTGTTGAAACGCATTCCATTAGCTTCGGCCCAGCACTCTAATCTGTCAAGGTCCTTCTGGATTTCCATCCTATCCTCTAGGGAATTAGCAATCACTCCCAATTTGGTATCATCTGCAAATTTAATTAGCATACTCGCTATTCCTTCCCCCAAGTCATTAATAAAGATATTGAACAGCACTGGACCCAGAACAGACCCCTGGGGCACCCCACTGGTCACATCTCTCCAAGCTGAAGAGAAGCCATTTTTGATCACCCTTTGGGTGTGATCAGTCAACCAATTACAAATCCACTTAACAGTGGCACTATCTATCCCACATTCTACTAACTTCTCAGCAAGAATATCATGGGGAACCTTATTGAAGGCCTTACTAAAGTCCAGATAAGCAATATCCACAGTATTCCCCTCATCCACCAGGCCTGTTATTCTATCAAAAAAGAGATCAAATTAGTCTGGCATGACTTGTTTTTAAGAAACCTGTCTTGTCTTCTTGTAATGACAGCATTGTTTGCTAAATAATTACAGATTGCCTGTTTAATAATCTGCTCTAGGATATTTCCACAAATTGAAGTCAAGATGACTGGGTGGTAATTATTTGGCTTGACTTCAATTCCTGGAAAGATCCTAGAGCAGATTATTAAGCAGGTAGTCTGTAATTATTTAACAAACAATGCTGTCATTACAAGAAGTTTGATCTCTCCATGGGAATAGGAGCAGAGTCCCAATAGCAGAGTGAAGCATTCTTGTGTTCAGATTATATCCTGTTAGCTTCAAACACTTTGACCTCATGTCACCCTAGTCTGAAATAGGCTCATAAGAGGAGCAATGGCTTGAATAGTTAATCTTATGAGCCTATTGTTCATCTTATGAACAATAGGCTCATAAGATTTCAGACCAGAGTGACATGAGACCAGAGTGACATGAGGTCAAAGTGAACTATAAAATGGAGGACTCGCAACTAACTTTCCTCAGACTGACGAAGCTGTTTGAGTGAGGAGCGAAACATTTCAATCTCTCAAGAAACGTCCAGTTGCCATGACTCAACCTCCTGATAAACTCGCCTGGATGACTGAGAATCTTCACAGACATATTGTTTGTTGATGCTGACATATTTTATTAAATATGTAAAACCACCAGAAAAAATAGGATTGTAGAAAGGACTCCCAGGACCAACAAATAGCATGCTACTCCACTGCAGAAAATCCTACCTAAACTATCCCAACTCTGTTTGAAATTCTCCAGACTGAGGCCAAGATCATCCATGTGGTATTTCCAATTAAATTTATGAATTTGAAAGGCAGAAGAGGAAAGAGGTAGAGAGGAAAAGAGACTGATTTTAAATATGGTATTAGCAGAGACATTTACAAAAACCCAAATTCACAGGTACATAGGTTCTAGATGGGTTTTATTGATTTAAATGGGGTTACTCAAATTGCAACTTACTGTAGGATAGTACGGTACAGTTAGCATGGGCTTATTTTAATAAGTGGAATTTATGGGGGAGTTGGCTCATTATACCTTTATTGAATCAATGGGCTTATTCTAGTGAGAATTACTATTCGGAACAACATGATCTTGGTGTTACTTTAAATTTAAGTAGCAAATACACTAGTGCCTCGTAAGACAAATTTAATTTGTTCTAGGAGTCAAATTGTCCTACAAAAAATTCATCTTACGGGGTGGAATGCATTGAAAATCTATTAATAGAAAACCTATTAAAGGGAATGGATTAATAGGTTTTCAGTGCATTCCTATGGGAAGGCTGTCCCAACCCCCTCATTCAAGGACAGCCAAAGGCTGCTCTCCACAGCCCCGCCAACTGACTTTGACTGGTCGGCTGCCAGTGATTGAGGGGGCAGCCACCTCTTCTTCACCTGGGTCTGTGGCGAAACTTGGGTGAAGAGGAAGTGGTGGTTTTATCCTGCCTTTCCCTGTAGCTTCCTATCCATGCATGCTACAGGAAAGGGAAGGGGGGATAGAAATCTCCACCACCTCCTCTTCCCTGGGACTGAGGTAAGTAGCTGTGGAAGGCAGGCAGATGATTTTCAAAGGGCTGGAGCTGAGCTGCCATGGGCTACAACCTTTCATAAATCATGCACCCGCCACAGCAAGTAGATCACCACCATGGCTTCCCTTCTGAGCCCTCCCAGGGAGGGCAAAGATCAATGGGTGGGCAAAGGAGGATCCCATTGTTCTCCTCCCCCCCCCCCGGTGCAGCTTTGAAGGAAAGTGCACTTCCTTTACAAACCCTCCGGGGAGGGTGGAGATCAATGGATCTTGCTTTGGGCAAAGCAGGATCCCATTGATCTCCGTCCACCCCATGTGGTTTTGAAGAAAAGCACACTTCACATTAAAAGTGTTACCTCATAAGACAAATATAAACGGGAAGGAAAAATTGTGTTACAATTTTTTCTTATCACCAGAAATTATATTCGCCTTACAAATTTTTCATCTTAAGGGACGTTTGTCGTACGAGGTATTACTGTAGTTAATTTAAAGAGTATCTATAGTGAGAAGTAGAAAAATACACATAATCCCTCCGTTCATTGTTTAGAAAATAAGGCAAAGCCTTGATGTAGCTTTATATAAGATCAGACCAGGGATTACATCGCGAAAGAAAAGGCCGTGAGAGGAACTTACTGAAAACAATTGTGTTTTGTTTGTTCGGAAATGGGTATAAACTCTAATTCTTGTGGCATTTATTCACTCTGACACACAGATACAAGTAGACACACCCCAGGGATCAATGACTGGTTCTCATTTTGGTATTGTTCATCCGTGTTTTACTCGGTAACACAGTTAGCATAGGAAGCAAGATAATGTGATTATGTTGTTTCCATTCCTGTTGTAGGAAAGATGTGGTGGAATCAATAAAAGGATGCAATTTCAAATTCCAGGCTCCAAATATTGAATATTTAACAAAATCTTTGATCCTAACAAAGCTTTACACTTCCTCGAAAATTTCTCTTTGCAGCTGCCTGATCGGTATCGACATTTCTCTCACACAGTGATTCTCAAAGGAACCGTTCCTAAGCATGTTTTGTTGCTAGCTGAATCTTTGTGCTCAGCATAATAAAGCAGTTTTAGCCCTCAAGTGTCCATTTACTACAGACCTTTTGCTTATTTCTGCCCCTCCTTATCTTGTTGTTCTTTTCACATTGCTCAATAAATAGATAACTGGAACAACATTGCTCTTCAAACTGTTAAGCTTTCAGCTGAAAAGGCAATCTTCAGTGTGGCACATGACAACAAAGCCCCACTGATTGACATCTCTTTGCTCAAAGTAAATAGCATTAGATGTGGCGATCACCAAAAGGAGGGTCCATAATCTAGCAAGGGAAGCCAATGTCTTTACCCAACCAGTCCGGAAAAAGACGAGACACGTTTGATAGGTTGGAATTGGGTCACAATTTATTAAATCAAATAAGTGTCTTTAACTGTTGAAACCTTAAAGCAAGGAGGCCAGCAAAGCAAAAGTGTCTAAGGTCTAATCCTGATTATTATTAGCACAATATTGCTCTCTTGGTCAGTGTGCTGCCAAAAGTGTAGCAGTCTGGGCAGCCCTCATCTATCACTCAGGGACATAATATCATTTGGCTTACTCACCTATTCTTCAGTATTCCTCCAATCATAATTATAATTGAGGGTTGCCAAACTAAGCATCTTATTCCTAAATAACCTTAGCCTAACTTCCATTCCCACTTGCATTGCCCACCAGTTGTGACCGGATTAAGCAATTTCCCGAAAGCCTGACAAGAATGGGATGGGCAAAAACTCACCATCACTTCCAGCCAATCAGAGTGACAATCAAAAATTCCCATCCAGCCCTTACGTGACCAGCTAGTCTCATTCTCTTCATATGGCAGGAGGATGAAGCAAATGGAAAGGAACTGTTCTAAGAAAGGTGAGCCTATTTATATACTCTGTTAACCATTGCATCACGTGGCCCATTCAAACTGTGTCACTAGCGTGAGCAAAGCACCCCCCCCCTCCTGGCACTTCAGCCATTAGGAGCCTCCCCTCTCACTGCTGCATCAAAGTCTATCCCTAAATCAGGGAAAGAAACTCAGCATCCTTGGTTGAGAGTAGGAGTTGGTGGTTGCAATTGAAACAAGGGTAAAATTTTCTGGAAGCCCACCGTGGCCTTATGTTGAAAAGGAAATGGTGCTGCTGGTGGTTTTGTGAATATTTGTTCCATAGGATACAAGGGCAGATGATAATTGCACCTACTGGAGGTCCACCAAAGTGGGCAGTATTTTATGGCATGTATTGAAGTATTAAATATATATATAACATAGACATTCCTCAGTATGAACTCTTTTGTTTTTCTCCTGACTGGTGAGAATCAGACACTAAAAATGCTTCTTTACCTGTGCTTGTAATTTCTACATTAAATGAAGCATTAAGATTAAAATTTAGGGAGATGAAAGCAATTGTGTTACATCATGATCCCAACACTACTCCTTTGCCTAAACAGTCTCATATACTGTGATGTGAAATATTAAAACCAAAAAAAATATGAATTTTCTTTTTTGGCTGCCATGTTTTGTGATTTGGATATGATCAACCGTCATATATAAAAAGTGTGTTTTATCTTATGGATAACGTTCAGTAAGTTATGTACCATATTATTTTGTCTAAAGGATTTCCCCATATATGAGATGACTCCCCCTGACCCACTTTTCCCACCCAAAATTACAGTTTCGCAACCACACGGTTCTGTCCTCGGCTTACTTCTAGGTATAAGATGATCTCAATTTTTAGTCTAACAGTTTTACACAAAATTATAGTCTTATACATGGAAATACAGTATTTAATATGTAAAGTGGTACCTTATATAAAGGAATTAATTCATTCCAAATGAAATTCTGTTAAGCAAATTTTCCTTTGTGCAAATTTCCAAATGGAATGCATTGAACATGGATTAATCCCTTAATGCGACCGTTTTTCTGTTGTATGGATTCACCCCATAGACAATTCTGTTAAGCAATTTCCCCCTATCTCTTGCCTTTTTTTCCCTTTAAGCAGATTTTCTGTTAAACAAACTGCTTGTTATACAAGGGCCCACTGTATTTCTGCAAGGCTCATGGAGGAAGCCAATGTTAAAGCAAAGTAAAGCATACTGCTACTATAGTGTCCCATAATATTTAAAAGAAATAACTGGGAAGTTTTGCAGTTTTAATTATGCAGGCTGCTCATTCCTCCCTCAGGGAAATTATCTGGTCCAGCAATCAATCTGGTGGTTTTCAAGCATGGGCTTTTGAATTCAGAAAACAAAATACTTTAACTCTATAACCTAAAGGCAAATGCGAACTGGATAAAGCAGTCTAGTCCATTATCCAAGGATTTCATCTTGATCCAGATAAAAGACCTGAATCATATCATTATACTGAAAAGTGACATAATGATTTATTACTGTGATAGACTTTCTTAGGTTCATAAAACAGATCTTCAAGGAAACTATATTGCAAGAAGATCAAAAGAAACATTTAATATATGGCAACCTAAGAAAACTGATTTATTGTCCTACTTTCTGCTTCTTTTGTAGTTTGCTCTCCACTTGTTTTCAAATGGTATTGGCCAAAGAATCAAGTTAACATTAGTGTCACACCATGTTCCTTGTCTAAACCCAGTAACGAAGTAGAGACTAGTAGTAATGTTTTATAGAACACTGAAACAATCTTGAACATGGTAAATCTTTAGGACTAGACTAATGAAAATATGTTGTGCACTATGCTACCTGAACTGGTCCTTATTGAACTGTGTTTAGGTGGATGAATTTATGCCATGACAATGACAATACGAAGAGCAAACATTTGGCTAAGAAAAATTATTGTCATACTTTTTGGTTTACTAATATTTCCCTCTGAACTTCTTTCTCATATCCACCATGTTTGCTTCAGAAGAGAGACACAATTTATTCTGTCCATCTTCTCCATTTTCTTGGAAGATATTGTGGATTTGACCTTAGTATTTCCCATATACCTTAGTATTTGTGATCAGAGCTATTGCCTTATCCTGGAAGGCACAACATTTTATCCCTCTAAAATAAGATGTCTCAGAAAAAGACCTGAGCCCAAGTCTATATATGTCACCTTGTGCACCTTGAGATCATGTGTGATAGCTACCCATTTCTCTTTAGAAGTAAAGTAACTTTGGCCTCAGTATTATGTGTATTATGGAATTGTCATCTCTTTTCATTTGCATCACCTTGACCTAACAGTATTCTGTGTATACACTGGAGCTGTTCTAGGTGTAGGAAATTGCTTTGTCAAGGTTTAAAAGTCCTCAGTATTTTTGACATTTCAGTAATATCGCAGTTATTCTCTGAAGTTTGTGTAAGTGCTCGGGGGAAAATGTTATGCTTTGGGCAGCCTTTGAGGTAGCATTTAACTAACAAGCTAGATCAACATCCTTGATATTGCCTGTGCAAAACAGGAAGTAAACAAAAAAAAGTCATGTTAATTTCAAGCTCCATTAGGTATGATGCCGTCCAAATAGGGAAATACCAAATAGTAGTGAAATTTTATTTCCAAGCTTCTGAAGAGGTATTACAAAGCATGAAGAGAAAGTATTAATAAATGCTACATGAAATAATGCCTTCATTGCCTCCTTTTAAATCACCATATTCTGCAGTTAATTATGGTTTTATTTATTTTTGCTCTAAACATTGAGCAATCATCCTGTGCATAAATTACTGTAAACAGAAATGTCAACAGATCTTAGTTAATATGAGCATGGAAACATAGAAACTTACAGTTTTTTTCAGTATTTGATAAAATAAACCAGGCAATGAACTGGGAAGCCCCACAGCAACTCTTCAATGTCTTACATTTAAGGGTAGGCCTGTGCCTAGGTCCATCTATATCAGTGTTGGCGAACCTATGGCATGGGTGCCAAAGGTGGCACTCAGAGCCCTTTCTGTGGGCACCCAACCATTGCTGTATGGGCACTTTGCAAAAAATTCGTGGGTTTTGAATCATAGTTTGGGCACTCGGTCTCCAAAAGGTTCGCCATCACCAATCTGTATGGTTTGGACATTGATTAGGTGTTCCAGGCCAGATCCTAATTCAGTATAATTCAACCATAGTCTCATTTCATTCAAGTCCTGAATGCATGTGACTCCTTTCTCAGTTGTCACACAGGAGTAGCTTTTCTAGCTACTTGCAACAAAAGTGAAGTGAGATTGAGGAACGACTAGCTCCAACTTTATCCTCAATTGTTTTATGCTGAAACTTACAGGAATGGGACGTATCTGTTAACACAAAAAGGGAAAGAAAAAAAATAGGATCTCGCATGAACAAAAGAGGAGTATATGAAAGTTTTTTATTCTTTAACTTTTGTCTCATCCTTTGCATGCTAAATCACCAATCACCTGTTATTTATTTCATCCAATAGGTGAAGGTCACTGCAAAAACAAGGAGGTGTGAAAGGGGAAAGGGGAATGTTGAATCTTTAGAATGGCCTAGATTTTAGAACCTAGTGAGTAGTGTGTAGTAGAGTGGGATTACTGTTTTCAGACTGCTGGGGTCTTGTTGCTTTCCACCTTGCCCTGCCTGCTTTTCTGTATGGAATTCCATTTTGTTTGCATTATTTTCATTATTTATGGGTTGGATTTTTCCCCATTGTGTTCCATTATTTCTGCCTGTGGCAACATGCCTTCTTGGATTTGTTTTCTTTGCTCTCTTCCCCATTCTTTGTTGATTCCCTGTCTTTCCTTTCCTTTCTTCTATTATTTTTGCTGTTGCTTGCTGCAGAGAAGGTGACATCAAGTTGGTTTCACTGACTTTAAAACTGTTCTTTGGCTAATTTATTGTGCATTCATTCTGATAAAGGTGTGTATTTTGTCAGTTTTTTGGGGGGGCTGAGGGATGATGATGATGATGGTGCTTTTTCCTTCTCATGCGTTCTTGCCTGATTTTTGGAGGAAACCTATTTTTTGTTACTTGCCTTCCTTTTATGGGCACATTTTAAATGGGTCTCCAGGGCTTTTGGACTGCCAGAAACATGAAAAAGAAACCTGAAATGAAACAGCCTGAATAATGATTTCCCTTTAATGTGTGTGTGTGTGTGTGGTGGGGGGGGAGTAGAAGGAAAAAATAATGAAAGAAGCACTTCAAAAACACACATGAACATTTTCACTGAGCACATCCCTAAGTCCTCATGGAAAACACGGTTTAATACAAATACAGTAGTATCTTGGTTTAAGAGTAACTTGGCTTTAGAGTGTTTTGCAAGAGAAGCAAACATTTCTTCTAAATGTTACCTTGATCAACTAGCAATGTCTTGATATACAAGCACTGGAGCAGATCACATGAACACAAGTGACCCAATGGTGCCTCTCCCTCCCTCCCTCCCTCCCTCTGCAGAATTGTGAGTTATTGTCTGGAACATTACATCTCAGGCAGCCTCCAAGGCAGAGGGAGGAGAGAGGAATATAGGTATCCCTTGAACAAGCCAGGAATATTTCCAAAAGGGTGTGCAGGTTAGGGGTTTTATTTTTTTTTTTGGTATATGTTTCTATTTAATTTCTTTTCAACATTATTTCTTATTTTTTCAAACAATTTCTAATCATGGGGCAGCTAGTCAAGTGTGTAAAGGGCTATAAATTGTGTTTTATTATTGGCACATTAAAATACAGAGTAAAATCCAGTTGTTAGATTCCACAGCCAGGTACCTAAACCATGGTGTGGACATGGATTTCTAGCTAACTTCTTTTGTGAGGTTTGGCATTTTGCGTGTACAGTATGTGGTCCATGGGACCCCAGAATGAATCACCTGAGTTTCCATTATTTCTCATGAAGAAATTTGCTTTGATATACAGTGGTAGCTTGTATAAAGGAAGTAATTCGTTCCAAATCAAATTCTGTTAAGCAAATTTTCCTTTGTACACATTTCCCATAGGAATGCATGGAAAACAGATTAATCTGTAATCACGAACATTTTTATGTTGTATGGATTCACCCCATAGGCGATTCTGTTAAGCAAAATTTCCCCTATCTCCAGAATTTTTTATGTTGTACAGATTTTATGTTATACAAACTGTTTGTTATACGAAGGTCCACTGTACAAGTGCTTTGGTTTACAAGCATGTTTCCAGAACGAATTATGCTCTCAAACCAAGGTATTACTGTATTTAGTCTCTGTGTTTGCTCCTTGCTCCACTTTTATTCCTCATTCCTCTTTTCCCCTTTTGTAGCACATATTTTAGACAATAAGCCTATGGTACAGAGAAGCTTGTTTCATTGATTATAACTCATTCTGAGTTCCAATTCAGCTGAGAACTGGGTTTAAAAAATATATGTGAAATAGTAAAATATGCATGCCAGTTGGATGTATTTCATTTCAGGATTGTACAACGTTCATCCAAATGCTGAAGCAGGGCCATAGCTCAATGGAAGAGTAAAAAGTCCCAGCTGTCATCTCTGGCATCTCCGCATATGGCTGGCATAATAAAGCGCTTCTACCTAGAGAAATTACTACAAGTTCATAAAAGCAATATGAACGAAATCAGCCAATGATCTGACTCTGTGTGTAGCAGAGTCTATGTACTTAGTGTACCAAGATATTTTGGGGGGAAAAAAACTTTTCTTAGCAAAGTAAACAGTATGCCAAGACATTGTGACATGAAGAATATATAGGGAAATAGAGAATAGCTAGCACTGCAATCTTTTATTTGAGAAAAGAAAAAAAAATGACATGAATTCATAAAATTTTCAAAAGAAGAACTGTGTAAGAATCCTGTTAAAGGCAATTTTCTGTATATTTGACCACTGGAGAGTGAGAAATTTCAGTCTGAAAAATAAGCAATAAATAATCTTTGGAAGCCTGTAATTATTTACATAAGTCAATGCCTTGTCACTTACACTCTAACATAACTGTGTCTCAGTAGTTCTTTTTAAAAGAGAGAATAAGGAAAAATTCATATAAGGCAGTGTCCTTTCAAAAGAGAGTTGTGAATACATATCAGTTTGATTTGTTTCTATAACATTTATATTTTCTAGCTGTTAAATGTTATCAAATATAAGATGTATACAGAAAAAAAAATCTACCCCAATGTCATACTGAATTTGTATAATATGCCATAAATTAAGTATTGTATAAATCAATTGGTCCCATACTGTGTTCCAGATGGGAGGGGGTGAGATCTCTGAGTGTTTTTCTTCAAGGTAACTCTTACCTTTTGGAAAGTAACCCAGTCAGAGTTACAGCTGGGGAAATCACTGACATTGTTTTGGTAAAATTGCTGTCTAAAGTTATAAGAAGCATTGTCATCTTGTCTTTCAAGATAAGACACAACCAAAACATCCTCCTCCTCTGTGAACAGATGAGATTATATTACTTATAGTGTGTGTTATTCTCAAATGCTTATGACTACTTCAGTAACACTCTATTTTGCCCACTTGCTAGATCTTTTTGTACATGTGGTGGGGCATAGGTTGCATGCACATATTTTATACTTTGATTGCATTTCTCCACCTTCACAGAAAAAATGACTTGTACCCAAGGTGCTCATTTTAACTTCATTATTCTTTGAGCTTCCTACTTCACTTCTGAGTTGATTAAGTGACTTCCAGATGGTCCAGCTAATGTGTTTCCCAATCTGGCATTTCAGAAATGTTTTTTGGGAGCATAGTGGGCTGCCTCGTATATATATGTAGCCCTTTAAAATAACTTCTTCCTTGACCTTTTGGTGTGGGATATTAATGTTGTGAGTATGTGTATGTATGAGAAACAAGCCTATTTGGGGGGGGGGGAGAGATTCTAATTTCTGAGAAGGAATGACTTTAACCCATTAATTGCTTATTTATGTAAAAGTGGAGGGTTTATTGTTTTTTTTTTTGTTTTTTTTGAGGAATCGTGACTTGAATAAGGTTGGGAACCACCGACCTAGAGTCTTGTCGTGTTGGGAGACATGTCTGCATTCATCCGTGTGTGGTTTTTGTTCTCCATTGGTTTAGACGAGCCTCTTCTGGTTTAAAAGTAAAAGCTTTAGAACTTGCACTGAAGCAAGCCTCAATAATCATTGCTATAATTGGTGATTGAACCAGGGAACTTCACAATATTCCCATTAAAATGTACTAAATTACCTAATTCTTCACTGTGCAAAATGAATGTCTACTTAAGCTCCTACTTCATGTCCCATAGGTCAATATGGCGGTGCTTCCAACACATGAGTCAGGCAGCAAAAGAGTTCATTGGAGAGAAATATTTGTTAGGCAATTTATGTGTGAAGTGGTAGTTGTAAATATTATTAGGCCAGATGTGTACCGAAAATGAGTTTAAAAGCTAATTTCCATTTACTTTCCCTTTGCCATAGAGATATGAGGATTTGGTCCCAACCATTTAATTCATCTTCAATGACTACATTAGAATATGGTGAAATGATAACTTGTTTTTGAAAGGGGAAATAAAAGAGATGTATGATCATATCCTAAAATTATCACTTCAAGTATTAACAGTTGACTAAATAAGCAACATGGACCCATGCCCCCGTTAAAGTCTACACAATATTTTTCTTACTCTGCTGCATCTGATAATGTTAATTAAAATACTTTAATTAATATTTCAAATGCATTTGAAAAATTACAGTGAACCATTATTTGAAGAAGATCTGCTAGGCAATCTTACTTTGCAGCTTAAGGAAAAAAACAGAACAGAACTCTGCTGCTTGCAAACCATATGGTGGTCAGCAAATAGGGTTGGTTGAAGGAAGAGGTAAGTGTAGAACAGTATCTTCAGACAGAGACAACAACTAAAGCAGGTTTAGCAAACTGAAGAATCTCAGCTGCAAAGACTGACAGATTATTGGTAACAAGAACCCACTCCAAGGATGTTGTAGCTACAAATGACATGACATATATTCTTTAATTACCTTCTGAGGCTCCATCCACTATAGCTGAGAATTCAAAATCTTTTAAAGGATGACCTGACGCCTAACATTTTCCTGCCTACCATATTTTCTACAAGATGAAAATTTACTTATTTATTTATTGGATTTGTATACCACCCATCTGGCAGTGAGGGCAAGAGGTGGTTCAGAGAAAGGGTTTGGTTCTTTATTGGAGCCATCAGAGCCATGAGAAGATTTTTGAGGTTCTGGTCTGGAAGTTTCAGGCAACGGAAGAGACTGAAGTGTAGCTGCTACTGCAAAACATAAATGTATAATTTCCCATTCAGAATCAGGACTCGCGCCTCCTTCCTTTTCTGGAAGCTGCACTAGGCCTAGAAATGACTGAAAATTGCAATGTTTAGAAAGAAAGAATAAACAGAAGGTGTTTCATTTCAAGAGCCTGGACCAAAAGATTCCACATCTGGGCAAGGACGTCTCATTTGCTCTTCCAGGTTAGGGAATCTTGAGAGACCATTGCTCCTACAGTTTTTCTGAGGGAAATTTTATCCTTTTGTTATTGTTGTTGTTCAGTAAATAGATAAATGGCCCCTAACAATCCCAAGAACTTGGAGGCCGTACGCAGACCACAAACTATTTTTTTCATTGTCCACATCTGCTCTAAGTGAATATGTTTTTGTTCTTCCCAGTTGATTTTTGCTGGAGCCACGGTGTGGCAGGGCTACATCCAAGAGCCTACCTTTAAAATCTTTTTTTTCTCCCCTACCGCCCTCCCAACTGCTGCATGCTGACTACAGAGCCAACTTAGGGTCCCACAGAAGGATGCAGTGGGGAATCATACTCTCCCATCATTCTCCCCATACTTTTTATCATTTGGTTACCATCAATTCTTCAGTGTATTGTTTGCCATCTGTGTTTCTCCATATGGATCCATGTTGTCCTCCTAACCACTACATAGCTTTCCCAGTTTAGGCCTGCTGGGACAAATTTTGTATGTACTGTATATAAACAGTGTTTTCCATATTTTTGTTACTGATCTTGCAAATGATTGCCACCTGCCTTAAAAACGCACATTACTGATTAAATGCAAATCCTGATTTCAATCATCCTTGCACGGTAGCTCCAAAAACTTAAAACAGTTCTTCTCACCATATTTCCTCCCAATGATTGAGATATTTGCATATTTCCGTGACTCCTTTTTGCTTACTGCTGACATTTGTAAAAGGCATTAGATTAGACAATTTGATCAGTTTTGCCTTCTTCCATGAAATGGCAAGCATAATGGCACTGGATGAGCCGTCTGCATCTTTTAGACCAATTAAACTGCACTTTTTTGTTTGATTGCTTGTTTGCTGCCTGTTGATTTTGTGCAATGTGTAAAAAAGCCCCACTTCCTGTCTACCTCGGGGCAGGTACAGTTCTACCACAGAAGCATCCTTAACAAGATATCTTGAATCTGACATACTTTTCTCAACCAAAATGTAGGCAATTGAAATATTTTCCACATTCCCAATGCTTTTCAAACAAGTTGGGAGACAGACTTATTTACAACAAACATTGCCCCCTTTCTATACTTCACAACCTCATGATCTAATCTACAGAAAACTAATGTTCTGTCTCTCATTATGGAAATGGTTTAAATAGTATGGCACTACATAGGTTGCCATTAGTCTCTGTTGGAATCTGGTAAATAAAATATTAACAAAATAGGACATGCTTTATCCATGTTAAGTCAATATGCAAATTTGAACAAACCTTTTTGGCTTATAAATTGGAATGAAAAATTGCTTTTCTTAAACATGTGCTTTGCCTTAATATTTCACAGTTTCTTTTCCACCATGACACCCGCTTTGTTTCAGCATACACTGGAAAAAGGAGAAAAGTAACAAATACAAGAAGGAATTAATTACTAGGTGTAGACGTGGGAACTGAAAATGGCAGACATCTCAGTCTTTGTCTGTGTGCCTGTAAATATATCTGAAGTCAAAGCAAAGAATCTCCTTTATTAAAATGCAATTGATATATGTGCTAATGAGTAACTTGGTACAAACTTTTCTGCTCATGTGATAATTAGCACACCAGCCGTTGCACTTCGCATCTGCATAGTGCAAATGTGTCCTTGCCTTAGTTATGGGGACATGCATTTATCTACTCTCAAACACTTGGTGTCATAAAGTTACAAATACATATGGTCCCGATTAACCACCAGCCTTAATTAATTCATTAATTCATTAACCACTAATTCAGTTATCCAGGGTTGGCAGAGAAAAAATAAATAAACAATCCAGCAGCCACAAAGCAAGCTACCATCACAAAATAGCAGTTTTGAAGGTTTGAGGCATTCTCTTATCCGTGGTTTTCATTATCCATGGGAAGGTCTGGAACCAATTCCCAGTGGATACTGGGGTCCTACTGTATTTTAAAATTTACGTTTATCATGACTGTTGGCCAGCATCCTCTTGTGTTGCTCTGCAGGCAGAGTGGGAATTGAGTCAACCACTACTTGTTAAAGAGTAATGCTTTTGGTTTTGGGAGGCACACAATTGTATGTAATGATATGAAGCCACACACATTCCAACATCAAACAAGGATCTCTTTAATAAGCAGTATTCTGTCACTGCTGGTGATGTCATTCCTGCTGGGTAAAGGGAGCTCTGCAAGAGGTTATCAGTCAAGGCCAACACATACACTAATCTTTACATTCCCTTCGGTATTTGAACTTATATTCGCACAGCTGCCCCACATATATTAACAGTCACACATAAACACTCAGCACAGGATAATCAGTCTGCATCTTCCTGCTTTTTTCCTACCTGTCATGTATGGTACTTTAATCAAGCAACCCTGGAACTTGTCAGTGTAACTTCTCTGTTCATTATAGCATGAACTGCCTAGATCAGCAATAGTTGACATGTCAATCTTTGGACATTTATCTCTTAATAAAACGTGCATCCTCCTACCTGCCTTATTCCACTGCCACTGGAATTTTGTCCAACACGACAAACTGACATTTCAGTTTCCTTGTTGTATTTGGTTATGCACATCTAACCAGAGAATGAATATACAGTACATTGAATCACACCCAAGGTCTATCTACATGCATTTCATATGTGTTCCTTTAAATATATATTTGATCGAAGGACCAGAGCATGCGCTCTTGACCACTGCACATATATACTTGAAAAGACCAAGCACAGGATATATAGATAAGCCTTGAAGCTTGGTGTGCAGTGCAGTGCACATGATGATGCTTTCTTGCTTTTTGAAACACAAGATAGCCACCTGACTTCATATTCTATCTGCCGCACTTCAGTTTATTTCTGTGGACTCAATTCTACCTAATGCTGGTTGAAGCCCAAGTCATGCTACTTGGCTTTAGATTCATCCTGGCCCAACTAAGGTCCATTTAAGGTTTGAGGTGTATTTGGGTTCTGAATCAGAAGATGGATGTAGCACAACTAGGTCATTATATCCAGCATTTAAACCTCCCCACTTAAAATGGCCATATAGTGCCTAAGTTGACCCCCCTCCTTGTTTTCAGTCTACTGGGAGCACAAGGCACCTTTATTTAATTAGGCTTTGGCCCACTGATGAAGGCAGAGCTCTTCATGGTAGGTGTTTTGCTTCACTTTCTGTTGCTTTTTTCAATATGATGCTTAAACTATGTTAATTCAGTGGGCTTTTTTTCTGAAGAGATAGTTCATCTAACTGTGTGTTTATTATGTGAGGGTGTTGTTTTGAAGCTGCAGCTGCTATTAAAATGTTTGTTACCTACCTTTAGTCCTGAAAGGGAAAATGGAGGGAAAGAGAAAGATGTACAGCAGACCCTTGTATAACAAGCAGTTTGTTTAACAGAAAATCTGCTTAAAGGAAAAAAAATCCAGATTTAGGGAAACTCTCTTAACAGAATCACCTATGGGGCAAATCCATACAACAGAAAAACAGTCGTGATTAGGGATTAATCCATTTTCAATGCCTTCCCATGGGAAATTTGTACAAAGGAAATTTTGCGTAACAGAATTTCATTTGGAACGAATTAATTCCTTTATACAAGGTGCCACTGTATATGTAAGTGTGTGTAATTCGGCTGTGCAAAATTCAGCCACATTCCTTTTCTTACTGCCATGCCCGACTCTCTGTACTGCCAATCTTCACAATTGCTTCTGCATTCTTGTTATGCTAGATAAGAACAAAGCAAATTAAAAAAAAATCACCCCTTTTGAAGTAGTGAATACTCGCCATGCAATCTTACGGTTTAAGCTCAAACCATAGTATCCGGTTTGGATTCCTAATTTAGGAATAAAATTGAGGGTGGGGGTAGCTGCTGCTGTTCTGATGACAAAAACATTTGCACATCAGAGACTAGGCACCATTCTGCTTTAGGAATGTGTAATAAATGTTTAAAATTATAAGTATTAATAGAAAAAAGTATCTGTAGTCATGCACCCACTTTTCACCTGCCTCTTCACTACAGAATGTCTTGGAATATAAGAAGAAAGAAAACACATGATGGTGAAGTCCTGGATAGCTCTGTGGTGTAGGTGGCAATCATCCTGGTGGATGCTGGTCTGCCCATGCCAACCTAAGTGCTGCTGCTAGGCATGTTTCCTGCTGTCCTATCCCCTGATCTTGTCTGATTGGTCCTTCAGATGGAGTGGGATGAGGAATTTGGCCACACCTAGCAATATCCCTGCTAATCCATCACTAGAAACTGTATCCAACAAATTCAGTATGCACTGTGTAGGGGGAAAGAGCATTTTCTTCCTTCTCACTTGCAGAAACATTGGCAGGCAACATTTACACCAGCACTTCTGGCATTAACACCCCCCCCCCCCGGGATTTCACAATGGACCTCTTAGCGGAGGGCAAACTCTGCTTTTAAGGAGAGGATGGTGCAATGGTGTCACAGTAAGAGACCCAACTGTCCATCAGGAGGACACAATGATGCCAGTTCTGTGCTGATGCACAAGCTGGGCTGAGATTCCTGCACTAATGCCATGAAGGACCAAGTTGTTCCCTTACCGTAAGAGCAGCATCTTGATTCTAAATAGGCTGCTGCTTCATCATAGAATCCCATAGGTCCGGATCAGGATATTACTGAGTTCAGACAATATCATGAGGTCATGTTGAAACCTCAGGGATGCTGGGTCTTTAAGAAGTAAATCTTAATATTCGCAATACTGGAACTAAATGAGGCTGTAATGGCAAGCTCTTCGAAATAGCAGCTTCCCAATAGGGCTTATTAACCGAGAACTGTGAGTTTCTGTAGCACAAAAAATTATTGCTATGATTATGCGCAGCCACAGGGCACCATGCTTCTGGGTTTTGTGCCTGCCGGTGTTTTCCATTTCAAAACTCTCAAAGATGTCCCCCTCCCTCCCACCCACAATATTTTCCCTACAAGTCAGAAGGACTAACATAGATTACAAAATGAAGATGACCAACAGAAGTCAATACCCTGGTGCTGCAGGCAGGTAATGCCATGATCAATAAACTCTCCTGTAATCTGCCTGTAAAGGTTAATTTAGTTAAAACTAGTGCAGTGACTGTGACGGATTATTCTTTCGCCTATTTTGAGGATGGGATGAGGAGGCAGATTCTTAACAGGCAGGAGGCTGACAATCTCATTAGAAGAGTTATCTGCAAATCTTCCATCAGCAGCAATAGCACTGTGCTACCCTGAGAGACAGTGCTTGGTGCCCATACGTTCTGGTAGCTAATTCTGGGGTGCTGAAGCATGGAAAGGTTTGAAAGGAGATGCTTAGGAAATAAGTAAGTAGTACTGAAGCACTGTTATTATAGCCATTTTTCCTTGCTTCTGGGGTATGCCTCTCTTTTGTTAGAGGCTGACTGCTGAACCAGAGTTACCAAAGGGTAACAGGATGAGACTGATTTTGCTGTCTGAAAAACACCCATGATTAGTGGATTGAATTGTACTGACCTTTCATCCTACAGACCCCTGCACGTATACACAAAGCAAAAACTGTCAAAAATGTATGGCTGCTTATAAATGCCTGTGCATTTAAAAGTGGCCTATATCCCCTCGTCCTAAACTATGAATTTACCCCATATTCAAGAGCAAAAGAGAAAGAAATCAAATTAGGAGCAAGAACAAGACACTTTAGTGTCGCTATTAGCTGCTTTAGTGCCAATCCATGCACCATCCATTCTTTTTTAACAGAGGCAAAATGTCACTGAAGATGCTGGAGTTGTCAAATTTCAAGAAGTGTTCCCAGAATCCCAGTCATGTGACTTCTATACTAATGCGACATTGCAGAAGTGTTGATTAATTAAACTTTGCTCTAATGCCTCATTTAATCATACATTTAAGGTAGCTTTCTCTTTGCCTATATGGAATAGATGTCACCAGAGCTAATGAAAGATGATTGTGCATCTTACTAATTCTGCTTTTTCAAGAGTAATTTTTTCTTGGTTGATTAAGTAATAAACACGACACTTTGGCCCCAAATTACACATTTTTTGCCCAGTTTTACATGCATTAGACCGCATTTGATTTAAGTGTTAAAATGGCATTTTTAACAAGATAGTGAAACTTTTAATCCTTATTTATTTATTTATTTTTAAGTTTATATACCGTGCCAATTTTCCCAAAGGAATTATGGACAGTTTACAAACATAGCAACACAAACAATTAAAACTATCACGGTTCCACTATAATAATAATAATAATAATAATAATAATAATAATAATAATAATAATAATAATAATAATAATAATAATAATAATAATAATCCATTATTAGGGCTGAAATCCATGCCCTATGATATGAACAACAAGCCCAAGGATGATGATGATGATGATGATGATGATGATGATGATGATGATGATGA
>JAHTLZ010003547.1:13098356-13116652 GCA_023846285.1 Phrynocephalus versicolor | reverse complement strand
ATGATGATGATGATGATGATGATGATGATGATGATGATGATGATGATTCCTTCGGCTTGTTGTCTATGCTGTAGGGCTTGGATTTCAGCTACTGCAGGCTTACTAACACCCTACTATAAATTTCAAATAACGACATTACAACCAAAGCCATGTTAATATGATTGAGGCAGGCTTCTACGTGTGAAAAACATGCTTCTTCTAATGAGAAGTTATCTGTAACATATCAGTGCTCCCTTAGACTGATGCCCTGTGGTTCTTGGTAGAGGGGAGGAGGGACAGGACATGGATCCAATGGATTCATTCCACAGCCTTTTTAGCACTCACTTATGCCCCCATAATTAAGAGAATGTGTAAGGAGAAAAAAGAGAAGGTGGCAGCTCCATAATTAGAAAGTGATAAAACGTTGTTCCTCCAGAGAATATTCTTCAAGACTGCTAAGTTTGCATGATATGAAGCCTCTTACATACCTCCCAATATAAATCTTGAACTTAAAGCAAATATATTTGCAGCTGTAGAGCTGAAAAATAACCTTGTTGGAGGATGATCAAACTTACTTTATTTCTTAATGTAAAGCAGCCTCTAAATGCCGAGTTTCTGTCTCATTTGCCCATTGAAAAACCTCAGAGTGTGTTTACCTATTTCTTCTCTCGTTGCTTTTAATGGAAGACGAGTTTCCCCCACAGTGAAAGGAAGGAGAGGCTTTGCAGAGGTACAGCCATGGAACAAAGTCTGTGGGATGGGAGGGTTGCATTTAATGGTGTTTTGCCCTCAGGATTGTGGTCTAACATTCCTGTTTTAACACAGCCACACGAGCTTAGAAAACAGGAAGTTTGTTGGATTTAACCCACGTGCTGGAATGCTGTACAAAGCCTGTGGCTATGAATTTGACAGGGAAACCTTTGAATATTTATTTGTTTTAGAACAGCTGCCTCCCAGCATGGGAAAACAATAGAGAATCAGGAGATGTTCTGGGGGGGGGGGGGGGAGAGAGAGAAATGAGAAAAAAAATTTCTCCCTCTCTTCCTACTTTGATTCTGTAGTGTTAGGTTTGATGGGTTTTATGAATGCAGAGCTTTAATCAAATCTCTTTGGAGGTGTGATTGTGTAATAAGACCTGTATGAAAAAGAATTTAATCTTCCAAGAAACACTGTGGTATACACCATTATAGAACCAAACATGTGAATAATGGCCATATGTGGAATGTGTTGCCTAAACAGTGGTATGCAGATATAAGGACAATATCAAGGGGGAAATGATACTGTAAATTTGGCCAGTTGTGTTGCATTTCTCTGCCTTCCCTTTCTGATTTCATTGCATTACTCCATCTGCTTTGCCTTTAGGTTATGCTTACATTTTACCACCAAAAGAATTTTGCTGTGTTCCTGGATAGCTCAGTGAGTTGGGTACCTGGTTGCATAGGCAGAGCTTGCGGGTGTGATTCCCCGCCATGCCTCCAAGGAGAAACGGTCAGGCTGTGAAGCCTTGGTCAAGCTGCAAAGGAGCACCTCACTCCTGGCTGAAGGAAATGGCAGACCACTTCTGAGTATTACTTACTGAGGAAAAACCTGGCAAGGGTTACCATAAGTAGGAGTGGACTTGATGACATGCCGTTATGATTCTGTGAAACGAATGTATAGAAGGCTTCTTGGAAATTCCTGCCAAAACCTCTCAAGCACCAATCCTTCAATTTCTGTTTCAGTGACGTTTGGTGCCAGGTGCCAACTCCTTCTTACACGAGATTTTTATTGCAAAAATTGGTTAAAGGTGATACCTTTATAGGCCACTATATTATAAAGGTATTGTGTTTTGTGATGGACACACGGCTCAACTCCTTTTTGCTTTGACAGATTTTTATTGTGCACAAAGAGAAAGGAAAGTATTGCCTTTCTGACCAGCAAAGGCAGGTGGCTGACATATTAGGTGACCAAAGTGGTAGCCATGTTCTGCATGCTGCCATTTGCCTCCGCCACCCCCAGTTGTATCTCTCTTCTGTAGGCTGCAGAGAGAATGGAGCTGACCCAAAATCTGGGTTAAAGCACGAGTAGCCTGGGGAGAAAGGGATTGCCAATCATTTTGTGATTTTTCCTTTTAATAAATCTAGCCTGATGGGCAGTTGTGACATTTTTTGTCAGCGTGGAGCAGGAGAGGCCAAAGGTGGGAGGCTGAGCCCATTTCAAAGGGCACACAATAAAAGGAGCTAAATTCTTCCCTTCCCAATCCATGGTGTGCCTTCCCTGGTGCAGATGGTTCAGGAGAAATGACCAGCACCTGGTTGTCTGTGCACAGGTTCAGAACCATGACCGCAAGCAGGGAGGAAATGAAAGCTCACCAGTCCTGGAGGAAAATAAAGTGCAAATGAGGCTAACATGATTTGCATGGGAAAAAGTCGTCTTCGTGGGGTAATTGCAGACAAAGAGGCTGAAGAACAACATTTTAATATTAGAAAGCTATAAATCACCCAAGCATGACCATTGTTGCTTGTTTGCTGCATGAAGGTCTCTAAACTCAGGGGAGAAAAATCAATCTACCATAAAGGAAAGAATACGCTCTATGGGTTATACTAATTTAGGATTTGTTGTTGGGGGGGGGAAGGTTCACCCGAAGTGTTGCTGTTGTGTTTTGACAAAGGCATTTCTCAGTGTTGTTTCTTAGAATGTTAGAACTGGAGAGCTGAGCAGGACCCCTTGGGTCATCAAGTGCAGCTGTGCTCAAGGAGACACACTGCGGAATCAAAGTCCCAACCTCTGGCTCCACAGCTAGATATCTAAATCATTGAACTACCCGCCAGGTCTTATTTGTTCTGGTTTTCTTCCACCATTTCCTTTCGTCTTTAGCCTGGACATCTTTTAAACTTTCTGCCATCATTCCACATCTTTGTTTCAGAAGGCTGATATTGAAGGAAGTTTTGGTCTAGAAATACAGTTGAAAAATGACTTTCAGGAATTATGGATAAGAATGAAGCAATTGTTTCCTGTGAAAAAGATGGAGAGAAGTATAAGTGTAAGACAGTCATGTCCAAACTTTGGCCCTCCAGATGTATTGGACCACAACTCCCACAGTCCTTTGCCATTGGAAATACAGGCTTAGAATTCTGGGAGTTGTGGTCCGAAACATCAGGAGGGCCAAAGTTTGGATATGCCTGGTGTTAAGATAAAGTAAGTAGCTGTGCCACAACCTATATAACAGTGGCTGATCTATGGAGAACAAGGGCCTACATCCAGTTGCTAGCAAAACTAGTATAAATCCATTTAAACAATGGGGTTTATATAAGTGTAGATTTACTGTTCATAGTTAATTCAGTTAGTCTCCTATGGTAGGGACTAGCAGCTACATTTAGGCTAGAGCATCTATTCATACTCCCAGACCTTTACGCTCAGGACAGAAATATTATTTCCTTCCCTGCTGGTGAATATATTCAGCAGTTTTATGACCTCCTAGGTGGGGCATTATGTGCCCCTTTCTCAAAAGGTGTGGTTCTGCTTTCTTGGAAATTCATAGTAAAACTCCCATGGATATTAATGGGTCAGGTCTGCGATCTTCCACAGATTCCAAAGTGTTTAAATTCAATTTAAGTCAATTGGATTTAAACTGTGTGCAAGTCTGCAGCCTTCGCCACTTATGATGTAATAAGAATCTAGTGTGTCAGTTTTTCTCCCCATGGATAGGATACTACTCAAACACAAATAGAAGTCTATACCTGTGGTTGCTGAGGTGTGGAGGAAGTCTCTAGTGACTAATCTGCTGCATCAGAACTGCAGAATCAGAATTGCAAATGTTTCATGTAAAGATATATTTCTTATTCTATCAACACCAGTGGCATAACTACTGGCTTCTGAATCCCTCCCAGTCTCAGCTGGCGGCCTAAAGGTGCCATTTATTTTTATCATAGCCTGAAGCTTTCTATTATAAGAATTCCTTTGCCGAAGTGTTTTGAAATGTAAGCTTAATTATGTGGCTCTCTGGGTAGGTGGGTAAGTTGAGCTCAGAGGTTGTCTTGAAAGCCTGCTGATTCCTTGGCAAAAGCTTGCTAGAACTTCCCTGAAGTTGGAAAGCTGCAGACCCTGATTCCGTATTCAGTATTACTGAAAGATGGGTGGTATCTTCGACTTTCTGAAAGGTTGACAGGCAGAAATTTAGTTCCTTTTCCACATGCACAGCCAAGAGAAAATATCATTTTCTTTTCTTTTCTTTTCTTTTCTTTTCTTTTCTTTTTTTCTTTTTTTGGCTTTCACTCCAGCCAGTTGACTAAGGAATATTGACTTGCCTCCGTGACTGGAAGGGATTTAAAAACTGGCCTGCCGCTTCCCCAACCCTCCCCCTGCGGGGTTCTGGAGAATCGGTGCACCAGTTTTAATATCCCTTCCAGTCAATGAGGCAGACTTGCCTACATGACTGGAAAGGATTTAAAAACTGGCATGCTGCTTTCTCAACCCCCCAACCCCGTGGGGGCTCTGGCAAAGCTATTTTGCTATTTGCATCCTTATACCTAATTCTGTAATAAATGAAATGGTGTCTCCCAGAGGCTAACAGTCTGTGCAGTCTGTTTTGCAGCCCTGGACCAAGCTCAGCACCACCAAAAATCAAACTCACGTGGTCCATGGTGCAGGTCCTGGATGCCTTAAAGAAGGCACGCCACAAAGAGACTTCCCTCCTTAGCCACTTGCCCGCACTCCGCCCACCCACCTGCCCCAGTGGTAATGAGAATGAGAGTAGCTGGTCACTCTGGGGCCGGATGGGGATTTTTTACCATCACTCTTATTGACCACTGGGTGGTGGTGAGTTTCCGCCCATCCCATTCTCATTATTGGGTGGTAGGTAGGTCCACAACTTTAATATGGTAGTGTAAAGGGTTCTGATAGGTGAGTTCATATCCTGGTTACATTAAAGAAAAGGAGCAGCCTTTAATATAATGTTAGATAATTTAGGTTAAGGAAAATAGAACTTATAATAAGAAAATTTTTTATGGCTGCCAGCGGGAAAAGTAGTCTCTCGAAAGAAGTTATGATACTGTTTAACATCATCTAGGACATTAAGCAGGGAAGAACTCACCTAATTTTTTGGCCTTAAGGCAAGTTCATTTAAAACAAAGTATTTTCACTACGGTAGGCCCTCTTTGAAATTTTACGGCATAACAGATGCTTAAATCAGTTTAAATAATTTAAAACTCAACCATTTTCTGTCGTGTATTTATTTCGGGACTTGGGGTGCAAAGTATGACCATAACTCTTGACCCAATGTAGATCAGGTGGTGGGTCATCTGATCCCAGGTCATTTATGAAGGCTAGTTTCTCTGTGAGAGAGAATCCCAAGCTATTACTGGAGTATGGAGTATTAGTCCTCCAAGTTTACTAATGAACGATCAGTGTTTGATATGTAGGTGTGTCATCCCACACAATAACAGGTGTTAAGAGGATTGCATTGGATAATGGTTTTCCCACTGATGTTCCTGTTTAAATTTCTCAGGGAAAAGGAGGCAGAAGACAACACAGTTCTTTTTACCTTTAAGAGTTGCTTGGAAACAGAGACTTAAGCAGGTGCAGCTTTTAATGCAAGCAACACCTGCGGGTCTAGCCTCCAGGCAAGTATTAAAGATACATTAGGCCTTTACTATTTGCTTTTGTCTTGTCACCATGGGAAGAAGTAATAATGTGTTTGAATTGGACCCTATATGTTTCCTATACACTCATGCTTGCTGGAGTATTGTTTATAGAATGACCAAAGACAATATGAAAGCTGTTTCACAGGTAACTGGCCCATATATAGAATAACTTTAGTGACCGTAATACAGTTTTCAGCAGTTGCTTTGTGTGTGTATAATATTGCTGTCTTGTTGCCTTTTTCTTTGTCTTCAGAAGGTGGTGGTGGTTCTTGTTTTGTTCTTAAAAGAAGTATTAAAATATTCTGTAAATAAATGTAATGAGATATTTTTCTTTTTAACGCCAGGTTTTACATTCTGTTTTACATATCCAGCCAGTTCCCCAGGATCAATATGCCTGCTTTTCCTGAATGAGCTGCTTTGCTGGGACTCCATTTGCAAGGAGCATATGTCTTGTGCACATGAAATTTGCATGTGTTTGTAAAAAGAAAAGAGAGAGAAAGCACTTTCTGTGTTTCTAGAAGAAAATAACTAATCCCAAAGGAGAATGTTGTTTAAAGGGAAAGGGAGGGGGAGAAGGAAGTGGAAAATCAGTCAAGGGGGGAATCTCCACTAGGAAGGATGTGACAATGTTCTACTTTAATTTATAAGCTTGAAAATTTGTTAAAAGGAGGGTGGTAGTGTCGAAGACAGGGTAAGGGAAAAGTGAGTATTTGGATTAATTGGTTCCTTTAAAATTAACTCTCTACTCCCTGAAGAACATAATGAAAGAGGCTTATTTAACAGCATGTGCCCATATACTTATGAAATCTTGGACAAAGTGTTACTTGGGTGCATTTATTTATTTATTTAGAATATTTTGACCCCCACCTTTCTCCTTGGAAAAGGACCCAAGATGGTCCTTATACTTAGAAACCTAAGAATATGGAGAACAAGGGAGATAACACGAATAACATGTAGCAGGGATGTGCTTTAGCAAAACCAAAACTGAGCCAGTGCAACTGCAGCTCTCAAAGCTCTCAGAAGAAGTGATGCTGGACCTCAGCCAAAGCTTGGTGCAAAATTCACAGAGGTGTGTGTGTGTGTGTGTGTGTGTGTGTGTGTGTGTGTGTGTGTGTGTGTGTGAGAGAGAGAGAGAGAGAGAGAGAGAGAGAGAGAGGAGTGGGAGAATGCTAAAGAAATGAGAATTTTTATATTATACTGGGAAATGGCCAGGGTCAAGAATACAGGAACAAGAAAGTGTTGAATGACTGAGAGGGTCCATATTCTAAACCTTTTTTTCCCCCAGAGGCTTTCAACCATTGTAGTTTGGAAGCAGCAAATTAACAGAGATAAAAATCATGAACCCTCTTTCATTCTGCTTTGTTTTGTAGAAAGAGACATTGGAGGAGATAGAAGCTGGCTGAGAGGTGATACTTGTTGGTAACTAGTGATATTCTGTGGAACTAAAGAGAGAGCAAAGCATTTGAGAAAGGCTGATGCAAAACAAAAGGAAGGAGGACAAAAATGAGGTTTTAAGTTGGGCATTTCCCCAACACTTCTACGCTTCACTGTTAAAAAGTCTTTACATTACCAGAAGTAGGACATGGATAGACTGGGAAACTTGCAGTGAATCAGTTTGTATTTAAAAGACTTTTAGCTTCAGTGCGATCATTATCATACACTTGAGTTATTATTGCATTCACACAAAAGACATTTCTTCTCCCACAAAAGGGATCCAGGTAGCACTTAAGATATCTCCAGGTTCATTCATATGGAAGATGACTGAAAATTGGTTCAAGAAACATCAAATTAAGATATGCAGACAGCACCATATTACTAGCAGAAAATAGCAATGACGTGGAATTACTTCTGGTGAAAAAATAAAATGCAAAAGCATGGCTATAGCACAGTGATGGCGAACCTTTTAGAGACCGAGTGCCCAAACTGCGATTCAGAACCCACTAATTTTTCGCAAAGTGCCAATACAGCAATTTAACTTGAATACAAGTGACTGTGAAGGGGTGATGTTGGGTGCCCACAGAAAGGGCTCCGAGTGCCACCTTTGGCACCTGTGCCATAGGTTCACCAACACTGCTATAGCACAACATTAAAAAGACTGCCTTGAGCCTGGACTACACTTGTGTTGACTAAGTCTGAGAGAGACATGGATTTATCATAAATCCTTACCATTCTTGCTCTTCTTGTTCTCCCCTTTTTTCTTTCTTTCTTTTCCTCCGATTAATATCAGTTGGCACAGTAACTGTCCTGGTACATGTCAGATTGGCCAGCACAAATGCGGTAATGTTGGCCCAAGAGGCTTCTGGCCATTTCCAGACCTGTTACAGCTTAGGTACCTTGGAATCTGGACTGTATATCATGTACATTTCATTTACTCCTTGGTTCTACTCTGGTTAAGACTACCAATTGAATTCAGGGCAATAAACTTTTGGAGACTCCTTTGGATTTTTTTTTTACGAATTTATGATTTAAAGCTATGTTTCTACTGGGTTACAAAATTGGTGGACAGTCGAAACAAGTGGGCCTAATGTAGCATTGAATAAATAAATATGTGGTACTATACTATATGGATACATCTGTAGATTTAAAACGATGCTGTGTATACTCTCTCTGTGCATGTTAGTAGAATCCAAAGCATTCCATTGATTTCATTGGTCTTTCAAGCTGGTTGATTAAATTTTGAATATCACCATCTGTTCCCATTAACTCTTTATCGATCTTGATTGGTCTTCTATATAGATTCAAAATACCAATGCTGGAAGATCAATGCATCACTTTCTTCTTTATGTTATGCAGGCGCTGCAAGATTTCTTTGCCACAGATGATCCAATTATCCCATAGTAAAAAGTAAACTGCAGTAATATTTGAATACCACCAAGTACTATATTCAGCAGTTTATGTCTACACACGGAGGTTATCCCATGGAAATGATAACTATGCCTGTTGCAGGAGCCCACGCAGCACTTTCCTGTCAGTATAATCTACAACCACTCTATGAACCATGTGTTCCTTTTGACCTTTCCCTTTATCTGCCCTTTTTTCATTTTGAAAAAAAAAGTGACAAGTGATCAACACTGAATTCATATGGCAGATTAAGCCTGTTTCTCTCCCCACACCTCCCCCCCCCGCTATCGTTGTTATTAGCATTGTGGGCTAAATTGTAATGAAGCCAGTCCATCTCTTTCGCAAACAAACATACAAGCAAAAAAAACCACCCCGAAACGTTTTAAGACTTTTAAGACTAATAAATTTGTTTCATTGTGAACTTTTCTGGATTACAATCTCTTTCCTCCGACACCTGAGGATGTGATTGCAACCCACAAATATTTACAATGAATTTAATGGGTTAAATTAATGAGGCGCGACCCAACATTTGTTTTTTGTTTTGCTCAAACTCAATTTAGTAATACAGCACAGAGATAAAGTTCTTAAATTTGGGTATCTTAAAAATGTGAAGTGTATATACATCCCATGTAGAATGATATACTACTTACTCAGACAAACACTTACTCTCCAGAAGAATTCAACTGTTGTTTTTAAAACTGAACAGATGGGACACATGAGTCTGAACAAATCCAGAATACCACAGTTCTGAAAGTTATGTTTATTACTGGTTTCATATAATGTCTTGAAACTGAAGCAGCTCTTTATTCGTTCTTCTGTACCTTGATACAAAGCAGCTCTGGTTTCCAAGATACTCTTCCAGGTACTAGCTTTCACCATTTCTGTAATTCATATTTGAGAATACAAGATATTCTATGGGGGAGATCAGATGCCTCTGGTCCTTTCTAGGCAGGGGTCTCTTGCCGTGGAAACCCTGGCATAAGGAATGTGCTCCTCCAGTTGCGGCTGCTCTCTTCACTGGGAGGTACTAAGATTTGGACAATATCTTTTAGAATACCAAGTCCAGAAATAAAGTAGTATTGTACTGATCAAGTTTGCATCCTGCCCCTACCAGGTCCTCAGCCACCTTTTACCTCTCACCTGTTTTCTAAGCTGCAATATACTCCAAGAATATTGAGTGACGTTCACAGCTTGTGACAAAGCTCTCTTCTGCTGAAATGATCAGCCTTTGCTCCTAAGGTGTATGGGTTTTCTTGGGTGAGATTTCTGCTGACTGTTATTCCTTCAATCCCTTGAGAAGTTTCATGCATTAGAGGAAAAGGGGGGAAGATAACAGGATGTATTTTGTGTCTGAACAGGTGGTTTTTGTTGTGTGTTTATATGCCATCTTTCTGTTGTAAGAGACAATAATTTGTCTGGAACAACTGAGCACCTGAACCATTTGTCCTTGCCCTCATATACACCATAATCTCTGTGTGAGAACTGGCATCGCACAAAAGAGAAGAGAATGACCTCTTGAGCTTCCAATCCTCTGTTCTACTGACAAGTTATCTGTTAACCTGTAGTACACTGCTTTCAGAGATATTTCACCTAGATTGCAGCTGACCTAAAAAAAAAACAGATTAGTGTTTAAGGTCACCACCTTTTAAAAACAATGCACTATATCTTCCCATCTACAGTGGACCCTCTGTACATCTGTACAAAATAAAAAAAATCTGGAGATAGGGGAAATTTGCTTAACAGAATCCCCTCCCCCAAGCCCCACACATCAGCTGATCGGCACTGCCTTTGGTGGGGAAAATGTTTACAAAGCCCAGCCTTTCCCCCACCTGATTGGGCGAGAGGAAAGGATGGACTTTTTAAACTTTTTCCCCACCAAAGCCAACATTGATCAGCTGGCGTGCGTGGCTTTGGCAGGGGAAACAAGTTGGACAAGCAGTACTCAACAAAAAAGTTGCACAAGCAACACACACACACACACACACACACACACACACACACACACACACACACACACACACACACACAGAGAGAGAGAGAGAGAGAGAGAGAGAGTACACATATACATTGTTTAAGAATGAAAAATGAAAAAAATGAAAAATGAAACTTTTTTAAAAAAAAGTTTTAAATGAAACAAAACAAAACAATATTTTAGTGTTTTGTGCCCACCCCTATTTATAATCTGTTAACCATGTAGGTAAAAACAATAATGATTGTGGTAGGATGTGTAGCATCAACTCAAGTACAAATTGCTGCGTATTGAGGATTTCAACTTTTCCCAGCTATGTTTTTTTCAGTTTGCTATCCTGTCAGCTTTTGTTTGTCTTATGGCGAGAAATTTTGGGTAGCAACAATATTATATATTTGTTTTCCACACACACACACAAATTGAAGATGTGCAAATGAATTAAATGCTTAAACTTGCCAAATGTGTAAGAGAAAAAGATAAACCCTACTATGTAAGGCTCAGTCTCATCTCCTATTACCTCATGGTACTTCATTTTTCTAAACGACAGACGTCAGTAATCACAGATCTCTGATACAATATTTACTTTGATTCTTAGGCTATTATTTTACCACCACATACAACTTAGAGATAATAATGCTGTCTTTATTATCTCTTAATTCACACAAGAATTAATGGGATGATTATTGTGAATCCCTCTGAGCGCCTTGGAAAAAGAAACACCATATTTATGCTTAATGCATTCATTGTCTCTATTACCATAATCAAGAATGCAGAAATCTCAACACCATTCCATCTGAATGCATCCTACAATGTTGGCCACAGTGCACAATTATCACTGCCACAAATGTCATTCTGAAGTGTGGGCCTCCTGCATGTACATTTGATTTTCACTAGAATCACAAACGTACAAAATCAACTGTGGCTGAAGTTACAGCTTTGTCTAGTTTGTGCTTAAAACATCACTGACCTCTACCACACTTTAGATTTGAAACTCCTTTTCCTTAAAGACAAATGGCCTTAAAAATCACTGTCTGCTTTTCAAATAGCTTTTTCTGAAGAGCCCTCTTGGCCGTGCCCATTTTTGACCACTGTGTCAGTTTTTCTTGCGACGACCACTGGGGGTTCCTGCACCCCCTCTTAAAGCGACTTAGTTGTATTGGTGGACATACTACGCTGCCTTTTTTTGTTTCCTGCCTTTTTCTGCCATTTCCCTGTCATAGTTTAAAGCGGTTCAGCCAAGTGTGAACGGGGAAGCTGATTGCTAAGCAACTGCTGAAGTGTGGACTGCCAAACCGCTGTAGCGACCACATGACTGTGGGAGGAGATAAGGCAATGCAAAATAAAAGCAGCTGCTCAAGGAAGTGCGGTAGCAGCCACTGTGTGACAAGTCACAGTTTCTGCCACTCTACAGATAGAGAACAAAGACTGAACAATAGCGGCCCGGTCTCACACATCGATAGTGCCTAGAATAAAGATGGATTTGAACATAAACATTTCTGCCCAATAATTATTCAGTCTGATCATCAGACCCTGAACTCACTCCCTCCCTCCCTCCCTTCTTTTCATACTGAGGATGGTTGACTGTGTGTAATCCAATAATTCTCTGGGTTTGACATTCTGTCTTGGGAGAGCAGCACCTGCTTGCAGTGCAAAGCACAGCCTATCAGGGATAGAGACCCTGACAACATGACAGGCTTTTAGCAGTTAATAAAGCCTGGGTCCACAGCTTGCATTATGAAAGTTCCAAGAGAACAGAAGATGTTTTCCAGCTTTCACATCTCCTATAATAATACATCAGGATCAAAGATGTGCACCTCACTGAAAACCAGCAAGGCCCTAACAAGCCAATTGAAGACAATTTAGTAATAGCAGACTTTGAAAAATCCTTGTTTATCTTTGTTATGAAGGAAGAGATGTGATAAGTACAGAAAGAGCTGAGAAAACCTTCATTATTTTAGGCTTTTATGAGGGCAATGGTGGACCAGAGGTAAGAAAGAAAAAACATCTTTAGGGAATTTCAGCAAAGATGTGTTTTGAACTAGCTTATTCCCTGTAGTACATGTGTCTTCCAACTCCCTATTGTAATTCATGTGATAATTTGTATGTGTGCATCTATATGTATAAAGGCCTATGAAGGTATATTGAAGACAAGGGGGCATCAACCAGGCTTGTCCTGGGAGGGGCTTCTTTGTCCGCTCACCCGATAGAGACACGCTGGCCAGCTGCCAGGCTGGCCAATTGGGCATTGCCAGCACAGCTGGCAAGATTGGCCAGCAGCTGACCACTGGGTCAGCTGACCACCAAAAATAGCCACTAGGTAAGGGGCCAGCAGCACATCATTGCGGTCTTTGTCTCCAGGCCACAGAACACAAGAAGGTCTCACCAAATTATGAAAGTTAGAGTTGTTGTTTTATACCCTAGAGGAAATTTTAATCACTTTGGGGCACAAAATAAACAATATTATATTTGTGATCAATTTAAACCTGACAGATGTCACATTTTTCCCCTTCCTCTAATAGGTTCCCAACTGAAAGACTCCTGTTCTTGGCATTCTTGCAATAGGTTAAAATAATTGTGGAGTTAAGGAAAGTCAATGAGCCTTTTAAAAGTTTTGGAATATGAGGTGAACCTATTAAGTGTGAGTCTATGCAATTTTTGCAGGGTGACCTACTTAAACTCAGAGTTTTTTTTTTTTTAAAAAAAACCCTTTCTAGTAGAAAACAGAATTCTGTAGTAGTTCAGCCTTTATCGGAAATCTCATCTATTGCTTTTAGATTTTCCCTGCCAGCTCTGTTAGATTCTACCAACTTATAGAAACAAAAGTCCTTTCCAGTTCATGTCCTCCCGAAATAGGCTGCTGCTTAAATTCCTTCATAATTCAACTTCAACCCTATCTAGGTCTATGAGGAAGGCCCCCGGACTTTAAAGAAAAACACATAAACACCCCTCTCTCTGGTATTGCTATGGCATTCTGAGGACTGGGGTGGACAGGGGCTGCTGTTCCTTTCAAGGAGCCATGGCAGAACTCATTACTGACGAGGAAGGTCAGGTCAGTTCATCCTAAGATGTCAAAGGCAGATAAAGTGTTTTCTATGAGTTAACTAGATGAATATCTTGGAGCTGCTGTAGAGCAAAGAACACTGAATAAATTTGCATCCTGATTCAAAGTTAGCGGGCAATTCAGTCTTTAAAAGCAAAGGGATTTCCAATCCTTTCTCTCTACAAGAAACCTCTGCAACATGAAATGGATGTGTGGGTGTATGTGTGAAATGATATTTCCTTTTCTGAACTGCTTCATGGTAGGAATGGACTGAAATGCCCATACCGCTTCAGAGGGGATCAGAAAGGGGAATAAATTCTTTAATTCATTTCATTAAAAAAAATTTTGGGGTTGTGAACCCTTCTGCACATGGAGTATTTTCAAGGATATAAAGACAGTGTGAAATAATACATACTTCATGTTCCATCCTGTTTCCTGCATTTACTTACTTACTTACTTACTTACTTACTTACGTACTTACTTACTTACTTACTTACTTACTTACTTACTTACTTACTTACTTATTAACCACACTGGCTTTCCCAGTGGGAACTCTGGGTGGTGAACAGGCTAGTAAATAAGAAAGAAAAAATACAAAGTACAAAAAAACAACACCACATTTCTAACACAGCAAGATGATTAAGATAAGCATGGTAGACAAAAGTGCAATGTAGATGGCTATGCTCTTGATCTTTTATAGGTTTCATATCATTCCTGTTTGATAGCTCTTATTAACATTAACATTTCAGCATCGCCAAAGCAGTCATCACATTTGCAGACTGCTTACATTAGATTGCTCACTAACACAAAACATACACTGTAGAACTTTGATAAGAAACACAAAGCAACATCCACTGCTTGCCCAACTGAGCAATCAGTTATGTAGAAAGTCACCAGAATATACAGTGGACCAGGCTCAGAATTCGATATTGTTGGCAGGATTTCATGCTGGCGTCTCATAGCTCTGTTCTTCTTTCATGGTAAGAATGAAGCCAAGGGTTCTTGTTCTTGAAGAGCTAAACCTGTCCTCATAGCCAGCTCTCCACAATCTCACCTTCCCACACTGACTTGAAAGACAATCTTAGCAAGAAAGGACCCAATTGTGTAAGGAGTGA
Organism: Phrynocephalus versicolor; assembly: GCA_023846285.1. NCBI lineage: Eukaryota > Metazoa > Chordata > Lepidosauria > Squamata > Agamidae > Phrynocephalus > Phrynocephalus versicolor. The sequence goes on along the minus strand of JAHTLZ010003547.1, from coordinate 13,102,087 downwards.
GACCCTGTGGGAACCTTTGGGTCCTGTTTCACAGCTTCCTGAATTATATGTGCAAGAAAAAAAAAGCTTACTTTGATATCAAGATGCTGTTTTCATTCTTTCTCTCAACCATATGTGTGGGAATAGCTGAAAATATAAATCAAGTTACTAATATTTATTTATTTATTTATTTATTTATTTATTTATTTATTTATTTATTTATTTATTTATTTATTTATTCTCCTTTGTAGAAAGCAGGCTAAAATAAAATACTGTGTGTTTTTTTCTCTGTACACAGAAACTCAGCCTTACCTTTTTAGAAAGACATCAGGCCCATGGATTTGTAATAAGGTTTTAAATTCTTTCTTCATTTAATAGCTGAGACTGCAAGACTATGTGTTACCTGGCAGTAAGCCTCACTGGAGGCTGTCTGTGAATTCAGTCTAAGCTTAATTGACAGGGTTGTCTGAACATTCATATTAGAGTTAGCTACTAAACTAGCAGCATTGTCTTTGTCTTTGTTTTGTGTCTTTTGCCATCCAATATAGAAGGTAAGGACCCACAATAAAGCTAAGTTTACAGGAAGATGGGAGGGCCATGGAGATGGTAACTATTGAGCTCATGCTGGGTAGGGGAAGGTATGGGGGTGCGGGTGGAACATGCCTGCATAGGAGAAGATAGGTTAGATATCTTACATCTAGAAGGTATGAGGTGACCATATCAGCAAGCCCACAAGCCACACAGTGCTGTTGTTGAATACCAGGTCGGCACAAAATAAGACCACCCTCATCCATGATGTCACTCTGGGTAGGATGCTGACCTGGTATGTATTACTGAGACCTGGGTTGGAGAGGAAGGTGGGGTTTCCTCTCTCCCAGCTATGCCCGCCTGGGTACTCAGTCCAGCACAAGTGTCACCTGGAGGGTCGGTTTTCTTCTTGACCAGGCTTCCTGTCTTTTTGGGAGGAGGTCTGGAGGGCCTGTATTATGTGTTGGGCTCACAAGACAGATTGGGGATTCTGTTGCCCACCCTGCTGCATTCCAACAGTCTCCCTGCTTGAGCTGACGAAGGTGGTCTTGGACCTGGTGTTGGACCCAGACTGTTGGTGCTGGAGGACCTCAACATCCATGCTGAGGCTGCCTTGACTGGGGTGGCTCAGGACTTCATGGCCGCCGTCGCAACTATGGGGCTCTCTCAACATGTCATCGGCCCAATACATGAAAAAGGTCATGCTCTGGATCTGGTATTCTCAACAGGAATGGAGGATGGTGGTTCAGATATGTGTGGGGGGTTGACTTTGATTCCATTGTCATGGTCAGACCACTTCCTGGTCAAGTTTAGACTATTAGCTGCTTCAATCCTCTGCAAGGGTGGGGGATCCATTAAGATGATCCACCCTCAGAGATTAATGGATCTGATCGATTCTTGAGAGCTCTGGGGGATTATCCATCTGATATGGAGGGCAGGTGGAGAAATCCGATTATCCATCTGATATGGTCAGTGCTCCTGTCAAAGCTCAGGTCATCCTATGGAATAGGGAGATGACCCAGGCAGTTGACATAATCGTGCCTAAGCACCCTCTCCCTATATGCAGAGCCCAAATGGCTCCTTGGTATACATCTGAGCTGCGAGCGATGAAGCGAGAGGGGAAATGGCTGGAGGGCAGGTGGAGAAAATATTGCTGTGAGTCTGCTTGAAGTCAGCTTAGTGTGCTATTAGTGGGTGCTTTTCCAGACAGGTTAGAGGGCCATATTCCTGTTCTGGATGGGGTTGCACTCCTCCTAAGGGACAGGGTCTGCAGCTTGGGGGTGCTCCTGGACCCCAATCTAACTCTGGAAGCCCAGGTGGACTCAGTGGTCAGGGGTGCATTTCTACAGCTGTGGAAAATATAGCAGCTACGCCCCTACCTGGACGAATGGAGCTTCATGACAGTTACTCATGCACTGTTAACATCCTGTATTGATTACTGCAATGTGCTCTATGTTGGGCAGCCTTTGAAGATGATTCAGTGATTGCAAACTGGTTCAGAATTGTGCAGCCTGGCTGGTGAGTGGTGGGGCTGCCAGGGATCACACCACACTGTAACCTGCATTGGTTACCAGTTGTTGTCTGAGCCCAATTTGAAGTGCTTGTTTTGACATATAAAGCCCTAAATGGCTTAGTACCTAGATACCTGAAGGACCATCTCCTTCCATATGAACCTACCCAGCAAGTAACATCTAGCCAGGGAGCCCTCCTGAAAGAGCCATCCCTTTCCCTCACTACCTATTTCCTAATATCTCTCCAGGATAGTTGGTATATCTAAACCAAATTACACGTGTAATTTCCTGACAGAAATGCCTACAATAATGAGAACTTGGTATGATATTGAATGACCAAACTAGCTACTTCCATAAAGTTTTTTTTTTCTGTATCACATGCGAATTATGGCATTGAATTACCAATCCTTGTCATTCTTTCCTATGGCCCTGTAGTCCAAGATGTTATGTAGTTGCTGTTGTTGTTGGTGTGTGTGTGTGTGTGTTTCTCAGTGTGTTCTGATAGTTAAGTAACTCGGTGCTGAATATTTTATCTTTAATGAAGTGAAACCATTGCATGGGTTGTAAGAAGCATTTGCTTGCAATTGCTTGAATTAGACTAATAACTTTTAAAAAATCATAGGCTACAGGCCTTCAAAGTGAATTGTGCTTCTAAAATGCTTTTTAAAAAAATACATATATAAAGGTAGCTTTTTGGAGGGCTGAACGGCTCAGAGAGATGGTAATGGGGTATGGAGTGGTTCATTTAAAGGTTGCTGGTTTCATTTTGGCACAGGTTCAGCCCTAGAGACTGAACATCATCACTTTTAGATCATTGCTTAGTGGGTTTGGTGAAACAAGTCAATTGTTTCAGTTCAGTTCCCTGCAAGTATCCACATCTCACAAGAATGTCATCACTACATTTAAGCAGCCACCATAACTGCTCAATGACAGTATATCCAGCAAGGTTGCCCTTGATATTTGTATTAAAAGACCACAGTGTTCAAAGGTGCTACAAGAACCACCATCTGGAATCTTCAATTGTTAGAAGAAATTCATGTCTGCATGAAGTTTAGTGGAAGTGTGTCATATGAATCTGTACCACATATGATGACATATTTGTATGTCATTTTTAAAAAAGAATAATTCAACAACTATTACCTATTAACAATGTTCCTATTACCACTACTTGATATCATACCCCTGTTGAGTGGGGATCTACCCCTTGTTCAAACAACACCATTCCCCAACATACAAACATGGTTCCAAAGTGGGTGAAAGTAGTCATGTGTTTGCGTGGAGGAGGAGGAGGAATGCTGCGTGCAAGGGTGCAAGGCACTGTATGCTCACATAGGTGTACATCTTAGAGAAAACCTTGCCTATTACTATGTTAGCTTATTGCACACAACAAATGGGGATCCCAATGTCTTTTGTGAGCATGAATTGAAAGATTAGGAAAAGGAGCCTTTGGGGCTATCTTTATACTCACTGGGGAAAGTATGAAAAAGTGAAATATTATTAAGATTCTAATTCTACTTTTTAACAGCAACAAAACATATATTCTTAAGAAGACTGGAACATTGGTGCAGAATAAAATAAAATGTATGGCATTTCTAAAATACCATACATTCTAAAAGCACAACTCCAGTGAATTCCAACAACAACAAAAAGACGGGAAGCAGCTAAAAAGACCAGCGTAAAAACTCAGGAAGGACCTAAAAACAACACACACAC
>JAHTLZ010003547.1:13085071-13098346 GCA_023846285.1 Phrynocephalus versicolor | reverse complement strand
TTTTTTTAATCAGGTAAACTCACTGGTAGACAGAGGGAATGCCTTAGATATAATATACCTTGACTTCAGCAAAGCTTTTGGCAAAGTTCCCCATGATATCCTGATTAGCAAGCTAACTAGTGTGGGCTAGATAAAACAAGTGTAAGGTGGATACACAATTGACTACAAACTTATATTCAGGATGGTGATGATTAATGCCTTCTTCTCTAAGTGGGTGGGGGGTAACATTTGGGATACCTTAAGGCTCAGTCCAGGGTCTGGTGTGCTTCAACATTTTTATTAATTACTTGGACGATGAAGCTCAAGGAATGCTTGTCAAATATGTGGATGACATAAAATTTGGTGGAATACCATGGTATTAGAAAGAAACAAAATTTGAAATGGTCTTGATAGGCTGGAGCACTGGGCTGAAATTATCAGGGATAAGTGCAAAACACTGCAACTAGGAAGAAGAAAGGAAACTCACAGTTACAAGATGGAAGACACCTGGTTCCGCAATACTATATGCAAGAAGGATCTTGGGATTCTTGCAGATTATAAACTGAATATGAGCCAACAGTGTGATACGGCCCCAAAAAAAGCAAATGCTAGTTTAGGCTACATTAACAAAAGTATAATTTCCAGATCCCATGAGGTGTCTGTCTCCTCCCTGTTCAGCACTGGTGAGGCCTCACCTTGAGTTATCTGTCCAGTTCTGGACACTGCACTTAAAAACACACATATAAAATTAAACAAGTTCAGAAGACAGTGACAAGGATGATAAGGGGTCTGGAAACCAAGTCTTGTGAGAAAAGACTAAAAGAACTGGGTATGTTTAGCATGGATAAAAGAAAACTGAGGGTCTATATCAATTATGGCGAACCTTTAAGAGACCAAGTGCCCAAACTGCAATTCAAATCCCACTAATTTTTCAAAAATTGGCAATAGTGAAGGGGCAGTGTTGGGTACCCATAGAAAGGGCTCCAAATGCCATAAGTTTGCGAACACTGGTCTATATGATAGCACTTTTCAAATATTTGAAGGGCTGTCATACAGAGGAGGGTCAGGATCTGTTTTCGATCATCCCAGAGTGCAGAATGCACAACAATGGGCTCAAGTTATGAGAATCCAACTTTTGGTTCAATATCAGAAAAAAACTTCCTAACTGTTAGAGCAGTACAGCAGTGGAACCAGTTAGCTCAAGAGGTAGTGAATAGAGATGGGCACGACTTAGCGGTATTTTCGTTTTCGTTTTCGTTTTTCGTTTTCGTTACGGAAACGAAACGAAAACGAAAATCGGCACCAACCTGGACCGAAAACGGAAACGAAACGACTAATTTCGAGCCAATTTTCGTTTTTCGTTACTGGAAAAGCACTCAATTGAGCTAAATGGGGAGAAACGAAAAATTTTTCATTTTCGTTTTCGTTTTTCGTTTTCGTTACGTAATGAAACGAAAACGAAAAATTTTGAAATTAGCCCACGAAAACGGAAACGAAACGACTCAGACCCTAGCCGAAAACGAAAACGAAAACGAAACTTTTTTTCTGAGTCGTGCCCATCTCTAGTAGTGAACACTGTAACACCGGAAGATGCGAGAGAACATTGTATGCCTCCAGTATCTCTTGAGATCTTCTTTGATTTGGATTCCTGGATTAATTAGGGAGTTGGACTTGATGGCTGTGTAAGCCTCTTCCAATGTCACTATTTTATGAATCCTAGGCAACTTGTGGCTGCCCAGATGTAGTTGGACTGCAGCTCCCCTAAGCCTAACTAAGCATATCTAGTAGTAGGATGGTATAAGTTTTCAGTATCATATGGAGGGCCAATAGTGGCACATCTTTTCTTTACTTATTGCAGTACCAAAATTATTTCTGTCGCAATATTCTTATTTGCTATGGAATGAAAGGAACGTCAGGTATCTGCACAGTTGTTACCCATGGTGGTAAAAAAGAGCAAAAGAGTCAATGTCTTCGGATGTTGTTATACCAGTGTGGAAGCATTTGCTGGAGAAAATGGAAGGGAAGATCTTAGGTCCTTAGAATCAGCCACTGTCTTGTCCAAAGTGGGTGTGGTAAAGTTTCCCTTTCACCAACCTGCTGGTCCCCAAAAAGATATTTTTCTTTATGCACATTTTATTTAAGGTTGCATTTAAATAGAGCCGTGTTTAAATCTTGTGGTATCGTTGTTCAGCGAGGATGAAAACCACCAAAACTTAAATCAAATTTATTTGAAAATAAATTATGGATTGTGCTTAGGTTATTTATGATAGGATGTGCATGTGGTGTAAGTGCTCTGAAGTGTGTGATCACTTTCCTTAATGATTTGATAGTCAGCAGTATAGTTCAGCCCATATTTTGAAGAGACACTTCGAGCAAGAAACCCTAAACTCTCACAAAAAGACTTGGTTTTATAACAGAGTTACTTTTCTGTGACTCAGTATATGTGCCTGTAAGAAGGGATATAAAGTAATTACTGTTTTTATTGAATCTTAAGAGTTCTTATTCCCTAAGTATAAATCCTTGTGACTTGTCAGCTTTGGGAGAATATATGTTAATTTTTTTAAAAGGAAAAGGAAAAAAACTTCCCCTTGATGACATCATATGAATATGGCTAATAGAAGAAGAAATTTGTTCTGACTATATTCAATTTAGGAAGATGTGTTCCACTTATTTATGGTTTTGACTTCCATACTCCCCCTAGTGCTTGGAAAACTGTGAGACGTTCCCAACGTAATTATGAAAAGAATCCTTTGTCTCTCCCACTGAGCTGGATACTCATGTTATCAACCTTGGAAGGATGGAACCTTGAGTCATCCTTGAACTACCAGTTGCTACAGTCACACCCCGCCATTTCACGGTTCAGGTACTGCGGTCCTGGTTCAACTACATTGCAGGATCTGCACCACAGGGGGGACAATTGGGTCACTCCGTGCCACCCTCCCGCACCTCTGAGAAGTCTTGGGGCCATGCGGGGTGCGGCGGGAGGGGCACAATCTCCATTGAAATGCATTGAGTCAATGGATTTCAATGGAAAATTTTCCCCATTGGAAAGCATTGAGCCAGTGTTTTCCAATAGGGAAAATTTTCTCCATTGAAATGCATTGACAATGCAGAGGGCAGGGCTAGAACTGGGCATCTGCTCACAATTTCAAATGAAAGCCACCATGGTTATATTGCCTTCCTCTCCCTCATTGAGTTTGTGTTGTAGATTTGCAGTCATTTACTTGATGAGTGTGCTGACTGAGGATAATTTCTTGCTTGGCCAGAGGCTTCAACCTTTTGTGTCGCAGATTGTTAAAACAAATTGTTGTGTTATTGCATGGGTTAATGGTCTTATTGCAACTTTTTTACACCACTGCCACCATGCCTTTAAACTCCCCTTCCCCCGGCAGTATTTGTGTTAAAGGATAAGTTAACATCTGTCAAACGGTGTCAACAAGAAGGTCTAAGACGGTGCTTATTGAATTGGAAGACAATGACTCGGTAATCCAAAAACACATTAAGATGCATATATTGGGATAAATACCATGTGACCACAAAACACAATAGGAATGCAATGAAAAATTGTGTAACCAAAGGGGGACATTTTCATGGTCTGACTTTGGCCTAAGACTTTTCTTCTCCTAGAGCTGGAAGGGGATTATATACTAAATCTTGGTCGTTTGCTTCATGTAGACTATTCAGGAGGAAATCAGCAAACCACATCCTTTCAAAATGTCTATGAAAGCACTTGTTTAACCACAGGATTCAAACAAACTGCTGCTTTTTAAATCTCCCCACCAACTATATTTTAGTTGTCCTGCTGTTGTATAATACTGTTGCTTCGATATCCAACCCCAACATGAATCTCATCGTGAAAGAACCGTGTGCTCAGCAATACCGCAAAGTAAAATAAACTTAACTTCAAAAATACCTTCTTTTACTTTGAAAAAAAATACTTATATTCATGCCGTTTCACTTTTCTTATTATTTTGGCAAGCTGAGCTTTTTCAAAAGCAAATAGAAGGAACGGAGGTGGTCATATTCACCAGAGACACATGTTGAACATCAGTCCCCAGTCAATTAAGTGCAAAGTTTGCAGATGGCAGGAAAAATGTTTTAGACACAAACATCATTTCCTTCCTAAGTTTCTTCAGGTGTGGATAATTCCATGTACACAAGGGCATATATTTTTCCTTCCCACCCCCCCACCCCCACTCCAAGCCATATATGTATTTCTATAACTGTCTTAAGCTCCAGTGGCAGTCTGGCACATCAGGAGATCAGCCATATCTAAATACTAATCAAAAGCAGCAAGAAGAGATTTTTAAAAACCAGAAAATGAGCAGATCAGGAAATTGCTTGGATTTGCAGGTGTTAACAGTCATCAAAAGGAAGGGAAAGACTGATTAGCTGCAGTCGTGATCATTCCTCTAAACAGAGTTTTAGGCCTTTGCTCACATAAAAAACAGCATAATGTATTCTTTTTGCTTGAATTAGGTCTTATGAAAGCTAACTGTGTCATTTAGCCCATTCTGACAAGGGTTGTCTATGGATAGAAATGGACTTCTGGATGTTAACTGTGCTCTTGGACTGCATTTATATACATGCCACTGGGATGGTGTCACACAGGGAAAACTAGAAAAGTTAGCTTTTTGGATGACAGAATCCTGAAATCAGCAGAGCTGACAATTTGGAAACTGAAAGCCTGCAGCTTTTTCCAGTTTCCACTTGCATCTCTAGCCAGTGGTGTGTTTTGACAGCATGGTGTATGAATTAATTTGAGACATCCCTATGTTCCTGTAGATACTCAGCACTGTCAAAGCTCTAGTAGCATATATATGTTAAAGTTATTTTTATAAATTTCCCTTAGAAAATAACTTTGCTGGCTTCCAGAGATGAAGGACTCCCTTTTGAGTAACTTTAGAAAATACTTCACCTGGCTTGCAGGTCAGTTTCTTGGGGGAGGGGGAGTATATATAGTAGAAACAAGGTAAACTCTTTTTGCATACTCTTTGACATTGGAAAATAATTTTTGATCAACCTTTATACAGGCATGCACAAACCAAGAGCCACCACCCTCTCCATGTGAATTACAAAAGTTGGTGTTCATTCTCTTTATGGACCTCTATATCAGTACAGTGGACCCTTGTATAACAAACAGTTTGTATAACGTAAAACTTGTACAACATAAAAATTCCAGAGAGAGGGGAAATTTGCTTATGGGGCAAATCTGTACAACATGAAAATGGGATCACTCTGTTTTCAATGCATTCATCCTGAAATCTGGTGTGTGTGATGAGAAACAAAAAAGCAGCAATGCTGACTACTGGCTGTATGTGGAGTCTGTAGCTCTCACTCAAGTTTTTGCAGCATGCCTATAATATGTATTAAGAAGGCACCTTGTCAACCAGCCACAATTAAACACAGCAGATTGTGCAAACTTTATGTGAACACCAATAGGAATTTGTCTGTTGTGTGTTACGCAATATAACCTTGAAGTGATTTTATGTGGCGAACTGTGACAGGTAGAAAGGCCTGCATCTGTCAGCAAAGCTAATACAGTTGCCAAGGTAACACTTACAACCTTACTTGGCTTATACTTAAGAAGGTGTTTAAATACTGATCAGAAGAAGGGAAAAGTTTGCATTTTGTCAGGGGATAATTTTCACCCACTGGCTCTTAGATATTGACAAGCAGAGTGGCGGCTAAGGATGTGTGAAAAGTCAGAAGATTCTGGCTAGAAAGTATGCAAGATCAGTCCAAACACTAAGTTAGGTATGTTCTACTATACTGCACCTTGGTGTATCTCCTCTCCTTGAGTGCTGCTCCCCCCCCATTTTCAGCTGAAAAGCAATGGAAAAACTAATCACATTTCCCCCAAAAAACTAAATACACATGGAATAAGTACCTTGATTTTCAGCAGAGTGTTCTCAGAATATTATAGGGCCTGGAAACAGGGCACATAATCCTTATACACCAGGCCTTGGAAGAGAAAATTTATTTCTTTTAACAGTTGCTAGAACACCAGAGAAATCCAGCAGCAGTGTGTATGGGTGTTTGTGTGTGTGTGTGGGGGGGGTTCATAATTATGGCTGGCAAATAGGACCACATGCCCCTGCTCCCAAATAAAGTACATTGGAGGAAGCCATTCCATTGGGGTCATCTCCCAGAGAAAACATATGGGACAAGAAAGCCACAAAGTGCTGGAGCAACCATTCTCAATGTGGAGCATATTGTTTTCCTGCCCCCTCCCCCAGCACAAAGGGGCCACAGATTGGAAATAAGACATTGCATAGCACCTTATGAGGTTTGTTATGCAAGTTGTAGAATTCAGTTTCAGCCTATTTTTCTTTCACATTTTATTTATGTCTGGGTTGGAAATGGGTTGGAAATGATTGATCTAGTAGGGGAAGAGGCTGTAACAAGAGGCAGTTGAAATGATGAAATGCAGGTTTCTCTATTGTATTAGTGTCAGCCAGTCCTTGACAAGATGGAAGTTAAACAAGCTTGTTGGCTGAGGATTGTAGCCAGCAGCCAGCCAACAACCAAACACTGAAATGTGACTTTTCACAGCCCTGTATTTGTCAGCTGAGTTCTTGACCAGTGGAAGAAAGTGAGCTGCATGCTTTTGAGTTTTTTATGAACAGGCCAACTAAGGCTTAAATAGAGGAAGAAGAAACAACACTTCATTTTAAATATGAAAGTGGAGTAAAATAAGAAGTAGAAACTTATTGAAAGGCACATGGAAAGATGTGCTTCATTCAGGGCCGGTGCTAGGGTTTTTTTTTTTGCGCCCTAGGCAAGGGGCGTGGGGTGGTGGGTGGGCATGGCAGGGGGTGAGGCAGGGCGGGGGTGGGCAGGGTGGTGGTGGGTGGTGGGCGGGGGCGGAGTGACAGGGGGCAGCGGATGGCGGTGGCAATGGGTTCAGGGGGCAATGGGCGGGCAGTGATGGGCGGATGGCAACGGGCAGCTGGCGGGCGGTAGGACAGCGACGGGCAGCTGGCAGGCAGGGGGACGGACAGCGGTGGCCAGTGGCAGGGGGCGGCAGGCTGTCCAGCACCCTCTCTCCATTTTGGCGCCCTAGGCAACTGCCTAGTTCACCTTAATGGAAGTGCCGGCCCTGGCTTCATTTCTACTCCTATTAGCACTTTCTTGCACAAGGCACCTACTAGGACTGCTCTCAGCCCCCCTCCAAGTAGCCAGAGAAGTAACATGTGAACCATGCAGCTCCTTGTGGTTATAGGAAAGAAAGAAAGAGGTCAGTGTTCAGGCATGACACAGCATTCCTGACTGCAATGGAAGGTTCAGAATAATGGGGAAATATTTGCTCATTTTGCTAAAAGATTTTAGCATTGAGCTTAAAACAGGACCTGCAGTCTCCTTGTTACAGAAGAAAGGATTACAGGTATATCAAAAGCAATATCATAACTTGTGTCATAGTAACTTCCAGCTCTGAGAAATGTTGCTTTTAAAAAACTAGTAGTAAAGTATGGCATAGGTGACATCAATCTACCCATATTGGGTATCAGATCTGTGGGACAATAAATAGTCCCTATTGTTACATTTTGTCACATTTCTGGGATAAATAAAAGGAAAATATTGTACACATTGCTAGCAGGCCATACTAAATTTCAGTGAAAGCCCAGCAATCTTTGTTTTCCATTGCATAATTGGTGGCACATCTGAATCTACTACATGCATGCACACACAGAGAATCAACTAGTTTTAAGTTTATATGTCCTAGTTTTTATGGTGCCAAACCCAAAGCATATAACATATTTGGACTTAAATATATATATCTATTGACTTCATTTGCAGAGTGGATTTAAAGGCAGACAGTTCAGTACTAGTGGGAGTAAATGCTAGGAAGGTTAATTTTTTTCCCTTCTCCATGTGAAATGACAGAGCTCAAAACTTCCAAAGGGTTTAAGAAATAAGCTAATATTTTAATTGGCTTGTTTTCTCTGTAGCCAAGATTAATAGCTCTGTCAGTGTGGTTGGATGATAAGAAACAGATGAACACATTGTGAAATAATAACTTGCAGGAAATATTATGACAACATTAATTTGTAATTTTAGGGTTCAGTCCTGGTGATTTTTCCTCACATGAGAACTGGCAGTTTTAAATGTCTAATAGGATTAAATTCAAATCCAACATTCTTGCCAACTGCTTAGGCAAGGTGCATTGGAATTTAAAAAAAAAACTACTCTCTTAGTAGCCCATGAAGTTGTTAGGCTCAGTATCTTTCAGAGATATGAGTGCTGCTATGCATTGTTACAACATCATTGTTAATGTGCTCAAGTGTATCAGGATGATTTTTGTTATCTGATGCTTGGCTATTGAGCAGAAATGCATGCTTACTTTTTTGCAATAGAATATTGTACGGAAAAAAAAAGAACCCTGATGCAACCATGTGTGGATTTCATCCGGAATGTTTTATCGTCACTAAACATTTGAACACTAGAAACGTTCAGGTGGAAAACGAAACAGGCCAGCTGTAAGAATGTGACGCTGGAAGCACCTGTCACACTATCCAATGAGGAGAGGAGGTTTAGAAAGTCTTCAGTAAATATCAGAAATATGGGAGAGCAAACTATTAGGCACTTGTGTTATCTTTGGACAAACATGCAACACTGGATGCAATTAGGGAAACTTCGGTAATTTCAGAATGGAAACAGGGTGGAACAAGGAGCTGTTTATCACCCTCAGGATTGAGCAACACCACAACAGGTTCATTTGTAGAGCTGATCAGTGATTGGAACCAAAGAAAAGGTATGCAAAAAAGTGCAGTAATAGCCAACTGAGCTGGAGATACAAAGGAAAAATAGAGTTACAGCTGTAACATTCAGGCTCAAGATCTTCCCTAGGTACTGTAACCATTGAGGAGCTAGGTAGGGCTCTGATTAAGTCACTAGACATTTATAGTCCCTTGCAGCTGCTTCAGCCAGTTCACAGAACGGTAGTCTACAAGAATGACTTACAACATTATTTAGATAGGCTTCTTATGTTTGGTAGTATTATTTGGGTTCAATACCAGGGTAGGAGGCTCATGGTTGACTCAGCCTTCCATCCTTCCAAGGTTAGTAAAATGAGTACCCAGTTTGCTGGTGGGCAATGTGGATAATTAAATTGTAAACTGTCCAGAGAGTGCTTGAAGCACTATGGGGCAGTATATAAGCAGAACACTTTGTTTTTACTCACTCAGCTTAGTTTACTAAGCTTTACTGAAAACATTGCACTAGGATCACACTAGGATTGTGTGTATATGTGAATGTAGAAGAAGAATTGGTATAGAGGCTTTGAAGGTGAAGTCTCACAAAGTGGGTGTTGTGTAGCGTCCCCCAGGTCATAGCAATTTGTGTTTCCCCCATTTGAAGTCTTGAAATTGCAGAAATGCACAGGTGCAAAGTTCAAGAATGGAGGAAGAAATAGGAATTTCTGCTACGGCCAATTTGGACCTGTTATAAAGGTACAGAATAATTTGTGATTCCCAAATCATCTAGTGTGTATTATTGTGACAAGCAAAGATTGGAATGAAGGAGCTGTTCCTTTCATTTGTAGTCACAGATCAATGATAAGCAAACTTGGTTTTGATGGGCCTTTTCAGCAACTGCCCCCAGACTATGGAATGCCCTCCCAAGTGAGACCCGCCTGGCGCTGATGTTGATATTTCGGCGCCACATAAAAACCTTCCTGTTCCAGAAGTTTTTTAACTGATTATTGTGGGTCCTGATGGCAGTTTTAGTGTTGTGTTTTAATATATTGTATTTATTGTATTTACATGTTATTATTGTTCTAATTTTATTGTGATTTTGATGTTTTAATTGTGAGCCACTCAGAAACCTTTGGGGAGTGGGCAGCATACAAGCTATAGAAATAAATAAATAAATAAATAAATAAATAAACTTGCATAATTCTTCCTTCTTATAATAGAAGAGACATGTCTTCTATTGAATGAAGTTTCTATTTGAATGTGTACTATGAAAATGGTTTACAGTTTTATATTTGGGAGCCCTGGGGAACATATGTATTTCTCCTGCACCTAAGGTTAGCAAAGGTATTTGCCTGCTTATGTCTAGGGCTATATTTGTAGGGACAGTAGCATTCAGAGAAGAACCAACCTCTGAAATTGGCAATTCATTTTTTTAGTTACATCATCACTTGTTGAGTACAAAGTTATGAGTGATCTGCAACTCCTTTGCATGAACAACTTTGAGAGGTTCTATGACTGACAAAATGGCCTCTGGTTTTTTAGTGAGAGGAATTGGATAAACCTGATCAGCTGGACATGCAAAGAGAATTATGTTCAGGTAATGTATAAAAGATTATGCATGGAGATGTTCAAAATGGAGCTTATGGCTGTCTCAACCATAAATGTAGACATATAGACTTTTAGACGGGGTGGGGTGACTCATCGGACTAGAGTGCTGAAACAGTCAGCTGCAAAGTTGGCAGCTCAGCGGTTCAAATCCGGGGTGCAACACAGCAGAGTGAGCTTCTGCTGTTAAGCCCAGCTCCTACCAACCTAGCAATTCAAAAGCATGTAAATGCAAGTAGATAAATAGGTACAGCCATAAAAACCAGAAAGGTAAACAGTGTTCCATGCAGCCATGCTAGCCACATGGCCACAAACTTGCACAACACTGGCTCTTCGGCTCAAAAACGGAGATGAGCACTGCCCCAAGTGTCAGACACGAGTAGCACACATATGCGGGGGGGGGGGGCTTTACCTTTAATTTTACCTTACATGTTCATATGAATGCTGGAAGAGGGTTCATCTAAACACAAAATCAGCCCTTCATTTCCTGGATACAGTACCTGTAAAATCTAGACCACCTCTCCTCATTGTTTTGCTGAGTATTTGTTTTAAAAAACCTGCCAAATTCTCTGCAGATGCATGCTGTTCCCATTTGCAGTAACTATTCCACATAGGTTCAAGTATAAAAATCCCAATCTGCTTTGACATTGCAATAAATTTCAATAGGAATTGTAATAATTCAATAATTAAGTACAAAGAAAAAATGGCTGAGAGAGATCCCTCAAGATTTGCCATGGGATTTGTTGGTTGAATTGGGGAAAAATATAGGGGGGAAAATCTCAGAGTGAGGAGAAAATAGGGTGTGTGTTTTCCCCTTGGTGTCGTGTAAAGAGTGAGAAGCTGTAAGATTCCCACAGTCAAAATATTGTTTCTTTATATTTAATATAGTAAGATTACCATAAAATTGTATCCTCTCAGTTGTGTGTGTATAGCCTTATTCAAGCTTTTGCCTGCACATCTGGAAGGCTATAGTGGATAGGCACATAAAGCATGTAGGACTCACTATCCCCCATGCTTGACTACCTTGAGATATTTCTAGATTCAGTCAGAAGATATGGGAAGGTCTGTGCGCACTTGACCAAATGTATGTTCAGAGCACCTGCAGTTAGAAGCGCTAATGAGAAAGGGGGATGAATCAGAAAAATGGTGATTCATTTTGATACGTGATTTGTCAAGGTCAATAAATCACAAACATGAATTTATGATTTCCCCCCTGATTCAACAAATGAATTCATACATTCATTTTTTTTTTTACTTTAAACCCTTATAAAATACCATCAGAGGCACAGAGAGATCCTAAATTTGTAAGACAGTTTCCCATGCCTCGCCTCTACAAGCCCTGGGGAAGATTGCATTTCAGGCATCTGAGTTCTACACCCACAAAGTGCCGCCCCCGAAAGTACTCTTTAGCAGTTGGCTAGGGAAACTCAGTCTTCCCCAAACATGGAGGGATTGTAGAGGATCCAAAGCTTCCCTGCAAATTTGGTGTCTCTAGGTGCCTGGGGTGGTGTGAATCAATGAATCAAAAATCACTAAAAAGTTATCAATTTGTATTTGTTGGGGATATCAATTTGTTCAAATACAAATCAACAAATTAGTAATTTTGCCTTTTTAATTTATTCCTATCCTTAGCACTGATTAGTAAATGAGCTCTAGTAGCACTTTCATCAGGCACATCTAGTAGGGTTTCAGCAATATGGGGAGGCAGTTAAGTATATTCCACGTCTCCCTTTCCATTTTTGCCATGGATCTGACTTGTGGCTGACAAACATCAGCATATAGTGATGATTCAATATTTGCCATGTTAATTTGTTCAGTGCTATATAGACTCTATTGCAGAGTGGTATTAGTTCCCATACAGTAGGTTTTGGAACCATGTTCTCTTTCATAGTGAACTGTCATGTCCAAGTATAAAAAAAGGCCCATTTGTGCTATTGAGGTACTGAGAGTTCCTCCTCTTTTGTCATCCTGAGTCTCTTCATGCATTATGAATATGAGTATCCATACCACAACAGAGTGGAACAATTTATGCTGTCATCTTCTGTTTCCATTTTTACTATTCTCCTGAGCACGGAGAACAAGAAATCTGAAGTGGATCTCTAAATCCACTTTTTGAGGCTACTGTCTATTTGAATTGGGATCCTGACTTTCCAAGATTCTGACTAAGCAACCATGAATGGTGAAGCTCTTCATTATCTCTGCCCTCCATAGGTGGAGTATGTGTGTTTGTCTGTCTCTCTGTGTGTGAATAAACTGGTGATGGAATGGGTGGTGCTTACTCATTCCTCTTGACTCATGTTGAGAATACAACCATTCATGAGTGGGTATTAAATGTTTGAAATCATTTCAGTCTGGTAGCAACAATTGCACATCTCAAATTGCTAATGTATTTAATTATTCTCAGATATTTAGAGACCAATCATTGCATGTGTTCCTCATCATTAACGAGTGGTAATTCGCCACTGAAGTTTTATTTAATTGCATATATTAGAATCATAGAATCATAGAATCATAGAGTTGGAAGAGACTTCAAGGGCCATCTAGTCCAACCCCCTGCCATGCAGGAACCCCATCACAATATTTCCGACAAATGGCCATCCAGCCTCTGCTTAAAAACCTCCAAGGAGCAAATAGTAAATAGGATTCTGCCCAGTAGATGCTACTTGTGGTTGAGCGCACAAAATTAACATATACAAAATAAATTAAAGAGCAGTAACTGAACTGAAAAACAAACCATCTTTTAAAGGCCTGCATCAAAAGGATAAAATGAACGAACATTCAAAAATTAAAATGGCATTGGCAGTAGTGTACAATTGCACGTGTTTGTCCAGAACTATGCCCTGACTAGGTTCCCTTAATAAGATCATACTTCTTGTATGGTTTGCAATCAAAGAAAGCAATGCTATTTAATCCAAAACTGAGGAAATTGTAGCTCTCAGATGTTTCACATGATGATGATGATGATGATGATGATGATGATGATGATGATGATGAT
>JAHTLZ010003547.1:13052269-13085061 GCA_023846285.1 Phrynocephalus versicolor | reverse complement strand
ATGATGATGATGATGATGATGATGATGATGATGATGATGATGATGATGATGATGATGATGATGATGATGATGGTGATGGTGGTGGTGGTGGTGGTGGTGGTGGTGGTGGTGGTGGTGGACCATTCTGGAATGGACCCATTGTCTTCATTTTAGCAGACATAAAATCTTGTTTGCTATGTTATAACTGAAATTCTATAGATGGTGGTATAAAATATGGGATGTACTGCCTGATTTAGCTTGAATTTCATTTCTGCAAATTATTAACTGCTAGTGCTGTTGTGCTTGGGAGTAAGTCACCTTAAATGATGAGCTGCTTCTGACCAATGTACATATGCAGAATTGCTCTGTAAGTCTCAAGTGTTTTCCCCCCTCTGGGATATGTGGGTATCAATCCATGTAAGCATTGAGGGGGAAGGTGAAGTTATCAAAAGCACCTTGAAGAACTTTGGTTTCCTGGAAATCCATTAATTGAATATTGGTCACTACACAGTCTTCAGAAGATATTAAATCCATGCATTTAGTTTTGTAGGTGCTTAACCAGTGCAGTTCTGCTTAAAGAAAACCCATTTATCTTAATGCAACTTTAATGATCCTCTGATTCAGGAAGAAAAGTAAGGATGGGAAATGAAGGCTGTGCCTAAGGAAGGCTGTAATGCTACATTACAGCAGCAGTAAGGAACGAGTGACTGAAGTAGAAATTTTCTTGTGCAGCACGAATCGTACAGATGCCAGACATAGTTCTGAAAGGATATAGACAGATTTACAAGAAACTCTACAAGCTGCTCACATTTCCTTCACCAGAGCATAACCAAGATGGATAAAAGGCTAAGCGAGAAACCTTTGGGGCATTCTGGAGGAGAGTTGCTGTGAAAGAGTTTCCAAAGAGTGAACTGAGAGACCCCATGGGCAGGACAAAGATTCTAGAGCTTAGAGGCAGAGAAGTACAACCCATTGTTTGCCACCTTTTTTTTTTTACTTCTTAATACAACTTTGACTGAAAATTGCTAGATAATACATAGAGGAAGTTAAAGGGTGGGGGAAATCCCCATGTGAGATATGTTGCATCATATATTCACTGTTTGATTTCCATGATATCTTTAATGTTTATTTTATGCATGGAGAAGGAAAAAGGACACTTTTTTCATGGTACAATGTTCTATTATTTTGATAGACACCAATGGCTGTTTATTTGTGTACAAAGTCCTAATTTTTTCTCAAAAAGCTCTACGCTGATAGTTGAAGAAGCACGACAAAGCATTTGGGAATGTATTCCATTCTTCACCTGTAAAGTCGTCTCGGTTTAAAAGAACAATGACAAACATAACTGAACCCTCAAACAGAGAAAATGGCACGGGTGGGTGGGTGGATCTTCCATAGAGCAAATTATACTCGAGCAGATGTGTGTTGCAGGTGTAGATCATCATCAGCACTCTGTGACAATCCTAGTTTTAATTTTGCTGCAGTGCCTTGATTGCTTGCAAGTTAATCATGTGTGTTGTGTTGATAGAAAGATTTCAAAATGCTGCTTCATCAGTTCTTAATTGGGAATAAATCAACACATTTCTGAAGAGGTGATGAAACAATTTACTATTCTTTTCTGGAGTAGTTTTTTTAATGAGACCATTCATGGCTTTTCTTTACATCTCTTGGCTTTGTTTATTTACACTAGGTTATTATACAATATGATAGACGGATATAGAAGTGATGTGTGTTGGTAATTCAATTAATCTCAGATTAATCCAGACAAAACTCAGACTGTAGAGGTCTACATATGTTGACAGATTCAAGGATGCAGCAATGCCTCGTCTATATTTGGGGGAAGACATAATGATTGATGCTTTGAGTTTACTGCACAAAAGGCTTTACATGAATGTGTTCTAATTGCTTTTTTGTGTGATAGATTTTATTACAACGTTTAATGTCTTGTTGCATAGTTTATGGGATAATGAATGTAATTTTGTTGTGTAATTCTATAAATAACTTAACAAAATTTTAATTAGGGTAATCATAGTAGCTTTCTTCACTGCTTTAATTGGTCTTTTGCTTTCTAAGTCCAAGAGCTAACATACATCTGAAGTTAGTTAAACCAATTACATTCCATGTGGGTTTCCAAAGTGCACAACTTCTGTTGTTATAATAAAATAATCATGAATCATGATTTTTCCCCTCCTGGAATATACTGTAGTTCTTGAAAGGCTGTGAAGTTCTATATTCATAGATGCATATTTATTAAAAGTTATTGTTGGCATTTACAATATTTGAGCATGCAGTTACACTAAGTAAAATTAAAGCAGTTCATTTTAATCTGATCTAGCTTCATTGGTCTGCTCTTTCCATCTATGGAATGCTATGTTATTCAGTTGAGAAGCCTTCTTATCTGAAAGGAATTTTCAGCTAAGTGAGAACTGTGTGTTTTGTCCATGTACAAAATAAGAGTTAGTTAACAATTAACCTAATTTACATTAAAAGTTATTGTTTTAAAAAATATTTCTATATTAATTTCATTTTATTTCTATCCCTCCCTTCTTCAAAATCTCAAGGCCATTTGACAACAGTAGCAATAGCATAGTGGCTGAAATTCTGTTTGTGAAGTTGGCTTTGTAGAAGGATTATGATGTCACTAATAAGGGGAGATTTTGGTAATGAAATAATTATCTCTGCAGATTTCTAATTCACAGATAAATCCTTTCATTGCATGGAAACCTTGGGAGCTGTGGGACAAGAGAAGTTATTTCATTATAAAAATTTCCATGACCAAATTACATTTTAGTGAATGAAATATTTCCTCCTCTCCTGACTTCCACACAATGAAAGGGATTATTAACAATTCTTGAAATCCATTGGAGAAAAGGGGTCACCCTAGAGGTAACATGATCACACTTCCACGTACATAGCTAAGCAAAAACAATTTCTCCATAAAGTTTAGCATGTATGATTATAAAATTGTTGACTATTTTTTGTAAATGAATTATTAGATAACATGTGGACTTTATTAATAAGGTAAACATAACAGACCAGCTTCAAATGTATTCAATATAGTAGGAGTATTAATACTGGATTCTATCACTAATAGATTTGTGGAGGTAGAATTCTACAGTAAGAATTAGAGTAGACGTGGTAAAATGCAAACACCTTCTGCAGTTTTAAGCAAATATAAATTCTAAGTGCTGTGTACTAAGCCAAAAAAGCAGGAGCTGCTCAGGTTTTGTAGTCATGGATTGCCCTCTATAGAGAGCAACCATAATTGTAGATAAGGAAGATGAGGCTTGCTGTTATCCCACTATAACCTGTATATTGCATGAGTTGGGTTGTTTGAGGATCTCTCCTTTTTTCATGCTTCCCCTTATAGTGGGGTGGTTATAGAATACTAGTGAAGTCAGTGCAATAAAAGGATGTGTGTTTTTATGAATCGCAGCAATACATATATAATTTGGTCATATTTGGCTAATCTGCGGCAGAGTTGGTGTTTTATAGTTAATTGGCCATTTCTGTTAATTATTCAGTAGTTGAAATCCTGCTGAGTAGCTATATTGGCATTTGTAGTAACTGCAGTCAAGTTTCAAGGCGGAAGTAGTATTCACGAAGCACTTCTGAAGGTGCACTGCATAATTAGTCAAAGTGGGAGCCACACTACCAATTGGACAGTTGTTTTGTACAGTCCTTGTTGCCAAGGCAGAAAGACAATCCATTGGCAGGTTGACACAGGACTTTTGTGCAGCGCACATTCATCAGCCATATGCCTCATTTCAAGTAGGCCCCCCTCATGCTGCCAAAGTAGCTCTGATTCATTGAGGTGTGGACACCACAAGACCTTTGAACACATCCTATGGTATCTGGCACCGATGCATTAGCAGTAGGTACTTTAAGTCATGCAAGCTGCAAGGGGGGCCTCCATGGATCAGATTTGGTGGTCCACCACATCCCTTAGTTGCTCAATTGGATTGGAATAATGGGAATTTGGAGGCTAAGGTAATACCCTGTTATGTTCCTCAAACCATTCCTGAACACTTTTGCAGTGTGGCAAGGCATATTATCTTGCTGAAAGAGGCCACTGCTGTCAGGGAACACAATTGCCATGAAAGAGTATAAGTGGTCTGCAGCAATCTCTAGGTAGTACATGTCAAAGGAGCAGCCACATAAATGACAGGGCTTAAGTAAGGTCTCCCAACAGAACATTGCCAATAGAATAACATTGCTTCCACCAGCCGGCCTTTCCCATAGTGCATCCTGCTGCCATCTCTTCTCCAGGTAAACAATGCACATGCACCCAACCATTCATCTGATCTAAATGAAAACATGCTTCATCAAACCACACAATCTTCTTCCATGGCTCCATCGTCCAGTTATGATGTTCACATTTCCATTGTAGGCATTTTTAGTGACAAGGGTTATCACAGGGGCTCTCAGCCCATTTCTATCAAGCTATGATGAACTGTGTGTTCTGAGACCTTTCTTTCATGGCCAGCGTTACATTTTTCAGGAATTTGAGCAACAGTAGTTCTTCTGTGTGATCAGACCAGATAGGCTAGCCTTCATTCCCTACATGCATCAGTGACCCTAGGGCACTTGCCACTGTGATGCCAGTTCAGCAGTTTTTCTTCCTTGCATCACTTTTGTAGTTATCAACCACTGCATACAGTGGTACCTCTACTTACAAGCTTATTCTTTTCTGAATGCATGCTTATAAGTTGAACAACTCATACCTAGAGCAGTTGTATCTAAAAAATTGAAAAAATAAAAACAAATTGTAAATAGAGCAGACCGCATCTAAAATTTGTAAGGCAGCAGTTAAAATGCCAACGGTTTTCTGCTCTTAAGTCAAATTGCTCGAAAGTAGAGCCACTGATAAGTAGAGGTACCACTGCACTGGGAAAACCCCACAAGATTTGCTGTTAGGAGGTTATCTGACCCAGTCATCTAGCCATCACTATTTGGCCCTAGTCAAAGTTAATCAGTTCTTTTTGCTTGCCCCTACTTCCTGCTTCTAACACATGAAATTCAAGAACTGACCATTCACTTGCTGCCTAATGAATCCAAACCTTCCCAGGTGCCATTGTAATTATGTAATGAATGCTGTCCACTATACCTGTCAGTCTGTTAAGATTCTGGATCACCCAGGTGAGATTATCTGGCAGTTGTGTCATGGCAACTGGACTTCTTTTCTTCTAAAGAACCAATTTGCTACTCTTCCAAGTAGCTTCTTCAGTCTAATGAAGGTTGGCAGAAGACCTCCAATTTATCCTCCATGTTGGTTCCACTTCACCCTGGTCTTTATATGCTCATTAGATGGACAATGGCTGTATGTGTATGAAAGTCACACCTCTGCAGCACCTCCCAATACCTATAAAGCATGGGTCATTAGCAGTGGCCTTCCTGGCTGATGTGTGAAGTGGTCCTGATTTTTCTAGAATACACGAAAGGGCAGCATGATAAACAGGAGGCAGATTGTGGCTATGTCCCCCACTGCTCTTGAGAGAGGAATTTTCTTTACACAATTGTATGGCCTTCCCTGGCCCTTCTCTCAAATCACCTATCTTTTCTGCCTAAGATATGTACATC
This sequence comes from Phrynocephalus versicolor, assembly GCA_023846285.1. Taxonomy (NCBI): domain Eukaryota; kingdom Metazoa; phylum Chordata; class Lepidosauria; order Squamata; family Agamidae; genus Phrynocephalus; species Phrynocephalus versicolor. The sequence continues at coordinate 13,079,502 of JAHTLZ010003547.1, read as the reverse complement.
TTTGTCATTGAGTGTGTCCTTTTGTCTTTCAAAAGAAGATACACATCTGATTCTGGTCCTGAAGAGTTGTCCTTCTTGTGTTGGGCCATCCTCCTTTCATACACACCATCCATTGTCCCTCTAACAAACCTATTCAGACCAGGAGGAAGTAAAACCAACATGGAGGATAAATTGGAGGTCTCCTACCAAACTTCCTCAGAGAGAAGAGCTACTTGGGTGAGTAGTGAAATGTTTCGTAACAAGAAAAGAAATCCAGTTACCATGACTCAACTTCTGGATACACCTGTCAGTTGTTTTAATGTGGTGTCTGTTCAATGTGTAGTGATTGGTGGTTTCTGAACTGTGTTTCTCAGGGCTGTGAGACACAAAGGCCTTGGGACCCAGAACTCTGAGCAACAATGATCTCACAAGGTGCCTGTACTAAAGAAGTGGTAACAACCTGGCCTCAGGAGGTTTTGCCCATGTGGCCCTAGCTAACCCGGTTGTGCATGCCTTGTATTTTTTTTTTACTTCTCCATCTGCAAAGTTCTTTTTGCTGCACTAATCTATTTTATCTTGTGGGTGAACAGGAATGCTACTAAGTACAGTTTGTGCCAAAATAACAGTGCAATATTATGTATAGGCATTTAGGAGTAAACTTACTGTGCATGAAAACATAAAAAAAAACAAAATGGAATATTGAGAATAACCTTGAGGTTATACAAGCTAGCTGGTGCACTTTCAGCAAACAGCACTATATTTCTAATCCAGGTCTGGGTGGATCAGCAGTGGGGGTCAACACTCAACACAACCAGTGAGTGCCTGCCAGTTGGAACCAAATTTACAAACTACCATGGAAGGAAGTTCCATGGGGATGGCAATTGATTTAAAAGGGAATTGAAGCCTTCCAAAATGCTTGCACTTTACTGCTGTTTTATTTCTGCAGCTGTACTTCAGAAAAATAGAACAAAGCAATGTGCACTTTTCATTTTTTGTGCCTCCATGTGTTCTTCAAAAATAACTTTCCAGCAGAGATCAGAACACTTGCTTTTCAAATGAACTAGTTGTGTTTGTCCATTTCTTTAAGGTGAACAGTTTGCTGATACCACTCAGAAAAGTAATGTATTGTGTTTCTGCTTTTCAAATGTTGCCTTCTCATTAGCAGCACAGCTAGAAAAAGGTGAGGGTATGCTCCCTCATGCCCTCTAGTGGCCAACTCTGATTCTACATCTTGGGAACAAAACAGCAAAGACTAAAAGAGAGCAATAGTTACTAGAGATGGGCACGACTCAAAAAAATATTTTTTCGTTTTACGTTTGTCGTTTTGGGGTCCGTTCGGTTCGTTTTCCTTTTTCGGGGGGGGGTTTGCACATTTTTTGTTTTCGTTTTTGTTACGAAACAAAACGAAAAACAAAACAAAAACATTTTTTTCATTTTCGTTAGCATTCTTTTCGATGGGATGAGCCTGCCATAACGAAAACGAAAAACAGGGCAAATTTTTTCATTTCATTTTCGTTTTGTTTTCTGGAAAATTTTCGTTTTTGTTTTCGTTGCGTAATGGAAACGATAAATGAAAACGAAAATTTTGCTAAGTCGTGCCCATCTCTAATAGTTACTATGATTGCTAAATGGGATTGACAGCAGCATAAAACTCCAAATATTCCTATCAAGGATCTTCTAAAAGGCTTTAAAATGCTCCAATAAAATTTTTACCTTTACACAGAATTTTGTAATTTTATGTTGCTTTTGAAGTATAATTTGACTAATTACAGATAATGACATTAGCTGTATATAGTTACTTCTGAGCTCATTGCTCACTGGTTCACAAGGTGACTGGCTGACAGATACACTGCTTCAAAGTTCTAAATGCTTCAGACTACATTGTCATTTTCTGGAACTTTTTTTTAAAACTTTGTGTCTCAGACAGAAGCTGTTAATCACCACCCACCACTGTATTGCAATTCCCTAACCTCCACCCCCACCCAGCCAATTTTTGTCTGCTAGGCATCTTTTGGAAATGATGAATAGGCAAACAAGGGAAAATATGAGCACTGGGTAGGTTCCAGAGCATTTTGCTTTTTCGGTGCCCTTTTAAAAAAAGCAACTGGGAAAGTCTTTATGCTGATACACCGTTTTGCCCAACTCTGAGATGTCATTGACCACCTTTCTTCTGAAAGCAATGATAAAAAAAATCCTTTTTTAAAGATTTAGAAAATAGATAAAGCGCTGTAGGTTGGGGTCACTTTACAGAAGGTTACACTGAAATCCCAGTAATGTAGTATCATTGCTAAATAAGGATTTTAACACTTTGCTCACTGACAGCCTTTTCACATGACCCTTAAAATCCGCTGGCCACTTAAATTCAGACCAGAGATCTTAGGGGTTTGTTGCTGTTCCTGCGTTCCCACCCCCTCCGCACTCCTGGCTGCTGGCTGCGTGAGGGGAGGGAGAAAAAAAGGAAGAAAAGAATGTCGCTCACCTCCGTTCTGCCATCCCGGCACTGCATTCAGATCTCTTAAAGGGGCGGGGGGCAAAAAACGAACAAACAGAAGCAAGGAGAGCCCGGCAGTCACTACGTTATATCCGCATCAGGAATTTTCACCTCCGGAGAGCAGGTACCTGAAAAGTGCGCTGGGACGCGCTTAGGTGGGTGTGGTCACACTTAATTATCTGTAAACTCCGGAGCTGGTGGGGAAACAATTTTAAGCTCCGGAGCTGGGAGCCATTTGCGGCGGAGTTTAGGGGTCATGTACAAATACCCTGAGGCTTTCCTGGTATAGAAAAGATAGTTTCACCGATTTCAGAAAGCCACACAGTCAGGGTGCTCTATATGAATCCATTTGCTCCCACATAGCATCCTTAAATGGGAAGCAACTCGTGAATGCAGTGAAGAAAGTGTGATTCATCAGGACTTGCTTTCTCTGCTTTTCCCATACATTTTCTCTAGCTTCTTTAACCTGGCAAATTATTTGTCCCTTTGCTTTTATTGAGTTAGAAGGGTTGGGGAAAAGGGACAGGATGGGAAGGTCCCAAACATCTGGAGTGCCAAAGGTTTGCAACCACTATGCTTCTGTTGATGCAACAAACAATCACATTGGTGTTCTTGACCACTGTGTCCTACTGCTGACTCGTATTCAATTTTTGGTTCACCCAGACTCTCATTCTATGCCTAAGCATGTCTCTCTGTTGAAACTCATTCAATTTGCTTTGCCCCAGCTATCTAATCTGTTAAGGCCATTTTGGATTTTTATCCTATCCTCTAGGGAATTAGCCACCCCTCCCAATTTGGTGTCATCTGCAAATTTAATCACTCTACTCTCTATTCCTTCATCTAAGTCATTAATAAAGATGTTGAATAGCACCGGACTCAGGACAGAACCCTGGATTTTGGTTTGTAATCTGTGTTTAATACAGTTCTTCTGTAGTGGGAGGAGGTCCTTGGATGGGCACAGAAGTGAATAAAATGCATTAATTGGCCGAAGAGAGTGTAAGCAATGACTGTTGTGGTTTATGTAATGGAATTGTTAGAATTCAAGCAAAGATTTGAACTTGTGCATCAGATTCTAGGGCATGATCCCAGATGCAAAGACCCAAAACATTTGAGTTGAGTACCATTTTTTCCTTAATAGTATGTCTCCCTGATAGAGATTTCTCTCTCTCCCCCACCCCCTGCCTTTGCCTGTATTTTGAAGGGATGCTAAGTGGAGTCCTTGCAAACACATCTTTCATGCATTTACACATGGTTACTCTTTAAATTTATTGGGCCATAATGAACCTGTGTAAGGATTTCCTCCAAAGCATTTGTAGGTGCATGGTTTTTAAAAATCATTTCAATGGAGCAACATAAAAACAGCGCAGCTCCCATATGAGACTTAGAGCAATATTATATCATTTATTACTGCATTTTAAAATTATTACCATTTTTTTTATTTTTTTGCTATCCAGCGAATTAGTATATCTGTAGCATCTGCCTCATAATCATGATGGATTGATGCAAGCTTCATGTTTAGTCAGAGGCAGAATGGCAGTGAGTATCAGCTGAGTATCAGCATTAAGGGAGACTGCTGCCTTCTAATCCGGGTTGTTGCATTCTAAGAGCACTTGATTGGCCAGCAGGGGAAATGGATTGTGGGAGTGAGAAGAGTTTTGGGTTGTTCAAAGAGGGCTCACCTCATGTCTTGAAGTTTTCGAGATTTTTTATTCAACTCTTGTGGAAGCATTTCCCTTATGAGGTCATATTTCTAGATAAAAGTATAAAGTCATTCCTTTGTCTTTCTACCATTGGATGCCACTTCCACTTACAATCTTTCCATTAGAAAATGATGCTTGCTGTGTCTGACAAATGGTTGATAGCAGCTTCTTGGCATACAATCCCCTTTTCATGTTGGATTCACTCTGTAATGTCGATAAACAGCTGTACCTACATCAAGGCTGGGTATATATTGATCAATCTTCAAAAGAAATGTACCTGTGTTAGGCCAAAGCAGCACCTCTATGGAATGCCAGAGAGAGGGGTGTTATTCCGGAGTCTATACTGGTTAACTAAAATAGTAGCATCCATATAAGAAAGCTGCTCAGAGCTTTACTGGTTAGCTACAACGAAATCAAATTGCTTATCAGGCATGCTTATTATAAAATAGTTGTGGTTTCGTCTGATCTCTTTGGGACCGCAGATTTATTCTTTGCAGCTCTGATATAAAGGATAGCTATTACCTAGAGAAGTAGTGAAGAGAGGCATAGTGTTGATGGCTTTTAATACTGATCCACCTCTAGTGTCCTAGACTGAGGGGTGTCCTATTGAGCAAGGAAATGTGTCTTTTTCAGAAAAAGAAGGTTAGGCACAGCAAATGGAGACTGTAAAGAAAAGCAACGAGGAGCTGGAAGATGGGAGGGGTGGGAGTTTAGTTTGTTCAATAAAATTTTATTAGTATTTAAAGTAACTGAACAATTATTCATGAGATTGGAGGGGCCTCAAACATAATCTGAATGTGTGTAAGACTCCAGTATTTGTTGCTCCTATTTGCTGTTTAATCAGATAATCACAAGCAATTATGTACTGAAGGCAAGCCATAGATTTACAAGAAATATAAGCTCTATGCCCTTTGTGAGTTCACTCTATGTTTTATTTTTATTTTTTTGCTTTACTTTGTATTATAAATAGACTATGTGGCAAAGCAGTTGTCCAATTGCTGTGTCACACAGCTGGATCTTTTTTTTTTTTCATGGACAACGGGTTTTGTTTTGTTTGCTTTATTGTGCCCAAGAAATGTGTGCAGCCATATATTGGAACAATACGTTGGTTGTTTAACTTGGTGTCAGTTATAACAGGGGGTGCTTTTTTTGGGGGGGGGCAAAGAAGTGGTCAAAATAACCTGGTGTTGGACAAAAACCTTTAATGATTGGCCATTAATCGATCAACACAATTCACAAAAATGGCTCCTTCTTCAGAAGAACAAAAAGACTCCAGCTGCACATCTCTTTCCTGCCTTCTTAATGAACAAAATCTTGTTAAACAAAATGCCCAGCATTTTTTTCCTGTGATTTTTTAAAATTAATGTTTTTGTCCACCACTGGATTTATTGTCTTTGTTTTTATTTATTTATTTTTTGGCTACCTTTGACACCCCTCCCCCCCCCTTGGAGTCTCAACAGTATGCTCCCAGGTGCAATGCAGCTACAGACAAATCCAAAGTCATTTGGCAGGCTTTTGTCTCATGCAGCTCTTGGGTCCTTTGCTTTTGATGCTATTATTATCAGATCACACAGACACCAAATAATTGTTTTCCTGCCTGCCTTTCAGGATTCCATCAACTACCAGACGTATTTACTCAACAGCATCTCTTAATGAATCCAGAAATATGGATATGCTAAGACTGAGGCCCTGCTATTAAGGGTAGACACTGATGCTATGGGTAGAAACTGATATAGTCAGTAGAACATGATGATGAGAAGAAATTATTTAACTGCTAGAGCTTTTCTCTACTCATATATTTTGCAAAGGAGCTTGCTTTGTTTTATGATTGGTCTCTTGGTATTCCTTTGCTTTCTCAAACAGGGCTAGATGCCTGAATCATGGTTCTCCAACACTAATGTGCTTTAAGCGCAAACTCATGAGATCTCTTGTCCCTGTTTCTGTTCTAAAATGGAAAGCACTGCATGTTCTTTTCCTATTGATTTCTGAAGCAGAACGTTCAAGGAGCAGGGGATGCAAATTAATCCTAATTTTACTCATGCATGTGCATTTTTCCTCACTCTCTGAGAGAGGGTGAGATATTTTATTTGGAGATTGACTGAAAGGTTGACATTTGAAAATATGGCCTTTGTGTAAATAACAAAATTTAATGTAGTAGCTGTTGCCTTGCATTGGTTTCTTTTGATTTAAGTCTCAGGTTTTACAAATCTCAAAGTGAGGAAGAGCAGAAAGTTTTTGGGTAAGTGAGGAGGGCTAGGCACTCATCTCCACCCATTTCCAGATGTTGCCTGGAATCACTGCATCACAGTATGGAAAGGGGGGAAAAACAGATTCTATATTTTAGGTTAGGGGCTTAAAGCAAAGTCTGTTCTCTTAAAATACAGCCAAACATTTGCAAGAAGCAGGCAGAGCAGGGAGAATTCCCCCCACACACTTCTGCTCAGTGGGGTGGTCAGCTTGTCAGCTAGTATGTCTAATGGCCCTATCACACAGGTGAAAGAGGTGGTTAATAATAAAAGCCATGTTTCTTTCTGAAATCGTCATGTGACTGAGAATGCGGTTCCCTTGTTCCCATCTATGTGGTTTAAGTAACCACATTTTATATGTCCCCATGTCATTAACCCACATCTAGAAGCTCTGAGAGGGACACAATGGTGTGTTTGTGACAGGGAGAAAGAGAAAGAGAGCATAAAGATATGCCAGCACTGGCAGGAGCTGGTGCCACTTGCCCTGCCATTCGCTTCCGAGCCAGCTCTCAACCTGGTACTGGCTGCCGACACTGAGCCCTCCTCAGCCTCACCTGAGGCAGCCCCCCCCCATAAGGGGCTTCCTCGTTGATGGCCCTTGAGAGAAAGCCTGCCAATGCCTGTCTTTTGCCACTTCAGGCTGCCTGTCAGTCACTCGCTAGCTCGCTCACCAGCCTCAGGATTCCCTTTCGCTCCTTCACCATGAAGGGAGTTCCCCCTTCTTTTGTTACAGACACACCCCTCCACCTCCCCTGACAGAGCGACGGAATCCTTGGATGGCAAGGATTTCACCTGGGCACCTTCAGAAGGGGAAGGCCACTGCAGGGGCTGACCCACACCCTTGCTGGAAGCCCCTGGCTGCCACCAGTTGGCCTCATAAGAGGCAACTTGTCCTTTTCATCCTTGTCCCACAAGGGAGCCACCTCCTCCTCCTCCTGCTCACCTCATCTTGGCTGGCAGTCTCCTGAGCAAAATATGGGAGACACCACAGTCGGGGGAAACAGCAAGAAAGAATGTTGCCGACCCCTATAACTGGTAAACCGACAACAAAAGGGGGGAACAGGTTTTCTGCACCCCCACTAATGTTTGCCTCTTGTAAAAATGTGCATTTTGAACCAGATTAAAAGATACCCAGCCTCTGCCTTGGTTCTTGAAAACTCGCTGATACCCAGTTAAGTGGATGTTACCTTTTATTTAAAAAGAACCCGCTGACCATGGGGGCACAATTTTTTGACGCCGGTTTATTGGAAAATTAGATCTGGATTTTAAAGACCGTGGGATAGAGCCCTTACTTTGCTAAACAGAAAATCCAGAAAAAGTCCCAACTAGTGTAGGCCCACTGAATCACCAGGGACTTGGTGAGTTAGCAGCTATATAAGTCCAATTGATTTGGTGGACCTATTCTAGTTGCATCGCACCAATGGATTTCAGCTAATATTGGATTGTCTATAGTTGGTACCAGGTTCCTAGGTATTTTATGAACATCTTCCTCAACTCTCTCATTGCACTCACATTATTTCTTTTCCTCTAGCTGTCACAGATATGAGGGCCACACAGCAAGAAGAGGCTCTCTGAAGTCTCTCATGAAGAAATAATTTCTGGATAACATAAGGTGGTTAGATGAACCTATGTACTGTTTTTGCAAGGAGGGCCAGATTTGGCAAAGTGAAAATGTGTGGGGGCCAACCATTCAGCCACATTTGGCCCCCTGGCCAGACTTTGGACAAGTCTCTATGACATGCAAGGAGGCAGGGAGGATGCTGCAGCAATGGAGCCAGGGCTGGGTGGGCTGGGAAGGTGGCTGGGTAGTGGTGGGCAGAGGCAGGGAGGGCAGGCAAACCATAAAACTGCAAGCTGATGCCTGGCAGGAAGAAGAGGCTGTGGGCCGCTCAGAATTTGAAAACGGGCCGCATTTGCTCCCCAGGCCTGATTTTGGACATGCCTGGTATATACAATACTATGTTTCTAACAGAACAAAATTTTGTTATATATTCAGTCCTTATGCAACATTAATGCATCAAAAAACCCAGGGAGGGTGGGGAGGGAGGTGCAGATGGAGCCAGTGAGTGTGTGCCTTGGTGGGTACAGCACAAAGTCAAGGCTTTACAAGGCTTCAAATCTTAGCTCAAATCTTGTGAGGATGAACAAACTGCATACTATAACATATATGGTAAAGTATATTTAGTTACATTAATTATTACAATAATGCATAGCAGCAGTATCAGAACAACAAAGCACAATGCATATTGGATGTGTACAGTTAGAACACATGCACACATGCACACAGCACAAACACACACACAATACTGTGCAGACCACACCATTTGATATTTTCATCCTGCTGTCTGGAATAAGACACATCATATGAATTGCTGATAAACCACTCTGATGCAAGGTTGATGCAGGAAAAGCACCACACTGTGTGTGTAATAGGAAAATCTGTACTATCAGAAGCAGCCTGAAAGGGCATTTGCAATGCATTCAAATAGGCAAAAATCACCCTGTGCTTGCTGAGCACTACACATTTCAAAGTACCTCTGATACATAATGTTCCACTTCTCAAAAACTGCAGAAACTTCCCTTGTAATTTTGCATGGATCTGAACAAAAACTATCCAGCCATTGTGAATGGGATTAACATCCTGGATCTTTTACAGTGTACCCCACTAGGGGTTGATCAGCAAACAAATCAACATGGAATTGATCCAGTTAACAAGTGGAATGTACTAAGGCGAAACACTGAAATAGCTGATAATCAGCTGACTGTTGATTAGGAAGCACCAAGACAATTTGTAAAAGTAATAGTTTTTAAATCTTCCTTTTTAATCATGGAAAATGCTAGAAACAAACTTAAGAAGTTCTGGAATCATCATCATCATCATAATCAAATTATCAAACAGCAAACAAGATAACTATGCTGGATTTTGTATTACAAATCACTAGTAGAACACTTCCCAAGCATTTACAACTATGTGATGTATCAGCAAATTATTGGAGCAGATCCTAGGAAGGTGGCCTTCTGCACCTGACTGATGGTGACTTTGTCAACTCCAATTTCTTCTAAATACTTGCTTAGCTCTTTAGGCACTGCACCCAGTGTACCGATTACCACTGGGACCACCTGTACTGGTTAATGCAAGAGTCTCTGAAGTTCAATTTTCAGATCCAGATATCGGGTAATCTTTTCTAGTTGCTTCTCAGTCACTCTACTGTCACCTGGTATAACAATATCAGTGATAAACACCTTTTTCTTCTCCACAATCGTAATATCTGGGATATTATACTCCACCTTGTCTGTCTGTATTCAGAAGTCCCAAAGTAATTTTGCATGCTCATTGTGGTCTATCGCTAAGCCTGGGACAGTTCTGGTCCATCAGGAGACCTGCCTGTCCCCCGATATGCAGCTACCCTCCACCAGGTGGCTTCACTCTTTCTCCAGCTTCCGGAAACCTGTGGGTGTAGACTCCTTCGGGATTTCCTCCTCAAGCTGTGCAGATTCACTGCCTTGCGGCAGTGGGGTGGCACAGTTTCCTTGTATATATTTCCTGTATTAGGAAATGTGCTGTTTACTTTTTTTCCTGTTCCTTCCCTTCCCTGGGACTGTGTTCATCCACAGGCCTCTTGAGGCCAAGCTTGATGGTTTGGGGGATGGGGGCTGAGCTGGCTTGCCCCACTCTATTGGCCTGGACCTGCCACTATGAGGAATAGTATCTATCTAGGGCTGGCTAGACCCAGCACCCAACTGGGTGAGGGGCACAACGCTGCTGCCCGCAGTTGGCACATGACTGTACGGGGGTGGGTCCGGACACTAACTGCCCTCCCAAAGAGTTCCCGTGAGCAGGCGGGGAGTGTAGGCCTTGCCCCCTTACCCTGGTATAACATGTTCGGGCACCAATGCTGCTCCTGCTTCGGTCGCCTGCATGCTGTGATAGAGCGCCAATGTGACCCGCTAGCCACTCCTGCTCCAGTTGCCTGCACGGAGCCTGGCCACCCTGCTCCCGAAGTTTTGCTGGCTGCTGGATGGCTGGAGGGCCCCAGATGCGCCTTCCTTGCCTCCCTGAGACTGGCTGCAAAAATAAAAGGGAGAGGGTTGCTGGCTGACGATCAGCTGTGGAGGCTGGCTCCACTCCAAGTCTGCCGCCTAGTCTTCAACTGAGGCCTCGTCCCTGCCTGCTGCTGCTGCTGCTGCTGCACCTGGAATCCCTGGCACCGGTAGAGGAGTGAGGGGCTCCCAAGGAGCAGCTGCTCCTTTTAAAGCATGTAGGCCCAGGGATTTACTGTGCCTGTGCGGGGAGGAACTTCCTGGATATTTGCCTCCCACTCTCTGGGCCTGCAGCGCACCGTGATTGGACCAGCTGGGTCCCCCATCCTGGGGTGGGCCTCTCTGCTCGCCACAATGCTGGCACCATCTTCCGATGGACCCTTTCCTCCTCCATTGACAGCCAATGGTGAGTCGGGTCCGTTGATTTTTCAATCACTTTTTCAGGCTTATGATCCCACCATTTTTTTTTTTTTTTTGCCATCGGCAGATGATAGTTGTGACACAAATTCTAGTTGACCATTTGAACAACTACATGATGATGCTGTTTGTAATCAGTCTGAGCAATTTTCTTGCAACAACTCGATATATGGTCGATAGTTTCATCCGCCTCTTTACAGAGTCTACATGTGGGGTACTCAGCTGATTTTTCTATTCTAGCCTTAACTGCATTTTATTCCACTAGCTTGTTCTTGAGCTGCAAAACTCAGGACTTTTGTCTCTTTTTTTCAGTGTTCCATTGGCAAGCCATAACCAGGTCTTTTCCTCATCTACTTTTTCTTTGATTTTTTTTTTTTTTTGAGGAATTGCCCATGCAGTGCTTTATTATCATTATCAGCTCATATTTGCATTGTTGTCTTCCTGTATTGACCCTTTGTTTGCTTTACTTTAAATATCTTTACCTTCGATAATGCTGGCTTTGTACTATTTTTACATAATCTGCCAACGCATGCTTCTCTTTTTCAACTGTCTGCTTCAGTTTCAAAGGACCTCTACTACCCAATTTTCTAGGTAAATACAGCCTGTCAACAACACTGTGTGGGTGTAATGCATTGTGAATGGTCATAAGTTTTCTTGTTTTCCTACCCAGACTATCTAGCTCCATCTGAGTCCAGTTTATAATGCCAGTGGTATTATGGCCAAGCTATTAATGGCCAAGCTATTAATGGCCATTCAGCTTACTTTTTAGTAATTTTCTAACCCTTTGGATATATTATTTACTGACCACATTTTTCACTTGACCATGCTTGATATTATCTAATTGCAGCATGCTCAGATATTTATAGGCTTCAGACTGTTAATACTTAATGGCTTGTCCATTTAGCATTTCAATTCTTTCACTCTCAGTGATTTTTCCTTTTCTTAGTGCCACTGTGGCACATTTGTTTAGTCCAAACTCTATCAGCTGCGATGCCTGTCAGCAGTTTATACATAGTTGGTAAACACATTATTGGCCTGTAATTTTCAGTTCTTGCTCCTTTTGTTGGATCGTTCTGAATCAAATAGGTTTTGCCAGTTGTTAACCACTCATTAATATAACCTGTCCTCAGCATTTCACTAAATTGTTCAGCCATTTTCCCATGCAGACTGGTTAGGTGTTTAAGCCAAAACCCATGTACTTGATCATTGCCAGGTGCTGTGCAGTTTTTGACTCTTTGCGCACTCGCATGTGTCTTTCCAAAACTGAATGGTTGCCATTTTTTCAAGCTTTTCATCTTTTATACCTATCTTCTGATTCAATCTCTGATATAACTTTCTTTGATCTGAATGAAACAACTGGTTGTCTTTATACTGAGTAAACCTAGCTTCTTATCTTTCAGTTTTTCTAGCTGTTGCTGTTATTTGCTGCTTCACAGTTTCCAGTGCTTCTCCAATTTTCCTTGTCCTTAGCCAGTATTTTTAGTAAAACATTTCTTGATCTTACCATTCTTTGATTTGTCCTCCTGCAGGTTTTTTTAAGTTACTTGCATCTGCTCAGAGTCTTCAAGTAATTCTACACTGGTTGCTCAGCAATGGTACCCATGATCTGTAGCCCATTTATCGATGTCCAGGTTCATCAACACCTGTCATGGTCTTTGATAACCCGGGTGACAAGTGAGGCAGTACAGACTTCTTTTGATTATATTTCACCATGATTCATGGGTTGTTGGGTGCAGTTAGTTCTCTTTCTCATTTGAGACCCCTCTGGCATGGTTAGACCTACTTGGGGGGGGATAGGAATGACAGCAATTGAAAGAGAAAGTCTGAAATGCCTAGTTAATCGTGAAAAATAAGGTTTGTTTTTGTAGCTGATGTAGACATTTAATTGTTTTGATTCCAAGTGTACAATAACACCTTTTCCTGTTTTGTAACAAATAAATCCTGGGGTCTGCAGGCATAGGTCTTGAGTAGACATGGGCACGACTCGGCGAAATCCTCGTTTCCGTTACGTAACGGAACGAAGAACGACAATTACTCCGCCAGAACCCGAACTCGAACCGACTAAAGAAAAATTGGGTCTGATTTGTCGTGGTCGTTCCTGGCATCGCAGTGATCGCCAACTCGCCAAGCGGCACAGAAGAAAAGTTTAAAAAATAAAAAAACCCGATTCCCGGCCAAAAAAGCAGGCGAAAATATGCCTGCCTGAAGAGGGGTGGTTTCTGGGGGGGGGGTCCCCAGTCTCCCCCCCTCTCCTCTCCTGGGCTGCTCTGGTGGGGGGCATCCTCGTCATCTCGCCAAGCAGCGGCACAGAAAAAAGTTTTAAAAATAAAAAAACCCGATCCCTGGCCAAAAAAGTAGGCGAAAATATGCCTGCCTGAAGAGGGGTGGTTTCTGGGGGGGGTCCCCGGCCTCCCCCCTCTCCTCTCCTGGGCTGCGCATCCTCGTCGTCTCGCCAACTCACCAAGCGGCGGCACAGAAAAAAAGTTTTAAAAATAAAACACAACCCCGATTCCCGGCCAAAAAAGCAGGCGAAAATATGCCTGCCTGAGTGAGGGCACCTACCAGAGGGGTGGTTTCTGGGGGGGGGTCCCTGGCCTCCCCACCTCTCCTCTCCTGGGCTGCTCTGGTGGTGGACATCCTCGTCGTCTCGCCAACTCGCCATGCCATGCGGTGCGGGCGGGGGATCCAAAATGGGGCGACCACAATATTTATTTTGAAATTGTGGTCCAAAAACACACCAAAGCACCACAGAAACATGCGAAAATAGCTATTTTAAAACTGGCCATGGGAGTGGACCATGCAAATTTTGGAGCCATTCCACCAATTGCATGGCCACTTGGCCAGGTTTTGACCGAGACTTCTGGGATGTGCCAGTCGGGCATAAAAAGCCCACTAACCCTAGCCCGAACCCGAACCCGAACCCTAACCCATACGCCAGTACACTGTCCTTCTTAGCGGGTCAGAGAGGCACCCAGAGGTGCACCCCACTAACTCACCCTAACCTTACCCGTAACCCTAAGCCTAGCTCTTGCACTAAACCTAACCCTAAGCCAGATCTGTGTACTCGCATTGCTCTAAATGCAAGTACACTTCGCTTCTTAGTGAGCTGTAGGGCACCCATAGGGGTCCTCTCTCACTTCGCTCCCAGTATGCCAGTATGCTGTCCTTCTTAGTGAGTCAGAGTAGAGGTACCCAAAAGAGGTGCCTCTGCCTACCACTGCAACTTGGTATGCATATCCAATTGGCTATGCGTACCCTTTTATAGCGGGCCAGAGGAGGCACCCACCCCAGAGAGGTGCCTCCAGGAGCCCGCTTTCCCTTCATAGCGGGCCAGAAGAGGCACCCACCCCAGAGAGGTGCCTCCGGGAGCCCACTCCCCCCCAAACGAGTACTAACGACAGACGAAAAAATGACAAACGAAACAACAAATTTTTGAGAAATTTCACGACGAATGGAAACGAGCTGAAACAGGCCGTCTCCGACACACAACAACTCTAAACGTCATTTTTCCTGGTCGTGCCCATCTCTAGTCTTGAGTTCTGAAGTCCAGGGATGAGATGGGATCTTCCATAGGTTGTCCACTCCTCAAACAGAGCAGGAAACACTTGGTATCGAGTCCAGCAACTACTATCTACCATATTTCTATTTCAAGCTTCTCTAAAGCCAAGTGTTTGCTAAGAAACACTAGAAATGCTTTTTAAGGCCTTTCTAAAAGCCTAGTGATGGAAGCCAGTCAGATCCTTTTTAGAAATGCAGTATTTTCCACGGCTTGAACTGCAGTCCTTCTAGCAACCATCAATACACTGGGATGTTCACGAATTCAAAATGTAGTTGAGGGGAGAGGATTTAGTCCTAGTGGATAAGGGATAAAATAAATGTTTGATTTTTAATTTTGCTCTTTCATTGGCCTCTTCCCCCATCGTTTTACAAATTACTAAACCAGGATAAAATTAATCAGTGGCAAATGCAATAAAAGCAACACTTGCTATTGTGCTCCTATCTTTCCAAAATGTTACAAGATCAAGCATCATAATGTCAAAGATTCTTGCGACAAGGTTTTTTTTACAAATGTGACTCCTTTTTCTTCTTCTTTGTAAATTATACCAGTTAGTATAAAATGAAACTAAATAGCTGGAGTATTGTCTCTTTCATTTTCTGCAGCTTTGGACTTTAAATATGTTTTCACATTGCTGTTTTGGGAACACTGGGGGGTGGGAATCCCTTTGTTTTCTGTTGATATAAAACTACAGGACTCAGTAAATCAATCGGGAGGGAATGGAAGAAAAGTAAAGAACCAATTTTATTTGAGTGAATTACTATCTACTATAGTTCATATATTGAAAAAAGTAAAAAAGTATGAAAGAAACAGCAACTGTTCAGATTAAGTGATAGTTCATCTTGGTATTGTTGCGTATGGTTTAGAGATGGGCACAAAATGAAAATATAGTGCTTTATTTTGTTTCTTTAGTAGTTTTATTTCATTACTAATGAAATTTTAAAATAATTTTGGAGCAAAATGAAATGAAATGTTATATAATGGCTCCCCTGGGTCCTAGAGGCACCAAAATTGCAGGGGAGCTTCCTCAACTTCTTCCCTGTAAGCAACCCAAATTTGGAGAGGTTTGGGTTTCAGGGGGCTATTAGCAGCTTTCTGACTCATTTAGAATGATTTTCTCCTAGGGGAACCCCTTTGGAGTTTAATAACTTGGCCCCCTGAACCCGAAGCTTCTTCAAATTTGGGGGACTTATGGGGAAGAGCTTAAGTAAGCTCTCCTGTGATTTTGGTTCCTCTAGATGAATTGTTTCATTCATAGAGGAAAAATGGTAAAATGATGAAATAATGTTTTGTTTTCTGTTTTCTGCTCATCTCTAATATGGTTACATATTTTCTGTATCTTGATTCAATCATCAATAAAGATTACAGCCAAGAAATCAGAAGAAAACTGAGACTTATAGTGGCTGATATTCAGGAACTGGGGGAGGGAATGAGATGTGTAATTGGATATTGAGGCTGAGATGAGCTTAGTCTTCCCAATTCCTGTGAAATCTGAACAATTAAGAAAACTAAAAACTTTTCTGCTTTCTTGGAGCATACTAAAACAAATAGATAATTCACAGTCAGCAAACCTCATGAGTTTAGTTTCCAAGTTTTTTTTAAAAAAACCTTTCTAAAAACCTTTCATACACAATAAAAATTAATCAAGTTTTCAGCAGGAAAGCCTGTCCTGCCATCTCCAGGATTACAAACACCAAATGCTGACTACATTGCATGTTAATATATTGGAGAATGTTCTGGTGGACTAGTTGTACAATCATCTTACTACTGACCTCACGAGATTAATTAAAGGCAGCCATGAATCACTAAGTTTTTGCCCATGAAGAAAACTGACAGAGGAAAAAAAGATGGGCCATAGGAAAGACAAGAAAAAACATTATCTTTGTTATGCATTAAAAAAGGAAAAGGGTGTATATTTTTGCTGACCAATTGCTGACCACACACACACACACACACACACACACACTGGAAAAAACAGGCCACAGCTCTATTATCTAATTAAAGCACTGCTAATATGGCCAGGCATTGGGCTGGATTCCAATTTCGATGAATCCGACTGTTCCTCGATGTAACCTGTCTCCTTACGAGACTCCCAAGTAGGGATTACCAGGCACCATGTGGACATAAGCCACAACATGGTCCCACTGTCCTCCTCCTGGGGTGTGTGGGCAAAGCACAACCCTGCCCCCACGGTCACCACTTGAGTTCCACCCAGGCATAGCAGGACCCTGCTTTCTGCCTGCAAACCACAGAATCCATCCCAATGGCTTCCAAAACACCTTCCAACAAGTTGTGTCAACATGTAAATAACCACAAAGCCATTACAGGGGGGAGGGTCAGGCAAACCATCTTCAGCAAGACTGGGGCTTCCTGCCCCAGCTCACCCCCTAAATGGTGTGCTGGTGGACTGTGTTGAAAACTCCTCCACATCAGGTCCGCCGACTGACATCCTTCCCTTCTGGAGACTGCTTGGCCAATCCTTGCCTTACAGCATATCTGGGACTTTCTCCTCTTTCGGCGGTGCCCCACGTGGCAGCCGCCATTGCCAGGTACCCCTGAATCCTCGACAGCACACCGGTATCAATGTGGGACACTTGTAAGTCAGAGTCCTGTCCATTCAGTAGCCTCTAGGGGGCAACTGACAACTTGCAGGAGGGATTCCTAGCAACACACTCACATGTTGGCTTGGCATTGGCTCAATAATCCCCCTGGGGAGTCATTAACTGCGAACTAGAAGCTACTGAATCATAGGCTGTTTGCCTTCTACAAGAATAAAAATACAACAGGATTTCAACCAGATATTTCTAGATTAAATGAAGTAGAAACATTCTCTTAAAGTTAAATGACTAAACTTAGGTCTGATAATTACAGTCTCCACCTGTTTATTATTATTTTTGGATGGTGTGTGCGTGTGTGTAGGTAAGTAAGGTGTTTTTAGGATATTATGAATGTGTTGTGTGACAAGCGAGTCCTGGATGTGTGCCAGACATTACCATTATGACAGGAGGAGAAAAGAAAATGCCTTCTGATAAAATTGCTTTCATTTGCTGTCTTCCTCAGGGAGTAAGGTAGAGTGTCTAGGGGACTGTTTTGAAAGATAGAGAATTAGATAGATACAGAGATAGAGATACATAGACTGGGGAGTTTGTGATGAGTGGTGAGTTGGATAGAGAGACATAGGTAGAGTTAGGATTTGATAAGTTTGCATGCAGGTTGAGAATTTAGGGTTAGTTTTTCTTGTTGTATAAAGTATATTGTTTTCAGTGCTTGTAATTCCTACTGTAGAGGCAACAGTAAAAATAATCACACTGGATGTTTGACTCGATAGTAGCAGAGTCATACCTGAGGATGGCAATCTGAGCTGAGAGAAGCTTTGGTTCACGAGGAGCTGTTGTAGGTTGGATATATCATGAGAAGTCAAGAATCACTAGAAAAGGTAATTTGAAAGTCTGAAAAGAGTAGGAAAAGAGGAAAATTTCATATGAGATACATTGAAGGATGTTGTATTCTTTACTTGCAGGATCTGAGCAGGACTGTTAATGATAGGGTATTTTTGAGTTCATTAATTTATACCCTAAGCACATCCGATCTCGCTTGATTTCGGAAGCTAAGCAGGGTTAGCCCTGGTTAGTACTTGGATGGGAGACCACTAGGGAATACCAGGTGCTGTAGGTGCCTGGAGTAGGAACTGGCAAGCCACTCCAGTACTCCTGCCAAGAAAACTCCATGGACATGGAGTCATGAAGAGTTGGTCACGACTGTAACGACACAACACACACAATTTATAATTTCACCCTATATCATTTATGAACCACCTTGAGTCATTTTATGGGGAGAAAGGCAACTAACAAATGAGACTCAATAAATCAGTCAAACAATCAAAAACTATTTGGCAGCACATGGTTGGATACACCATTTTTCAATACAGTGGACCCTTTTATAAAAAAGTTTGTATAACATAAAATTCTGGAGATAGGGGAAATTTGGTTAACATAATCACCTATGGGGCAAATCCGTATAACATAAAAATGGGATTACTCTGTTTTCAATGCATTCCTATGGGAAATGTGTATAAAGGAAAATTTGCTAAACAGAATTCCATTTGGAACAAATTAATTCCTTTATACAAGGTACCACTGTATATAAATTTCCTTTTGCACCTCATATGTATTAAGGGAGACTTTGTATCATAGGTCACCACAAAAACAACTAAGTTTGTTCTAGATTAAATCAGTGCTGGGCACACACTATAAATTACAATTGCTAAACAGTGGGCGTCTTAGTGCAGGAAGGTAAGACTCGTGAGACACAGCAGGAATACTAGGGAAAGAAGTAGAAAGAAGTAGAAAATAAGACCTAACAAGAGGTAGATAGATTCAATAAAATAGGTTATGACCTTCAGCTTGCAAGACCTGAGTAGCACTGTTTGTTATTGGACCTTTTGCAGCTCATTAATTCATAGGGCCACAGCATGGGAATTTCTTGATTGCTTATATTGATGAGATGGTGCTTTACAGAAAACATGTTGACAGTGACAGAATATTCCTCCCTTTTGTGTGACTCTTCAGGCTTTCTGTGAAATGAAGGACAAATGTTTGTTACTTTGATGGCAGTCCATTAAGTGCTAGGACAATAGCTCTGTAGGATGTATAGTCATTACTCTGAACAAACCTGGTGTTCCATTGTATTCATTATTGCATAACTAAATTTCATTGTCACTGTGATATGTGATTTCACTCTGATGTAATCTTATTGACTACATAATCATAAATGAGCTGAAGAATTGTATGGAATTTATCTGGAGTTGCTCACAGCAAGCTAGAGGAAGGAATTGAGAAGGCATCACACAACAATGAAAGAAAAATGAGAATGCATATTATAGCTTCCCCTCCTCTCTTAGGAACCATTTCAGGCTCCCCACCCACCCATACTTCACATTCACTCATGGTGTAATAAAATGTTCACCCTTAAAATCAACAGAACAAAATAAAGGAGAGAGAGAGAGAGAGAGAGAACAGACATTGTATTGTGTTGATTCAAGGAAAATGTTCATCAGTTGGAAATATTTTAAGGTCTGAATGTTACAATAAGTACGTAGAGCTCCAATAACTATAGTTGTTGGTAAAGAATAAATGCAAAATTCTAGATATGGTCAACTCAAGCATTTTAACTGCTGAACATCAGATTCTTTGGGGTGGCATATTCTCAGTCCTCAGAGAGGATCTCAGGGATTTTTCCCATTTGCAAAACTGGTATTTACTCATTTCTGGAAAATGCCATTACCTGTAAATGATGCTTTAAAAACAAACAAAAAACAAATACCTTTTGTATCTATAGAGCTTTCTTCATCTTTTTTACAAAGAGAAAAACACAGCTTGCAAAACAATAAATAACCCACCACCGCACCACTTGTGGTTTCATTCAGGGGTGCAGTTTTTCCACTCCAGGTGGGATTCAAGTGCCGGCCCTTTTTTCTTTGCAATGCAGGCCCTTTCTGTGGGATCACTCTCTGTGGGATCACTCTCCCTGTGGGATCACTCTCTTTGGGCCTTTTCACACGACCCCTAAGATCCGCTGGCCACTTAAATTTGGACCAGAGATCTTGGGGGTTTGTTGCTCTTTCTGCGTCCCCACCCCTCCGCACTTCCTTGCTCCTGTCTGCGTGAGGGGAGGGAGAAAACAAGAGAGGAAAAAATGCAGGCTCACCTCCGAAGCCATCCGGAGCCCTGTCGTCATCCTGATTCCTTCTCTTAAAGGGGCGGGAGGCAAAAACAACATCAAACAGAAGCGAGGAGAGCCCGGCACTCTAGGTTACATCCAGATCTGGGGATTTTCACCCTCCGAGAGCAGGTACATGAAAAGTGTGCTGGGACGCAGTTAGGTGGGCGTGGTCACACTTAATTTTCTGCAAACTCCGGAACTGGTGGGGAAACAATTGTAAGCTCCGGAGCTGGCAGCCATTTGCGGCGGAGTTTAGGGGTCGTGTACAAATACCCTTTATTCCCTCCTCTCAGGTAGGCGTCCATTCATGTCTGTTGGTATTTTCCCCACTTTCAAAATCACCCTTCCTTTGCATATCTGCTGTACTAGAGAAGCCAGCAATGTTGGGTTTTAAGATGGTACAGATAGCTGGGTGTAAAATTCTGTCTCCTGTAATCTTAATACACTCTTTTATAAATAAGCTGTTTTGGTTGAGGTAACCAGTATATAATAATATTTCAAGTAATGATGACCTTTGCCTCATTGTTTCAGTAATATTAAAAGGGAATGATCTTTGTGAATAATGGATTCATCAAAGGGCATCTCTAGTAATATTAACATCATTGGTGGTTCCTCTGCTCTTTGACTAAATGTGTGTGCTCAAAATAATATTTTAGTTATTTATCAAAAATGGAAAATAATATGATAAATCTTTAAGATGGACGACTGTAATAGCAAGACTGGCTATAATTTTGGGCATTTATCTCTTGTTAAGATCCTCTACAAGCATTTTCTTTCAACTTTTAAAGATGAAGCAGTGGAAACAGCCAAGATGCTTTTTGTGGATGTGCAAATATGTTCTTTCTTTCTTTCTTTCTTTCTTTCTTTCTTTCTTTCTTTCTTTCTTTCTTTCTTTCTTTCTTTCTTTCTTTCTTTCTTTCTTTCTTTCTTTCTTTCTTTCTTTTCTTTTCTTTTCTTTTCTTTCTGTCTTTCTTTCTTTCTTTCTTTCTTGACAAAATGACATAATCTTGAAGCAATCTGCTGAGGATTCTCTGACCCCACCCCACTTCCTTACATGGAGTCTTAGTTCCAACATGAACAGGAAAATAACACTTTTTTTTTCTTTTTGTGTTTCCAACGTTTTATTCAGAACGCTAGTGCCTCTCCACATACGACAATCACAATATTGTTGGCTCATTGCTCAAAACACCAGATTCATAAAAGGCACATCCGGTGCTATTGTGCTTGCTAGTTTATGCCAGAAGGAAACACTTAACATCTTCCTAATAACACATTTTTAAAAGAAATGCAAACAGTCTATCTTGCATATATTAAAAATCTATCCATTACTTTCCTCAAGGGTGTGTATACCATTTTGAAAGAACAATATTTGTTTGGCTTGTTTTTCATTTGTGTACATTGCTGTTTACTCTAAGAAGGTGAATATGGCTAGGATTTAGATAAGTGATGTGAGGGTCAGTATATTGCTTCTTGTGAGTTGTGACCAACAGGGCATTTCTACCAACAGAATAGACACCATTGGCAGATCAGATTCTTTCTTCACATACACATGTGAGGGATAAGAGACCTCAACAGATTTATAGTGGTTTTGAAGGCAGTGGCAGAGAAAAGGAAACATAGAAAAGGAAACAATGGAGGTTTGGTTGTGTAGTATTGGGTTTTGTAAAGGTACTTATTTTAAAAGAAACTAAACCACAATTTGGAATGACAGTGGACAAGATCCTACTGGGAAACATGTACGCATGAAAGGGCTATTGTATCACACGTGAATAAGCATGCAACTATTTCCTTCCCCTGATGAAGCTGAAGAACATGGCACATAGACAGCTGTGCAGGTAGTCTTGCCTTTACAATTGCCTACAATGTACAGCCAACAGGATTTTGGTCAGTGGAGATAAACAAAGCCACCTTTGCCTCCCCCACGGAGAAAGACCACACGAGACCAATGTATGGGTTGAACTAGGGCCACACTTTATTCAGCAGCACTTCAAACAGTAATGCATAACAACATAACCTATGAGGGGCCTGCAAAAGCGCAGGTTAGAGTCGGCGCCAGAGGGTCTCCCAGGACCCTCCCGACTCAAGAGCATTAGGGCGAGTCATACCCCCTGCAGATCTGCAACCTCAGCAGATCTGCAGGGCCAGCAAATTCCCACCCCCTGCCTGGGTCCCCAGGGAGCTTTACCTGCTCCCCACGGCCCAAGCAAGGCCTGTTGGAGGCATCCATCCCCCACGCTGTGACCTCTCAATTCGCAGCGATCAGAGTAGGATGCCCCCCAGGGGATCTTAGAATTTAACTCTACGGCTCTAACCCCTCAGCACTACCGCCACAGTCAGGGTCCTCGCTCAGCCTTTATAGTGCTGCCCCATCCAGGCCCTGTATTCAGTTGCCTCCCTCTCGTGATGCTTCACGTGGAGGGGGGGCAAAGAAGCTCCACAAGTGGACGAGCCCCAGCGGAGCTAACATTTTTTAAAACTGTGTAATGGTACCATATACAAACCCATGAGTTGTAGGAAACAGAAGTTTCTTAGAAAGTGTCCACCATGTGTTTCTTTCTCTCGTGCATATGTTGTTTGCATTCTTTGAAGTGAGAGAACAATTTACGAAGTTGAAGATGCTGACAAAAACTGAATTATTACCAAACAGATAAAATCCCTCACCTTCCTATTGTTGCTATTCTAACTTTTAAGGCCCTTTAGTCTATATTAAACTGTCTTATTTCTGGAACAGTACAGTAAATGTTAAGCATTGCATAATGGGACATCATTTTGGCATATATTTTCTTTTACTTCTCCTTTCCCATCTGAGGACTGGTGGACTATGGACAGCTATGAAGTGGGAAAGCAGCGAGAACGGAAGCCCAACATGAAGGACGGTATTGCCATTTGCCTTAATCAGCCAGGCAACCTGTCTCCCTACCTCTAGCTGTGTCAAATGATAATAATGTTCTTTAAGGTCCCTAAAGAGTATCTAATATGCACATTCCTGGCTGTGATGAACAGACAACCTACCATGCTGTTTATGTTTTGCTTTCTTTACAAAGTACTAGCATATGGGAAATTTGATTTTGGGGGTCTCAGGCTCTCTGAGCAGATGGAGCTTGGAAGCACTTTGAAGACAGAACAGCAATTACCTAAAGGGTCTGAAGGAAGAATGACTGAAGCACTAGGAAAGGCAAAGTATAGAACTTTTGAGTTGGGTGTGATCTGTGTTTTAGTTTTAAAAGACAGGGTGAGTGGAATGAGGTAGTATTGAATCCTGGAGGCTCATACTTGTAGACTGTTTGCAAGGTTTTTTTTTTTTAATGAAGTAATGTGTTCCATACTAATATTAAAATTTACTAGAGAATCAATAGAGCTCATCTGCAGTCTTATAAAATGATATCTTCTGAAGAAGTGCCTAATTATAGGGAGTGAGTCCACACACACACACACACACACACACAGACACACACGCACACACGTGTGCGCACGCGCACACACACACACACACACACACACACACACACACCCCTTTCCATCTGGTTTGTTCTCTTTTTAAAAAACCTCATTGACCTTCTTTTCTTAATTTGTATTCACACACCTAACACCAGAGAATACCTATGACCTAAGCAGAAGATGTGATCAAAGGCAAACAAGATCCTTTTAGATTTATGTTGAATTTAAATGCATGTCTTCAAAGGGCATCTATCTCTGATTTTTTCAGAAGCCAACATTAGTTGTTCCAAAGTAAGTTCTTAGCTCTTCAGTTTAGGGCCACTTTCTGAACAAATAAATGGCTTGTGGTATGTAAACGAGAGTAAATTTTGCCGGCCCTTGCGAAGCATAATGAAGAAATATTTTTTTCCTAAGTAAATTCTATCTAAGTCTGTTGGGCTGTAGCTGCAATCCTGTGGCTTTGGGTAGTGAGACAATTTGGTGAGTCAACCCTCCAGAAGTTCCACCGATTCATTAAGCCCACTGTATAAAAAAAGAAATAATGTTCACTGTATGAAGATAATTTACTGTCATCTACATATAAAGGGTTCATGAATCTAGATTTCAGCATTTCATTTTGGAGATGTAGGGTATATACATGCGTATACTTATGTTGATTCGAAGAGACATTTGTGTTTGGTGCACAGTTTTTTTAGGTGAGTTGATGGTTTCTTTAAGTCTTGTTATATGGTACTCCAGAATTCTGGCTGTCTATATACCTTATCCAGCCTCTCCTGTATTTAGGGGGACAACATGGGGGACTACAGTAGTGTGTAGGAGCATGAAATCTTCATGGTGAGTGTGGAACTCTTCTTGAGCTATTCTGCATCCAGCATATTGCCAAATTGCCTAGAAGCCATCATCAGTAATGTGGCGATAGAGTTTTGAATCGACCTGTAGTGAAATGATCTTGAATCATGTGTTTTGTACTGCTTCAGAAGTTATGATTGTATTACAAATGTGTAAATTCATTTTCAGTTTTACAAAGAATCTTGCTGTGTAGCATTAACAGAGCTAAAGGATGAACCAAGAGCAGGAAGGAAGAGGTGCCAATAAAAGATACTAGGTGGATTCCTGCACAGTTAGGCTGCTTAAATTCCACTAAAATCAATAGAATTTAAGCAGACTGTCTGTATATAGGACTGCAGCCAGCATTTACTTTAGGGACATCAAAGAAGCCAAGCTTAGAACACTTTGTGAAGTGATTTTTATGAATGCATCCCCTAGCAATACAGTTATTGTGGGAAGACAGCCATTCTTAAATAGATTGCTGGCTGCTACTTTCAAATTTGATTTTTAAAAAACAACAGCAGTAGAACTTGCTCATTAAAAAACCCAAAGTTTTGCTACTTTCAGATACAGATCTTAAATTAAACCTCATTCATGAACATCACCTTACATTTCACTTTTATCTATTATTCCACACTAATTTAGTGTATGAGAGTTATTGATCTGACAGTGAGAAGCAAAGATGCAAAGAAAAATGTTTCTTTACAGTGGAACGTCTGCTACTCCATCACATACACCATCCCCAATGGAAGAGAGATTGTGAATAATCCAACCACATGGACTGGGCCAGTACTATTGTCCCCACCAGAAAAGAGATTGTTGATTAGGGGGAACATGCCTCTATTTTTAGTCTAGTCCATGTGGCTGGCTTGCTCATTGTTTTAGACATCCGGCTGCAGAATCAGAGGTTTAATGCCTTACTGTATACCCCAGAAGAGCCAGCCTGTTTAGCCTTGGGCAAGCTGCACAGTCCCAGGCACCCCTTCACTAAAAGAAAGCAATGGAAAAGCACTTCTAGACATTCACTACCTGAAAAATGCTGACAAGGGTTTCCATAAGTTAGAATTTACTTGATGGCTCAAAATTATTATTGTATTGTTGTCCTAGTCATGTAAAATGTACATCATTGATTTGAGTTCTTTGTATTCATACACTCTCCCCCTGAAGCAGGGAATTGTGATGCTTATGAGGTAGGTATAGCCTCAGTCAGCATCTTTTTGATCTGTGAGAACTCCAGTGCATCTGAAAATGGCTGTGGACTGGATAGATATAGTGCAGAATTATGATTATCTTCTACTTTTTAAATACAGGACATCTATATAGCAAGAAATCCATCTAGAGGTTAAATGGTATATTGCAGAAAACTGATCATGAAAGCTGAAAGCACACTTGTGTTCCAAAGATGAGATTTTGGCTTTTTTTTCATGTCTGAGAAAGCAGGCTGATAGATACATAAATACAGCCACCCTTCAGCTCTTAGTATGACTGAACACAGAACCAAGAAAGTTTAACTGCAAATTATGAAAGTCAGGAAAGCCTTCTCCCATGAGAATCAGATGTGAGGAAATCTTCATCCTCACATTTGATAATATGGGTCAGGTACTTCCACAAGGTATTCATAGTGTTAACTGTGTGCTCAGTGCTGCACAAAACTTGAGGCCCTAAAGGAGGAACTGTGTCTGCCATCTAGACTCCACAAGGCATAATTATCTAGGGCAGGCATGTCCAAACTTCAGCCCTCTAGATGTTTTGGACCACAACTCCCACAGTCCTTTGCCATTGGAAATACAGGCTTGGAATTCTGGGAGTTGTGGTCCAAAACATCAGGTGGGCTGAAGTTTGGACATGTCTGATCTAGGATCATTGACTTTTTACCCAGTGATATAGGTCTCAGGCACTAGGTAAACAAAATATCTGGCCAGATGTGGTAAGAAAGAGTATGGCATCACCATAGAAAACACATATTAAACATACTTGAGGAGATGTAATAAAAAAGAAGACAGACATATTAGGAATAACATAAAGCCATTTTCTGGATGTAAGAAAACAACATACAGTATGTTTCCTTCTCAGTGCATCCAAGAGCCGTGAAAATTCTCTGAACAAACAGGTCACAAAATGGCTGCTAACGTTCTTAGCAGGGGGTGGGGGTGGGTGGGAAAAGAGCTCAATTTGGTCATCAGAAGTTATTTTAATACACAAAAACCCTAAATCAATGAGCCCAATTACAAAAATGCAGTACCCTTTTTATGGAAATGACAGTAAGCCATTTTGTATTTGCCTCTACCTTTCCTTCACATAAGAAAAGCACATACGGTTTCTCCTTTTTCTGTGGCTGACTCTCATTATCCTTGAAATTGGTGATAAGGCAGTTCCCTGGTTTCATATATTTCTCAGCCAGTTCTTCCATTTACTCAGACATTTATGTTGCTATTCATAGGTTGCTGTCATGCGTTTCTGTTCATTATTATAGGCATTAGTCTGGTTATGATGTATTTTGACTGGCAGTTGAAATCAAGGAGGGAAAGAGGACATTTTATTAAAAAAAAAGATAAAGGTATAAGCCATAATGAAATGTAGCAGAGAAGAAAGGCCTCTGCCTTAATAGTTCACAGGCATGTGTGCCCTTCAGTTACCCTTATTCTCAGATCTATGAACAATAAGTGCCAAGATATACAGAGTTTCAAACGAAATCCCCCTTTTCTCATATTTAAAATTCAGCTTGCCTAATCACTACCCACTTTAACAACCAAGCCCTCAGTCATGTACATTATTATTATTATTATTATTATTATTATTATTATTATTATTATTAT
>JAHTLZ010003547.1:13032429-13051191 GCA_023846285.1 Phrynocephalus versicolor | reverse complement strand
TTCTTCTTCTTCTTCTTCTTCTTCTTCTTCTTCTTCTTCTTCTTCTTGAAGCTACTTTCCTTTGAATGATGAATCTGCTTGGATGAGTAGTGAAACAATTCGCTCTCTCAAGAAAAGAAGTCCAGTTGCTATGATTCAACTTCCAGATAAACTCACCTGGATTACTGAGAATCTTCACACATATTGCTCACTAGTGATGCCACAAACACTGTGCAGTAGGTGACTGTGGGACATGTGGGATTGCATTCCACATACAAACTCTTAACCACATATGTCCACTGGATAGAGACATATATTTCCTTAGAGCAGTGATGTCCAAACTTTGGCCCTCCAGATGTTTTGGACCACAACTCCCACAGTCCTTTGTCACTGGCAATACAGGCTTGGAATTCTGGGAGTTGTGGTCCAAAACATCAGGAGGGCAAAAGTTTGGACACCCCTGCCTTAGAGTCTGATTATTGCAATCCGAGTGCTGGGAAAATAAGGCCCCACAGCACTGCTTCTTTGATGTGTTAAGGGTTGATTAATGCAGGATACAAAATGATTCACAACTCTGCAATAAATAGTTTCATTTGGAAATAGAGATGGGCACGACTTAGCGGAATTTTCGTTTCCGTTTCCGTTTTCCGTTTCTGTTACGTAACGAAACGAAAAACGAAAAACGGCTCAAAACTGGAACGAAAATGGAAACGAAATGACTAATTTCGAGCCATTTTTCGTTTTTCGTTACTGGAAAAGCACTTAATGGAGCTAAATGGGAAGAAATGAAAAAAATTTCATTTTCATTTTCGTTTGTCATTTTCGTTACACAACGAAACGAAAATGAAAAATTTTGAAAATTAGCTCACGAAAACGGAAACGAGCCGAAATGGACCCCCTAGACGAAAACGAAAATGAAACGAACAATTTTTCTGAGTTGTGCCCATCTCTATTTGGAAAGGTTCAAAGGCCCTACGTTACATTGCTTTCACAGACGGCATCTGGGGAACTGATGTGAAGTCCATGACAGGTGGTGAGTCTGGTGACAAATAAAAATTTAGCCCTTAAAGTTACCCAAGTATCTTGTTTGGTTTTGCTGCAACAGACTACTTACTTCTCCACAAAATTGCTGAGTTAGCTTTTTGCTTAAGCGCCAAATTTTCATGATCCCTTCTCTTGGCGGTTTAAACCCCTTGGATGGCAAGTGTGTTCTTATAATGACTGGACAAATAACATGGATTCCTGGGTTCAAATACTCACTTACCTGGCTAAGCCTGGGTTACGAGTGCAAACAATAGTAAGGTAGATGGCTAATATCCCAGAGGTGTTGTTAAAAAAAGTTTTAGAAATATTGTACTTTAGAATTTGCATATAGAGTGTAGCATACCACTGCAGTTTTCAGGTAGCATTAAGGAGGCTCCAGACACAGAAATCAACATTTATTCAGTAAACATGAGAACTCGGGTTATGTTTGAGCTCTGCTTGGTTTCAGGTGTAGATTTAAGCAATAGAACAATGGAATAAAAGCTTTGAACTACTTTAAGCCAAACCTTCTCGGTGGGCTCCATAATCTTCCATTTTAATTAACAAGTAGTTTGGCTTTTCACAAAGGCAAGATGGCTTAAAACAACATTTGCTTCTACTGCTCAGCGGTCTTGGTTGCTTTATTATATGTGCTTGAATGCAAAACATTACTTAGCTCCTCTGTTGATCCAAGAAAATAGCACGCTAGGTATTCCTAAGAACGCAAACCGTTGATCTACATTAAAGGTAGAAGTGCCCTCATCTGAATACACTACCACCCATGCTTTCATAACCTTACCTTGAAAATAGCATATCTGGCTACAGTATGGAATAAATAAGGTGCTTGGAACAAGCTGCTCCTGCTGCTTATGCCTCTGAGATGGATAATATGTTATTGTGCTGTATAGCAATGAAAATTTTCTTTAAAGGTTTAACTCTGCTTCAGCAAGCACATGAGAAGGGCATATGTTGCCCTTATTGCTACAGCTCAGAGCTTCTAAGTATGGGTTGCAAGAAAGATTTGCCTAATGCTAGTTTTTGCTTGGTTGTTGGTTTTTTGGTGGCCAGAGTATGATGATGGAATTACATTTCAGAAGTAACATAATGAACCATTATCAAGTTAGAATTTAGGTGGAATGAGTAATGTTTATAGTTATGTTTAAAGAATATTCTGAATGTATTCCCGAAGGCTTTCACGGTCGGGATCTCATGGTTGTTGTGGGTTTTCTGGGATGTTGGCACATGTTCTGGAGGTTTTTCTTCATAACATTGTCAGTCACTGTGGCTGGCATCTCCAGAGGGCAGGAACATAGGGACCTAGAATTCTTTCTTTGCACTAGCTTCAGAGGGAATTCTAGCAACCTGCGGTCCTGCCCTCTGAAGATGCTGGCCACAAAAACTGGGAAAATGTTAGGAAGTAAAACCTCCAGAACATGGTGTTTTGAATCACTATTAGTGGCATATTGACACCCCTTGTTTACACAGGAAGTTTTATGTCAGGAGACTACTGCATTGTATTTTAATACTTTCAAGGTGCAGTATCAGGACTGGCTACTAGAGAGAGCCAGATAATATTTCCCAGATTTTTTTTCTGGCAAAATCCTTTTAAAAATCATCCTATTCATAATTGTTGTCCATTGTAATAAATGAAATAATAATCATAAAACTGCAAACCTGGAAGAGACCCTATGGATTAACGCCCATCCTCTGGCTTATCCCCATGTATTTCACAACAACCTCTTAACTAACTTGTTTAATTGTCTAGGTTGTGAAGTTATACCCACTTATTTATCCTTACTTTGTCATATAACAACTTTCACTTTTAGAAGCCAGCAGTCACAACATGCCGCAAACACTTGCTGCAATGGGTTATAAGTGAAAACATGAAGAGTGTGTGTAGAAAGAGGCCTCCAGAGCTTTGGCTTGTTGTCGGCTGGTGGCCACCCCTTTCGACCCTTGCCCATCTTTGCTTATTAAATCTGCCGGAGGGAGCATGCCGGAGTGGGCTTCAGTTATCTCCACTGCTTCCTTCAGGGAAGGGATTTTTCCCTTTCACCTGAAGGAGATGGTGGTGAAGCCCACATTAAAGAAGGCCAGCTTGGCATCAGATGATTTGGCCAACTACCGCCCAATTGCCATTTTTCCCTACATGGGCAAGGTCATTGAGAGGGTGGCCACCATCTGTCTTCAGTCATTCCTGGAGGAAAATCATTCCTCGACCCATTCCAGTCTGGGTTCAGGGCATTTCGAGGTACCGAGACTGCCCTGGTTGCACTGCAAGATGACCTCCTCAGGGAGGCTGACAGGGGGTGTTCTACCCTGTTGGTCCTCCTTGATTTGTCAGTGGCCTTTGGTACTGTCGACCACAGTATCCTGCTGGATCGGCTTACCAAGGTGGGAATCGGGGGTTCAGCAGTTTGCTGGCTTCGAGCCTTCTTTGGTGACCGGTCCCAGCATGTATAGCTGGGGGATGAGCTGTCAGCTCCCTGGACGCTCCCTTCTGGGGTGCCTCAGGGGTCAGCAATCCCCCCTATACCCTTTAACATTTATATGAGACTGCTAGCTGAGGTCATTAGGGGAGTTGGAGTTCATTGTCATCAATATGCCGATTACATGCAACTCTACATCTCCTTTTCCTCCGCTGCAGTGGAGGCAGTATGCTCCCTTGATCTGTGCCTGGAGGCGGTCATGGAATGGACCAGGACCAACAGGCTCAGACTTAATCCAGAAAAGACCGAGGTTCTGTTCTTTGGGGTGCCCTCCTCTGGGTACAGTGGCCCCCTCCCCAGTTTGGCAGGGGTGTTACCCTCCGGCCTGCAGACAGGGCCAGAAATCTGGGTGTGGTCTTCAATTCAGCCCTATCCCTTGAGGCTCAGGTGATGGCTGTTTCCAAGACCACTTTTTTCCATCTCCGCCGGATTGCCCGAATTCGTCAGTACCTAGATGAGGCCTACCTGAGAACAGTTGTACAGGCCCTCGTGATCTCGAGGATTGATTACTGCAACACCTTCTATATGGGGTTGCCCTTGACCCTTATCCAGAGACTCCAACTGGTGCAGAATGTGGCGGCCAGACTGGTGGTGGTTGCACGTCATTACGATCACATCACCCCAGTTCTGGCCCACCTGCATTGACTGCCCGTGGCCCTCTGGATAAGGTTCAAGATCCTGGTTTTGGTTTACAAAACCCTCCACAGCTTGGGACCCGAACACCTGTTGGAGCGTATCTCCCAAAGGTCAACTGAGGCCCAACCCACTAGAAGCGCTTCACTCTGAGTGGCCACACCCAGGCAGACACGGAAATCGCTTACTCACAACCATGCCTTCTCTGTGGCTGGCCCCTCACTCTGGAACCATCTCCCAAGTGAGTTGCACCTTACACAGTCCCTGCCCGCCTTCAAAAAAGCACTTAAAACCATGCTGTATCGGGAAGCATCTGGCGACCTTTAATTTAATTTAGGTCTTTTTTCTTTGACACCTCTTGCTGATGTCTCTTTTTTATTATTGCATTGTCTTTTTCTGGTGTTTTATTGTTCTTTTAACCTAATGTCAACTTCCTGGAGTTCCTTTGGAAGACGGGCAGTATAAAAATATAACAAACAAACAAACAAACAAACAAACAAACAAAAGACTAATTATTTGAGGAAGCAGTACCAGAGATTAAAACCAGCACCACAGTGTAGATATTACATGGTGCTGTGTGCTGTCTTTATCCTGGTTTGTCTAGTAAAAGGATTAGCAAGGTAGTAAGCACTAGAGGAAGTGTATGGAATTGCTGAGGACATTTTGCAATGAATCAAACAGCTACAGAGCTACAAGAGGTATGTGTTTAGAAGTAAAGCTTAAAAGCATTTAAGGCCACAATTCAAGGGACTTAAAATAAAGTGAGAGTTTTACCCCAAAGCACAGAGAGAACTCCTTGCTCCCCTGAGCTCCTTGCCCTCTGAAGATGTCAGCTACAGAGAGTGGCAAAACGTCAGGAAGAAAAACTTTCAAAACACAGCCAAACAGCCCAAAAACTCACAACAGCTATATGAGATGTATTACCAATAGAGATGGGCACGAATCGAAAAAATGATGTTTCAATTTTTCATTTTTCGTTTTGGGTCCCGTTTCGGTTCATTTTCATTTTTCATGAATTTTTGACAAAAAATTGTTTTGTTTTTTCGTTTTTCATTTTTCGTTTTTACCCACTTTTTGCGTGATTTAAAGCATTTCCGCACGCGAACGTCCCCCAACGCCCCAGAAAACACTAAAAGAATGATGCTGGCAGAGACACAGTATAGACTAGGTATGCAGGGAGGCTGCAAAGGCAGCGGCGGGTGTTGCCCAGGGCATAAGGCAGCCGCAGAGTGACTGCACTGTGGGGCAGGGGAGGGTACTCACCGAGAGGTATGCATGCACACAGGGAGGCTGCAAGAGAAATCTCTTCTTTCTCTCCCCTAAGAGCCAGGCTACAGCCAGCAGGAACACAGAGACACACACCTGCCTGGCTGGCCTAAAGAAATGAGTCGCAGAGACAGCAGTCCCACCCTAACTCCCACCACAGACTTCAAGGAGGACGGGGGCTGCCAGAGCTTTTAATGCCCTCTGTGGCTGCCACACCTACCCGGTCTGCAACCTGGGCATGCTATTGATTGAAATTGTCCAAGAATTTACATGATCCCATCACATGGCTTGCATCCATCTTGTGGCTGGGATCCATTTTGTGTCATCCTTAAAGGTAAAAGAAAAAATGCATTGTGATGGGAGAAAGACAAAAACAAACGTTTTAAGGACCCCAACCCACTGGTAGGTAATAATTTCAAATAATTATCACTGCATTTTCACGGTTGTCCAGGGTGTTTTCATACCCAAGAAATCAATATTAGTCATCTGGGAGCCATTTTGGGTCAATGTCCCCTAACTCCCCTTAAAGGAAAAAGATACAGTGATGTGAGAAAAGACATAAATGCATATTTTAAGGACCCCAACCCCCCTGGTAGGTATTATCAGGCAGAATAAATAATTATTGTTGGGTTTTTACGGATATTCGGGACATTTTTTAACATTTAAAAACAGCTCATTTCATTGTGCGTAGCCATTAATGAAAACGAAACATAATGAACCTAATTTTCATGGTTCTGTTCGGTTCATTCCAATTTCATCACAATTTTTATTATTCGTTTCGTTATGTAATGAAACAAATAACGAATAACAGAACAATTTTTTTTCGTTTCGTGCCCATCTCTAATTACCAAGCTTTGTGTGTAAAGTCTGGAGAGGGACTAGAGCTCAATGATGGGGTACTTTTTTGTATTGGAAGATCTCAGGTTCTATCCCTGTCCTCTCCAAGTAGGGTTGAAAAATTCCTACGTGAAAACCATGAAAAGGGTCTACCAGTCAGTCAGCTACACTGGACTCATTGTAGGATAACTTCTTATGCTCCTGATCTCCAGAGAGATATTATTTAAGATCCTTTTTCCTGGGACATGTGCCATTTCTGATATCAGCAAATGCCGTTTTCATCAGAAAACTGGAAATTATATGTTTCTGTCCAATCTCTCTAATGAATGCAGACACAGTATACTGTATTATGATTTAGATTTCATGTACATGAACTGGATCTGTTTCAAAGTTTTCTAGTATGTACTTGCTTTGGAGTCTCATCTCAGAAACCTGGTAAATTTTCATGTGTATTTTCAGTCCACCATTAACCACATTTCTGTTTTAATTGCAGAACACTTGTGTGACATAGGAGAGTTTCTCTGCCGTGATCATGTGACCTGTGTGTCTCAGAACTGGCTCTGTGATGGGGAACCTGATTGTCCAGATGATTCAGACGAGGCTGTAGATGTGTGTAAGTAAATGGTTCTTGCAACTTTACTTTGATCGATACCATTTCTGATGGCAGTGTTTAGTTATGAAAGGTGGATTCTAGAGTGCATGCTTTTCAATGTCTAAAAACGAGCCTTTGTGATATAGCAGATTAAAGGCACTACACCAATGGGCACTGGGGGGGGGAAATCATGCTCATGCCTCATTTTATAATGAACAATACCATCCAGGCATATGTTCTCTTTTCCTTTCTGACCCAGAAGATCCGCTACAAACTGGTGAACCAAAGGCAGGGAAAGGAAGAAGGGAAAAAAATTAATAGTTTAGCAGACGATCACAGAGACCTCGTAAGCAAATTGGAAGAGTGGGAAATGAGTTGGGGGAGAAGGAAGGTAATAGATGAAAAAACACAAAATGTGAAAAATGTCAAGGAAAGGTTTAATAAAACATGTTTAATCATCATCATCATAAAAAAAAAATCTTGTTTTTCTCTGTGGCCTAGAGGGATTGGAGAAGAGAACAGAGCAGAAGAGAACAAAACCAAGCCCTACAGGCTTCTCCCAAGCATTTTGAACTAGTGATGGGATTATATTAAATCTTCGTATCTTCTTGTTTCTTGAGGAAAGAACAAAATGATGGATTCCATTTCATGTCCCCGAGACAATCATTTAATGTTAGAGTAGTCATAAAATTGCAGAAGTGTTCAGGTAAGGTTATGGGGGCTGTGAAAGGAGGTGGAGGGGGGGAAATAGGAGATAAAGAGCAGCACTTTTCATGTCTGTGATAAAACAGATACAGAATTCTACACATTTGAAGCTGTGAAAGAAGAAAACATGATGATCCTTAAGAGATGATATTTAATAATCTTAACCCACTACCATGAACCAAATAAGGTTTTTTAATATTTGTTTTTGTTTTCACCACATTTGGATTGTCTGCAAGGTTCCTATTCTGTGCTAATGTGGATAATACAGTAATTTTAAAGAATGCATAGTGATATTTCATGTTTTTGTGTTCAGTTCCAGTTTGCTTTTCTTGGCTTGTGAGCTTTATAATTAATTGTACAAACCTGTGTTGATAACAAAAAATCTGTAAGAATGCTTTGGGAGGTCAACTGAGACATGCTTAGCAAGAAAGGACCATGCCTCATACTCACCTCGACTGAAATCCTGCCACCGCAAAGCTTTACCCCCTCATCCTTTAACACTGCTCCCACCCCCAACACTTGTTTCTTACCTTTAACTTTTCCGGCATGAATGGTCACCTCTGGATTGTCAACATCACCTGCAGAAAGATACAATAATTTCTTCTTTTCTGTTTGTTGCTTCTTCCATCTCTCCTCTATCATTGCCCATAATCAGAATGTACGAGATTCTGTTATGTTTCACTTTCACAGATGTAGATAAACAATTGTGATCTCTTCTCACCAATTCACTATATATTTCACAAAGATACTGAGAGCATGCATTGCACAGAGTTTTTTTAAAAACTGCCATTATTACCATGTTTTTCCATCTATAAGACACCCCATGTATAAGACAACCCCCACTTCTCCATCCCAAAAATTACAATTTCACAACCACATGGTCCTCTCCTCCGCTTACTTCTGTGTATAAGATCCTCAATTTTAGTCTATAAATTTTAGACAAAAATATAGTCTTATACATGGAAAATACTGTATTTTTGTGCAAAACTGTACAATTGTGCATGAACTGTGTGAATTAGGATGGCTGTGGCTTCATTTAAGGTTTGAAGTGGTCACTCGAATGTGTGGATCCTTCTCTGAATCATTCAGTCCTGCACTTGTGTGTTATGTGTCCGTGCATTTGCCCATGCTTGCTTCTTGAACAAAATGGACATTAGAATATGATAGATAAATTACAGAGGTGGTGAGTGGGAAGAGTGGTCCAAGATGCCTCATTGTGTCAAGGCAGCCCATATCCCTAAGAAAGAATAATTTTGCAGTATTCTAGCCCTTCTCAAAGAACAGGTATTTTTTAAAAAGGCAATATGTTCAAGAGCTACTATATTAGTCAGATCATGGCATGGAGAAGCATATTTGCAAGGGCTCTGCAGTTGCAGAGTACATGTAGTGCCATCACCAATCTCAGTATCACCATCATGTTCTTCTAAATAGGCAATATTCCTTTGAATACCCCAAAAGTTAGAAGTTGTTTGCATGAACAATCAATCAGTTAAGTGAAGCTGTAAGGACTAGAGATGGGCACGACTCAAAAAAATAATTTTTCGTTTGTTGTTTGTCATTTAGGGGTCCGTTTCGGTTTGTTTTCGTTTTTCGGGAGGGTGTTGCACATTTTTCGTTTTCGATACGAAATGAAACAAATAAAACAAAACGAAAACGAAATTTTTTTGCCCCGTTAGCATTCTTTTCAATGTAATGTGTCTGCCGTAACGAAAACGAAAAACACGGCAAAATTTTTCGTTTCGTTTCCGTTGTCGTTTTGCTTCTGAAATTTTTTTCGTTTTTGTTACAAAACGAAATGAAAAAATGAAAATGAAAACGAAAATTTCGCTGAGTCGTGCCCATCTCTAGTAAGGACATATCATGAAAGTAATGGCAGACAGAGTAGGGTGGGGTATCCACTCCCATTGTTTGGGAGGCATCATCCATTTTTTGAACATTTTCATACAGGTGTTAGCCTGGTATGTCAGCAATTATTGTCTAAGAAAGTAATATTAATCAGGAGGATCTGGAAACGAATCACATTACCAAATAACTACTCCTAGTTATTCTGAAGTAACGCTGAACTAATGCAATATTTTCAAACTAGCATCAATTTGCAAACATGGCATGTGTAAAAAAGTAACTCCCCACTCCTGTGCTAAATTTCTGTCCATCTTCCTTATAGATTAGGTTTTGACTGATCTTACACCCTACCATCATCTGCATTAACGCCTTTTTTAAAATTTTCTAGTCCGATAGAGTTTGTCCGTCTTAAATGAAAAGCCAATTTTTACCTCAGAAGAGGACTTGTTTCATACTCATCTGTCATGTTGATGACTTTAGCATGAGCATAGCCAAATCCTTCTTATCATGTCCCTTGAGTGAAAATAAGCTCCTGATTTAAGCTGGATAGAATCTACTGGATAAGAAAATTAGGGCCATTGAGGACTAATACCACAACATGCCATGAATTACATAAACTAGATAATCTCCATTTCCCCCCTCCTCCTTCTGGCACTTTGCACAGCAAAGCAATTGCTCCATATCTCAAAATCATTTTGTTGATATTCTGTAGCCAGTATAAACTGTGATATAATGGACTGAGTAAACTGTTTTCTTAACAAAATGTAATACTGTATATACTCGAGTATAAGTCAACCCAAGTATAAGTTGAGGCCTGTAATTTAACCCCCCAAACTGGGGAAACTTATTGACTTGAGTGTAAGTCTAGGGTGGGAAATGCAGCAGGGCCTTGCAGCACCTCTTTTGTGAG
Source organism: Phrynocephalus versicolor (assembly GCA_023846285.1). Lineage (NCBI taxonomy): Eukaryota > Metazoa > Chordata > Lepidosauria > Squamata > Agamidae > Phrynocephalus > Phrynocephalus versicolor. The sequence continues at coordinate 13,040,915 of JAHTLZ010003547.1, read as the reverse complement.
CTGGGGGAGTGGTGTGTGATGTTTAAAATGACTTTTTGCCACCAAGGCAAGCACTTGCCTCAGTGGCTAAAAGTCATTTTAAACATTGTGCACTGCTCCCCCGTGATGCAGAGGGGGGTCAGGAGAAATGGCACACAATGTTTAAAATAACTTTTAGCCACCAAGGCATGTGCTTGGGTCGGTGGCTAAAAGTCATTTTAAACATTGCACGCCGCTCCCCCACAATGCCAGGGGGTGTCAGGAGAAGTGGCGCACCAACCCAACCACTTGCCTCACTGGCTAAAAATACTGACCCAAATATAAGTTGAGAGCTCCTTTTTTCAGCCCAAAATTAGGGCTGAAAAACTAGACTTATATTTGAGTATATAGAGCAAACTACTGTCTGAATGTATCACCATGCTTGTAAAATTTTGGTTGAATGAGTCTTCCAAAACTGATTCAAAGAAATACGTACTTCACAGTATCATACACAGGGGCTAACCTTGCCTCTCAGAAGTCATAGATGTGGTTGCCAATAAACTAGGGATGGCAGTGGGAGCATGATTTTCTTTGTACCATGAGTTTTTACTGATCAGAAGGAGTAAAGTTAAAGGAGAACAAGAAACTTAAAAGCGTAGGGACATATATTCATGGCAGATGTAGAAAGAGCCTGCTTTGTACAGGGTGTTTAGAAATTTCCTCTTGATTTATGTTCCACTAGAAAATTGTTTTCCCTGTTTCTTCCATCTTGTTTCTTAGTGCACCTATTTAATATTTGGATGTTCTATATGAAAATGGCTACTGAACCATATACCTGAGAACACATTTCTTGATCTATTAGTTCATGGAGAACAAGGGTATCAGTGGCTATCATTATGGATGCCTAAGGACAACCTCCAGGTTGGAGAGCTAGGCAGGATATCTTACAATACAATTTGCAGGGAATCTTAAGCAGTTGAAGACACCTGCTTGGGAATACCCTGAAGCAAATGGTGAGCCACTGTGTGAGACAGAATGCTGGACTGGATGGGCTGTGGCCTGTTCCAGCCAATATTTACATAAACTAATAGTTTGAACAAGCATTGATGCCAGTGGACAATTACTTTGGCAAATAAATACCTGTTTATTGCCTTATTCATGGAAATAAATGAAATGTCTCAGACACTTCTGATATATTCTTTTTTCCTATGTGAAATGTTTTTTTCTAAGTTAAAAAAGAGCATTAAGAAAGAACATTAAATATAGCTACTTTTGTACTCTGCGACTCACCAATGGTATATGACAAACAGACATATACTTACTTCACCATCCCTCCAAGTAGGGTTTAACATTCATGCTTACTTTCCTGGCTCCTTTGCTTCAGGTATTAGCTTTTGCTGAACAGCAAATATTTGCTTTTGTGGGCAGATGTTGTCAAATTTTGAATTGGTACACTCACCAATAACTCTCTGAAATACCAACTGCCTGAAATATATATATAAGGCAGACTCAGAAATATATATAAGGCAGACAGTTTTTCCTCATTCCAGATTAGTACTTTTACTAAATTATTCAATTAGACACAAACTTTTTCTTCCTTGCCACCACCACTCTCTGGCTAGCAACATTCCAACCAAATGTTGGTGGATGAGCTTTGTTTGTGACTGTCTTAACAGTCCCAAAGACAAATGTCTGAAGATCAGATGGAACTTCTAACTCTCAGCTTCATTGAGGTTGATTTTCTGTCTCAGGTAAATATTTGGTCACCATACTGCCAAGGTGGACATGACTAGTATGGAATAGGATGTGGCCAAAATACCTCATTCACTGATTTATTTTTAGTTTTCTTTTTTCCTTTCTTGTTTTTTAAAAAAATAATAGATGATAGTACTTTACCTCTTCCAGGGTATCTAACTATCCTTACAGACTGCTGCAATGTTTTTAAGATTATTTTGTGTAAAAACAAGCAAATATTTGCAAATAGGTATGTCAGATGCATTTCATAGCTATATGTAATACGTATAGAAGTGATAGGAGTGGGCAAAGTTCCTTCGGGGGTACTTTTGCATGATTCCAAGGCCTTTTCTATGCCCACCAAGAGGCAGTGAGGAGAATGGGCTGATTTATACATTTTCCCTGCTTTGAAAAAAAAGAAAGAAAGAAAAGTATGTGTGTTCCCCACAATACACCGTAGCTATTCTTTAGGTGCTGACAAGCTCTCTATAACTTACCAGTGATTAAAATTAACACTGGCAGTAATAAATCTGTCCTTTTATTTGTGGCAGCTTCTTGCAGGTCTTTGTCAAAGTGGCCATATAGTCACTCACCAGGTTTGTGGAGCATCACCCTTTTGCTTCTGAAGTTGAAGGATAAACTGACCAGTGTTGTTCTTGCCCAAGACATGCCCAGATGTGTTCACATTCTTTGGAGAAGTGCCTTCTGGGTTTGACAAAAATCCCTAATATATTTATTAATTGTACTGTGGTACATCTGCCATAGAGAGATGGAAAGAAAAATTATATCATGCCGCACACGTGTCAGACTCCAGGGCTTCAGTCTAGGAGACATCCTGTTGCTCAGCACATGCTGTGCAGGGAGATCCTAAATTTCATCTCTAGCATCTCCTGGAGGGGCTTGTTGTTCAGTCGTTCAGTTGTGTCTGACTCTTCGTGACCCCATGGACCAGAGATCACCAGGCCTTCTTATCTTCCACTGCCTCCTGGAGTTTGGTCAAATCCATCTTGGTTGCATCAATGACACCATCCAACCATCTCATTCTCTGCTATCCCCTTTTCCTTTTGCCTTCAGTCTTTCCCAACATCAGGGACTTTTCCAAGGACTCCTCTCTCCTCATGAGGTGGCCAAAGTACTGGAGCCTCAGTTTCAAAATCTGGAAGAGCTAGAATCCACTTATTTAGAGCTCTGTACTACAGAGTACCGTGTACGTCAGTCAGTGATAAACATTGTGCTAGATGGTTCAGTGTGCTGTGTTATTATAAGGCAACTTCCAATGTTTGGACTCAATTGATTGTTGGATCGCAGGGTTTGTCTTATGCTCTTGTGACTCCTTTCTTCCTGTTTAACAAACAGGAAAAAAACACTAAATAGAAATATGCCAAACAGATACAAACAGATAAAGACAAAAAAATACAACAAAAGTCTGACTTCTCTTAACAGCTTGAGGACATTTCGATAGTGTTATCAACATTTGTTTAACTTCTCTGATCTTCTGCTCCCGATAAGCAAACAGCGCTTTCTCTGAAGAAATTCTGGGGGCTGTTCTCAAAGGTGGGATTAAAGATTTCAAACAGACAGCATTACTACCAGTTTACTGTTTTGAAGGATCTTTGAGTGATAGTCTAATTAAACAGACATGAAAGTATTTGTAACATTTCTAACAATATTTGTAACATTGATACTCTCCCAAACAGACTTTCCTAGGAAAGCTTACAGGCTTCCCTACAACACCACAGAGTTTGTGATTTTCTCAAACATATAAATTCAGAAAGTTGTGCAAACCAAAAAAATTAAATGGAGGAAACATCATAAAACAAGATTGTTTGGGACTCTTTAGGTCAGTTGTTGAATGCTAGCCCAAAATATTTGCTTTGGACCTATCTTACTGAGCCTCGTGGTGCAGTGATTAAGCCAGGCATGTCCAAACTTCGGCCCTCCTGATGTTTTGGACCACAACTCCCAGAATTCTAAGCATGCATTTCCAATGGCAAAGGGCTGCAGTCCAAAACATCTGGAGGGCCAATGATTGGACATGCCTGGATTAAGCCTTCCATCCCTCCGAGGTCAGTAAAATGAGTACCCAGCTGGGGGAGGGGGGAATGTGTAGCTTGCATACTGTAATTAAACTGTAAACTGCCCAGAGACTACTTGAAGTGGTATGGGGCAGTATATAACCAGAACACTTTGCTTTGCTTTATAAAACTCACTTTTATCTTCATGTTCCCCATTCTAGCTGAGAAGCTTTGTGATTCCATCAACAGAACTGTATAGACTTTTTGCTGCTTGTTTTGTATCAATGTGTATAGAGCAGAAACAGAGTTTTATACGAAAAACTAAAATTATTTCTGCTGGAGTTGCTTTGCAGAAGGGTTATGATCCACTCAGGTACACTTAAGCATAAACTTTTTGCTGGCCTTTCTCAAGAAGGTGAATTTCACCCTTGAGTGAAACCACAAATAAATCAAGGCCTGATAATGTCCTCTCCCAATTTTTTGCTAGAGGAAGAGCTATGGAGGTCACCTCCTACAACTGTAAAATGCAGCCACTGCAAGGAGAAATGGGAACTAGTCAAATCTCTAAATGAAGTCTAGAATTGTGCAGATACAAGTCTCAGTGGCTTGTCAGGCATTGCTTATTCTCTACAATTTATCTGTCTCTGGGAATAAAATGTGCAGCTGCACATTTGGAAAGGAAGAATTTAGGCTGCACCTTATTTTGCAATACCAGCAAAGTACAGCCATGGGGGAATGTCAGCTTTTCTTCCACTTTAGCCATGGTTAATTATCTTTTCCTTCTTTTGTTTCCAGATCAGGTTTGTAGGGAGGAAGTTAATTTAACTGAAAGCTGATGGCAGCAGTTCACTTCCTTGAATTCAATGCAGACTCCTACCTATGGAGCAATAGAGAAGAATACGGCCCCTGAAATATAATGCCTGATGCCCAAATGTCAGGAGTAATTAGATCACATTAAGGATTAATTGCTAGCTAAATTGCACTTTCTCTGTGCTAGCTTTTTAAAAAAGTAAGCTTACTCAAAGAACAGTGGGGCTCCTCTAATTTACAAAGAATGCAAAGCAAAGATAGAAAAGGGTGTGCTTAAATTAATATTTTCTAGGAAATGTAAACAACAAAACTCATGCTGAAATGTCACTGTCTCTATTGTTGTAGCTGTGCATAATGATAATTTTATGAGGCAGCAATATGATTCAAATAGTTTCGAGATTTATGCAGGGACTAGTACTGACTGGTTCAACCTGTGGCACCTTTACAGCACTGCAAGGCAGCTGTGTCCTGTCCGCCTTTTTGCATCTCTAGGGAAAACCATTCTTGTTTTGCTTTTTGTCAGAATGCAACTGAATTTTCAGGAAGACAGTTTTCTTGAGCTTTTGTCCAATTTCTCTTCTTACACCATAGCTCCCGCTGCGGATTATTGCCATTGATTTGTTTTCTTTCATGCAGTACTTCTGTCTTCTCATTGGCAAATATATTCAAAAGGGAAATTAATTTGGGGTCACGGTGGCAGGCAAAACTAGGGCATTTTTAAATATATATATATTTCTTGGTTTACAAAATATGCAGTGCAGAGATGTTGAATCTGTGGCACTCCATGGATTGTTTCTCTAAAAGTCACATTATTTTTAACTTTGGTCATCTAGGAGCAGGAACCTATAAAAATCTGAGTTGAACTCTCAATGTTGGGTGCACTTTTAAGATGCAAGTGGTTATTATGATCCTGCATTTCCTATGCTGACTGCTTCCTCTGAGCCCAGTCCTCACAGCCCAGAAATTTTTGCTCAAGTGTTGCTTAGGGAAAACTGTTTACCACACACATTTTAAAGTAGTATTTTCCCTCCCTTCTGCTTTTCTATACAGACTGTTGCTTCAATCTCACCCCCTCCTGTTTACAGGATCTCCTAGCCCTCGCTGATTTACTTCCATATATATTGACACACATATACACAACTTCCAGGCTTCCACACGACTGCAGTTTCAATCAGTGTGTGTGTGTGTTGGGGGGGGGGAGACAGAACGAGAGAGAGATTGGCAACAGGATCAAGAACTGAAAAGAAAAGTCAAAATTAGACTATGGGTGATACCTTCATAGGTTGCTAGTAGAAATCATTTTTACTGAAAAGAAAAGAAATCTGAGATTCCATGCTTTCCCTGTGGGTTCCAAGTTACAAGAACAGATCCAGAGCCTTTTACAACTTGGAACATTCACTCTCCCCTTCCTTTTAGACGTTATGATTGGCTGCTGACATCAGCCCCCCCCCCTTGATAAAAGATTACCTCTGGCAATTTGACAAAGGCGATAGGAAAGGGCAAATTAAAGAGGGAAGCACAAAAGAATCCAAAAAGGAAAGTAAATTTTTCTTTTGTGTCCCTCCCATTCATTTCAATCTGCAAGTAACATCCCTAGCATTCAACTTGAGATCAATGATTGCCAAAATAAATAATAAAAAATTAAAAAAACCAAAAATGAAACAGAATGAAATAAAAATTTCCATTTCATTTCATTTTGTTTTTTTAAAAAGGCACTTCATTTTTTGTTTCATTTGGAAACGAAATGAAAAATGAAATGATTTTTTTTTGTGCCCATCTGTAAACACAAATATATTCAAACCATTTTGCTTAAACATATTAAATTTTCTGTTCGGGTATTCTTATTCATTGTGCAACTTGCACTTCTCATTAGCTAAACAATCAATCCTTCATCAATGAGACATCTTATCCTAATTAATCTAAATAGGGCTTTGTGGCATTGGTTTCTGTCTCTATTACTTCAAAAATTGATTTAAAAACCCACAATTACGTTACCTAAATAACCATCCCTGCTCAAGCTAAAATTGCAGCCACATTTCCCTTCAAAAGCTGGGGGAGTACTAGGATACACTGGAAATAAGACTGTGAACAGTCACTTGTTTTTGTATCTTGATTTCTTTGTAAGTTAACAGAATACTTCAGAACATTTAGTTGTCTCTCAAGTTAGAACTTCCCTTGTTGATTGTCAAGAAGAGTCTTTCTGCTGGCAGGTGTTCTTTCCTCTCCCACTGTTCTGCTTAAGTTTCTACGCAGGAAGAATTCTTCTTTGGATTCGAGCTGGACCACCAATGGAGAACAAAAGGGGGGGTCACTCCACATGGCTTACCAGTCTCTGTGTGAAATCTGAGCCCCACTATAGAAATAATGTTTTTCCTGATTATGCAAGTAGTAGTTTGGTGTAACTCTAAATAATTCTCCATTTACCATAGAAAGCAGGATGGACGATCTGGTCACTAAACTTCTCTAATGCCTGGATTCCAAAGCACCAGCTCCTTCTCTAAATGTAAACAAAATAATGACACACCCCAACATGTGGGAAGATCTTTTGTTTTTTGAGATAAGGATTCTGGCCTTCTGTGTATAAGAATTTTCAGATTAATTGAGAGTTGAAGCAAACACTCCCGATGCAGAGTGTTTGTGCCTAATACAGTGGTACCTTGTATAAAGGAACAAATTCGTTCCAAATGAAATTATGTTAAGCAAATTTTCCTTTATACAAATTCCCATAGGAATGCATTGAAAACAGAGTGATCCCATTTTTATGTTGTACAAATTAGCCCCATAGGCGATTATGTTAAGCAAATTTCCCCTGTCTCCGGAGTTTTTTATGTTGTACATATTCATGTTATACAAGCTGTTTGTTATACAAGGGTCCACTGTATTTCAAAAGAGGAACTCCACTCATGTTTGGTCCTGCTATAAGAAATGCGGTCGGGTTCGTGAATATTTTATGGTAATAAATACAGTGGACACTTGTATAACAAATGGTTTGTATAACATAAAATTTGTACAACATAAAAAATCTGGAGATAAGTTTGCTTAACATAATCACCTATGGGGTGAATCTGTACAACATAAAAATGGGATCACTCTGTTTTCAATGCATTCCTATGGGAAATTTGTGTAAAGGAAAATTTGCTTAACATAATTTTATTTGGAACAAATTAATTCCTTTATACAGGGTACCACTGTATATACAATTGAAGTATTTTGGAAAAAGGTATAGGGAAAATTATATCTGGTGTCCGCTTTGACTTTGTTGGCACAAACAGATAATTACAGTATTTGCAATGGGTAGATTTATAAATGACAATGCTATTTTCTGGTAAAATGTTATGTTGAAAAGCTGTTACTAGAGATAATGCCACTTCACCTTGGGCCTCAGTTACAGTGTAACCCGTTACAAATGCTGTTATTATAATAATGACATGTTTGGCCTTTAGACATTGCACCATAAAGAATGCAGGCTATTTAAATAATAGTCGAATGTTATTCTTTATTCAGTACTTGGAGATGTGTTAAAGTGTAATGACTGTTTTTCCTCACAAAATTACTGATGAGAACCATTGTCATTCACAAGCAGATGGCTTTCCCTAAGAAATGTGAAATTGCTCTTTTAAAAGTGGTGCTGCAATTTAAAATAAAGATTTGGATGTTTTATTGGGCATATAGTGGGAACTGGTATTAGCCAGTGAAAAGGTGTTTGACGGTGAATAGGGGAATAATACAGGACAAAAGAATTTGCACACAATGAATTATGCAGAAAGTGCTGCATAGCTCATTCTGTCAAGCAGTAGAGATTCAAATGTAATGCAGTTTCCAATATTCAGTAATGCACCTGCAAACAGGCAAAAAGAAAAACTTCAGATTACTTGTTGATTTTAGTTCCTGAGCAGTGGTGCTTGTCTTTTATCTCATATATAGAGGTAGACCATGCAAAATGATTATCACTTGGTAATATGTTGAAAT
>JAHTLZ010003547.1:12992196-13032419 GCA_023846285.1 Phrynocephalus versicolor | reverse complement strand
AAAAAAACCCAATAATACAAAACCACAATGGAACAACAAGACAACAAATACCTGACAAGAAGAAATAGTAATAATAAAAATAATACTAAATCAAACAAAGATGAAAGTGAAAGAGTTACAGAGTTTCTGCAGTAGTAAAATTGATTTAATGTGAACCATGCATTAGCTGCCAGTCCTGTTTTGAAACCCAAAACTGAGTCATTATACCCATAAAGTATAATACCTTTTTACTTTTAATGGGAAAGTAAAAACATACTCCAGACACCTACAAATTCCTTAGGTCTTGGCTTCCAAGCAACACTGTTTCCCACTGTACTTTTCTAAACTTGGTACATTTTCTGAAGAATTTTGTTTGAAGCAGCTTTTTGCCCATTAATTCATGGAAAGGCAGGCAAGAAGCTGCTTCTTCTATTGGAGAGACTGACTACGCTGGCGTTTAGCCCACTGTTTGGTGGGCTGCAGGGACAAGCTGGTTCACTCCTAAAGATGGTGATCAGATACTGTATTTTCTGGAGCGAACCAGCCTACTCCAGAGCAGTCCTATCCACACCTTTCTGAGCCCTTGTCAGGGCTTTCTACTTTACTGGTGGAATTAGTGAGGTTGTCCTCTTTTGGTATCTTTCCAGCTCATTTTGTCTTGTGCAATGTTTCAGTGTCCTCCCATGTAATATATAGTGCCTTCAGATCGTGGGTCAGTGTTCTTTTCCATATTACTCTAGGACATTCTCATTGTTGTTTGGCAATGAGGTGAGTGGGTCCAACTCACTCCTATCTTTGGGATCCAGTTCTCCATACAAACATAAAAGTGGTCAGCCAGTTGGAGTTGTCTACATGTGACAATATTATGAAGTTTACATGAGCCTCTCCTTTGGAGCACCTCCTTATTGGTGATGTGGTTTAAATTGAATATTTAGAATTCAGCAGACGCACATCTGTTGGAAGATCTTGAGCTTGTTGATACTTGCTGATCCCTCCCTTTCTCACTGGCATAAATAGCTGTAAAAATCACGACAGAGGCAAACAAGTGGAACTTAATGTTCAAACAGATGGATGGATGGTAAGGACCAGAACTTGCTCATGTTCCAGAAACATCCACCTCTGCCTCTCCATATATGTAAACCTTCCCACTAGTGAAAATACAGTGTGTTAGTTATTTGAAATATCTAAAAACTGTTATTTCCTTTTTCTTAACAAGCCAGTTGAGAAACTGTCTGCAACCAAATCTGCCACTGTGACAGTTTCTCAACCAGAAGTGTATGTGTATTAAGTATGTGCATTCAACGGTGGCAGGCTCTCAACCCAGACCTTCAAGAGAGGTGTATTATGCATGGCTAATACACTTGTAAAAAGTGGACCAAATAGCATCACTTGAGATCTGTGTGCCATTTGGACTCAACAATCACATCAAATGGCATACTGGACCCCTAGTGACCCTATTTAACTAGACCAGCCCAGCTGGTGGACTAGCCTTGATTTAGCTCCATGTTGCTAAATCTGAATAACTCTGTTACATATTGTTATGCCATCATGCTGCTTAACTGATTCCTTGCTGGATGGAATTTCTTCCAGAGAAAAGTCTTTAAATCTTGATGGTAAAGGGGCATTGAGTCTGCAAGTCAGGAAGGGGAGTATCTTATTACATACAATTAGTAAATGACATGCATGGTGGTAGAAAGTCTATGTTGAGAAGCTTTCCTTTCCTCCATATTTTCTGCTTGTTTAGAAGGTTGTGGTCCAGCGCCGAGCCTTGTGTTTGCCCCCCAACCATTGACGACACAGAAACAACAGTATTTGTGGGCAAATTGTGAAGGCCACAGCTTTATTGACTAGGTGCCGATCTGCAGTACTCTGGCAAGGCATTGGGTCGGATCCAACACTATCGGGGAACCCGCCTGTCCCCCGATACTCCTGGTGGCGCCCCCCACCGGTGGCGGTACCCTTGGTTGTCAGCTCCTGGAAACCCCCGTGGGTGCAGACTCCTTCGAGTTTTCCTTCGTCGAGCTGAGCAGAGAGGCCGTCTGCTACCCGTCCCGAGCTGGGACACTCGCGGCTCCCTCTTGGGTCCAACGTTGCCACCTGTTGATTCTGAGCCAGGCAGGCTCCGACCGGCGACCATCTGAGCCAGGCAGGCTCCGACCGGCAACCACCTCCACCTGGATCCAGTCCCAATGCCGCCAAACCGCCTAAGCTGTGACAAAATACAACAAGCACCTTATAAATTACTTAACCTCCCAAATGTACAACTTCCAGGGCGTGGTGGGTGGGTAGCAACGTGGAAGCCGGCGCCGAATGGAGGGCTTCCTTACAGGCACCCCCTTTTAAGGGCAGGTGCTGGCAGCGGCTTTGCGCCTGCGCGGGCTGGCCAATGACCCGGATGCCCGCGAACGCAAAGCCCGCCGGGCGCCCGGGATTGGCTCAGACCCCCGCGCGGCGTTTGGGCGCGCAGGGCGGGCGCCATCTTAGGCATACACGTTCCGGCCAGGCTGCGTCCCACAACGCCAGACCCGGTAAGTCGGGTCTGTGTTTAAACATATAGGTTTATCTAAATGTAACAATGGAATAAAAGAAAGAATAAACAAGATGCACTGTTATGAGTGGTTCCTTTTTTTACACATCAAATGGCGTTTCAAGAAAACTATTGAATTATATGGTAGATTTAAAAACAAGATGACGCATCTAAACATCTGAAACAATGCTGTCCCCAATTATTGCAATGATCGTATTTAATTACAAGTTATCCATCATAAGTCAAATTGCCTACATGCTAATCCCATTTCATATTCACAGCCATCACAAACCTCCTTGGTGTTGTTTACTTTATGTCTCATCATTTCCATGCACATAAAATTATTATTCTTAGAACTTTTATGGTGTGGTTGCTTTATAAAACTGGGGAGGGGGAAGGGGAAAGCTATCTAATGGTGGAATTCTAACCAGGTCGTTAATGTAAGATATCTAATGAGTGAAGATATAATGTAGGTACTTCAGTTCTGGAGTATACTAAGAACAGAAAAGAATACACTGTGCATAATAAATATTTAATCAGTTGTTGGGGTGTGAAAAGAGTGCAGAAAAATATAATACAGATAGAAATCACCTGCTTTGTATGCTACAATGGTCTATCAAAAATGTTACTTTAAGATGAATAATAAATGTATCCTTAATAATGTCCAGTTCTAGTTCATAAAGGAAACAATAAAGTGGCAATGAATGCATTGTTGTTTAAGAAAAGAGCATGCCCGTCAGTGACCATAACTTATTGTGTCAAATTACATTATTTACCAGATAAATGCTTACGGCATAGTGCTAAGCATGCATGTTCACACTACTGAGCTCAGATGCACCGAACTGCAGCCTGTGCCATTGAGTTTGATAGAATAGCATGCCAAGGGACCTGAACTAGCCCTCTGTTGTCATAGACTTAGCTTTTTTTCTGAGTTTCAATTGTATTAAAATGTATTTACTGAAAATGCATCATCATACATTAGGCTTTGTGGCACTTCTTTGAGTTACATGGAAGTATTTGAGGCAGTGAGATAAATTCTGCATTGGTCCCCCAGATCTGGGGGACTGGTACTGGATGTTTGATGGTGGGGTTAGGGCATTGGGGTAAGTGATGCAATTGGTGAGGCAGCAGTGATGGAAAAGATAAGATAGAGACAGTGAGCCTTTTCACATGACCCCTAAGATCCGCTGGCCACTTAAATTTGGACCAGAGATCTTGGGGGTTTGTTGCTCTTCCTGTGTTCCCCCCCTCCACAATTCCTTGCTCCTGTCTGTGTGAGGGGAGGGAGAAAAAAAGAAAGGAAAAAATGCAGGCTCACCTCCATTCTGCCTCTCGCTCTTGCCGCGGCAACATTCCAATCTCTTAAGTAGCTCTTAAAGGCGCAAGAGGCAAAAACACACCAAACAGAAGCGAGGAGAGCCCCACACTCACTATCATTACACCACATCAAGGACTTTTCACCTCCAGAGAGCAGGTACTTGAAAGGTGCGCTGGGACACGCTAAAGTGGGCGTGGTCACACTTAATTTCCTGTAAACTCCAGAGCTGGTGGGGAAACATTTTTAAGCTCCGGAGCTGGGAGCCATTTGCCCCGGAGTTTACGGGTCATGTATAAACGCCCAGTGTGGGGTGCAATCAGACAGCAACTGATCACACTAGAAAGGGTCAGTTGGTTGGGACTGACCTCCCTTAAAACTGCCTTTCTGTCCATGCAGGAATCACTCCAACCCAGACAAAGAAAGGAATAGCCCTGTTGCTGGACCAAAAAGGTCTAGCTTGGGCACAGGTCAGGGCCGGGCTGGTTTGCCATCTCACATATAGTTGTGCAATATCCTGGAAATAGTTCTCATCACATTGTGTCACAGGCAGTATAAAATGGAAGCTTTTTCTCTGTCTGGTCCCAGCTCCAGTCATATTTAACTATGTCTATGCCACTGCCGTGACAGCAGTAGCACTACATCCCCTCCAGCTTAGCTTTAATTATTCACAGTGGTGTTCACTATGGCGGTTATTTCACATCCATTTTGTTTCTAGCTGTTGAATTTAGGAGCGGTACAAAAATGTTACTTCATGTCCGTCTCGCAACAACTGAAATTTGTCTCAACCATGCCCCCAAAATGGGTGCAAAGTGAGACAAATCTGTACCTAGCGCTGTGGTTGGGTTTTCTCGTGTCCCTCTTCTGTTCCACTTCTTGTTCCAGTTAAGAGGATGTGAAGTAACAAATGTAGTGGTACAAATGGTATTCCCTATGGGAAAAACCATGCAACTCAAATGTATAAGAAAGGAAACATTATCAATGCTGCCACATTGGTATATGAAAACCAGAATATCAGTAAATAAAAATATCAAAATAAAAAAAAAATAACACCCCCCCCCAAAAAAAAAGAAACAAAAGAAAAAGGAAACTAGACAAATTCAGTGTTTGTCACGGTAAAAGACTGTGAGGTAACACTTGTCACAAGACAAGTTATCATGACCATGGGAACACTGAAACAGGGACAAAACCACGTGATTGCGACCAATGCTGTCATGGTACAAAACTAGTCACGGAACAAAGAAGGACGTGAAGAAACCACCTATGTCATAGAGCTGCCAATATGTATTCCATAATCGTTCTCTCTCTCTTGTTCCACATATCTCCACATGTCTGAACTATCCTATTTACCGTTGAACTCTCTTGCATGATAATACTAGTAATTATCATGAGATAAATTAGATTAGGTAACAACGTTGTTGTAATTGCTGAACATGTGTCAGCAAGAAGAAACACCAATCTATTCTCAAAGGCTTTCATGGCCAAGATCTGATAGCTGTTGTGAGTTTTTCAGGTTTTCTGGTTATGTTCTGGAAGTTTTAATTCCTGACATTTCACCAGACTCTATAGGCGGCATCTTTAGAGGGCAAAGAGCTCAGGTAACTAGGAGTTCTCTCTGTGCTCTGAAGTATAGAGTGAGTGAGACTGTAGGGGTTTTAAAGTTGTGGGAAAGAGGAAACTTGTGCTATGCAGGAGAATAGATGTTAGTCATTGTATTGTGATGGAGGGATTAAGAAGTTTCACTGCAGTCAGAGGTGGCAGCGATCTTTCACTGCAGTCAATGAGTGTTGTTAGCTGTTCTGTTTTGCGAACTGATTACCGGTGCTTGCGTCTGGGTAGGAATAATTGAATTTTGATCTTTTGCAGGCTGTAGTTTTCAGTACTGGCAGCCAGGCTTTGTTGATTTTTAGACCTTTTTGTTGAAACTGTGCTTATATTTATGGATTTGAATGGCTTCCCTGTGTAGTCTGACATAGTGATCGGTAGTGTTCTCCAGTACCTCTGTGTCCTTGAAGAGGATTTAATGTCCAGTTTGTTTCAGGGTGCTTTCAACTATTGCAGATTTTTCAGAAGGAAAAACTTTCAGAAAATGGCCAAACAGCCCAAAAAACTCTCAAAAACTCTCAAACACCAATTTGTCTCTTCTATATAGAGAGGAAGGAACTTAAGTCCCAACTTCACTTTGCTATGAATAAACTCATGCCATGCTGCTCATGGAATTATAATTAGATGAAAGTAAACAATGCAGCCATACTTTGCCCACACAGATTTGTGGTCTGATCTGTTGCAGGACACAAGCATGGATCAGTAGATGTCCATATTTTATCCTTGCAATTATACTCACTAGAGATGGGCACGACTTAGCGGTATTTCCGTTTCCGTTTCCGTTACTCGGTTCCGTTACTCTACGGAAACGGTAACGGGAATTACTCCGCCAGACTTCGAGCTCGAACCGACGAACGAACAATTTGGTCTGATTTGTCGTGCTCGTTACTTGCATCGCGCAATCACGCGCGATGCCAAGCGGCACAGAAAAAAAGTTTCTAAAAGTTAAAAAACCCGGTTCCCGGCCAAAAAGCAGGCGGAAATATGCCTGCCGTGCCTCAGGGCACCTACCAGAGGGGTGGTTTCTGGAGGTCCCCGCCCAGCCTCCCCCCTCCCTCTGGGCTGCTCTGGTGGTGGGACTCGCCGCAGAACAGCAACAAGCCGCACGGCACGAGTCTCGCCGCCGGCTCAAGCAGCACGGACGGCACAGGAAAAAACTTTTAAACTCTCCCCCCACCCATTCCCGCACGGCACGAGTCTCGCCGCCGGCTCAAGCGGCACGGACGGCACAGGAAAAAACTTTTAAACTCTCCCCCCACCCATTCCCGGGCCAAAAAGCAGGCGGAAAATGCCTGCCGTGCCTCAGGGCACCTACCGGAGGGGGGTTTCTGGCCTGGAGGGGGGGTCCCGGCCTCCCCCCCTCTGTCCTGGGATGCTCTGGTCTGGTGGGACTCGCCACAGGCTCGCCCGCCGCAAAAAGCCCAGTCTCGCCACCGGCCGCCAAAGCGCAAGCAAGCGGCACGGGCAGCACAGGAAAAAACTTTTTAAAACTCTCCCGGGTCTCCCCCCCACCCATTCCCGGGCCAAAAAGCAGGCAGAAAAATGCCTGCTTGACTAAGGGCACAGGGCACCTACCGGAGGGATTGTTTCTGGAGGGGGGGTCCCACCTCCCCCCCGTCCTGGGCAGCCGGACTCGAGTTTCCATGCCATGCGGTGCGGGCGGGGGATCCAAAATGGGGCGGCGAACGCAATATTGTTTTTGAAATTGTGGTCCAAAAACACACAAGCACAACAGAAACACGCGGAAATTTATAAACTTCCAAATCCAATCCAGATTTTTCACAGTAGCAGTGGTTTTTTTCTTGCAACAAAATGTCTCTCCTCTCCTCCTCTGTCCTCCATTGATTTTATTTTATTTTATTTTATTTACACCTGCGCAGTGCGCAATGATGGGCTGGCCCAGTGGCCTGGCCAGCCATGTGGGAGGGGACGACCATGCAAATTTTTGGAGCCATCCCACCAATCGCATGGCCACTTGGCCACTGAGACTTCTGGGATGTGCCAAAAAGCCCCCTAAAACCTGCCCTAGCCCCCTAACCCTAATCCTTGACTCTTTACCCATACGTCACAGACTGTCTTCTTAGTGGGTCAGAGAGGCACCCAGAGGTGCAACCCAATAGCCCACCGTAACCTTACCCGTCAGTAGCCTAACCCTAGCCCTAACCCTAACCCACCTTAGCCCATAGCCAGATCTACTTGCATTGCACTACACACGCAAGTACGATTCCCTTCTTTGGGGGACATGGCAGGTGCGACACGCTCATACCAGGGGATCAGGTACTTGAGCAGGTCTCACTGCCTGCAAATGGTATGCATATCCATATAGTTATGCATGCCATTTTGCAGCAGCAGCAGGTGAGGAGGGGAGACCCCCATGTTGAGGGGTCTCTTGGAGCCTGCTGCTGCTGTCCCTTCCTAGTGGGTGAGGATAGGAGGCACCCACGGGTGCCTCCAGGAGCCCACTTTCCCTTTATAGCCGGCCAGCGGAGGCACCCACCCCACAGAGGTGCCTCCAGGAGCCCGCTAACCCCCCCAAAAAAACCAGTATAACGATAACGAAAAAACGAAAAAACGAACCGACTAATTTTTGCGAAGTTTCGCGAAAAACGGACACGAGCCGACACAGGCTGCCTCCGACACACGACAACTCGAAAACGTCATTTTCCCGAGTCGTGCCCATCTCTAATAATCACACATTAGATGCACTGTCAAATGAGGATGTTGTCTATTGTCATTCCATTATTTTCAGCTGAATATGTTTCTCACTGTACAGTACACAACTAGCACAACGGAAGTCTGTGCAGCACACAACATAACTAAAGTTAGGAACTAGAAATGGAGCAAAATGGGTTGGACTGCTGGTGATTTTGATTGTTTCTTTTATTTTGATGGTGTCATCCGGCAACTACTAAGAAATAAGAAAACAGCAGAGTTCAAAAAGCCATTGTATGCTGAGGATGTTGCCTAAAGAATAATGAGGAGGCAGGAAATAATTACTGCTGTTTGTTCGGAGAACAAGAGTGTGATGTGGGGTGGGGTGGGGGAAGCGTGGTAAGAATGTTCCTGCCTTCTCGGAGGAAGTGGCTGATCAAAGAAAAAAAGAGATCAGATCAGATTTTCTTTCTTGCAGCCCATTTCTACACTCAACCTAAGTGTAACATGAAAGAACCTAAGCTTTATGAATTACTCCCTGCCCTTGATTTGAAACAACAACAGTCACTGGTTTATATGCTTGGCCAATGGATTTCTGATCCCTTCTGGGTATTTGGCTGCTGTTTTTTCTTCCAGTGGTTGAATACCATCATGGCCATTCTGCTTCTTTTTCTATTTATTTTTGCTTTGGACATTCACCTGTAGCAACCTGTAAATTTTGTTTCTCATTATGTGACCTATGTATTGTAGCTTTCTGCATTTCAGGTGTTGCATCAGTTCATCCATCTTGTTATTTCTTCATCAGTCAGCCTCTTCTCTAGATGGTTGCATGCAGTACCACTGCCCGTGTGTTTCTAAGCCCCCTCCCCACAACTGCCCAGCTCCTGCTAATTTGTACTTTTAGTGGACATGTCTTAGGGACAGCATAGCAATTTCTTTTCATATTTGCTTTCTTTGGGGTTCTTTCTTTTCTTTCTTTCTTTTTTACATATCTGTCTTTTGTGTTTTCATGAACAGGAAAGCCTCTGTTGGGTCTCTTTGTTCTGGGTTTCCTACATGTGTTTCTAGCAGACTGTCACAGTTCAGTTTATTCTAGGCAGCCTTCAGCTGCAAGTAAGGGCACCAGGTTCCAGTCCACCATACAGGGTACCAAGTCCAAACATTACTCACTGAGTCAGACCCAAAACAGAGGGCGGGCACTGGATCAGGCAGGCAGGCAGGCAGGCAGGCAGGATGATAAAGGAAGGCAGGCAGGAATCTACAAGGAAAGGAACCAGGCAAAGCAAGACAGACTGTAAACCACAGTACAGCTGAAGAGTTTTATTGCTGAGGCAAGTTCTGGGAGGGAGGGCCACTCCTTAAATAGGCCTTCCGCCAGGCTTCCCAGCTGCAGCACAGGCAGGGCTTGAGTCTGTGAGCACTAGGTTCAAGAGATGGACATGAAACAAAAAACAGAACACTGTTTCTTCATTTCATTACTTAACAAATTACGTGTTTCATTTCATAATGAAACACCATTTTTTCCTCTAGAACAAAACAATTCATCCTGGAGGAATCAATGGCAGGGGAGCTCAAGGTCTTCCCTGTAAGCCCCCGAAATTTAGAAAGGTTTGGGGGCCAGAGAGCTGAGTTAATAAGCTCCAAAGGAAGCAATAGCCCCCACTGTGGGTGAGCGATTAGCGCTGCAGCTTGGCTTCTGAATCAATTTCATTTCATTACAAAACTACTTTAAAATGTGTTAGTAACACAACAAAACTACTTAAGAAACACACCCACACCCACAAAACCCATTCTTTTTTCATTTCATGTCCATCTCTACTAGATTCTTCCTGGTCCTAATACTGCAGGTTCTGTGGCCCAGATCATGAAACACACCAGAAGTGCAGAGAATCCTTAAAGCCCTTGAAGACTACAATACTCCCAAAAGTTGAGAAGCAATACAATGAGAAGCAATCAACTGCAATAACAGGGCACAGGATATGAGAACGAAAATTTGAAAAAATCCAGCAAAATATGCACTTCGACAAAGTAAATATATAGTAAATTAATCACGTAACATTATTTTTTAAAAATCTATCAAGCGGGGAAATCACACTCTCCCCAAGGTGAAAAATAGTAACATAAAAGGCCCATGTCTTTAAAAAATAAAAAGAAAAAGAAAAGAAAAGAAAAGAAAAGAAAAGAAAGCAAGAAAGGGGGAGGGGGAGGGGTATCAATATTTTATAGCCAAAAGTACTAAAATAAGAACATCTCTCTCTTCAGTCACCACTCCAACATGATGTCTTACTTTGCATCTTTTTATTGTATCTAGCAAGCAGAAAATAAATAACCATAGAAAGGAAAAAAACCGAAAGAGGAATCCAAAAGGTAACCTCTGGTGCAGGTCGGGGGGGTTGGGGTTGGGGTGGAATGATGGGCGTAGGGACCCCTTTGGGGGTTGAACAACCATTTCACAGGGATCGCCATGAGCTAGTGAAGAAAAAGGCACAAACAGCTTGGGGAAGGGGAGGGAGGGGGAAGAGTGAGTTACAGCTTGATAGGTTGGAGGGGATGTCAGTCAATGGCACTGGAGGCTGCAATTGGCTGAGGGTGCCTGTAGATGGAAGTTCTCTATGGCACCTGTGGCAGTGGCCTCTTCTAAGGGGGGCAAGGGGCTTGTGGCCTCTTCTAAGCAGAGCAAGGGGTCACCACAACATGAGGAACTGTATTAAAGGGTTGCGGC
The DNA here is from genome assembly GCA_023846285.1 of Phrynocephalus versicolor. Lineage (NCBI taxonomy): Eukaryota > Metazoa > Chordata > Lepidosauria > Squamata > Agamidae > Phrynocephalus > Phrynocephalus versicolor. The sequence continues at coordinate 13,021,619 of JAHTLZ010003547.1, read as the reverse complement.
ACTAGGAAGGTTGGGAACCACTGCTATAGGACATGGGGAAATCAGTCAATTTAATGTACAAATGGTGAATGGGAGGTTAAAAGGAGGAGGGCAGCAAAAGATCTCAAAACTTGTATGTCCCTCTTTTGTTAATATGAATCATTGGAGGCTTTCTTTCTGGAAAGACAATTTTTTTAAAAAGCTATGAAAGACAGACTCTCTCTCTCTCTCTCTCTCTCTCTCTCTCTCTCTCTCTCTTGTGTAGACACAAAGTGCACCCCCGCCATTTGTTCCTGAATTGCTGCCAAATTCAATGTGTAGGAAGAAGGCTCTGCCTTGTTTCTGGAAAATCTATTGCCTATTTGCGAACTATTTCATATTTTCAAATATGAACCCTCTAGTAATAAAAGCTGACATTTTGGATGTGCCATTGCTTGTAAGAGACTCACATTATGCTCTTGTGTCCCCTCTTCTTCAAATATTATTTTGTTCCCTCTTTTGTAAATATCCTCTCTGCCAGTGTCAGCTCACTGCAGCTTTGTTTGTTATGTTGATAAATGCATCTTAGCATTCTGTATTGAGCCTGGAGGGATGTTGCATATATATGGCAGAATACATGATTTTAAGGAAAGATCAATGTCCACTCTCAATACAGTGCTGAAAGTCCAGGAACTGCATTTAAATGAGTCCTTATTAAAGTGCATCTTCAAGTTTAAAAGATGTCACGCTGAGTAGTGAGATCTGGGTACAAAAACAATGCAATGAAAGTAGATTAACAATTCTTCAGTGCAGTGAAACTTGTATTGTTGGGGGTGGCGGAGAGAGACTTGACTCTGCTTTTATAGGTAACTTCAAAACCCAGAATGTAGGCTTCTCTCTCTCTCTCTCTCTCTCTCTCTCTCTCTCTCTCCATAAGAAAGAAATAATGTAAGAAAGGAAAGGACCAAAGAGGAATCAAGGGGATGTGGAATCTTAAACATAATCTCAAAGAGGTAGGTTGGGACAGACAAATCAATAAAAATGGGTTTGATCCTTACAAAAATCAAGAACAACCAGAAACAAATGGTAGCAGACCAAATATTCATGAAGCAAAACAACAACAATGCACAACAACAACAACAACCATAAAGAATGATAATAATTTTTAAAATACGCAAGAATACAAGGTCATACACAGAAATACTTTATCACACGTATTACCCCCACATTGCTTCATGTGTAGTAGAATTACATTTTTCCACAGAACAAGAAAAAGATGGTCGCTTCACAAAGCAAACTAGGCGACCAAAAGAACTGTGACAGGATATTTTATTTAACTGCCAAGAGCTGGGAAACTGTCTTTAAAACAGCTATTCCAAAGTGAACAAAAGAAGCATCCACAATGCTTCCTTTAATATTTAGTCTCCCTCTTTAAATATTTAGCTCAAGGCTCTAAATATCTACAAAATCTAGATATTTAGTTCTGACAGGAGATTATGACAGGAGATTATGAAGTCAAATAAGGTAATTACTGGAACTATTCCCTTCTCATTTAAAAAAGTCCAGTTACATTGCACCTGAAACAATTTAGCCTTCAGTTTTCTGTTTATTCTTGTGCATTTATATTTGCAAGAAATACTGTATATACTCGAGTATAAGTAGACCCGAGTATAAGTCGAGTCCCCTAATTTAACCCATAAAAACTGGGGAAACATGTTGACTCGAGTATAGGTCTAGGGTGGGAAATGCAGCAGGGCCTGGCAGCTCCTCCTTTGGGAGCTGGGGGAGTGGTGTGTGATGTTTAAAATGACTTTTAGCCACTGATACAAGTGCTTGGGTCAGTGGATAAAAGTCATTCTAAACATTGTGCACTGCTCCCCTTTGATGCAGAGGGGGGTCATGAGAAGCAGCACACAATGGGTGTTTATACACGACCCCTAAGCTCCGCTGCAAATGGCTCCCAGCTCCGGAACTTAAAAATGTTTCCCCACCAGCTCCGGAGCTAACAGAAAATTAAGTGCGACCCCGCCCACCTTAGCGCGACCCAGCACACCTTTCAAATACCTGCTCTCTGGAGGTGAAAATGCGGTGTAACGATAGTGAGTGCGGGGCTCTCCTCGCTTCTGCTTGTTGTTTTTTTGGCTCCCGCCCCTTTAAGAGCTCCTTAAGAGCTCCTTAAGAGACTGGAATGTTGCCGCGGCAAGAGGGAAAGCCAGAATGGAGGTGAGCCACTCTCTTTTCTTCTTTTTTTTCCTCCCTCCCCTCACGCAGCCAGCAGCCAGGGTGGGGACACAGGAAGAGCGACAAGCCCCTAAGATCTCTGGTCCGAATTTAAGTGGCCAGCGGATCTTAGGGGTCGTGTAAAAAGGCCCAATGTTTAAAATGACTTTTAGCCACCAACCCAAGCACTTGCCTCAGTGGCAAAAAATATTGACCCAAATATAAGTCGAGGGCCCCCTTTTTCAGCCCAAAATTAGGGCTGAAAAACTAGGCTTATATTCGAGTATATACAGTAAGTCAAAGCACATGTACGCAGCAATATCAGAACATGTGAGAAATACAAAGCAGAGGTGAAAACAAAAGGACAACGTAAAGGCCAGCATGTTTGTTTGTGTGTCAGATTTATAAACCGCGGCCAGGTAGCCGAAAGACTACTCTGGGCAGTTTACAAAGTGAAAAATACAAGTTATAAAACACATACAGTAAATATATATGAATCAAATACAAAACAAAATACAAAATAACAAAAATTATTGTAATCAAAGTAATTATGATAAAAATAAACAAAATTCACTATATATATTTGGATACAAAGAAAACTGAGGAAAAATCAACAGACTGAATTCAGGAAAAGAATCTTCATCATTATTCCCCACTGGAATTAATAGATTCAAAATAAAATGATTTTTGCCAAAGGTGGGGGGTTGTGGGTATATTTGACTGCTTTCTTTTATTTTCCTAACAGGTGGATTGGCTGAAGACTGCAGCCAATTTGCAAATCAGAAACCCAACTTTCTCCAGGGAGAGATAAGCAGGCACTAGAAAGAAAGATGTACAGGAGAATCTCACAAGGAGCCAGAGAAATGTATCATGCTGCAAATGATTGTAGTTTTATTTTTGAAGACTTCATCTATCAGTTCACCTTGAAAACTTGCTGGATAACAGAGGTGAATGCTATGTAGCATTCAGCAGATTCACAAAGGTGTTAATTAGAAAACATCATCACTTAAAAAGAAAAGCATCTTAAAGTATGCTTAGAATTATTCAAGTGGAAGTTTCCACAATGGAGTGTTGGACGAAAATGGATATGAAAGGAACTGCAAGGTTTGATTCAGTTTCTTGACTCCCATAATGGTTTACTACGTTTTGTGATGTGATATACTTCGAGTCCAGTGTGCAAAAATTCCTCCTCTTAGTAGGCCAAACTAATGACAAACTCTTAGTTAAAAAGCAAAGTGTTCTGCTTATATACCGCCCCATACCACTTCAAGTACTCTCTGGATGGTTTATAGTTAATTACAGTAGGCTGGATTCTGTAATTAAAACTGTAAACTCTTAGTTAAATTAGAATGTTGTGTTTTATTTGTTCAAGAGGATATTAAAATAAGAATACCCACATTAATTGATCGTCATAATGATGAGTTTATTAGAGGGATAAAACCTTGATCCAGTTGGACAGCTTGCAGATAAACCCACCAGGGCATTTTTATCACTGTATCCATGAAGGCCAATGTACAACACTTTCTGAAAATTTGTTTGAATCATTGCTAAATAGCAAATTTGATCCCAAGAGAGTAGGAATAAAGTCTTTAAAATGTAAATAAAAGGAATATATAGTATATGTCATTTTGAATTGTAGACTAAAATTTGTTGATCCTTTCATTGCGTCTAAAATTTATAATATTTGCTGAACATTATAGAAAGCTGTAGAGTGATGTTTTGAGTTTTTCACAATTTTATAAATGAGGGGACTTACTTTTTTGTGTAATTACCACATATCCCTGAAAAGCACTGGACTTTGCCCTTGGTGAAATTGATTGATGTGGGTTAATGATATGTGTGTTTCCCAGAAATTGGAACCCATAAGGAGCACATAGAATGAACAGACATTCCAGCTGTGTGGTTGTACAGGATCAATCATTATGGCTGTCAAATGAGAACATTTATTTTAAGCACATTTGCTTTGATTTAACAGCTTTATTTGCCAGTTAAATCTTTCCCGCAATCATTAACATAGTTATGAAGCCCCGGGACTAAAACAGGTTTGCTAGTATTGTAGAACTACTCTTATAGTAAGTTGGTGGACTGAGGTCCACGGACTAGACACTTCTTTTTGGGTTACTACAGTAAGAGAAGGAGGCCTGGGAGAAGTTCATACCATATTTCTTTCCCAAGGTAGTGTCATTCCTGCTGGCAACAGTGTAAGCATTGCCATGGGCAGCAGTCCCTATGCAGGCTTTTCCCACTTCGTCTAGCAGAGCCTCTGGGGCTGTTTTACACAATGGCTGCTCCGAACAACTGCTCAGTCTTGGGAGGGCCCCCTTTGCCTCCCCCACCGGTGGGACATTGGAATTGTGGACCATGGGGGTCCCATAGGCACTGAGCCTATATAAGGCTCCCTGGCCACTTTTGCCTCATGGCGTTCTCCCTCCCGTCCACCCTATTAGTTTTGCAGGCCATTAGCCTCCCACTGGCATTCTTTAAAGAAGAGCTCTGATGATCAGCTATTTTTTTCGGCTGCTTCATGATGGAGCTTGGAGGATCAGCCCACTGGTCCTAAGCAGTCAATCAGGCAGTACAGTATAAGGATGTGAGACAGCAACATGCTGTCTCACAATTGAGAGAGGGAGAGAGAGAGAAGACCTTTTAGCATGTTGCCAGCTGAGCTGGTCCTTGAAAGAGCACACTGAGGAGCTGCTGTCACGGGCATGGTGAAGCTGGGCGGCGTTGCTTGCTTACTTGCAAGGCATGGGCTGGCTTTCTCTCCCACGTTCTGTCCCGAGTGCCTTCTTCGAGGTCCTCACAATATCACCCCATTCTATATTTAGGGGTAGAGGCTGGCTGTGTGCTGCCTTACAAGAATTTAGCTTCCCATTTAAGGCCTTTCATGTCTCCGTCCCAGTGCCTTAAGTGCTTTAAGGTTTTATGTTGATTATTTAATGATATCACCAATGAGTCAACCAATCTGCCGTGCAGTTCTTGTCCATGGTGGAAAATATTATATTGTCTTCTTAACAAGGGCTGGAGTCTTTCACCAATAGGTTTCTTTCCAGCTCTGCAGTTCAAAGGTTATTATTTTTACACACACACACACACGTCTGTGTGTACATAGGTACACACACACGTGTGTGTGTTTGTGTGTTTCTGTAATAATAATAACCTTTGAACTGCAGAACTAGAAGGAACCCGATAGGTCACCGACTCCAGCCCTTGTTAAGGAGGCCCAGTGGGGGTTTGAACCTGCAATCTCTACAGCCAGAGACCTAAGCCGCTGAGCTATCCATCAGTTCCTAGCTTGTTGACTATTAGTTGGAGACACATTCTGTTGGATATCCTTTGTATTTTAAAAACATATAATATACGTATCTGTTGAAATTCTGTTACACACGTAACTATTTTAAATTACTGTGGTCAACCTGAGCTTAATTTTTGGTGGTTTGTTTTTTTGTTTTGTTTTGTTTTTAGACTTTGCACAACAATTCTATTAGCACGTCAGATGATTGCAACCTACATTCCCTAGAGATAATTGACACTTTTCCTGTGTAGCTCTTAAATTCATGTAACAAAAACTCCAATTCAAGTGCAGGAGACAAACAGTAACTTACAAACAAAACATCCAGAGGTGACACTATTGCACTCATAAAGAAGGACAAGTTTCTTATTTTGGTCTGAAGTTCTTATTGTGAACACATTTGGGCTAACTTCAGTACGCTTGATAGGTAACATAAAAGTCAACAAGTTAGAAACAGCAATCCACTGGGGGCAGAGATGGAGAGGAACCAACTGCCATTTATTATGCTCAGTGCATTTACAATAACCAAGTAAAAGATGGTTGCCAAATCTCTTCCTTGCCTTCCTTTTATTAGCTATTATCTTCTTTCTAAAACCTTTCTATTCCATTGACTTCAAGCAAACAAATGATGCCTTTTCTAGAGTATTGCACTGATGTCTGTGGTCCTGTGGCATATTAGAGCACAGATGGATGTGTTTGTGTTTAGGGAGAGGGACGTTGCAGAGACTGGTTTAAAAAACAAGTTCTAGTTACATCTCTACTTGCCTCAATAGAAAGCAAACCTTCCTAGTGCAGCACATATTTTGACATCCCAGCTATCTGTAGTGTATTATGGGCTTAAAACAGTTGTCTCCCTTGATAGACTCCAAACTCTGCTTCAGAAACAACTCATTCTTTTATCTGAAAACTATTAGTAAGTTGCAACTAGAACAGGCCTACTGAATCAGTGAAACTTCCATTTTTCAATTTAATTCAATTAATTTATTTACGGTCAGGGACCAAAGACTTAAACTTCAATAAGTGTTGACTCAACAAATTTACATTGATTTGGTGGGCCTACCCTAGTTGCCACTTATTACTAGATTTCAGCCTTTTTCCATTATCTTTATTCTCACCTGGGCATGGGGATGTATATAGATGGCATATGTTTGTGCTTTGTGGAACTGAGGTAGTTGATTTTGGTCTATGAAATATTAGGCTGCAAGGATGACAAATTGTTGGGTCCTGAAGCCTAACAATACCTGAGTATTAATAACAATAGTCCAGTTGAATGCTAGCAAAAATTGGAAAGGGAGGAAAGAAAAGAGTGACAGGGGGAAGAAATTCAAAATTTTGTAGTAATATTTTAAAGACTGATTAATTAATTTTTGTGAGAGTATTTATAGATGAACATATCCCATGACAAGTACTCTAAAATGTCTTATTCAGCATGATGATTGGAAAGAGCAGATATTAGTTTGTATGAAGAAAACTATAAACTATTCTCCCCCCCCCAAAAAAAAAGAGTTTTGCTTATAATTGCATTGTAAACATACTTAGGACAATAATAGTTAATGGAGTAAAAGTTGTATTTTATGAATTTGGTGTCTTTCTTTTCAATGGCATACAGTAGGGGTGCCCAAACTTTTTGTAAGGAGGGCTAGATTTGGTGGCTGAGAATGTGTCAGGGGCCAGTTGCTCCCCAGCCCTGCCACCCACGGCAAGTCCCACCCACTGACCCATAAGCCTCACCCACTGACCCCAGGAAGGAAGGCGGGGACCAAGGGAGGGAGGGAGGAAGGTGGAAACCAAGAGAGGAAGGAAGGAAGGTGGGGAACCAGGGAGGGAGGGAGGGAGGGAGGGAGGGAGGTGGGGACCAAGGGAGGGAGGAAAGAAGGAAGGTGGGGACCAAAGGAAGCACAGGGAGCCGTGGCCACAGGTCACCCCTTGGAAGAGGTGATCTGTGCGACCTTGCACCCCCCCAAGCTCCCCAGCGGTGGCGACGGCTCGCCTGCCAGCCCACCCCAAAGCTCCTTGGTGATGGCAGAGGCCTGGTGGCCTGCCCACCCCCAACACTTTCCCCTGCAATGCCAGTGGAGGCAGACCGCCTGTCCACCTAGCTGCCCAAGCTTCCCAGCGGTGTCAGTGTTGGCAGAAGATTTTTTTTAAAAAAAAATGGGACGAAGGAGGGGGAGGGAGTGGTGGCCCAGCCAGCTGTGGGCCACTCAGAATGGCCTGACGGGCCGGATTTGCCCCCCCCCCGGGCCGGACTTTGGGCAGGCCTGGCATACAGTAATACCTTGGTTTATGAGCATAATTGTCATGGAAACATGCTTGTAAACCAAAATACTCTTATCATGGAAACATGCTTGTAAACCAAAACACTCTTATATCAAAGCAAATTCCCCCATAAGAAATAATGAAAACTCATACGATTCATTCTGGGGGCCCATAGACCGCATACTGTACACACAAAGTGCCAAAAGCCACAAAAGAAGTTGGCTAGAAGTCCCAGTCCACACCATGGTTTAGGTAGCTAGCTGTGGAATCTGCTCTGCCTGGGAATAATAACTGGATTTTACTCTATATTTTTAATGTGACAATAATAAAATGCAATTTGCAGACATATACACACTTGACTAGGTGCCCCATGACCAGAAATTGTTTGGGTAAAATAAGAAAGAAAGTTGAAAACAAATTAAATAAAAATATAAATATAAAGAAAACAAACCCCTAACCTGCACTCCCCTTAGAAAACCTTCATGGCTGGTGCTTGCAGGAGATCTCTCTCCTCCCTCTGCTTTGGAGGCTTGCCTGAGAGGGAACATTCCAGACAATAGCCCACAATCCAGTAGGGGGAAAGAGAGTGCCACCATTGGCTCACTTGTGATCGTGTGACCTGCAATCAAGATATTGGTTGTTGATCAAGGAAAAAAAATATCAGAAATGTCTGTTCATTTTGCAAAACATCATAAATCAAAGTACTCCTAAATCAAGGTATTACTGTAATTATTTTAAGCAAATTCTTACAAATAGAATAATTCATTTGGAATAGTTCATTAAATAGTTAATTTTTGGTTCATTGAATTTGGTTTGTGAGAATTCTACTGTACTTAGGCAAAAAATGACATGATGCTTCTGTGAAATACATAAACAACAGCAACAACACAATCTACAAACATAATGGCTTTGCACCATTCTATTGCAGAAGCAGGCATATGTCAGTACCAACTTCTTCCAAGTCACTTTTTTGTAGCTACTTGAGACTGCATGGAATATGCAGTGTAGTTGAAAAATGTGTATAAAAACAGACAAAGCAGCCCCAGCGGTTTGCTCAAATCAATTATTAAAATGCTTTCTCTTATGGCTCTTTTGTTTACATAATTTTGGAGACATTGTGGAAAGCATTTTAAAAGCTCTCTATAATTTCCATAGCATCTGAATTCTGCTGTAGTACAAACCTTACTATTCTGATGAAGAAATGTTTATGGCTTTGTCATTTGCTTTCTTTTATAAGATTTCAGACTTTTACCAGAGATCTGTATAGTTATGCCTGCCAAAAAGAGTGTAAAAACTGAACAGAGACATATATTCCTGGTTTCCTCAAAATACTAAGATAGATAGATAGATAGATAGATAGATAGATAGATAGATAGATAGATAGATAGATAGATAGATAGATAGATAGATAGATAGATAGATAGATAGATAGATAGTGTTACTAACTACACAATACATTGAGGTGACTTTCAAGCATGCTCAGTGTCCCAGGTGTGTCTCTCTGTGTGTGTGTCTGTGAGACTTTCACCTGGCACCCAAGGCTTTTTATTGGTTACAGTAAACAAGCATAACACACACAACACAATGGGGGTTAGAGGGTCTTGGACAGACCTGCAGCTCCTCACGTACGCAACCTTATCTAGGAGGAAATCCTTGTCAGTGGGGAATCATTGATAGGGGAGAGGAAGGGGCTTTGGGCTGGTCACAGACCAGATGTCACCTGATAAGCCCGATATCTCTGTAGCCATCTGTCCCCCCCCCCCCCGAGTCATGCCTGTTGGCCTTGGCTTGCTCTTGGGTCATCTGGAGGCCTGGCTTTCCACACTGTGGCCTGCTCTTATTGTGACTTCAGTCTCTGGGCTAGTTTGGCTTGCTCCAGTGCTTTCCCAGGGCCTAATGGAGTTCAGAGCCTCTATGTGGGATCCCTACAAGAAAGAAAGAAAGAAAGAAAGAAAGAAAGAAAGAAAGAAAGAAAGAAAGAAAGAAAGAAAGAAAGAAAGAAAGGAAGGAAGGAAGGAAGGAAGGAAGGAAGGAAGGAAGGAAGGAAGGAAGGAAGGAAGGAATTTATTTCCACATTGAATCTTCAGCTCCAAACATTATCCCTCTGCCATCTTACAAACTCTTAAATGGAAAACCCTGGTTCAGAGGAATCTCATTCTAGGACTGATGAGTTCTTCTCTGACCTCGAATCACACTGCTTCTGTAGTAAGTGTTCTCTCTCTGAGCCATTCTTTCAAGCTCCTGTTTTTAACCCTTGGGTCATCTGACTACTAGTAGTGTACTTTCTCCTTCACAAACCTGTCCTTTCTTTGGTCCATCATTTCTGCTCAGTTTCTGCACAGGTAAAACTGTGTCATGCACAGAGTCTGCTAAGACAGAAGATCTTGATCATGTTACTACCATAAATGTAATATGTAAAAGGGACTCAATGAATGCTGCCTGTAATGACACAATAAGAAGGCAGCAGGCTAAAAATGTTCTGTGACAAAAACTGTGACAAAAACTTTAGCATTTTAAATCTCTCTCTCTCTCTCTCTCTTTCTCAAGAATATTTTTGCTGGATGGCAACTGTTATAAAAATACTTACTAAATGCGGTACTTGTTTGGCTGAAATTTGGGCAGGCTTAATTTGCTGAGCAAAGGAAAAATAACTTTTCAAATCCCCCAAAACTCCTTGTCCCTGGCCATAGTGAGAGAAAGATTGCTACCTTTTTTTTGCTACCAACCTCCCAATCTGTGCAAACTGTCTCTGTATATGACTAGTGCCATTTTCCTTTAAGAAGCAAATGACAAACATATAGCACACAGAGAACGATGTGTTCATTGTTTTGTTGAAATAAAGACACAGGCAACCCTGGAATTGCTTCTAATTCTTAAACAAGACAGGCAGCAAAACAGCATCCACTATTGTTCCATGCAATTTGCATTAAAAGTGGTATACGTCCTGCTTGAACAATTTCGCCTTAATTTGTGGGAAGAAACACACTGTTCTTTTCTTTTCTCAAGAGCACCACAGAATAGTTTAGTCTACCCTGGAACAAGGAGAATAATTTCCTCGTTCCTCATCCCCATGAGACAAGCAGTACACATCTATTCTGCCACTGTATACTGAAAATAAGCTAGCAAGGCAGCCAAATACCTCAGAGAAGCTCACATTTAAACCAAGCTGATAAATGTTGGTTCCTATTTGCTATCAGTTGTATCTGCTGTTCAGTTGTACTATCTCTGAAAATTAAATTTCACTTTACAAGGTCATAGACTTAGTCCCAATAATGTCTGGACATTTAACTAAATAACTATATTCAGTATAAATGAATAGGATCTTTGTAGAAATTATTAACATCTTGAGAGGATCAGCACTGGAGTGGCTCATGTCTGTCCATGACAGTGGCTCTTGACCTACACTTAAGAATTATTTTGCATCCAATCCACATGGAAGAGGCTCTGAGGATTATTTTTTGTAAAGGACAACTGTCATAGGATAAGATATCAAAGAAAATGAAAAGATGACTAATTTCACAGTGATTTGCCTTTTTATTCTTCATAAAGTAAAAGACACATGAAAGGTTGATTTCACATCTTGGAAAGGTTCCTTTTTTTAACGGAACCTTTGTACTTCAGTTTAGATCAATGAACTCTGTGGTGCTACTGTACAACTTATTCTGTAACAGTGAGCATTTCAAAGTGATAACCTTAAAGATTTATAATCTCTCTGAAAGCTCTAAATTTGTTACAGTAACTCCATAATATGTCAGTCAGTATAATATTCTGGATATGAGACAGACACTCTAATTATTCCTGGTATAAGGAAAATGCTTAGATGCACAGATGCATACATAAAACTTACAAAGAAACCAATACACAAAATTATTTGGGCAGTCAATCAGCAATATCTGTGATTTATATAATCTGGGCGCATGCTATTTAATACTCAGGTGAATGATGAAAGAGCCCACGAAACATGTATGCATCCTACAGTATTCCATATTTTAAAACTAATTTGGAATGCTTGTTGAACACATTTTGCTTCTTATGATTAACAAGATAACATGGACTTCATGGTGTGCAGGTTCCACATAGCATGAATAGGGAGGGGGCCAGGAAGGGCTGACAGAGAAAATAGACTGTCAGTCAAATTAGTCACTGATTTTAAATTCTCCAGTGAAGAAGCGTATGTGCCTCTTTAGTCCTGCAGTGTCAGCCTGCAGGATACTGTAACTACCTAAATAATAATTCTGTTTCTTTATCTGGTCCTGGTGTTCATATCTGGTTTTATTTATTTATTTATTTATTTATTTATTTATTTATGAGGCTTGTATACCGCCCATCTTCCCGAAGGAACTCCGGGCGGTTCACAACAAAATAAATCAACAATTCATAATCATTATATTTTGTAATGTGAAGGCAAGCGGGAGGCAAGAGACGGGGATTCATTCATAATTATGTAACATCAATTTGGCACCCCAGAATGCTCCATCAGGGGACAGATGTCCCCTCTCAGGTTGCTGGTCCAATGGGGCTTTGGGATCTGCAGGGCAAGGCAGGCCCACCACCCAATCCAATTCTGGAATGTCCACTTTCTTCAGAATCATGTTCACTTGAGGATTCCTCTACTGAGATCATGAGAGGTGATCCTGTTCGTATAAAGTTCCTTCCTTAGATTCAATTCATTTTGTAATTAATGACTTCAATGTTATTTTGCAGGTATCGAATCCTTCATGTGCTGCATGTCTTCTAACTGCAGTTTCTCAAATGTCTTTCAAGAGTTGCATATAGACCAAAATCCTGTTGCTTAGCTTATGCCCATAGAAGGGCAACTAAATCACTGACAGGGAAGGTTTTTTGTGATTAGAAAGTTCCTGTATCTGTCCCATGACTCCCCAGACTCGTATGCAATCAAGTCTCATTGCATGCAAGTCCTGGGAGCCCTGGACTTGCAGGGAGAAAACCAAATATCCCACCACCACCAGTTGTTAACATCATCACTTTTTAAAGGTATAACCTATGCAACAGGATTTTGATCACACCCCCATTAGTAATCTTCACCTTTATAAAATCTGACCAACCAAGAAACAAGTTTTCTGGGTAAAACTGAGGATTCAACATTTTACTCCCCTCCATTTCGTGGACACTCCATATCCTGCAATCCAACACTAGATTGCTGCCTTATATGCCTGCCATCCACATACCATTGTTCAGAGTCATGCTGAACATAAGAAACATAAGAAAGGCCAACCTCTGGGTTTCAGCATTTGACCCTGTGATTGTAACAACTGGAATGCTGCTGACATAAGAACCCAGATGGCTGCAAGGAGAGTGTTCACTAGCACCTAGTGCAGCCTTTACTGCCGAAGTGAATGCTTCATTTTTCACACCACTGCCTGTATGAATTTGGAATGTTCTTTTTAAGGACAAGGACTTCTTGCTTTAAAAGTAGTGAAGCAGGTATAAATTATCTGGGTTCTATGAATACACAACTTCTCGATATATAGGCCTAGCAGCTGGATTTCATGCATATTGCTATCTACTATATCCACTACAGTTTGTTGAGGGTAAAATATCTGGACCAGATTTTCAGAATCCATAAAACAAGAGATGCTACTGGAGCCATTAGTGTGATATGTTCAAGGCAGACCATGTGACCATGAAAGCTGCATACTTCTTATTTGTCTTCCCGCTCCTAGAATAAAGAGATGAACATAGGTGGTGGATATAACCAGCGCCACTCACAACAAAGGAAAGCAAAGGATTCTGCTTATGTAACACCCCCATAGTGCTTAAAACATTCTCTGGTTGGCAAGCTATGTATTGCCTCCCCATGCGAACTGGGTACTCATTTTACTTACCTTGGAAAGATAGAAGGCTGAGTCAACCATGAGCCGGCTACCTGGGACTGAACCCCAGGTTGTGAGCACTGTTATAGCTGTGGTACAGCTGTTTATCCACTTTGCTACACCCTGCAGAGAGGTCTGCATGGAGTGTGGAAACCTTAGGTAAGCTCCAGGGGTACTTCCTAACCCCTCTCCCTAACCCCCAATGGGCAATCCCAAACTTCTGGTCCAAGCTACCCCCATGGTAGCTCGTACCCAGCTAGCTAAAATGAGGAGTCCCTTCCTAGCTATCATTCAACTTAGACAACCAACAGCTGGGCCAGGGCTCCCAAGCACCTGGCTGGGAGTGGACAGGTTCAATGAGCTCTTTGTGTAGCCCTGCTGCCTGACCACTTACAAAGTGCCCACAGTTCACTGCCTGTCTCTTCCTGGGAGGCCTGGGCAAAGAGTCTCCACAGTACAACATTTCACACTAGGGGAGGTGAGTAATGTACTAACCTGTGCCAGAACATCCATCCATCAATCCACACAGATATACATACATGACATGAAAATGCTGCTTCTTTTCACGGTGATTCTTTAAAACTACTGATTATAGGAAATATATGGAACTTGGATTGTTTACAATACATGTTATTTTTTTTTAGAGTCTTGCATCTGTCCATGGATCCTTTTGCTTTCCAATGGTGTGAAGACCAAACAGAAATAAGCAAAGCTGAACTCAACTGTTACTTTGTAAATATAGTAAAAGAAAACACCGGTGCCTTTTTCACTTTTGTGGTGTATTTTTAAATGGGAACTGTAGCAAATTTCTCCTTTTAATTATAAGAGGAATGAAGTAGGTGAGTGGCTTAAAGGGATATAGAGATTTATATTGGCCAGTGCTTAATTTTTATTGACATTTACAGCTTTCTTGTGAGCCTGAGGGGAAAATATGAAAACAAAATTAGGTCAGACAGGTGAAAATGAGAAAACACTGCTTGGAGCTGAGGGACTGGTAGAACATCTAGAGCCAGTAGAAAGTCAACACAGGATGCAGAAAAATGGAGGGAGTATTACACAGCTTTTACTTAAAGCCCAATGGGGGTTGGAAAAGAGAAAAACCTCACTCCTATAAAGAAAGCCTGCTTCAACGATTTATAAGTAGTCTTTTAATATTTGCTGTGAGAGTTTGCTGGAAAGGTTCCAGAGCTGAACTGATCTTGATTACAGAAAGGAGGATGGGAACACACACACACGTACACAGAGATGCTGATTTCTCAGAGCCAGCTAAGAAAGACATACAAAGGACAGAGACTGACGTGTTCATCTCTGAAGCCTTCCTTTTGTTCTCTAATCTATTGTTGACAAATACACTAATGCATTAATGGAAACATTGGTTCTAATATGAAGCTGGTGCCCTTTAGCCCTTTGGCCCTGCCTCAAAGAAAAAAGTCAGGGGAAACAGAAGGTCACTTCCTTCCAGATATACCACCTTGGTAAAAGTCAGGAGTATGTGCACTGCACTGAAACTTCCCCCAAAAGCATACTCTGAAGAAAGGTTCCCACAACCTCCCCGCTCCAAAGGCTTTCTCCATTTTACCCCAAAAGCAATTCTCAATCAGTGCACAAACCAGACATTTCAGTCTGGAATCGTAATGCTGTAATTTTTAGTCACTACATGTAATTTATCACAACATACCAAAGACATTTCTCAGTATAAAAGCTGGCTGTCTTTAAGGGATTTTAACATTTGTACAGGGCATATGTGCCATCTCTGCATGGGATCATGACTTTAGTTTGAAGTTTAGCGTGCCTCTCAAACTGAACTGTCACTGTGGAGTAAGAATGCTTTCATGGCTTCCACACCTGTATATCACACACTGTATTTCATTCTTCTATCTTGCATGCTTCCTCATTTTAAAATATGTCTTATTTTAGCACTGAAAGTTTTGTTTTGCATTTAACTTTGCACTTCCTAATAATCTATGCTGCATGTGCAGTATTTTCGCAATGGGGACAAGAGGAAAAAACAGAGAAAACCATAATTGCCTCACAAACTTGAAATATACAAATGCTCACCCCAATTTTATACATTTACTGCCTTCTGCTCCCTTCAGGATAGAAAGTGTGGAAGTATTTTTACCCTATTAGCTATATGCACAACTCTGCTTATTGACTGCTGGAAGGCTCATAGGTTTAGAGGTTAGAAGTTCAATTCCCTCACGGTGACGCCTTGACAGGTACTGGACTTGATGATCCCCAGGGTCCCTTCCAGTTCTGCAGTTCTAAAATTATCATTATCTAAGATAATGTTTATTTCTATTATTCTTTTTGTTTGTGAGCTGAAAACAGAAATATTGCTTGCCTAGAAGTACTTAAAAACTTGGGCTGGCTATCTTTTCCCCACAAGGTTATGCAGAGAGATTTCTCCATTTGCCTGTTCCAAGTTAAAAACTTACAAGCCTCAAGAGGTTTCACATTCTTACACAAATTAATAAAAGAAACCAGATAAAATTGCATAACCAGATCAAAGTCTATTCAATTTCTTTTTCTTTTTCCTGCTGGAAACTACAGCATTTGTATACTTGTAGCACAAAATAGTAGTACTGGTTGTTGTTTTAACTGGCTATCAAGAAACAACAAAGTTCTGTGTAAGTATTCTAAAAATGTATATTATCTATATCAAGCCTGCAGTTGGGGGCACATTTCTTAAATAAAAGGTGAAAAGTCAAGGTTTTCCTGAATCAAAGAGATTTACAGTCTTTGTGAACTGGTTTCTAATTTCACACTGTCAAGGAGCCCTGCATGATCTGCATTTGAAAACAACAGAAGTAGGCAGTGATTCTTATAAGTGTGTCTCACTGGCTTTCAACTATAGTCACATTCTAGTAGATTTCAGGCAGGTTTGGTGAGAACTGTGTTTTGCACTAACTTTGGCTCTTCCCAGAACCAAGTTCTCAGACGGTAAAAAGTAAATGCAAATGTTACATTTAAATGTAAATATGTCCCCTGCATATACATGCTAGTTGTGTTCGACTCTAGGGGCGGTGCTCATCTCCATATTCAAGCCGAAGAGCCAGTGTCCTGCAAGTCTTTGGCCATGTGGCTGGAATGGCTGCAAGAAAACACTGATTTACCTTCCTGCTTTTTACGGCAGTACCTATTTACCTACTTACATTTATATGCTTTTGAACTGCTAGGTTGCCAGGAGCTAGGGTTATCAGCAGGAGCTCACTCTGCTGTGTGGCACCTGAGATTCAAACAGCTGAGCTGCTGACTTTGCAAACAACAGTTTTCAGTGCTCTAGCCTGCTGAGCCATCAGGCCCCAGCTGTCTCAGAGGGTAATGGTTGGGAAATTTACCTTGTGACTTTGATACAGTCTATGCATGCTGCAGCATTCCAGTTTGTGGTGGCCTGTGATTTTGAAGAACATTTGGAAACCCTTGGAGAAGTCATAGTGAGTTCTAAACTAGGATGACATAATGTGCTGGTGGTACTGAGGCAATTATCTCCTTCTTGTGATGCAGTGAAAGTTGTAGGGTGACATTTTGTTGCTTTGTGTCATAGGTTGCATTAGTGAGGGCCCATTGAATTAATTGGAATTTAATGAGTCACCTTCTTCATTAGTTACATTCATTAAAATGTATTTTTGGGGGAGTTACTATTAAATCACTGCATATAAATTAGCACCACATGATATCAGTGTAAAAACTGGTTAGATTTAAAGGATTTTAACGTGTTTATAGGGCAATCGTGCTATCTCAGCCTGGGATGATTACTTTAGTTTGAAGTTTAATTTGGGGAATTAGTACTAAGACTCTGCTAGAGTAGTCTCATTTCAGTCAATTGAACTTATAGAGGAGTTGACTCATCACATTCCTTTCCCACTGATTCAGTGGGCATACTCTGGTGTGACTTACTATGCATCTAGTATCCAAGATGTTCTGGAAGAGTGGAAGGTTAACAAAATATAACCTGGACAAAACAGAAGTATTGATGATTGACTACAACATTTTAGTATTACACTCACCAAAAGCAACAGATTTACTGCTTGGAGATGCTCATGGATTTGCCACAACTCTTAGAGGTGCAGATGATTTGTTGGTCAGGTCAGCTTTTCAGCTGCTCTACCTAAAGAATCACTAATAAAAGTTAATTTAGTCCCATTGTCACCAACATTGAAGCAGCTTATTAAGACTGCTGTATTTCAGTTGCCGTTTCGAAAATTAGAGTCGCTAGACAACATGTATTCATCTCCTCTACAGTTTGTTATATTCTGTTTTACTGGAACTGTGGATTTGTCTTTTATGAGTGCTTCTGTTGTTAGAACTTTATCTTTATTTTTACTATCATAATTTTCAGCTTTGTACATTATTCTGAGTATGGTGTGATACAGGGATGGAACTTATAAATACCTAAATAAATACACCTCAAAAAGATAGGTGCAAGGATAGCATCTTACATTATCCAGAAGCTTCCCTCCACCTCAGATTAAAAACCCCAGTGTTTTAATGACTGGAATATTCACTTTCAGTAGTTGCAAAGGAATGGATTCTTCCCATGAATTTGTATATCCTCACCCAAAGAGTCTTCTACTCTCTTGAGCCATCTGCCTGAGATGATGAAGTTAATGTTATTTGAATACACTTCAACCAGTACAGAATCTAGTTTGGTCATTGAACAAAGAAGATGGAGGCTGCAGTGCAAAGCTGGACAGTGGAACCCATTTTGAACAGGTGACAGAATTAAGGTTCAGGAACTATGAACTGTGTGATAAGAGAACATAAGCTGAGCATCATGATGAGAAAGTCACCACAAATATACCTTCACTGGTAGATCCTGGGCTCCAGATCCTTTGACTGACCATACTATTCTTCAGCTAATAACCTTTCAAGGTTGATTGGAGTTTGTCGAGATATTCTATAGAAACAATGCCTACTGACTACTTTTATGGAAAGTCATTTCCTATGACATTTGCTTGAGCAAAAATTTCCCAAGCTACATTAAAGCAAAGAATTCTTTCTTTTCAAAATGGAAAATTTGATACAGCCAAGCAGGAAAGGAAACAGTTTCTGATAAAGCTTTGATAGATATTTTGAACTGGATCTTCATTATGTACCACCCAGAACGCATTTGGTTTTTCTAAGATTTGACAGATGTTCTTGGAAAACCAGTTACTCTTTCCAAAAACTTTCAATATGTCCATAAAGTCCGCAGAACTATGATCACATATTTTTTTCATACAAGTGCTCTCTGTAAGGAAGTTGAGTAGAAGGGAAGCAGAAACTGGTTTTGTAAATACTTAATTTTACAGATGCCTTATTTAGGTAATGAATGCTTTAAACATTTGCTATTTTCAGAAAATGAGCATCATCCACATACATTAAAGTATTACATAATCTCCCAACTGAGTAATCTGATGGAAGCCCAGCTGCTTAGCACTCAGAAGACTTAACTTCTGCAAGAACAGGGGGAGGAATTTTTCATGCCATAAATGGGGTCATCATCCTTCACTTCTATAATTCTGTGCATATATATTATGAAATTGTGATGTCACTTTCATTTTATTAAAATTTATCTTTCCCCGAGGTTCTTACAAATCAGAATTAAAATACCAGATCTTTCTCCTTCACAATGTCTTTTTGTGGCAGCTCAGCTGGATTGTCAAGGGAAGGGATGCTGCCATTTTAGCACTTTCTTAATGGGTGGAAGTACCTATTAAGCTTGTGAAAGGTAATATGATTTAAAGTCTTTAATTACAAGATGGAACATGGTAATGCTGTAAAAGCTGGGTTACACATGACATTTTACTTACCCAGATAAGGATAGATCTGTGCAGTGATTATGAGGAAAGATTAGTCTGTTTTGCTTCATGTCAACAGGGTTAGAAATGGGACACTGCAGCTTGTAAGCATACACACATCTGATAAAAGTTTGTGGTCTCCACACACTCTCTTGGACCTTTTTACACAGATGCTGCTAAACCTCTTGCATGAATTAACCCTAAGTGCTTAAGTGCTTTCTTGGACTTAGGCCTAATCGTCAGCTTCCCAAACCACTGTTTCAGTAATTTAGGAATGCAAGAAAAATTGCAAAAGGAAATGTACAGAATACAATTTTCTGTCAGGAAATGTTCAGAGATAAATCCCTTCAATGTATCATATATAATATAAAATGCATATGAAAAATAGTTTCATAAACTAGCCTAGGAATTCCTGAAATGGGTCCATTGTGACCCAAATGTACCACACAAGGAGCAGGACACTCAGCTGTGCTCTGCTGAGATAGATAGAGATAGAGAGAGAGAGAGAGAGAGAGAGAGAGAGATGAAATACTAGAAAAAGGGAAAATACAAAGAAGAAGAGGAAGAAGGCATGACATGATACCTGTTGTGGGTTTTTCAGGCTGTTTGGCCATGTTCTGTAAGTTTTTCTTCCTGATATTTCACCAGTCTCTGTTGCTGGCATCTTCAGATGGCAAGGAGCTCAGGAAACTAGGAATTCACTCTGCTCTGGGGTAGAGAGTGCATCTCACTCAATCTCACTCTTCACCCTACTCACAATCTCACTCTGTACAGCCTGAAAATCCCACAACAGTTATTAGATCCTGACTGTGAAAACCTTCAAAAATACATGACATGATACCTTTATAGTTTAAATTAATTAAAAATACATTTCACAGAAGGCAGACCAATGAAGTTTCCATTCCGATCTCCCCACTAAACATGTCCTTTTATTTAACTGTATTAGTCCTGGTGGCCATGCCAACTGGGAGTTTCTGGGAGTTGCAGCCCCCCCTCCAAAAAAAAAGTCGTTCAAGGCTCTGGTCTTGTTATTCCTCAACTTGAATTTATGGTTAACCTTAGATTTGGGATGTACTGTACTGTTGTGTTGTAATTATAATTGGTGGAGCAATTAATTATGTTTGACTTCAGCCAGCGGCAGGAAGCTTAACTCCTATCAACAACTTTGGGGGGGGGGGAGATAGCAATAAGCAAGCAGAAGAAAGAGAAATAAGGGGCAGCTTGTGGGGGAAATAACCAGAGGAAGTACAGGAAAAAAAAT
Source organism: Phrynocephalus versicolor (assembly GCA_023846285.1). Lineage (NCBI taxonomy): Eukaryota > Metazoa > Chordata > Lepidosauria > Squamata > Agamidae > Phrynocephalus > Phrynocephalus versicolor. The sequence continues at coordinate 13,001,012 of JAHTLZ010003547.1, read as the reverse complement.
ACTTGTGAAAACAAACACTTGAAAAACCAAGGCGTTTTTAAAGGTTGCTATAGAATACAGATTGTAGGGAGCTTTTTTAAAAACCCTGTTGAAACTGTGATGTGAAAGTATGGGATGGGAGGGGGAGAGTTCCAGAGAGCTGTCAGTTCCAAAAGAAAGATGCTTCATGAGGGTGATGGTACAGCAAACATTTCTGCTAAAGCTATTCTATCTTGTCAGATTTATAATGCCTGCAGTTGAGAGCAGTTGCAGTGGTAGAAATCTGTTGTAATTAAGATTGTCTGCTTGCTTTTGTTAGTTTTTCCCCCTTCTCTTTGTTTTTTTAATGATTATAAGATTAAATTGAAAAATGAGAATCCTCTCCCCCCCTGCTTTGTTTTGTTCAGACATTCCTTATTCTGATACAAGTTAAATGTAAATGCATCTGGGATGTTTTGTGCTAGTATTTCCACAATTTAGTACAGTGATAAAAGGAGCTCATTTAACTCCTAACTGTTCCCAAAGGAACCTTTGCTGTTAAAATGCCACCTTTTAATGAATGTAAAATTTTAATTAAGCAAATAGAGTAAAGAGTAAACGATAACCTCAGGCATAGAACATTTTTGGCGGGGTGGCATGAACTGAAGAGGTTTTCCTTATATTGCTCGGGTGAAAGAAAAAAAAATACTTTCTTTGGATTACAGCTCTCAGAATCCCCTCCAGAGAGTGTCCATGAAAGCTGGAGAATCATGGGACTCGCGATCCCTAGAATTACCATTTTCAAGATGTTCATAAAGCATGTAAGGCATTTGACATACTGTGCTTACTCATGTTCCTGTTTAGTTTTAACAAGCTTTTCTCACACCAATGTGCAAGAAAGTTTTTGCCATTGACTGTCCCTTGCTCCCACTGAGAGAGCTAGAGCAGACGCCACCACGGAAGACCGGTTCAGATGTTCTGAACACATCTGGACAACACACATGCAAAAGAAAGTATGTTAGTTCCAGTCTCATCCACCTTCCCTTTCAAATTAGGAGAATTTGACTTGTATTGGGGCCTGTGTATCTACCAGCCCTAATTCCACACACTGTATTTCTTTTCTTTCTTTCTTTTTCCTCACTTGAGAAACCTAAATGGATACCACACTCCTTGAGGATGGGAATAGTACCTTCCCTGTATCCCCCATGGACCCCATGGGACTGTGGCTACGGCCCCAACAGTGTAAAAAAGAAAAACACAAAATGAAACAAAATGAAATATGAAACTTTTTTTAAAAAAGTTTCGTAATAAACAAAACAAAACAAAATGGGAGAAAAAACAAAAAATGAAAAGAAATGCCATTTTGGTATTTTGTGCCCATCCCGAGTTTTAATGATCTTAAATAATGATTTTTACAGAGACCCCAGAAGTAAGGTTCCTCATTACTTGTGAGGATCCCAGGTGGCTGTATATAGGGATTGGTGATGATGAAATATCAGGTAGAAGCTGCAGTCTCGTGAGCATTTTAAAATGACTCTGTATTTTTTTTTTAAAAAGGAAAACTGTTCAAAGTAGGAAAGTCAGGGTGGTGTTTGCATTTATGGACCTGTTAGGAGAAAGTGAATAGTTCTGCCAGCTGTTTCATTGAACTCAAGGGGAAATATGCTCTATGGTGGATGTAAATAACATGTCTGCTACTAAGGCTGTGTTCAGATGTCTCAAATGTTTCGCACGTGTCCCCCATCGATCTTGGTTTGTTATCTGAGTTCTTACAACACAGACAGGATTTCACATCCCCTCTCCCCCTCTTGCTGAATCCACAACAAATTGGGGACTTGCTTGCCCTTGAGTGGATTCACCTTTGTGTCATTTTGATGCATTTTAACGAGTTCTGGGTATGCTATCTAACAATATGTGTCTTGACATGGGATCTCAGTCACGTGGTAGGATTGTGCAATAGACCACACAACATGACAAATTCAAATTAAAGACATTTTACCTGTGTGAACACACCCTAAGATATGTATGCCTAACATATTTAGAGAAGAGGAGAGAAGAGGAGAAAAGGCAGATGCTGGAAGTGGAAGCGAGAAAGGAGAAAGCTATCCTCCCACTCCCCCCCCACTCCCCCATATCTCCATGGGTGCCATCTCCACTCTCGTTTATTGTTTTCCAATTGACATTCTGCTCAATTTGCTCATAGGACACTCTTAAGTACTGCTGTGTCAAAATTGCTAGTGAAGCGGCAGGTTCATGCTGAATGGAAGATGGTGATAAAATTGAGAGAGAAGGCTTTATTCAGGCATACGTCTCATTATGAGAAGAGCCTTGGTGAAAGGCACTCAGAGAAGACAGAGGCAAACTCTTTGCTGGTACAGTTGCTTATTTAATCAGCACGGCAAGCTCATTTGGAAAACCGGCATGACAGGTTTGGACAACTTCCTAGGTGCCTCACCTCATCCACAGTTCCTGCAAGATCTCTCAGACGTATTGCCCGCATAAACCACGTTATTTGAAGAAATGTTACTTTGGTAGATTGCAATGGTTATGGGCTTCATTTAAAAAACTTCAATTGAAGAAATTGAAGAAAATAACTTTAAAATTTAAACAAAGCAAGAGCAGAAAAGCACAACATCCCAGAAAATTCCTGAAGCAAACTGGTAATAATAATTTTTAAATATGTTGGCAGCTTTCCATAATTTAGCCTTCATTTTCAAATAAATAGTAATTATTTTGGGCTTGAGGTTCTGCAGACAAAAACTTTTAATTTTTATCAGTTGAATTATCTATTTGTCAGATATTAGTTAGTGAAATATATATATAAATATATGATATGTATTTAATCGATTTAAAGATGGAGTCTGTAAAAGTGCAACGTCACCGTGACTGAATGTATAGTTTTGCACCTGGGAATATAATTCATCTGGCTCTTGAGGCATGAAACATTCTACAGTACCAGGATGTTCTCCAATGAGAACCTTATCAGTTCTGTCCTGGCAAGTGTCATTCATCTTGTAGGAGAGATCTTAGGGCCTTTTCACACGACCCCTAAGATCCGCTGGCCACTTAAATTTGGACCAGAGATCTTGGGGGTTTGTTGCTCTTCCTGCGTCCCCACCCCTCCGCACTTCCTTGCTCCTGTCTGCATGAGGGGAGGGAGAAAAAAAGGGACAAAAGAATGCAGGCTCACCTCTGTCTGCCGGTCCAAGCCGCCCCGTCGTCGTCCTGATTCCTTCTCTTAAAGGGGCGGGAGGCAAAAAAAAAAAAAAAAACAGAAGCGAGGAGAGCCCAGCACTCACCAGATTATATCCAGATCTGGGGATTTTCACCCTCCAAGAGCAGGTACATGAAAAGTGCGCTGGGACGCGCTTAGGTGGGCGTGGTCACACTTAATTTCCTGCAAACTCCGGAGCTGGTGGGGAAACAATTGTAAGCTCCGGAGCTGGCAGCCATTTGCGGCAGAGTTTAGGGGTCATGTACAAATACCCTTAGGAAAACTTGAAAGCTGTACCATTCCAACTTCTCTCCATCTTTTCTTAAGAATCAACACATTTCTTTCCTAAGCAATGTCCCCTCATTGGTCATCTTGCTTCTAACATGATAAAGATTCCTGTTTCTTCATTTTTATTATCCTTGGCAACCCCTTGGCAACCTCAGCTAACTCCACATTGTCACATTCTTGATACCATTCTCATACATTCAATGTGTTTATTGAGGAATAGATAGGATTGCTTAATTAAGACCTACACCTGCAAGTTAAGAGGCCCTTAAAGCCAAAAGAACATTCAGAAAGTGCATGTTGCTGTTACACCTTTGAGCTTAAGGAACCTCTGTTTATAACAAAATTTAATGACGCTTCAGGTGGGTTTGGGTATGTGAGACACAGGAGAATTTTAAAAATAAAAATACTGCTCTGATACAATTTTTAAAACTACCTCATCTGGTTGATAACTTTTGGAGTGTATTCACTCACTGCAGATACAGTGATACCATCTTCAAAACAAACAAACAAACAAACAAACCTCCTACTCCTGTCAAGAAATTGTTTCAGAATAGCAACCAGATTTTCTTTTTAAAACATGTTCTCTTGAAGGAGACTTTCGCATTGGCGTAGGTGTTAATCAGGATCAGCACAAACAAGCCTGCTGAGGTCTGTATGCAGCACTCCCTGATTTATTTTCATATACAAATTTAATTAACAGCATGGCCTTTATCTCAATTATTAATGAACCTCTGGAATGAAACTCCTACCACAAATACCAACACTGAAAACCTTTGGAACCTTCCTTTAGGTTAGTTCAGTGCACCATCTCAATGCGTTTTTCTTGCAGGTAGGCTTTTTTCTATATTGTGGTGTAGAAAGAGCATATATATTATTGTGGCCACTCTTCTAAAGCCAATCTGACTAAATTTTTCAAGACAAGATGCTAGCATTTTGTAGGAAATGTGTTTCAGCTATTAACCTTTCCTGTTTTGGCACTACTTAGTGTTTGTATAATTCAGAAACACACACAGCAAAGTTCATACAGAACATTTTTAATCACATAATGCGCAGGTGCATTTCCTAAGTGTATCCCCAGCCCCCAATACCACACATACATATTGATACCAAATCTGCACTAACAACACATGTAACTAAACTCTGACAACTTTGGATAAACAGTTGACTTTGATTTTTAATTCATTTGCTCACTTTAAAATCCCCATGAACCAAGAGCTTTAGCTGAGGAAAAGTCTCAAAATACCTTAATTGCTGTTGATATAATGGGCCTGAGGTTTCCCATCTTGCTCTATCTCTGTTTAAAATTGATTCATTGGCAAGACTCGTATTAATCTCAAAGGGAGCTGTGTGATGCTATGGCTCAATGCTTCTGAAAATCCATCCTTGTAGCTATTTCTGTGAATTGAAAATGTGTCTGCAAAATTCACACCAACACTGTTTAGATTGTGCATGGAATGAAAATAAAGCTTTTGTTCACGTCTAATTTGTCTATCTATATACAACTTAATTTGCAGTGTTGATATTAGAAAAAAATCTCAGTTCTTCACTCCCCACCCCCCTCCATTCCGTATTAACTGACCTACAACCTGTGAGATAAAAAATGTAGCCCTCCAGATTTTATTACACCTCCTGTCATCCTTGATTGTGTTGCCTAGAGTTCATGGGAGTCTTCCTATAGCATCACGAAGGCAACACTTTCTCCAACCTCAACTGCTGCGAAAGAGGCTTGCTAAGAACCGCCATGCTTCGGCTATTGCCTGACAGTTCATTCATAATAATACAATAACCCCCCCGCCGATCTTACCTCCTGCCGCCCCCGCCCGCCCGATCGGCCCTGAGGCTTCTCGGGGGGTGCGTGGGAGGGCTGCACGGATCGCCCACCGCCGCCGATCCGTGCGGCCCTGAGGCTTCTCCAGGGTGTGTCGGAGGGCCGCACGGAGAGACCGGATCACCCACCGCTGCCCACCTGGGAGGCCCTGAGTCTTCTCCAGGGTGCATGGGAGGGCCGCGTGGAGCGACTGGATCGCCTGCCGCTGCCCACCTGGGAGGCCCAGAGGCTTCTCGGGTGCGTGGGAGGGAGGCACGGAGCAACCAGATCGCCCCCCGCCACCTGCCCGCCTGGCCCCGAGGCTTCTCGGGGGTGCGTGGGAGGGCTGTGCGGAGCGACCGGATCGCCCACCGCCACCTGCCCGCGCACCCCGGAGGCCTTTAGATAACTAGGTCCTAAGCTGTTTAGGGCCCTATAGGTAAGCATAAACACTTTGAATTGGGCCTGGGCAGAACTGGTGTGATATGAGTCCGTACGGCAGCACCACTCACCAGCCACATGGCCAGGTGCTATATCACTTGGAATCGTCAGACCGTCTTCAAAGGCTGCCCCATGTATAGCATATTACAGTAGTCCATTCTGGTTACCAGTGCATGTGTGACTGTTGCCAAGCTTTGCTCATCCAAGTAAGGGTGAAGTTGATATATTATTTGCAGCTGTAGGAAGGCACCCCTGGCAACTAAGTCTACCTGGGCTTCCAGGGTAAGACCTGGGTCCACCCCAAGCTGCAGACCCTGTCCCTTAAAGGGAGTGCAACCCCTCCCAGGACAGAGGAATGGCCTTCTAACCTATCAGGTGGAACACCCACCAACACCACTTCTGACTTATCTGGATTGAGCTTCAGTTTATTGACCCTCATCCAGTCCATGATGAAGTCCAGGCATGAGTTCAGAGCAGAGACCACCATACCTGATAGGAGAGATAAAGGTTAGTGTTGTCAGCATATTAAACTCCTTTACCTATTGACACTTCCGATGACAGGAAAGAGCCAGCCTGATATGGCACTTCTCTGACACTTGGAGGAAAGAAAAAGCATGACAGAAAATGCATAATGAGCCATAAACCTTCATATGAATAGAGGTGTAGAGAATTAACTCTAACCCAGCGTTGGCGAACCTATGGCATGGGTGCCAAAGGTGGCAGTCGGAGCCCTTTCTGTGGGCACCTGACATTGCCCCTTCACAGCCATATGTATTCAGCTTAAATTACTGTATTGACACTGCAAAAAATTAGTGGGTTTTGAACTGCAGTTTGGGCACTCAGTCTCTAAAAGGTTTGCCATCACTGGCCTAACTAGAAGCTAAAATGACAATTCAATCTAAATGAAGAACACACAACCTCCCCCCCCCCCGGAAAAAAAAGACGATGATGTTAGGAAAAATTGAAGGTAGTAGGAAAAGGGAAGATGCACTATCATAGGGATTTACTTATTCAGTTACTAAAGCCACACCTCTGAGTCTGTAACACATAAACTGGGCTGTTACTGATAGGATTCTTTAGAAGGAATTTATATAAGAGAACCATATAAATCAGAAGGAATGTCTCTCTTACCCTTACAGGTAAGTATATATTTCAGGCACATACAAGTACATATTTATTAAGTCAAAATTAATGTGACCTAAATCCTGTAATGGTGATTTTAAAGACGTCTGACATTCAAATATGACAATATGATAGCTCATGGACAAATACATCTAGGCAGCTTATTGAAGTAAGGAAGATTATTAGCCACTGTCACAAGCAGTATGGAGTAATGCATACTGGAGGCAAAAGTTCTTTCTGAGCCATTAGCCAATAGCCTTCATAAGGATGTAAAGGCACCTTAGTATACCTTTCTACCCTATGCTAGGGTATATGACCTCTCTCTCTCTCTCTCTCTCTCTGTATGTGTCTTTGATGATATAATTGTTCTTTATAATAAAAGCCTGATGGTTTTCCTGTACAGTTAATTATAAGAATCTGCTCCTATTCCGAGGAGAAAAACCTGAGTTTTTCATCCTGTTACTAGGGTCCTTCCGTTTCTTATTTTTCCAGATGTAACTTATTTTCTTGAGTTAGCACATTCTCCTTTTAAAATACAATTAATTAGAACATATGGGGTACTTGTACCACAGCATGCTCTATAAAAATTCAAAAGGACATAATTAATTGGAATACAAGTAAAACAGCATGTTTCTCCAAGCCCAGTAAAATCCACGATAATCATTTTAACCTAATTTATGTTTTAAGTGTTTGAAAGATGAAGATGATTGTAGGAGCAGCTGGATCACAAACTTTTTGCCTTCAAGGCAATATTTTGAGGGCTTTTTGTGGGAAACAATATAGTGAAAAATATGTATGAAATATGTAGAATGCCGAAAGAAACTTGCCAAATCAAAGAGTAAAAGGTTTCGGAATTATTACAGTTTTGGTGCTGCTGTTTTTTTCTGTTGTTCACTTTTTTTAAAAAAAATGCTTAAGTTATAATATTTTAAAACTTAGTTTATTCTAAATTGCACAGCTGTTGTGAATGACTTCACACGTGGCTATAATTTTTATTATTTACTGTGGCACTTAGACATTTTATTTCAAGTTTACATTTCAATCAGATTTTATGCTTACATGAACAAGGGGGATATGTCTACACCATGGACCTTTATTGCAGGCTTTAAAGTAGATGAGTATGGTGATGTCCACTTTATGTTATAATTAGAAATATGCCGGGTGGCAACTAGTTACCTTTTCAGAAGTTTATGTTGTAGATGGAGATGCACTGAAGAATTCGTTTCTTTCAAGAACTCATTTTGCTATCCAGTTTGAAAAAATACAAGTGTTAGGAAAAAACGTTTAATTCCCACCCCTTTTCCGAACTATGAGAAATAAGCGATAAAGAAGACATGAACTATTAACTCACCAAGCATTTGCTTTGCAGATATCAGGCTTTTGGTTATAGAAATTAAGACAAAATGTATTATTTAAACATTTTGTTGGTACACAGTGTAAACCTATATTATTCTAATACTCGATTACACATTTTGCTTCCAATGGAAGCTATGTGATTTTGTTCTGGCTAAAGTAATCTTTCACATTGGCACTTGCGTTTCCAATATGCAATTAGAATGGATACTCACTTCTGGCCTTTAAAGCAAAGCATTCCACTGCATTATAACTTCTTACACACATCTGGTCCTAAGGCTAGTTCCCCTGCCCGAAGCTACCCCACAGAAAAATCAGGAAATTCCAGGTAATGAATTAAAGGATGGATTTAGAACACGTTGTTCTTTGCTTCTTTTTTAAAATGGAGCTGGCCATAGATATTCTTATACTCCAATAGCTTTAAAATGGCAGAACACTAGATATGGGCATGAATCCAAAAACAAATCACAATATTAATTAGAAATTGCTGATTCATCACAAATTTTGTTGTTCCATAGTTGTCCAGGCAACAACTACAATGGATATGAAGCTACACATTTTAAAGTGATTTTTAGTTCATCATGTTTTTGTTTGTTTGTTTGTTTGTTTGTTTGTTTGTTTGTTTGTTTGTTT
>JAHTLZ010003547.1:12936465-12986944 GCA_023846285.1 Phrynocephalus versicolor | reverse complement strand
TGTGTGTGTGTGTGTGTGTGTGTGTGTGTGTGTGTGTGTGTGTGTGTTGTGTCATTACAGTCGTGACTGACTCTTCGTGACCCCATGTCCATGGAGTTTTCTTGGCAGGAATACTGGAGTGGTTTGCCAGTTCCGACTCCAGGTGCCTACAGTATCTGCTATTCCTTGGTGGTCTCCCATCCAAGTACTAACCAGGGCTGACCCTGCTTAGCTTCCAAAATCAGGCAAGATTGGATGTACTCATATGAACAAGCAATTGTGTTGATGACAAATTATCTAAAAAAGAAAAGAAAAAAAGAGCCAGCGTTGAAGCACGGGGTTATGAAACTGGCTGCTATTTTTCATTGATTTGTGAAAAGATTTAGGAGCATATGCAATGATGAACAATGAACCGAATAAAGCTAAATGGAATATTTCAGAAAATCTCACAGTCATACAGAAGGAGGAGAGAAGAGAAGACGTTTTGTTGCCCTGATTTAACTAGATGTATTCTAGCTCAAGTAGGTAGTAATCAACCACAATGAAGCAGACACTCCAAAACTTGAATCATTCTCAAGAATGTCTCATTGGTGCTCTAATTTGCCATTCAGAAAAGTACAGCATAATAGTATACAGTGCATACTATAAGGAGCCTCGTGATGCAGCAGCTAAACAGTGCTGCAGTGAAGACCTGAGCTCGATCCTGAGCTCAGATAGCTGATTTAAGGGGGAATCAGCCTTCCACCCTGCCATGGTAGGTAAACTGAGTACCCATGTTGCTGTGGGAGCAATGTGTAGACTGCATAATTAAATTGTAAATGACCTAGAGAGAGCTTTAAGCAGTAGGGGGTGACATATAAGCAGCACCCTTTATACATACTTCTAGATAAGCCTGATTGCCCCCAGAAGTACCATTCAGAAATAGACGCCATTTCAATTTCTAGTCATATCTATAAAATTATTCGGCACATTAAAATATCACAATCAAATGTACATTTACTGGGAAGTTAACCTGATTGCCATGCAAAAGTAAGTTGCCTTAAACTTTTAGGTAGCAGGAAGAAATAAAAATTGTTCTGCCCCAGACTGAGAAAATATCTGGAAATATTCTAGTCAGAAATAAGAAGATAGCTTGTGCCCCCCGCTGCTCGCTACTATTCAATAATATTTCAATGCTTCCTTGACATTTCAACATTTGCTGAGTTTAGCCATGCCTGAGTGGATGCAGTATCCAAAGAATTTATCCATGAATGAACTAAGTGGAGCTCCAAAAATTGACAAAGATCCCTTGAGAAAGAAAGAAAACCTACAGAAAACACTGAAGTGCCCTGGAATGATGGGACTCTTCCTTTGAGGGTCACATCTGGTCAATCCAAGGCAACTTCAGTGGGAAAGCCTCTGATTGCCAGGAGTTAAGAAGCAAAAATGGAGCTGGAAATTTACAAAAAAATAGACCCATTACAGGCAAGTATTAACCCATAACAAACTTTGACTAAACTAAACTTTGTATGCATAATAAACTAACCATTCATACACTATAAAGAAGGCTGATTACCGCAGAATTGATGCTTTTGAGCTGTGGTGCTGGAGGAGAGTCTTGAGAGTCCCCTGGACTGCAAGGAGATCAAACGTATCCATCCTGAAAGAAATCAACCCCAAATGTTCACTGGAAGGACAGATTTTGAAGCTGAGGCTCCAGTACTTTGGCCACCTCATGAGGAGAGAGGACTCCTTGGAAACGTCCCTGATGTTGGGAAAGATTGAAGGCAAAAGGAAAAGGGGACGACAGAGAATGAGATGGTTGGACGGTGTCATCGATGCAACCAATATGGAGGATAGGAAGGCCTGGCGAGCTCTGGTCCATGGGGTCATGAAGAGTCAGACATGACTGAACGACTGAACAACAACAACACTGTTTGAGTAAAGGTGCTGAATTATAGCTCTACATTGCATTAGGGAGACACTAGAGAGTTATCTACATAGTACTATCGGAAATCTTGACTTCTATTTTTCCAGATAAATTGAATGATTCCAAATGTTTGCAAGATGATATAATGTTGGCTCTCAGAGAACAGGACTATGATGTTACTGGAGAATTTAATTTAATTGTAATAAATGACGGCTCAGCATGAATTAAAAGTTACTTCCCTCCACCAAACACTGGTGTTTTTTAAGATGAGGTAAGTAAAAAATGTAGCACCCTGATGTACCCGTGTATGTGTAGGCAAATGTATAGGTGTATACTTGTGGGCATGCGTGTAAACAGTTTGAATATGAAGTAGAAATAAGAAACTACAGTAGTACTTAGTTGGGAGAAAAGTACTTTTAAAAGAAACAAATTGGCATTCCTTTCCTTGATTGAGTATGCTGTCATTTCTGTGAATTATTTAGGGGTTAGGTTATTTCAGAAAATTATCTTTTAATAGTTTTCAATTTAGAGTTACCACAGCAGTTGCACTACAATGAAAAAATATAATGCTATTAGTAGCACCTAATATGATTTCTGTCTATTCCTTTTCCTACTTTGCCCTTTGATTAAAATGTAATTTTAGCTGATTACTGCACTGTTTATTGGTCTATTAATATACTTAATTTGATGATGGTATCACCAGAGAATCTAAATACCACTTATCAGAAGATTAAAAGTTCCATGCAGAAAATAATGATCATTTTATCTGACTTGAAAACGTTTTTGACTTATTGAACTCATGTTTAGCTGTTCGGATTATTCACAAAAGTAGTCTCTAGAAATTGAAGAACACATTATCAACAGTTTTCATATAGTACAAGTTGGGAGAGCTCCATCTTTTATCTTCTCATTTCGGTGTCATATAGATGTGCTAAACCACAGCCATAAACATGGAAGCCTTGTGGCACAGAGCTTCAACATCGGTACTGCTGCCAAACCTCTGGTTACAACCTGAGTTTGGTCCTGCTGGGCTTAGGTAGCCAGCTGCAGATTGACTCTGCCTTCTGTCCTTCCAAGGTTGGTCAGCTGAGTACCCAGCTGATTGTGGTCATAGAATCATAGAGTTGGAAGATACCTCAAGGGTCATCTAGTCCAACCCCCTGCCATGCAGGGACTCTCATCTCAGGACTCCTGACAGATGGCCATTCAGCCTTTGCTTAAAAACCCCAAAAGAAGGAGACTTTTTGCTTAAAAACCTCCAAAAGGCTGAATGGCCATCTGTCAGGAGACTTCTTGGAGGTTTGGGCCAGGACAATGCACAAAACTGAATTGTAAACCACCAGGAGAGTTCTTTAAGCACTGTGGGGTGGTCTGTGGGGTGGTATATAAACAGCATGTGTTGCTTCAGTTCGTTTTACAAGCAACCCCAATCAGCCCAGTTATTCCATGTTAGCTGTGATGGTAAATGGGAGCTGCTGTGTAGCAAACATGGTGGGCAACATTCTGGAGGAGGCTGTTCTGTATGATGAACTGCTTTTCTTATACCGCTTGGGTAGCAGATGTTAGCACAGTTGGTCCAGCACTACCATTTCTGTAAAGTAGACTCATGAGAATTTTTCTCTCAGAATGCACAGCAATGTGATTCTTCAGAAGCTGTGAATATGATACCAGCAACTCACAACACAAAAAGAATTTCAAGTGGCATCCAAGGGAGGCTTAGAAAAAGGCTGGGGAACCCGGGTCCCTACCCAAAACAACAGGCTGCAGTAAAATCTGCTTGGACCACAAGGATCTGGAGCTTGCAGCATGTTAGTGAACTTACCGTAATTTTCATCGGATCTGCCTGTCCTGGACAATGGTTCAGAGGTTATGGTTTCTCACACTAAGTATCTGAAGTATCCTGTAAGTATGTGCAAATGCTGTCAAAAGCACACTGGCATTTCCTATTTGTCCCCCCCCCCAATTGAATTTCACAGTAGTTTAGGAGTCATTCCCAAGTTCTTCCATATTTCATGATCAACGTGTCCTACTGCCTACAAGGATCAGCTCTTAGGAAAGGGCTGGCTCAGGTACCTAATCCATTTCCATTTCTTAAGGTGAACCATGGCTTACTGAACCCTGTTGATGGCCCTGTTCATTGTAGCACAGTGGTTCCCAACCTGGGGGTCGAACAACCATTTCACAGGGATTGCCATGAGCCAGTGAATGAAAAGGCACAAACGGCTTGGCTCTGGTGGAGGGGGGAAGGAAGGGGGGGGAAAGAGTGAGTTACAGCTTGATAGGTTGGAGGGGATGTCAGTCAATAGCACTGGAGGCTGCAATTGGCTGAGGGGTGACTGTAACAACAACAACAACAACAACAACAACAACAACTTTATTTTTATTCTGCCTTTCTTCCCAAAGGAACCCAAGGCGGCTTACAACAAATTTAAAAAAGCACAATAAAAGCAATACAATGTAAAAACAACACAATACCTATAAAATACTATAAAAATACTATACAATATAATGCAGTAAGAAAAAAAAAGATTAAAACGTTCTCTATGGCACCAGTGGCACTGGCCTGCCAAAGGGGGCTTGTGGCCTCTTCCAACCAGGGCAAGGGGTCACCACAACATGAGGAACTGTATTAAATGGTCGCAGCATTAGAAAGGCTGAGAACCACTGTTGAAGCACCTCCTCATATGGCTTTGCTGCTTCAAAAGTATAATCTCTGTATCCATCTCTTCTTTGAATTCTGCCTGATTTTAGTAGTATGATTTGCAGTCTTGTATTCTACAGCTTTCCATACTGAGTGTTCGTTTATCCAAAGACAGTTGAACCAGTAACTAAGAATTGCTCATCATAAATTTATTGGGCATAGAGACAGGCATTAAGTACATTGTGGTAACCCAGAGCACAGAGAGAACTCCTAGTTCCCTGAGCATCTTGCTCTCTGAAGTTGCTGTCCACAGAGACTGGCAAAACATCAGGAAGAAAAAACTTCCAGAACACGGCCAAACATCCCGAAAAACTCACAACAGCTATCAGATTCCAGCCGTGAAAGCCCTCAAGAATACACTGTGGTACATTTAAAATTGTTTATTTGGTTTGTCCTATTTTTTAATACAGAAACTTATATTTAGAAAACGGTGTTCGGAAATATTAGTTGTGTTTTAAGAACAGGCATAAACCCATCATCTTCCTCTAATCTACTTTTCCAGCATTTTTAATGAAAGGATTCTATTTTAACATCACAAGACTTGAGGAAATTGTGGGCTTCCCCCTCCTTCCCCAAATAAACTTGCTTTCTTTTAATGAAATAAAATTATTGACCTAGTGAAATCTATTGGAATTGTCCAGGGACATCAAATTTAGCTTGCATCTTAATGAGATTCATAGAGGAGTTGATTTAGAACCAATGTGCCATAAACTCTGTTTCCTTTCTTACATCTGTTCATAAATAGTAAAAGAGGAATCCCTGGGGAAAACTTTTTTCTCTTGAAATATATAGGAAGGATTGATTAAAGTGAAAGTCACAAGTTTTTGCAGTAATGAAAATTATAGTTCTTTGTAGGAAGGCATCATGGTCTAAAACACAGCTATCAGTCTTCTCTTACTGATAGTGCTCCATGTCAGTCATCACAGTTAATAAGACTTGGAGGAAATTGCAGAGTGGCACTGTGTTTAACCATATTATGTTGCAACTGAGGTAGTGAAGCAGAACTCTTGACTAACAAACCATATTATCAAAACATGGAAAGGGAAGGGCTAGCTTTCCCTTATCTCCTTGCAATTTGCTTTGCAGAATTGCCCTGGTGACTGCAACATTCTCACAGCAAAATAAATAGTTTCTGGAACATTCTTATGAGAAGAGAGGGCAACTACAGAGATTTAAATAGCTGAAAATTTTGAAGGGGTTCATTTTGAAACTTGTACCTAGCCTAAAGTGGCCTTGTGTTGGGTCTGATGTTAGGCCCATATAAAGGTAAAGGTAAAGTTTCCCCCCCACATGCGTTCTAGCCATGTCTGACTCTAGAGGCAGTGCTCATCTCCGTTTTCAAGCCAAAGAGCCAGTGTTTAGCAAGTCCATGGCCATGTGGCCAGCATGGCTGCACAGAACACTGTTTACCTTCCTGATTTTTATGGCAGTAGCTATTTATCTACACTACTTGTATTTACATGCTTTCGAACTACTAGGTTGGCAGAGCTGGGCTTAAGAGCAGGAGCTCATTCTACCGTGTAGTGCCTGGATTCGAACCAACAAGCTGCCAACTTTGTAGCTAACCGTTTCGGCCCTCTAGTCCGCTGAGGCACCACACCCCTTTGGTCCATATAGCCCAGCACTAATATCAGCTTTACCAATAAAATGATTCTAACTCTGCTATAGGAGATTTCTCAAATGGATATTAATTCACTGGGAGTACTGTATATGATTTGTTGTACCTCAGCCTTAGCATTGCATATTAGATCTCTATAGGTTCAAGAGTCAGTAGCATAGTGTGTGGCATGCCAGAGGAGCAGTCCTCCCTGGGCAAAATATTATTAGGGGACAGAGACTTGCCTCCCTCTCTCCTATCCCGGATAGTGACAGGTACCTCCGGGGTGCACCCTGCCTATTTTAGCTTCCTTCCTTCCTGCCCTTGCTGGAAGTAAGTGAGTTATGGCTCAGTTTTGACTCAGGAGCCTATTGCCAAGGGTTGCTGTCTTGAGCAGCTGGCAGGATTGGCAGAGGCCCAGGGCCCTTGATCCAGCTCTTGGAGAATTGCCTGCCTGAGGATTTATTTTGTGCCAGCGAGCTGCCCCCAGTCTGCAAAGGTGTGCCCAGTCCCCAAGTCAGGGCAGCTTTTGGTGCCACCAAGAGTACCCGGTGGCCCAGGATGTGGCTGACAGGTGGGTGAGGTGGGGATGGATCCAGTGGGAGAACTAGGAGGTGGGCTGTGGTAAGAGGGCGGCTGGCCCAGTTTGTGCAGAGGCTCATGCCCCAAATCTCTTTCAAGCCCTTTTCTACAGCTGTCCCTCAAACTGGCTGCGACTCCTGTACTGGGAGAGAAGCATCTGGTCCAGCTCACTTGTCACTTCTTTTCCACTGCCACAACCTCTCCCCCCCTACACACACACTACAACTCCTTACACCACCCTTCACTCACCTGCCTCCAGGGAACACAGGACCGGTTGATCAGGAGCTGGCTGTTGCAGGCGGGGTGACCCTTGTGAACAATGGGAAGGTAGCATGCTGGTGGGAAACCTGACCCCTGATGAACTGCCTGGATGCACATGACGATGCATCCCCTGCCCCACCCATGGTTTAAGGGGTGCACTATTTGCTTTGCCACAGTTCTCTGCAACCTATGCTGCACCATTGCCAAGAGTATCTGAATTATTTGCACGTGAGTTGAAAGCTAATTACTTTTCCACAAGGTAAAAAAATGAAGACATACTAATGGGTTATCCATAATGCTGCTACTCTAAAATGCATAGTTTGGCCGTTTTACAATAATGGCCAAATCACCTATAGTGCATTAATAGTCTCTGTGTTGTTAGTGATCAGCAACAATGCATTTTCTTCAAATCTATAGACTTAGATTACTGAACTTGGAAGATTCATTCTGTTCACCTTTTAAATAAGGGACCTTTGCTATTTGCAGAGCAGATTATGGAAGAATTTGCTCCCCAGCCCTCTCATGCTGCCATCACTCCTGCCTGTGCAATGTCAACTTTATTTATCTTGTCTTTTCTGTATTGATGTATACACAATGCTTTTTAAAGATACGGTTGTAAAATGGAAGAGCCAGCGAGAGCAGAGATCCAAAAGTAGCTGTGGGTAAAGCAGGTGGTCTTGAAGAAGAGAGGATAGTGCTTGGAAAATGAAGAGGATCATCTAGAGTTGTAACCAGAAACCAGTCAGTACAAACTGAGGTGAGATGGGTGACATCAAATACAGACTATAAAGGAAATGACCAGGAATGGGGGCAGGAACCAGTGCTAAGGAAATGTAGAGAAGAGTGTGCTGTAGAGTAGGGAGAGTGCTAGAACAAGTACCACAGCCCACATATGATGGTAGAATACACAAGGGGAAAAAACATCTCTGCTTTTCTGATAGGGAAGTCTACTTCAAACAGGACTGGTAACAAGAAACAAGTACAGCAACATACTGCTAGAACACTCTGGGGTCACATTAACAGGAGCTATAATGAACCAATAGTGTAGAATTAGATGGATAGACGGTTGAATTTAACCCAAACCCTACAGGCATTAAACCTTATTGTATGTTTCAACTGCAAATTCTGCTTTCTAAAATCTCATTGTAATATGGACCCTTCCAAGGCTGAGTTAACTTCAGAGGCTGACATGTGGCAGGATTTAAATGACAGAAAGGTAATCGGTGTGAATCACTGTGGTGAGGCACCTTTTGCATTGTCTTTCCGAAAGCCCAGATGATAATATTCTGGATCCCATGGGGTAAAGTGTGTTAAATTAATATTGGCCAGAATCCTGTTCAGTATTCATGTACATGCAGAGCTCCAACTGTGGATGTTGCCATGGCGATCCTACAAGGTGTTGATCATGTGCCTAGTCATGAGCAACCAGCATTTCATCAGATCTCAGTAGCAGCCTCCACAGTTGGTGCTACGCATAAATATTGAACAGGATACTGCCTAGTTCCTGTGACACAGGAGCTTTTCTCTTTTCTGTGAAAAGTGTTTGTTAACACAAGCTTTCTGCCAATTCAGAGAGGGAAAGGCTTTAAAAAATCAAACCATGTGTGTACTGATGACAGTGAAGAGTTTTATTTAATAGTTCTGGTGGTCTAATTTGTGCACACAACGAGCTATCACTTGAAATGCTACTTAACTGTTCACCACAATTCAGTCTTAGCTTTTCCCCCTGTAATTTCATTTTTAGTGTCATGGTATGATACAGAGCATTTCTATCTATGTCCACATTTTGTGGATGAATAATATTCCCTCTGACATTTATTTTAACAAATGTCCAAATGCATAATTCTGGCCTATTAATATTTTCTCAGTCCCTTGATTCAGTCCTCTTTTCTATACAGATATTTTAGCTCCCAGTATTTGTTACTTCTTGTGTGAGACACCTCAGAGTCACAAAAGGTAAAACCCTCTCAAGTCCTAATTAATTGTGCCAGCAGCCATAATGTTTTATTATGGGATTCATCTAATTTTTATTTGGCATGAAATGGAACTCTGTTAGTGCTGGGGTGAAAGTCCATTCTAAAAATGAATCGTTTCACTGCAGACCCTTTACAAATGATAGAGGACATTGTAAAGATCGTTTTCAGCTTTTTAGGAGCTGGGCTCTTCTTTCAGACATTTAGTATCTAGCATGTCAACAAAGGTGGAATGTTCATGGAGAATGCCACTTGCTGTCCCCCATATTTACAGTTAGATGTAGTATAGTCTTATATCGCTCTTGCTATAACCCAGATAAATTGTCGGTTTATGTCACTAAGAGAACTAGCTGTGAGATACTGGTTACTAGACCAGGGAATAAATGCTTAGCATTGCATTTAGCCGTAGAACTAGTTAGAAGATTTTGTTCATCCTGTTGCAGGCTGCACTGCCTGGTGCATTTGCTTCTAACTGATGCTTTTTTTAATGGGTGTGAAGATGTCATTTAATATACTTACTGACAACTCAGAAGCCAGATCACAGTTTGAACTGAGATAGAATTTCATAATCTACATTGCTCTTTCTTTCTAGTTATATTAGGCATATAAATACAAGCCAAGCAACGTAGGAAATTTCATACAAATTTGCCATTTTTGCATAATTTAGGAAACCTGAATTTAGTGGTAATGCAGAACTATCTTTGCCTGTAGTGCAGGGTCAATGCAATGGCCTAAGCCTGGCACAGTGACAAATTGTTTCAATATGCTTGAGAAGGAGATGGTATTACAGGTGTGCTATACTGCAGAAGTTGAGGTGCACTAAACGTAGTAAGACATTGTTCCTAATAATCATGTTTACATCAGCACTATGGGACATCTCTGTTCAGTCCTTTGTACTCCCAGGTCAGCGTGGCCACAGTGAAGAAAACATTTACTTCTAATTGTTGATGTGCCCAGATATTCATATGCATTGAGTAATCCAAATGTTATCAATTCCTTCTTAAATGCTTTTTCTTTAGCAAGAAAGTAGGGCTTGGCAGACACAGTATATGTAAATGTGCTAAACTATTTGCAGAAAGATGCCCGTTTACATTATGTACTGGTTGAAATCTTGTTGCCTAGCATAAGAAATATAGTACTTTCAGTCCTTTCCTAGCCAGCAAATAAGTCCCTATCATGATTCTTAGATATGGGGGCGGAGGGGGGGCAGACATGCTGCTTTAGTGATGCACACACTCTATTGAGAATCATGGTGGGGATTTTTAATTTTTCTGATAGAAATGGACTAAATATTATGGATTCTCTTATGCTAAACAATAGGATGTCAGCCACCTTATTCAATGTAGCCCTTGAACTGGAAATAAAGGATAAGCAGATATTAGTTAAATCCATAATTCCACCAGTTTCCCCCATTATAATTATGCCTTATGCCTGTAACCATCTACGGGCTATAGCAGTATTTGTGGGGCCAATGCAAAAGGAATATGATTCAACTGAAACATGTTTCTCTAAATCGAGGGATATGAAAATTGTAACACTGATGTTATTCTTCATTTCCATGGATTAAGACCTTTGCATAGGATAAAGACCCTGGTATAGCTTTTGCATCGAAATGGAAATATTTTAGAGTTACACAGACCAGAATCCCGTATAACACTGATGGAGCTGTGAGCACCATCAGTGTATTTACATGGCTGTAAAAAGGAGAGAGAGATTAAAAATGCCACTAGTGACCAGAAAGCTGGCTTGGAGGCTGTAGTGCTTCCTTACGATACCTTGAATACAGTATTTTGCACAAGGGGATAGCCCCCAAATAATTCCAGTCTTAACCTTCTGTTCCATCTAAGACCTTGTGAGAATTTCTCCAACTTTGCAAAGTTTGGGACAAAATGGGAAGGCAGCCTGAACATAGAAGCCAAAACTGAGAGCTTTGATGACCTCCAAGGTTTGATTACTTCATTCTTAAAAGAGTTTAGTCCATTGGAGTTCGACTGTAGTTGCATTAAATCAGGGTTGCCAACCTTTTGCTGAGAGGCTTCTTGTGTTTGACACGTGTACAGCAGGCAGATACAGCATGGTCTTCTCCATACTTAAAATAGATGGGCATGTTATCATTGGCCAATGCAAATTGATGAAAATTGCATTTCAATTTATTTCTGAATAATTTGCAGTAGTCAGTGGTCTAATTATTATTAGTAGATGAGGAGGGTTCTCTATGTATGTTAACAATAATTGGTGTACAAATACGGTGATCGTGGACAGACACTGCTCTCCAGATCTGGAGTACATGATTGCCAAAATGCAGGCCCTTTTATCTACCAAGAGAGTTCTCTGTGGTCATGATTACTGCAGTTTATATTCTACCAGATACAAACATTGGATACAGTCATTGGATCTTTAGATGATAGTATTAATAATCAGCAGAGCACACACCCAAACACGGTACATACTATAGTAGGGGATTTTAATCATGTGGATTTGAAAACAGCACTCCCCAAACTGCATCAGCATGTCAAGTGTGCTACTAGAGAAGTTAATACACTGGACAAGGTTTATTAAAATATCAGGTTGGGCTACAGAGCTAGACCATTAGCACGTTTGGGCCAATCTGATCATATGTCCTTGTTTCTAGTTCCTGTATACGTCCCCATCAGGAAAACTGCTCAGAAAGAATAACATCACTCAGAGACTATTGGTGTCTTTTTGTTCAGTAGAAAGTATACTGACGTACTACATATGTGCGTGGTATGCCAGTTGTACAGTGGCTCAGAGGAAATTGTTCCAGAGGATTATCAATATGGCACAGAAGATCATTGGATGCCCACTCCTCACATTGGAGGAATTACACAGCTCCCACTGTCTTAAGAAAGCACAGATTCTTAGAGGAGACATTTCTTGACCTGGACACTCTCTGTTTCTACTGTTGCCATTAGGCAGAAGGTATAGATCTATTAGGACAAGGACAGAAACAGTTTTTACCCAATAGCGGTAACCATGCTAAATTATGTTAAAAATTACGTTGACGGGTAATATCAATGTTGAATGTGTAACATGTATATTGTATGGGAATTGTGTATGGTTGTTATTTTTTAAATTGTAGTTTTTATGTACTGGGTATGGATGCTGTCAGGTGAGAGAGTGTAGGGCTGTGTGTGTATGTTCGGTTTTTTATGTCAGTTTTAAATGAGTACAGGTAATGTTCTGTGTGTGAATGTAGGAGTATGTGATGGATGTTTGTTCTTAAATGGTAGATTTTATGTCTTGGATTTTTATACTGGGGTCCATGAATTTGCTGACTGGATGGCACTTTTTAATCTTGTTGTATTTTTATACAATGACAATAAATTCCATTCTATTCTAAGGGAAAGGAAACTCTGTTTTAAAAAAGTGAACATAAGAGAGAATACCAAAATATTTCTTTTTGTATAGATTGAATTCACTTTATGATTCTTGTCTTACTGAACACAGAAAAAGAGACTGCTGAGTTGAAATGTCAAGAAGTAGCCCATATTTCAGAAGACCTACACACACTTCTGACAATAGCTACTAAGCTTGACAAGCATCATTACTTCATGAAAAGCGAAGAATCCTCAGTTGAGTTTGGGATGATGGTTCCCAGACTGATGATGAGGTATGAAGGATCTGAGGCCCAACATGGTAGTGCCCACTTGACATTTGCAGAGACAAAAGACTGGGGTGAACAGCTATGGGGAAGAATCCTCACCCTACCTATTGGCTTATATTTGGGCAGCAGAAAGGGGAACATTCTTACTGGCTTTCCATTGGTTCATTGGGAAAATGTAAAATATAAGGCTGTGGGTTGGTGGACCAAGAAACAGGAGTTTCCAGTCTGAGTCACCTGCCCTGTATAAAAGGTGGTGATGGGTTGCTATTGTCAGTACACAGATCACCACTCTTTTCCCCTCTTGCTTCTCCCTCCCTCTTTTTTGGAGGAGGGACAATATTACAATTCAAGTTTTCTTTAGGAGTCAGATGGATTACTGTAATGTTGTACATTGTGGTTGCTAGGGTTGAGTTTTTTTCCCTTTACCCTTGTCACAGCTTTGCAATTTGGGGCAATTGGATTCAGTAGCATGAAGGTGGCAAACATGAGTCTATTACCCCAGATGGCCCAGTCTAGCTCAGGAGGGCCCATTGGCTCGGCCTTGCAGAGTATCATGAAGAGACATGTACAGTACCTGTGAAGTCTCTGGAAAATAGGGTCATATGGGTAGTATTCAGGCTTCTCAATCCAATTCTCCAATGTTGTCCAAGAACTACTGCTATAGCCAATAAAGGTGTGGCCTTATCCCCCCAATGAGTTGTTTGTGTCTTTTAATTTTGTATGTAAGTTTCAGTAGTCCAGGGTCCCACTCTGCAATAGGCCAGCAACAGTCTACATTGCATCAGGACAGTTGAATACCGAAGCATGTATGTTGACTTCAGTGGTTTTTTTATTATTATGAGTCCTTTTGGGATGCAGTCTTGTTGTTTGCATTTGATGAGGAACATGATGCCAGTTTTTACTTGTGCAAGAAACTTGCACAAGTATAAACTAATATAACGTTCTTCAGCATCCAGTGAATATTTGCAATATAATCTTGAGTGCCTCTAACTTTTCAGATTTTTTTGCTCCGTATATAAAATGAAACACTTAGTTGCAACACTTTAAGCTTAATTTTGCTCGCAGAGGAAATTAGAGCAGTGGTCTACTGCTGAACCTTTCTAATCCTGAAAGCCTTATGATAAGACTTGAGATAGTATTCTAAACAACTGGAGGTGGAGGCTGGGGAAAGGAGACATGTCCCTGGGTGCCATGCAGGGAAGGCAGCCAAATTACAAAATAGCTATGTGTTCTGAGTTTCAGCCATCTCCAAGCTGGGGAGCTCAAGCAGCCTGCCTGGTGTTGGTCCTTTTGTGGAGGATGAGGTCACAAAGAAAGGCAGGAGGTGGTGGGAATGGAAGGATTGGAGATCCTGGAGGGATGTCTTACCTGCTGTCTGGAGAACCCCCCCTGCTTGGTGCCCTCTCTCCATCACCTCCTTCTCTGGTGAGGGCAAAGGTAGAGGTGACAGTAAATGGGATGGCAAGAGCCCATGAATTTCATGTCCACTGGGTGGACAGGGTGAGTTGTTTAGCAGTGAGGAAATCATGCTTCCGAATTGAATACAGACACACCAGCACCACTGGTGTCAGCTCCTGCTTGCTTGCTTGCTTCTAGCCCCCTACAGAATGAGCAATAAAGTCTTTATTTAACCATTAGATGGGCTACTTAGCAACCAAATCCATGATGGACATTTCATTAGACTACAATCAAAGCTTATTTTGATTTCTAATCATTATGTAGGTTACCAAAAGGGTCATAGTGTAATGGCATTTTGAATACAGTCATCATTTTTAATAGCATTTTGCATTGTTATCTAGATTTTGTCATGGTGAATGAAAGTCAGATTCATTTCCTGAGGACCGTTTTAGATAGATCAGTTTCCTTAATAAGTATAGAGGTTTTTTTTTCAACATTTACTTAATGGTGGATGTAAGCAGCATAGCAAACTGGTATTACCACATGCCTAATAATGCCATTGTCAAAAGGGAAAAATATGAGTTGGATCTGCTGTCTTTCCCAAGGGTATAAAGTCCTCAACAGGATCTTTAAATTCTGATTCCATACACATGTTTATAGCTCTTCAGATACAGCAGAACATTCACCTCTGTCTCTTTGATGGCTTGTTCGTGGATGGCATACATAAGGAAATACACAAAATTACCAGCACTATTTTGCACAAATGCAAAACAGGAAGGATGTGGAGGGAAAAGGAGAAGGGGAGGGGGCAGAGAATGAGAGATTTCGAGAGAGAGAGAGAGAGAGAGAGAGCTGTGAGTGGAGAGATAAATTGTACTTTGAATATGAACATGAAATCTTTGATATATTTATTTAATCATTCAGAAGTAACAAAAATGTGGTAGTGTACAGTAAGGGAAAGGAACAAAGAACAGAGCAGAGAACATACAACTATGATAACTTTTTTAAAACAGCCAACATATTACATACTTATGTGCATTTCTCAAACTATGCCTGCAAATTGCCATTTTGCATTATATACTGAACACCAGCTCCGGTCTAAAGTTTTACGTGGCTCCTCCAGGTACCGTATATACTCAAGTATAAGTCAACCTGAGTATAAGTCGGGGCCCCTAATTTAAACCCAAAAACTGGGAAAATTTATTGACTCAAGTATAAGCCTAGGGTGGGAAATGCAGCAGGGCCTGGCAACTCCTCCTTTGTGAGCTCTCTGTGTGTGTGATGTTTAAAGTGACTTTTAGCCACTGAGGCAAGTGCTTGAGTTGGTGGCTAAAAGTCATTTTAAACACTGTTTTAAAATGACTTTTTAAAAAGTCATTTTAAACATGGGGGGTCAGGAGAAGTGGCACACAATGTTTAAAATGACTTCTAGCCACCGACCAAAACTTGCCTCGGTGGCTAAAAGTATTGACCCGAATATAAGCCGAGGACCCCTTATTTCAGCCCAAAATTAGGACTGAAAAACTAGGCTTATATTCGAGTATATACAGTACTTCCTTTTCCTGTGCCTTTTCTGGCTCTTTTGCCTGCTGATCTTAGCCAGCACAGCAATTTTACAAGTAGATCCAATTGTGCCAGCTGGCCTGAGATCAGCTTGGGGGGGGGGGCTGTGCTGGCAAGAGGACAAGCTGTGCCAGCGCATGTGTCTTCAGCTCATCCCAAATGCACTACCACTGGCATAACTTTTGGGTTTACTAGCACTGCTAAGTTGTGGGAGGGTCAGCCTATGAAAATAGCAATCTTTTAATGGGTTGAAACAGTTGAAACACTTTTTTGCTGTGCAAAAAAACCAAATTGTTTTGCTGTGCAAAAATTGAGAACACTTATACAGAATCATCTTATCTTTTAAATGTGGCCATTTATGTGGTGTAATGCTAGAATAAGCTGATGAAAACCACAGCTCTGGGAAAAGCTGGGAAGTTCAGTGACAGATTTCCATAAAGAAGGGGCAAGATTCAATCTCTGGCCTCTCCAGAGTAGGCTGGGAACATGTCTCATCTGACACCATAGAAAGTTGCTGACAGGCTCCTGTAAACAGTAGCCACTCAGATAATATTGAGGCAGTATTAATATCCTGTTAAACAGAGGGTTTTTTAATGGGATTCATCTTTATTTTGCCAACATTTTGATAGATTATTTATGCATGCTTAAGTTGTTCATAACCTACACTTTTAGTCCCAGGTAGAGGGTTTCTAGTGTATATCCAGGCACATAAAGAGTTATGGAAGGTGAAGATTTTTTTTTACTTGTTTTGAATAGCAGAGTCCCACACACATTGAGCATGTGCTACAGGAAGTTTAGTCAGGTTACTTGCCGTTAACTGCTTGCCGAAACCATTGCAGTTTGAGGTAATGGTACTGGAGTACTGATAGGGTTGTGTCTGAGATTCTGTATGGAAGACTAGACGTTGTACACTCCCAGTCTAAAGGGGCATACACACTGTCTTGTCTGTAAGCTATAAACTTGTGTCAGTCTTTTCTTCAGACTCCATGGACTTTGTCATACTTGGATCATACAGCATTAATGAGAATTTCAGAATTCTCATATGTTGAATGACCTTGCTGTCATATTGGGGCCATGGATAGAAAACAATCTGGCCAAATACCTCAATGTAGCAAAACTCAGATCTCATGCCTTAGATATAAAATTCAGCATGTGTTTCCCATAGCGAGTGCCAGAATGCAGTGGCAGTGATGCCAGCAAAATTCTGAAGCATCCTCGCCTAACCACTTTATTTATTATTTTATCTTTAAGGGATATTAGACCTGAACTGTTGCTGTTGTTGTTGTTGTTGTTGTTGTTGTTGTTGTTGTTGTTGTTGCTGCTGCTGCTGCTGCTGCTGCTGCTGCTGCTGCTCCTGTTATTGCTTTAATCAGCTTGCTTGCGGGGAAGTAATAATATTTGAAGACCCACTCTCCTCTCCATGCACACATTTCAGCAGGAAATGCTAGTCATTTTCTCTTGATCTTTCATAGAATGAGATTTTGGTTCATCTATTCCAGATGAAAACTGGTGTGAAGCAATCTCTCTAAATCAATAAAACAGCTCATTTAAAACTAAAAATCTCCCCTTCACAGCAGATACACAGGACTTCTATAATAGTATGTTAATTTATCTTCTAAGCTTCATGGGCACGATCAGACCTTGAGCATGCACTTGTTACAACCGTAAAAATGCTGCAGTCAATAATACTGTCATGTCATTTCCTTTCATAACATACCAGTGGGACAAATTGACACTAGACTGCTGCCATTTGCTCCCGGATCATCTGCCATATTCCCTTTTTGGCCTTTCCCCAATGGAGAAGTTATTCCATGTGTCAACATAAAATATAAAATGAATATTGGACAGGTTGCTAAAATACAAGGAACTCTGACTACTTTAAGTTAAATAACTATAGCTAGGGGATTAAATTAGTTTACCATCTTATTATACAAAAAATGGCTCAGGGGGAAAAATGCAATTATTGGGGGGGGGGGGAGAGTCCAGGATACTTTCAGATAGTCCCATGGAGAAAATAAAGAAATCCTTTATTTATTATTTATTTATTATTTAACTATGTATTTACTTATTTGGAAAAAGCATAAAGTCAAAAGACCTGAAGTAAATTGTGTCAGAACAGGTAGGGAAAGACTTGGACTCAAATGCCCTGAACCCAGTGATGAATAGTCACAAAACTATATATTCTAGAAGAGATTATTTATGTTTTGCACAACATTTTCCATCTATATGACTCACACAAGAGGCAGAATTTTTAAAATGGGTACACTGATGTACATGCAGTGGCACAAACAGCAGCACCAAATTGTCACTAATTAACAAATTGCCACTTATTGTGAACAAACTCATCTTTTACTGTTAAACAACTCAGACACCTTAGATGCAATGAGCGGTGCAAGTGATACGTTGCAAACTAGCTGCTGCGGTTAATTGCTGCAGTTTGCACCATTGCACTCATGCCAACCTGATTAGCCAATAGGAGTCTGCCCCATTTGTGCAGAAATTGTTCTTGCAAATTTGAGAACTCCTGCCAGGAGCACCAGGAAAGATTTTGCTCTTTTCATACAAGAAGAAAAGTTTGGCAGTTGATTTTCTCACACCTGATATTTGAATGAGTGAGGATTTGTTATTCCCACAACCGTGGGATATCTTTGAATAAGTCACGGTGGCATGGAATTGACAGTTTCAGTCTGCCATCAGTTCAGGTGATCCCCTCGTCCCTCAGGGCCCTTTCCCCAGAGCTTAAGAATTGACCATAGAAGAACTTTGAGGATGCCAGAGGCTACAGGGAAACAGGAATAGCTCCCTCCCTCTTCTGTCAGGAGAACAGAAATGTTTGCGTCAGTGGGCTAGCACATTTGGAGGAATGTGTTTCCTTCTTTAGAGCTGATGTGAGGATAAAACTGGCTAATCAATTATACATGCTTTTTAAATTAACTGTGCTTAAAATTTTGTCTGAAATTTTAAGTGTGTGTGTGTGTGTGTGCTTGCATGCGTTCATGTATGTGTGTTTGTGTGTGTGTGAAAAACAAGGTGAAGCCTCTGTGTCCACAGAATGGCTGGCTTTAGTGAGATTTACATATCCTTTGATAAAATTCCAGGCTGATGCCTTAGAGTTGGGAGACATCTTGAACCTTTTTATCCCTAAAGTTTGTGTTAGGGAGGAGTTGAGGGGATGGACACGCACTCTGGCATTGCTATCTTTCTCTTGGAGGGTGAGAGGATCCTGAGGTGGGGGAAGCCGCCCAACAGCAACCCCGCTACGTCGGTCATGGAGGGCTGGAGAGCTGACATCTCCAGCTGCCATGGGGAGGGACCAGATCGCAGGGATGTGTGATAGGCTGAGAAGAGGCTGTGGGCCACCTGAAATTTGCAAGCGGGCCATATTTGGCCCCCAGGTTGGACATTGGACATGCCTGGTGTAGGGGGTTTTATATGGAAAGGCATAAATGTGCAACTGAGACTTGGTGCATTCCTATAGATTGAAATGTGGTATAACATAAAATGTTGGATTGTGAAATTTTATTCCTTAGGTTGCACGAAAGGGACACTGTGATCCAGCCCTGTGCTGGGAGGAGCTGCTTTGTCTACCTGACCGGGGAGACAGGTTTGACCATTGGTCATGTGGCCCAGTGGCCCAGAAGGACCAAGGCCACTCTGGGATAGTGGGTCACATGGTTTGGCTATAGGGCAAGGGCATTTAAAGACTCACCACTTGGCAAACAGCTCAGTTTCCTCAGTCTGTACTATATTTCCTCTGATGATGCTGAGGATTTCACACTTGCTTAATCTGAATTCTATTGCAATGTCATTGCTGAAAATTTGCACTGTATTGAGTATTGACTCTATTTCTTGTTGTGATTTCCCATACAGCTTCAAATCATCTATAATAGCATATGGTTTATTCGGCTTGATGTTTTTGATATTCGATAGCCCATATTTGTCTTGTTCAATATTTTTGTGAGAGGAATTAAGCAACTATAAACAGCAGGGGTGATAATGAATCACCTTGAAATATTCCTCTCCTGATGTGACCTATCAGATTGGCAGCCCTAAATGATAATTAGGAATAGATTAGGATAGTAGATATGACAGGCCAGGATGATTAATAACACGGCAAGTGATTGATGAGGGCTGGCCGGACCATTTAACTCTAAGTTTAAGTTCAAGTCCAAGTGCATGTTCAAGTTCACATTCAAGTGGGAGGAGCTGCCAGGGCCCTCCCAACAATAACTACATGAACACCATGTAGCCACTTGCACTTTCAGGCCCCCTCATGGGAGAAAAGAGCACCAGTGACATACCGAATTTAAGACAATAAATTGTGGCCCAATTCAATCCCACAAACATGCCTTGACTCCTTATTTCAGGGATGGGTGGACAAAGCTTACACTGGGAATCATACCATCTTTTCTTTGAAAACTGCAGTGAGAGTTGGATACCTCAATATAGCCGAGATCCTTCTATCTTCCTAAATACCTTTCTCAATTCATTATCAAGTAATAGAAGGGAATGCAGAGAAAGAGAGATCATGGAGGCATTGCTTACTTCATGTGGGTGATTTATTTAAAAATTCTAAGACAGAGAAATGCTTGCTTCACTTGATAGAAAACATATCTGCAAACATGGGAGGAAAGTTGGATCACATCCACAGTGAATGCTATCGTGATGTTAAGATTTCCCAGTGTGCACATTACAAACAAGCAACAGAAACTGCTGCATTTTATTTGTTTTCCCCTTATCACAAGAAATCACAGGCATCAAAAGGTGATGGGGTCCAGCTCTTTTCTGATAGGCACCCAACCATGTTGATTTTTATTAAAACTTTTATCTCAACTATCAAAATCTCTTGGGTCTCCAAAATATGCCTGGAAATCTAGTGAGAGCATTTTTCTCTGGAGATTATAAGTACTTTCTGCCTCTGATCAGAGCTCTGATAACAAGAAAATAGCCTCTCTGACTGAGATTGCTTTCAGCAGGAAACACGAAGACCAAGGATATGTGAAAACAGTAAGGGAAGTAGAACTGTTGTTATCTGTATTGGGAAAACTCACAAATGGCTCAATTCAGAGTTTGCTATTGAGGTTAAAGATTTACATAGGTTGCTGCTGATGTTTTCAAAATGTATTTCTTTAGCACGGATGTGCTGGATCAACTTTAAATTGTAGGAAAGATTACCCCCTACCCTCACATTGTACAGAAACATTTATTTTCCCAACACAATAAGAACATTCAACTTGTAGCAAGTAGTTTAAGAGCCTTTTCACACGACCCCTAAGATCCACTGGCCACTTAAATTTGGACCAGAGATCTTGGGGGTTCGTTGCTCTTCCTGTGTCCCCACCCCTCCGCACTTCCTTGCTTCTGTCTGCGTGAGGGGAGGGAGAAAAAAAGAGAGGAAAAAATGCAGGCTCACCTCCGAAGCCCCGTCGTAGTCCTTATTCCTTCTCTTAAAGGGGCGTGAGGCAAAAACAACAACAAACAGAAGCGAGGAGAGCCCGGCACTAATCCGGATCTGGGGATTTTCACCCTCCGAGAGCAGGTACATAAAAAGTGCACTGGGACGTGCTTAGGTGGACGTGGTCGCACTTAATTTTCTGCAAACTCCGGAGCTGGTGGGGAAACAATTGTAAGCTCCAGAGCTGGCAGCCATTTGCGGCGGAGTTTAGGGGTCGTGTACAAATACCCTAAGAGCAGTCATGTGCTACCCGGAATATCTTGGGCACAAAGGGCCCAAAAATCAAAAGAATCTGGGAACATCAGATGAAATTGAACAAAAGAGGAGAGAAAGTCTCCAGATGTGGCCGGGGGGGGATTCGGGGTATAGAATGGATGAGTTCAAGAATCTCAGTCATTGAATTATTTTGTGTCCTTATCTGTGGGGAATAGTGGAGAAGCAATGTAACAATTACAATATCAGTGAGTTCAGCAGAAAATGAGCTGAGGACATTTAAATCAGATTCATATTCATGATGATGTGATACATATCAACATGCTTCTGCTACCCACAATATCCTGAACATTTGCATCTTTGAGAAAACTAAATAAGATATGAAGAGAAATCAGATCTCATCCTTCAGACATCCATGTCCACTTCCTGTCCTGAACATTTTATACATGTTCCTTCCTTCATCTTGAAGCTTTTCTCCCAATAAAAGGACTCATGGTCTCTTGCAGAATATTTAAAAGACAAATTTAGCTAAAATACAACAATTACATTATTTACTAAAATACAGTTTATTAGACCAAAACCAATGAATTAAAAAGATAAAACAATATAAAACATATTATTTATGGTTATACTGCACAACATTGCCATTAAAATGCCTTTTTGGAACAATATGTTCATAGAAAGGTCTTTTGTCCTCTAGCCTTCTCTTGATGCAGTTCTACAACTTGGGAGCAGCCACTGAAAAGGCCATCTCTAATGAACTAATGGCTTTAAAGGCAATGAGACCAAGGAAAAGGCTTCCTGGAAAGATCTGAAAACTGAAGCACTTGCAAATAAGATATATGTGTATGAGCATGCTGAATCCAAGCTTTATATGTTTTTATCAGCTTGTTTGGCTCCCTCCTGACTCTCATTCTGTCAAGAAGTAAAAATACTCCTCCCCAAGCAGTAATTTAGCATCTAAATGGAGACACTTTGAGACGTCTGGTGGTAGTTATACCGTAGTATTTTCCATTTATATATACTATTCACATGGAAAATGGACACAACACAATGTAAATGGCATCACTCACAAATGTGGTTACATTCTGTATTTATATACAATGTTGGCAATTCAACCTTGGTCCCCTTTCCAGTTATTCCAAGGACACAATAAGAGTCCTGCATTTATTTTATTTATTTATTTTCTCTGTGGAAAGGACCTAAGGCAGTGAAAATAAGGAAAATGCAACACTGTGTTTAAAGCTAAAAACACTAAGTAGATATTTAAACAAATACCACTCTAAGAAACAGTAAACAAAAGCAATACCAAAGCTACAATCAAAGCAATGAGGAACAACAGTTCAGAAACAGATTGGCAGCCGGTGGTGGTGGTTGTGTTGTGTTACATGATTGTTCTGTAAATTATAGTATTCAGAAGCAGTTCACAGTTTTTAGATTCTGTGCTAGAGCAATGTCTTACAGTACTGCAGCTGTGCTGCTGCTTCCAATATGTGTTTCATTTTGTATAAAGAAATGTAAAATGAGGCTATAGCTCTCTACTAGAGATGGGCACGACTAGGGAAAACTCGTTTTCGAGTTGTCGTGTGTCGGAGGCAGCCCGTGTCGGCTCGTTTCCGTTTTTCACGAAACTTCACAAAATTTTGTCGTTTCGTTTTTCGTTTTTTCGTCTATCGTTATACTGATTTAGGGGGGTAGCGGGCTCCTGGAGGCACCTCTGTGGGGTGGGTGCCTCCTCTGGCCCGCTATGAAGGGAAGCGGGCTCCTGGAGGCACCTCTTTTTTTTGGGGGGGTGCCTCCTATCCTCACCTGCTAGGAAGGGAAAGCAGGCTCCTGGAGACCCCCCATGGCATGGGGGTCTCCTCTCCTCACCTGCTGCAAAAGGGCATGCATAGCCATATGGATATGCATACCAAGCTGCAGACACAGCAGACTGGCAGAGGCACCCCTCTTTTTGGGGTGCCTTCCCTGCATCAGTCAGGCCTCGGGGGCCTGGGTTGCATGGCATACATGCTGCCGAGCCGAGCCTGCAGGAGTCAGCCAGAGCCACAAGTGACGAACTGGCAGACTCTCTGCATCCGCTGTGTCTCACTAAGAAGGGAATTGTACTTGCGTGTAGTGCAATGCAAGTACAGATCTGGCTTAGGCAACAGGGTTAGCGCAAGGGCTAGGGTTGGCTAGTTACTGGTGAGGTTAGGGTGAGTATTGGGGTGCACCTCTGGGTGCCTCTCTGACCCACTAAGAGGACAGTGTACTGTGGCGTATGGGTAAGGAATCAAGGATTAGGGTTAGGGTTAGGGGGCTAGGGCAGGGTTTAGTGGGCTTTTTGGCACATCCCAGAAGTCTCAGTGGCCAAGTAGACATGCAGTTGGTGGAATGGCTCCAAAAATTTTCATGGTCCACTCCCACATGGCCACTTGGCCAGCCCATCATTGCGCAGGTGTAAATAAAATAAAATAAAATAAAATAAAATAAAATCAATGGAGAGAGGACAGAGAGGAGACATTTTGTTGCAAGAAAAACCCACTGCTACTGTAAAAATTCTGGCAGTTTTAAAATAGCAATTTTCGCATGTTTCTGTGGTGCTTGTGTGTTTTTGGACCACTCTACGATTTCAAAAAAAAGATTGCGGTCGCCGCCCCATTTTTGATCCCCCGCCTGCACCGCATGGCATTGGCGACTCGAGTCCGGCTGCCCAGGACAGGAGAGGGGGGAGGCCGGGACCCCCCCCCCAGAAACCACCCCTCTGGTTGGTGCACTCTGCAGGCATATTTTCGCCTGCTTTTTGGCCCGGGAATCGGGGGGGGGGGTTAAAACTTTTTTTCTGTGCCGCTTGAATTGCGGCGGCCGGCAGCGAGTCCGGCTTGTTGCTGCGAGCCTGTGGCGAGTCCCACCACCAGAGCAGCCCAGGACAGGACAGGAGAGGGGGGTAGGCTGGGGACCCCCCCCCAGAAACCACCCCTCTGGTAGGTGCACTCTGCAGGCATATTTTCGTCTGCTTTTTGGCCCGGGAATCGGGGGTTTTAAAACTTTTTTTCTGTGCCGCTTCGCTTCCGCTTGAATTGCGGCCGGTGGCCGGCGGCGACTTTGGCGGGACGATGAGGATGCCTGCCCCCAGCGCAGCCCAGGGCCAGGAGGGACAGGAGAAGAGGGGGTGAGGCCGGGGACCCCCCCCCCAGAAACCACCCCTCTGGTAGGTGCCCTCACACAGGCAGGCCAGGCATATTTCCGCCTGCTTTTTTGGCCGGGAATCGGGTTTTTTTAAAAACTTTTAAAAACTTTTTTTCTGTGCCGCTTGGCATCGCGGGAAACGGAAACGGGAATTCCGCGAAGTCGTTCCCATGTCTACTCTCTACAAACATATGACACATATTTACTCTAAATATATAATGTTGACATATTAGTGTAAGAATGGCCAAGGAGACGACTAGAAACTCACTGTTGCTTTTTGATGACCTATTTTTGCCCAAGCACACAACTGTGCTATATGCTTGCTGTTTGAGATCCTTATTTTTCTAGTAAATGTCCTGCCAGATGCTACTCTTTATATTACTAGTCATGTCCAGATTAAAGTGAAACAAAAATGGCTGCTTTGTTCCTACCTTAGAGTGCTCTTGCTGTTTTTGTGATGTTATGAGAAGCTACAAAAGTTAATTCCCCCCCAGCCACTCACTCCCATGGTTTTGAAGTTACAGTATTTGTAAGTAGGCTAGGTGATACCTTTATTGGTCACTACTAAAGCTAATATATATAAGCTAAGCTTCCAATAGCAACTTGCTATCTTTATCAAAGCATTGTACCAAAAATCTTGATAGAGGATATAGTCTATCAGGCACTGGGAATCTTTTTTGTGAGATGTAATACACCAGGCATGGCCAAACTTCGGCCCTCCTGATGTTTTGGACCACAACTCCCAGAATTCTAAGCTTAGACTGCCAATGACAAAGGACTGTGGGAGTTGCTGTCCAAAACATTTGGAAGGCCGAAGTTTGGACATGCCTGGAATACACTAAATGATGGTTTCAAGAGGCAGGCTGGTGTTAAAACTGCTTCAGAGTCCCGGATACAGTTTAACACCCAGCATATCCTTGACCACCCCTCTTCTTCCCACCCTCAATTTGGCTGTATCAAGACTAAAAGTCCCTGCTCACCTGAGAGAATGGGGGGAGGTGATACAAAAAGCATGTGTTCCATTTGAAAGTTGGGGAAAAATTAGCAAAGCTCACTAGGAATAATCACGGCCAGATTTAAAAGAAGCAATTTTACCTAGTGGCTGCAGTCCAGGCCTCTGGTGGCAAGAATTTGCCACATACTTCATGGTACATAGGGAGAGTGGCTCTTTACTTTGTATCTTTTTTGGTAAAAAAAAAAATCACCTACATTATTTTCCTACAACCCATATCACGCACATATATATGGCACTGATGTTGAAAAACAGTTGTGACAATTCTTTGTGTCTTGGAATTTTCTCTTGTGTATTATCTCTTTGTGAATTGTAATGAGCACAAGAGGGTATCGCGTGGATCATCTTGACTGCTACCATTAGTGTTTCTGCTAAAATTGCTTTCATTGGCTGCTTTCACATGACCCCTAAAATCTGCTGGCAACTTAAACGCGGATCCCCCCAATCAGAGATCATGTGGTTTTTGTCCTGGTTCCATTGCTTCTGTCTGCTGTGAGGGGAGGGAGAAAAAATGCAGGCTCACCTCCACCTGCCCGACACGCTTCCCCCAGTCGGGTAATTGTAGCAGGACAGGAAACCCTAACGGGCTTCCTGTCTGTTAAAAGGGGGGGGGGGCAACAAAAACAAACAGAAGGCGGAGGAGCTGGCCAGGCATGCACTGCTTTAAAATCCACATTAGAACAATTTTACCTCCTCGAGACCAGGTACTTCTAAAATGTGCTGGGTCACACTTAAGTGGGCATGGTCGTACTTTATTTTTTAAAAAGTCCACTGCTGTGGGAAAACAATTTTATGGTCCACATCTATGAGCACTTTGCATCAGATTTTAGGGGTTGTGTGAAAGCAGCCATTCCATAAGGGTATTTAAAACTATAGGGACTTTAAACAAGCAAGCAAGCAAACAAACAAACCAACCAACATGACCACTAAACCTTGGGCCTTAGAACCGTGGTTCCCAGTTGTCTGTCCCCAGCTGTTCTTGGGGTACAGTTCCCAGAAATCCTGGCCAATACAGCTATTAGTAAAAGACTTCTGGGAGTTTTTGTCCAAGAATATCTCAGGACCATTGCTACCAGTAGTTTGGGAACCATTACCTTAGAGAGGGAGATCCAACTTTGGACCATTGTTACCTATATCTTGAAGCTATCCAATAGGAAACTGAAAAGAAGATTCAAGGCAAGGGCATGTGGTCCTTGGATTATACCAAGTTAGGTATTTGAAGATATCTTCCTAATGTTTTCATATTCAGCTCAGACAACTGTCTTGACTTACTAAAATAAAATCTGCCAAGATTTCATTAACTCCAGCAAGATTTCTTATCTCTTAAGATTGGAATATGAATCTCACAGCCTCTCATTATTGACAAGAAAACAGAAAATAGTCCTCAGCAAGGAAGCCGAAAAAAGTACAGATTTCTCTGTGCAAGCTCTCCTCCCTTCAGAATCTGAAAAGAGGCCTCATATGATTCTTCAAATGTTTCTGGTTCTTCTTTTGCCCTTCTGAGAAAAAAATACAATTCTTGCACAATGGCATGTTTCCTGGTCAAAACTTCCCTGGCCTGGAAACCAAGCTTTGTCCAAAAGGCTGATTTCTTTCATGAAATAATAGGTAAAAAACGGAAATGCAGGCTCGTTTTCATAGAAAGTTGGTTTAAAGAGATCTAAAAATAATTGAAAATGAGAAATTACCAAAAAAATTCCACATCCCTATGCTAGCCTGGTAATAAGAAAAATAATTTTTCTTTCTTTCTTTCTTTCTTTCTTTCTTTCTTTCTTTCTTTCTTTCTTTCTTTCTTTCTTTCTTTCTTTCTTTCTTTCTTTCTTCCTTCCTTCCTTCCTTTCACTAAGAAAAAAAGATTTCCACATTTTGTGGAAAAGTCTTTGTATTTATTTATATATTTATTTAGTTTATATGCTGCCCACTACCCAAAGGTCTCTGGGTGGCTCAGAATCAAAATAGACAATTAAAACATCAAAATAACAATAAAATTAGAACAATAAAAACACATAAATACAATAAATACAATACATTAAAACACAATACTAAAATTGCCATCAGAACCCACAATCATTAGTTTAAAAATTTCTGGAACAGGAAGGTTTTTACCTGGTGCCAAAATGTTACCAATATCGGCACCAGGCGGGTCTCACTTAGGAGGACATTCCATAATCTTGGGGCAGTTGCTAAAAGGGCCCTATACCTGCAAGCCATCCCTTTCACCTCCTTGAGGGATGGCTCTTTCAGGAGGGCTCCCTGACTAGATCTTAATTGCCAGGTAGGTTCATATGGAAGGAAGGAGGAAGTCCTTCAGGTATCTAGGTCCTAAGCCATTTAGGGCTTTATATGTCAAAACAAGCACTTTGAATTGGGCTCAGGCAGCAACTGGTAACCAATGAAGGTTATACAGAATCGGTGTGATGTGTTCCTTGGCGGCCCTGCCACTCACCAGCTGCACAGCACGATTCTGAACCAGTTGCAATCACCGGACCGTCTTCAAAGGAAGCCCCACATAAAGTGCATTGCAGTAATCAATAGGGGATGTTACCAGTGCATGTGTAACTGTCATGGGGCTCCCTTCATCCAGGTAGGGACAAAGCTGATTTAAAAAAAAAACATACAACAAGGCAGGCCTGCACAATGTGTTGACTGCGGGTGACAGATAACTCGTGAAGGGTTGAAAAGTAGCCAACTGGCTGGCTGAAACACTGTCCCCCACCCCCACCCCCTCACAAGCCAGATCATCAGCACCTGCGCTGAAGAAGCCGCATGTCGAGTGAGGAAGTGGCTGGGAGGGCCATAGCAAATTTCCCCATCCCCCCACTGGCCAGATGATTGGGGCACCCACTGCACCCCTGAAGAAGCTGCTGGGAGGGCCATGGCATGGTTCCCCACTCCTCCCACCAGCCAGATGATTGGGATGCCGGCTGCACCCCTGAAGAAGCCACTGAGAGGGCTCAGTATAGTTCTTCGCTACCCTCCCCTACCAGCCAGATGAGTAGTCCTCATGCACTTTGGGCCGGGAAAAGGAGACCTCGGCCTATTCAAAGTTGGACAGCCCTGCAATAAGGTACTTGAACCAGCTTCCATACTTTACAATAACAATAAACTGTACAATTAGTGCAAAACTCATTCTTGCAAATGCTAAAACTCATACTGATACTGAACATGAAATTTCACCATCTTGCAAGTGAAAAGTTGGAGAAGTCTGCACACTTAAGAGGCAACAAGGGTAATTGGGCAGTAGTGTGTTATGACAACATGCCTTTAGTGCACAGTAATTATTTCAAGTATGGTTACATAGACATCTATTTTGCACACACACACACACACACACACACACACACACACACATCTCATATTGATGCAAGAACAAATTGGGAATCAAGAATGTAACCCATATAAAAACAGCAAAATTAAAACTACCAGCACCAAAACATGATCCTCAGAACTGTGAAACCCTGCTGAGACAGAAAATATCTTTGCTGGATAGTACACAAATGATGTAAGGAAAAGCAGCAGGCAGTCCTAAAAGTCTTCCTTAAGAAACCAGTAACAACCAAGAAGGACTTCTTTCTTGTAATTGCTTTGCTCACCTCACAATTTATATGAATCTGTTTGATCACATAGTCTTTGTGTTTATAACCACTTATAACCTTGTGTTATAAGGGTTGGAATCCTGGGTGGAATGCAATGGAGCAAGCTCGCACTGATAACCCCAGCTGCTGCCAACCTAGCAGTTTGAAAGCATGTAAATGCAAGTAGATAAATAGGTACCACCGTAAAAAGTGGGAGGGTAAACAGTGTTTCCTCGCAGCCATGCTGACCACATGGCCATGGACTTGCACAACACTGGCTCTTCAGCTTGAATACGGAGATGAGCACCACCCCTAGAGTTGGACACAACTAGCACGCGGGGGGGGGGGACCTTTAACTTTACCTATATAACCTTGTGTGCTTGGATTGACACTATGTTTTCAATGTTAGTTTCCATCCCTCATAAATTTTACATGGAATTTTACTCTCTTTTTAACTGCTTTTAACTGTAGCTTTAATGTAATGTTGTCTTTTAATGCTGTAAGAGGTCCCTCAATTCCCTGTTCTCAATACTTGAACATGTCTTAATTGTAAAAAAGGTAAAGGCATCTGTCTCGGTAGTGGTTTGCCACAAGTTAAGAAGTCAAAATAAGCATTTGTTCTTATGTGCTAAATGGCAACTGAGCATGCAGCTGGAAATGCCTGTGCTGATTTCTTCACCTGAGGCAACCCACCACTACACTGTATGTGGACTGAATGATTCCACTGTAAAGATGTAATAAGACTCTAGCTCTTGTAGCAGCAATTGAAGGAACATCTGCAAGGCAAAGTAACCACACGTAGCTCATCATGTTTGCTGATTCTATAAAAGCTTGTATAGCAGTATAGATGTTCATTACAATCTTGTTGCTTAATGCGGTTTTCTACATGGAAGAGCTCTTAATGCACAATGGCACTGGAAACACTGGCCATAATTTGCATATTACCCTTCAGCTGTCCTACAACACTATGAACCTGCCCAGTCCCAGAATTTCCATGATCATTGTTTTGGTATTTTGCATTGCGTACCATCTGTTCTTTCCCCATTCTGCTTTCACTTATTTTGCATGCTTCTCAAGAGAGGAGGAAAAAAAATGTTGCATCATTATAAGTTATCTGTATTGTGTAAAATTTGCAAATGCCAGATGAGGAAATAAAATGGAAATAAAAAATAAATGTGTTTCTGGATGTATACTTACTGATCAGAAATGCCCACTACATCTGATAATTGCTTGATTCAGCAATAGAGTAAACGCATGTCACTGGTACATGGTCTTGCATATCAAATACTCCAGTCTACGATACAGAATGCATGCAGTTAGAAAGAATGACATTTGGCCATGATGACTTGTGTTCTTCCTTATATCTACTCTAATAGGTAGCACTTAGCATCAAGTTGCCAAAATGAAGCAAGAAAAACAATTAATAATTTAGTGGATATGGTAAATAAATGATCCCGTAGAAGCAAGGACGACTGGAATGACACAAGATTTCTGTAAAGGTCATGAAAAGAGAGAGCATACACCAACCAGACCCAAGGCTAAAAAGAATGAGACAAGGCAATCCTGACTAAAACTACAGATGATTTAAGCAGAATTTATTTTGGCTGTTTTAACTAGTGTGCCTATGACATTGGCAATTACAAATACCTGATAGAATTATTTGTTTTGATATGTAGAATAATAAAAACCCTGCTAATTGAAGACAAGTAGCTGACAGATGTCACTGCATATTTTTTCAATCCATCTCTCTGAGGAATACGTTTAAATAAAGGAGTCCCACAGAGTCTACAGTAAAGAGCTGTTAATTGATACTTCAGCTATTTTAAAACTTACTTCCATTGTGGCCTTCATTTAAAAAATATTCAATAAACACAATGGGAATTTTTTCTAGTGGGAATTATGGTGTGTGCATAGTGAGTGGGGGAGGTTGTTACTGCAGGCATTTTAGTTGTGTCAATGTTGTTAAAGTACCTTATTCAATGGAAGACAGCAGTTAGTAACTTAGCACTCATAGAAAGTAAGGCAATTGAGACTCATGTTGTGTGTGTGTGGGGGGGGGGAATGCATGACTACAAGTTTATGCTTATTGTCCTAGTTTCTCCAATGTCATTAGCTGGCATAATTACAATTAAATTTACTGAGACCTAAATACCAGCCAAAAAACTAGAGTAGAGATATACAGTATAATGATATATCATACCTCTTTAAAACAATGAATATTTCCATGAGGGCACAAGAAAGAAACATAGGCTGATGACAGCCACATATTTTTGTAATGTGCACTTTCCAGCTGATAACCCTATTCTCAACAGAATGGAGTCCCTAACTTGAATGGCAACATTTGAGTTGATACAGATGCAGTGGTATGTCTAATGCATTCAGTTAGCAGGTTGCTTAGAGTTCTTACACTCAGTGGTGTCTAGTTCTGACGTGCATGCAGAGTGGTACAATTTCTATACAAATTACTAGTGCCTGATACACTCAAAATGGTCCTGGAGCATATGTAATGTCATTTCTGTAATGTTTTGAAATGTTTAGCCTTGTTTGGGTGAGGTTCCTTTTTTCCCCCAACTGGGTAGCATCACTGCCGTAACTAGGGAGGGGCAAAAGAGTGCATTTGCCCTGGGATGTGCAGCAATCTGGGGGTGCCTGGAGGGGGAACAGGAGGAGGAAGCCATGCACCATCCCACCAGCAGTCCTCCTTTCGCCCGCTAAGGCTTGGCAATCCTTAGTTGGGGGTGAGAAGGAGAGAGAAGCAGGTTATTTTTTTTTCAAAGCAGCACTTACATTGATTGCTCCCCCTCCTCCTTCCCTCACCGCTGCTAAGGCTTGGCAATAGTTAGCCTGGGGAAAGGAGGAGAGGGAAGTGTGTGATGGAGGTGCTGGTTGAAAAAAAATTCCCTGCTTCCCTCTCCTCCTTTCCCTGGGCTAACAATCACCAAGCCTTAGCCGGGGGAAAGGAGGAGGGGGAAACATGCTATGGAGATGATGCTTGGGGGAAAGAAAAAAATTCCCTGTTTGGTGTTATCTGCATGCTGTGCGGTTTGCACAGGAGAGCCTTGCCCCAGAGACCTCTGAAGAGGGTGTGAGAAAGCAGGACCCTTCTAATCCTCCCTGCTGTTCTCCCAGGGTGAGGCACCCCTTGCCCTGTGGTTGAGATGCAGTTGGGGGGCAGGGGGGAGCACAAAAACTGACTTTGTCCCCGGGTGCTCCTAAGCCTAGCTATGCCTCATTTAAATGAGCACATGGGCTGTGCTCATTTAAAATTAAAAACAGAAGCCCCTAGTGCTGAGCTGGAATGAAGCACCATCACTCTTAAAGGGACAGGATGGATTTAATTTGGTTTGAACCAAACCATACCAACAGCTATCCGAAGAGTGTTCAACCTATCCATCTGGACAGGGCTTAAAGAAGAGCCCTTAAGTTAAGTTGAATATGATGCTTAGGAACATTTAGAAACACAAAAACATCCACTGCAAATGTTAACTAGCACCACAATGGAAGGGAGCAGCATTTGAAGGATAGAATGTTGCTTGCAATTAGTGTGTCACACTCCTGCATCTGGCAAATAAAAATCTCAGAGGTGCATTGCATTAACAAGGACATTCCCATGCCTTTGGGTGTAAGAATGTCCACATTCATTCCTAATGATGCTACTCAGACATCACAAGACAAAGAAGGTATTTCACTCAATGCTAAACATTTAAAATACTATGGGAATGACATACACATGATCCAACTCCATTTTTTTTTAGTAGGACACTAATGATGCTTAGGAATGTTAGGTCTCAGTTGCAAATGTATATCCTTCTAGGTCATATTTCACTTCCTCAGAGCCAATGCTTCATAGTTTCCGAAGCAGGAATTTGTAATTTTATACATATTGTTTTATCCAGTATTTTGAGATGCATTTTTTTAAAAAAGTGCTTAGGATATAACCTAGTGAATGCCCAGTGCAGACCATATTTTAATGTCTGACTATCTCCCTTGCAGCAGACAGATGCTTGATGAGAGTTCATTTTGAAGACAAGAGAACTTTGCTAAAGAATGATGGAGCAAACAAAATTTGGAGAAATCAGATTTTGCTGTAATGAGAATCTCTGTAGAACTGATATAGTTTGCCCTGAAATAGAGCACAGATGTGCAGAATATCTCTTTTAAAACATCCCCTTTTATAATGAAATTGCCTCTCTCCATTTTTTCATGAATTGACTTTACCCTTTGGTCATACTTTCTTCTTTGAATAGCCCACCTTCTGTTTATTAAACTTGAAGAAAACAGAAACAAAAAGCCAAGGTAAAGTAGATCCCATATTTTCTTTGCTCTTAAAAAATCTCTTGTTGGACTTGGAACTGGAAAAGGTACCCTCATTTGCTGTCTTAATCCATATGGGTCCAAGACTAGCAGATGCTTGAACGGATTTATGCAAATTGTGACTCATACCATTTGCTGGATTTTTCCTGGCATTTCCCACCTCGCTTTGTCAAAATATTTTATAAAAACATGTTCATTTCTAGGATGAACAAATAAAACCTACATTTAGAAAGTCTGTCGTAAACGACTGACTGCAGGAAGTCTGCCTGGTTTTCCTGCCCTAGGCTGTTAGTGTTTAAAGGAGCCACCTGATGGTGTGATGCTTGCCTTTTGCACATGTCAGCCACACATGAAATAAGTCACAGCAGGGTTTAAAATGAAAGATGGGTTCAAAATTTGCCTTCCTCTGCATTCTAGTACTTACCAACCTTACCAACCTGTTATGAGCAGTACCACTTTAGAAACTGGAGTGTAGGTTCAGGATTCGTGTGAAGGTTCTTTTGCCTAAGAAATTTCTTCTGCAGAAAATCAGGAGTCAGAATGAAAAGTATGAAAATGTATCATAACAATATGCATGCAAAGGAATCTAACAGATTTAAACATGCTGGTTGAGATGTGCAAATATATGAAAGTTTCCAAAGCTCCCAGAATTCCTTCGGGCAGCATAGCCACTAGGGAGACAATTCTGGGTGTGGTAGTTCCAAAACACAGTCCAAAGATGGACTGCTCTGCCGTAAACACATGTGGGTTCGTCTGATTTTGCAAGTTAAATTAAGAACCAGGCTTGGGGCAGGTTAGTACTTGGATGGGAGACCAGTGGGGAATTAAAAATCCCCTGGTGTAGGGCTAGGGGAAACTCCTGG
This sequence comes from Phrynocephalus versicolor, assembly GCA_023846285.1. Taxonomy (NCBI): domain Eukaryota; kingdom Metazoa; phylum Chordata; class Lepidosauria; order Squamata; family Agamidae; genus Phrynocephalus; species Phrynocephalus versicolor. The sequence goes on along the minus strand of JAHTLZ010003547.1, from coordinate 12,952,753 downwards.
CTGAAATCTTGAAGAGTCCCAGCCAGTTAGAACTGGGCTGACTGCCTATTAAGTAGCTCCCTGTGTCTCTGCAACCTCCGAGCCATTGCTGTTACTCCTGCACCCGCTGTTTCTGCACAAATGCTGCATAGTCACTTGGAATAGAGAATTGGACTGTATTCTATTGGAAGAATGGAGAAGACAAAGGAGAAGGTTCCAATTAATTAGGTCCTTTTGAATTTTTATAGAGCATGCTGTGGTACAAGTACCCCATATGTTCTAATTAATTGTATTTTAAAAGGAGAATGTGCTAACTCAAGAAAATAAGTTACATCTGGAAATATAAGAAACAGAAGGACCCTAGTAACAGGATGAAAAACTCAGGTTTTTCTCCTCGGAATAGGAGCAGATTCTTATAATACAGGAAAAGCATCAGACTTTTTAAGAACAATTATATCATCAAAGACAAACACTCACACGTTCACACACATACAGACATGTACATTCTCTCTCTCTCTCTCTCTCTCTCTCTCTCTCTCTCTCTTTCTCTCTCTCTCTCTCACACACACACACACCTCCAAGATCTAGTTTTCTCTGTGTGAGGAGTTTTAAAAGGAAACTCTTTAAAAGAGAGCTACACAGGAGTAAGCATTGGGTTTTTTTAAAAAAATGTAGCAATAAGCGAGAGGAGGCACTAGAGCAAACTATCAGTGCTACCTTGCAGCCTCTAGAGTGGGGTTCCTTAACCAATGGGGGGCTCATGGTGCTGTCTATAGTCAAAAGCAAAGTAAATGAAGATGCTTTTCTCTTTGTAAGATTGATCCCATAGAAATTCATTCATTTTGAGGTTGGTCTGAACTGAAGATTATTTAAACAATGAACCGAAAAGAAGATACAAAATTCATGCTCCCAGCAGGACAAGTCATTTTTAAAACTCTCTGTGTCTTACGGCTCAAAAATTTGCAAAGCATCATTACCCCAGTAGAAAACAAGTTATAAATGAAACTGTTTGTTTTGACTCAGAGGTAGTTTCCTGACTAGACTTGATTTGCTGGGAATAACCATGAAATTGACTGTTAAAGCAAACACACCATCAAAGGAGGAAGCAATGTAAACTCAGAACTGACATCAAAACATGCATTCAGCATGTTACTGTTGTGTACATCATTCATTGCTGCTGGATGCAAAGTAAATGCATTGCATAATATAATTTTCCTGCTTTGTGTGTACTGGGCAGTAACTGTGGTTAGCTGTTTGGATTTTGTCCTCATACTAATAATATAATTTATTTATTTATTTATTTATTTATTTATTTATTATATTTTTATACCACCTGTCTTCTGTAGGAACTCCAGGCGGTTAACAGTAGGTTAAAAGAACAATAAAACACCAGAAAAAGACAATGCAATAATAAAAGAGAGTAATCGGCAAGAGGCGCCAAAGGAAAAAAAAATTAAAGGTCGCCAAATGCCTCCCGATAAAGCATGGTTTTAAATGCTTTTTTGAAGGCAGACAGGGACTGTGCAAGGCGCAACTCACTCAGGAGATGGTTCTGCTAAACCCTTTTCCTTTTGCCTTCCATCTTTCCCAACATCAGGGACTTTTCCAGGGAGTCCTCTCTCCTCATGAGGTGACCAAAGTACTGGGGCCTCAGCTTCAAAATCTGTCCTTCCATTGAACATTTGGGGTTGATTTCTTTCAGGATGGATCGGTTTGATCTCCTTGCAGTCCAGGGGACTCTCAAGGGTCTCCTCCAGCACCACAGCTCAAAAGCATCAATTCTGCGGTGATCAGCCTTCTTTATAGTCCAGTTCTCACTTCCATACATCACTACTGGAAAAACCATAGCTTTGACTATCTGGACCTTAGTTGGCAAAGTGATGGCTCTGGTTTTTAAGAAGCTACCTAGGTTTGCCATTGCTTTCCTCCCAAGAAGCAGTGCCATAGGTAAACATTATGCAGGCTCACTGTGTGCAGAGCTGCATGCCTGGTAGGTAGTTAGACTGGAAGTCTTCTTTTTCACCACCTACCACCCATCACTGCTACGGAGATGACAGATTAACAAGAGATACAGTCTATGCTTCTGTCATGACTGATCCTGCCTACCTGGCTAATAACAAGCTACTGTATTTGCGATGCCATTGAGTTGCGTAGTTTTGTTGCATTTCCATATTGCTCTATGTTATTAATTATATGCTGTTCTTGCCAACTAATTGTTTTCTTTGTTCTTATTACAGAAGGCTTAATATCATTTGTTTGCCTTTTCAATTTATAGTCAGTTTGTTGAGGCCATGCTCTCTAGCGCCTCCCCAGACCAACAATAACCTGAAGCCATGAGATAATAATAATTAGAGATGGGCATGAAATGCCAAAATGGCATTTTGTTTCATTTTTTGTTTCCTATTTTTTTCTTTTTGGTTTGAAATGAATTAAAAAAAATCATTTTTTCATTTTTCGTTGCTGTTGCAGGTTCTTTAAAATGTCTTTGAGCCACTGAACATGCCTCAGTGGCTCAAAGTCATTTAAAAAACCCAGAGCCTTTCCCTCCCAATGGGATGTGTTGTGGTAGGTGTGGGTCATTTCCCCCCTCCCCTATTCCCCACATGCCAGCTGAACAGCACTGGGGTGGGGGGGAAATCTCCTCTCCACCCCAGCTCCAATCAGCTGGCAGGAAGGCTTGGGGAGGGGGAAAGTTTTCAAATCCCAGGACATTTAAAACTCCCCCCAAACCCTGCATGCAAGCTGATTGGCACTGGAGTGGGGGAAAAACATTTTTGCCCACCCCAGCACTGATCAGCTGGTGTTTGGGGCTTGGGGAGGGGGGAAAGGACCCAGAACTTCCCCTCCAATGCACCCCATTGCAGGGGTAAGGTCTGGGGTTTTTAAAATGTCTTGGAGCCACTGAGGCAGCCTTGGTGGCTCCAAGATGTTTTTAAAAACCCACACCGTTCCCTCCCAATGGGATGCATTTGGGGGGAAAGGTGCAGGTTTCTTTTCCCCTCTCCTAAGCCCTGCCCCAGATGATCAGCACTGGAGTTGGGAAAAGTGTGGAGCTTGGGTGAGAGGAAAAAAAGTTTGAAAAGCCCAGTGCTTTTAAAACTTTTTTCCCTCCCCCAAGCCCCGCACACCAGCTGATTGGCGCTGGGGTGGAGAAAAAAGTTTTTCCCCACCCCAGCATGGATCAGCTGGTGTGGGGGGCTAGGGGGGGAGTTTTAAAAGCCTGGTGGGGGAAACTGTGGACTTTTGAAACTGTTTTCCCCCACCCGAGCACCGGTCTGCTAGTGCGTGGGACTTCCGGCAGGTAAAAAGGTGTAAAAAGCTCGTCATTTCCCACGCCCAATCATTTTCCCATAGGAATGCATTGCTTCAATGCATTCCTATGGGAAAATGAAAAACGAAGGAACAATGGGAAAAATTCCATTTTGTTTCATTTGTCTTTGATGGTCAATTCATTTTTTGTTTAGTTAGGGAACAAAAAATATCAAAAACAAAATGAAAAAAATCATTTCACACCCATCTCTATTAATAATCTCCACTAGAAATGGGCAGAAAACACTAAATTAGCATTTTGTTTGGTTTCTCATTTCATTTTGTTCCGTTTTGTTTCATTTGGAATGCATTTTTAAAAAATTGTTTCGGTTTTCATTTCATTTGATTTTTTTGTTTGTGTACTCTCTCTCTCTCTCTCTCTCTCTCTCTCTCTCTCTCTCTCTGTGTGTGTGTGTGTGTGTGTGTGTGTGTGTGTTGTGTGTTGCTTGTGTAACTTCCCACACCCGATTGGGCATGGGAAAAGGCAGGGTTTGTAAACTGTTATTTGACCAGCCCAAGCATGTGCTACAGCTGATTAGCGCTTGGGGCTCAGCAAAAATAAATAAACAAAAAATCCCCGGTTTCCCTGTGCCTGATCGGGTAGGGGGAAATGCGAATTTTTTATTTTTATTTTTATTTTTATTTTATTTTTTGCCGAGCCCCAAGTGCCGCTCATCTGTATCATGGGCTGGCTGAGGGTGCTTTTTTTTTTAACAAGTGCCAGCCACGCTACATCTGATTGGGGCTTTTTTTTTTAATGGAAGGCCTCCCTGCCACTTCAGAAGCCCCCTCCGTGGGGGCTGGTCAGTGACAGCAGAGGCACTGGGCAGCTGGGAGGCCTCCCCAACATAAGGTAGGAGAAGATGCTGGATTGGGGGGGGGGACGAAAAACCATTTCATTTTTTTTCCCTTTGAAGGGACGGTTCATTATTCATTTCATTATGTAACAAAACAAATAACAAATAACAAAAGAAATAAAAATAGTTTTGTGCTCATCTCTAATCTGTACTTCTATGCTCTGGAAGGCATCCACACCTCTTTACACTACAGAGCTTTCATTTTGTTTTGATAAGTCACCCCATTTCAGTGATATGGAAGATACATTGACAGACTGCTTCTAGAGAAATTGAGCATTTCATCCCATATTACACATTTATCACAGAAAATCATTTATCACTGTGTTTACAGGAGACAGTTTTGATAAAAGGACCTTTTATTTTTGCATGATATATACTGTCTTTGTTTTGGAGGAAAATGAAAGCTAAGGGCTCTTGATAATGTGAGTGTGTGTGTGTGCGCGCGCGCATGTGTGTGTGCACATGCACTTGTACAAGTGTGTATACAGAGAAAGAGAGAGAGAGAGACAGAGAGAGAGAGAGTTAAGGATCAGACCGTAAAGGATAACAGTGCAGAGGGGGAGCCACCTGCATATTTGACATTCATTTCTAGCACTGGTAGCAATGGTGCTATAAAAACATAATGTTGTTAAGGAAAGTTGTGTCATCAGAATTGTAGACCTGTTCTGCTGTTGAAGGCAAACTTGCAGGTTTCTGTAATATCCAACATTGCCTTTACTCTTTTAATTATTCCTCTAATGTATGGGGCTTCAGTCTTAACTGCAAGTTGCTGTGCTTCCATTGCAACATAATTCACCTCTGAGGTAGCAATTTTAGTGCAGCAAATGCCAGAACTTTGTATGCCACCTTTAAGAATATAGCAAGATCTTTCATGGACAGTTTTGTAGAGTTGGAAGTCCATTGGGGTGAGTACTGAGTGTCGTAAGAAGCCATAATGCCTTTTCAATAACAGATGGGAAATTTCTGAACAGGTCTTAAATTGGCTGGTTCTCACACTAATCTTCCTCTGTAATTCTTTTGCACCACAAAAACAACTTGAGGTCAGCAGTAGAATATCCCAGGAGATTGAATCATCTGATTTGTGCCTGTGTATTTCTGTTCACAGAGACTGGGATGTATGCCCTATGTAGAGTTCAGAAGTGTGTGCTTGAAAAAGACAGCATATAGTCTATCGGCATTAAACAGTGACTGTTGTTGTTGACACATGACATCAAAAGATGAAACCAAGTCCTAGTGTTGTGAGTTACCATGCTAGCCCCTGTGATCCTGCCCAGACACACACTCAGACCAGCCTAAAGACCCTTCTGCACGGTCTACTCTCTCTCTCTCTCTCTCTCTCTCTCTCCCTTTCTCCCCCACCCCTCAAATTCATTAATTATCAATAACATTTCTATACTTCCTTTCCTCTAGTAAACATAAGGATGTTTATCTGACTGTCCTCTTCACTAATATGTGCTCTTGAACACATGTGAGGTAGGCCAGGGAGGAAAGAATGTGTGTGAGGGAGAAACGGAAAGAGAAAAAGACTGCCCTAAGGTTGCCCAGTAAAATTCCTGGTGTAGTGGGGACTACAACCTGCATCATCTTTGAGCTGCCTTGAAAGTCTCAAACTGAGTCAGAAAGCGAGAGAGTTTAAATCAATCAATAAATATATAAAATGTTCATGGTAAAGTTTCTTTTTATCCTTCAGAAGAGACTCATGCCACATTGATCTCCTTTCTTTCTGCTAGTCTGTGAACAACATGGATGTTATAGTGGAAGTTAGAATTTATGAGGTTTCTTGGTTGCAGCTCACAGAGCAATTTGCAGTCACAGGGAAAATCCAGAAGCTTTAATATTGCCCAGAAAGCATGAACCATGCTTGAGGTCCTGTCTTATGGTGCTGTCCTTTAAGGCAAGATTAGGTTGGCTGTTTCCCAGTTGTAAGGAAGATGCAGACCCATCGTTCTGGAAGGTGGTCAAGGAAATCCATCACTTTTTCAAGCATGCGAGGCAAGTGTGCTTCCAGTCTTCTCACAGAGACAGATTGATGCCCTTGTTACCAGAAATCTAGAGTACAGTGGTGTGTGCGTACAGTCTGTTTAAATACTGCTGTACCAGTTCTAGTTCTGAGACATTAATTAATCCATATGTATGATACAAAGCATGTTTGTAGAGACCCAGAAAGTTATGTGATGAAACTCACTCTCTTACCACCAGCAGGGTAAACCTTGATGATACAGCAATCTATGGTTATGGTATTGCAGGGGCAGAAAACTTCTGGTGTTGTCTTTTCCTGTATTGACTATCATTTTATTTTTTTATTTATTTATTTTGAATATTTTAACCCCACCATTCTCCTTGCAAAAGGACCCAAGGTGGCTTTCAGTAGTGATGGACAATATACAGTCTGGAACATAATAACCCATATAAATGTCGCATAGTAGGTATTCCCTCATTCAGGGAAAGCTTGCCTGAAAAGGAAGGTCTTTGCAGGCTTCCAGAAAGACAGCAGAGATGGGGCAGTCCTGGCGTCTAGCAGAAGGGAGTTCCAAAGTCTGGAAACAGCAACAGAGGAGGCCCTTTCATGTGTTCTTATGAGACGAACCTGTGAAGGTGGCAGGATGGAGAGAAAGGCCTCTTATGATGACCTAGCACATGTGCCAGTTCATAATGCAAGATTCAATCTTTGGGCTAGTTTGGACCCAGGCCATATTGTGCTTTGTTGGTTGAGGTTATCACTTTGAATTGTGCCCAATAGCTGGTTGGCAGCCAGTGGAGCTGCTTTAGTAGGGATGTAATATGATCTTTGTAACTCACCCCAGTCAGCAATCTGGCTGCTACATTTTTGGACCCATTGAAGTTTCCTGAGACTTTCCATTGATAGCCCCACATAGAGCACATTACAGTAGTCCAGCCAGGATATCACTAGGACATGTATCACCGTGGCCAGAGCAGATTTTTCAAGAAATGGGCGTAACTGGTGTACTAATTTTAATTGTGCAGATTAGAGATGGGCACGACTTAGCGGAATTCCCGTTTCCGTTTCCATTACTCGTTTCCGTTACGGAACGGAAACGGTAACGGGAATTACTCCGCCAGAACTCGAACTCGAACCGACTAAAGAATAATTGGGTCTGATTTGTCGTGGTCGTTCCTGGCATCGCGGCGATCCCGCGATGCCAAGCAGCACAGAAAAAAAGTTTTTGAAAGTTAAAAAAAAACTGATTCCCGGCCATTCCGGCCAAAAAACCAGGCGGAAATATGCCTGCCTCTGAGAGTGCACCTACCAGAGGGGTGGTTTCTGGGGGGGGTCCCGGCCTCCCCCCTTCTCCTCCTGTCCTGTCCTGGGCTGCTCTGTGGGACTCGCCGCCGCAGGCTTGCACCAGCAACGGCGGGGGGGAGTCTCGCCGCCGGCCGCCGCAAAAGCGGAAGCGGCACAGAAAAGAAGTTTTAAACTCCCCCCCATTCCCGGCCCAAAAAAAAGCAGGCGGAAAGCCTGTGCATGTGCAGTAGTGCACCTACCAGAGGGGTGGTTTCTGGGGGGGGGGGTCCCGGCCTCCCCCCCTCTCCTGTCCTGGGCAGCCAGACTTGAGTCGCCACGCCATGCCATGCGGTGCGGGTGGGGGATTTAAAATGGGGCGGCGACCACAATATTTTTTTTTAAATCATAGAGTGGTCCAAAAACACACAAGCACCACAGAAACATGCGAAAATTGTTATGCTGCTGACAGAATTTTTACAGTAGCAGTGGTGGTTTTTCTTGCAACAAAATGTCTCCTCCGGCTCCCCTGTCAATTTATTTTATTTTATTTTATTTTATTTTATTTACACCTGCGCAATGATGGGCTGGCCAAGTGGCCATGTGGGAGTGGACCATGCAAATTTTTGGAGCCATCCCACCAATCGCATGGCCACTTGGCCACTGAGACTTCTGGGATGTGCCAAAAAGCCCACTAAACCCTGCCCTAGCCCCCTAACCCTAACCCTAATCCTTGATTCCTTACCCATATGCCACAGTACACTGTCCTCTTAGTGGGTCAGAGAGGCACCCAGAGGTGCACCCCAATACTCACCCTAACCTCACCAGTAACTAGCCTAACCCTAGCCCTTGCGCTAACCCTGTTGCCTAAGCCAGATCTGTACTTGCATTGCACTACACGCAAGTACAATTCCCTTCTTGGTGAGACACAGTGGGTGCAGAGAGTCTGCCAGTCCACCACTTGTGGCTCTGGCTGACTCCTCCTGCAGCAGCAGTGCCATGCAAACCATGCCCTCGAGTCCTGCTTGTGTCTCACCATCACCGACTGTTGCAGGGAAGGCACCCCAAATAGAGGGGTGCCTCTGCCAGTCTGCTGTGTCTCTGCGTGCAACTTGGTATGCATATCCATATGGCTATGCATGCCCTTTTGCAGCAGCAGGTGAGGACAGGAGATCCCCATGCCATGAGGGGTCTCCTGGAGCCTGCTTTCCCTTCCCACCGGGTGAGGAGAGGAGGCACCCCCCCCAAAAAAGGTGCCTCCAGGAGCCCGCTTCCCCTACAGCGGGCCAGAGGAGGCACCCACCCTAGAGAGGTGCCTCCAGGAGCCCGCTCCCCCCAAACCAGTTTAACGACAGACGAAAAAACGAAAAACGAAACGACTATTTTTTGCGAAGTTTCACAAAAAACGGAAACGAGCCGACACGGGCCACCTCTGACACACGACAACTCGAAAACGTCATTTTCCCTAGTCGTGCCCATCTCTAGTGCAGATGCATTCCTGGCCACAGCTGTGACCTGGGCATCTAGGCTCAAGGATGAGTCCAGGACCACCCCCAAGCTACGCACCTCTTTTTTCAATTGGGGGGCAATCCCATCCAGTACCAGTTGCATCCCTATCCCTTGATCTCCCTTTCAACTGACCAGAAGCACCTCTGTCTTGTCTGGGTTTAGTTTTGGTTCCTCACCCATTTCATTACTGAAGCTAAGCACTGATCTAAAGTCAAAATAGCTTCCTTGGAATCTGGAGGTGATGAGAGGCACAGTTGAGTGTCATCGCATACTGGTGACACTTAACCCCAAAACTCTGGATAATTTTCCCCAGTGGTTTCCTCTAAATATTAAATAACATAGGAGGGACCTTACAGGTCAGTGGCCGTGGTGTTGAACGTGAGTCCCCTAACACCACTTTCTGTATTCTCTCCTGCAGGAAGGACTGAAGTCACTGTAAGACAGTGCCCCCAAGTCCCATTTCTGAGAGACGAGTCAGGAGATGCTGTGGTCAATAGTGTCAAAAGCAGATGAAAGGTCCAGTAAAATCAAAAGGGGCACAGAACCCCTATCCATTTCCTTATGTAGTTCATCTGCCAAGGCATCCAGTACCATCACAGTCCCATAACTAGGGCTGCACCAGACTGAGCTGAATCCAGGTAGTTTATTTTATCCAGAAACCTCTGGAGCTGTGAGGCCACAACCCACTCTAGTACTTTTCCCAAGAATAGGATGTTAGATACCAGTTGGTAATTGTTCAGTATTATTGGATCTAAAGAGGGATTTTTAAACAGTGGTTTTACTATTGCCTCCTTCAAACATGCCGGAATTCTGTCCTGTTGCAAGGAAGCATTCACTACTCTTCCTAACCAGTCTGCCATACCCTCTCTGACAGCTTTTATGAGCCAGGATGGGCAAGGGTCCAACAGACATGTAGTGGTCCTCACCTCCCCAAGGGTCTTGACCACACAATCTGGCTGTAGGAGCTGACACTCATCCATTAATACAGGGCAGGCAGGAGGGACAGTTTTATTTGACTCTTCCATTCCCACTTGCCTTGCCTTTGGTTGTTGACATCAACAAGTCATAGCTCTGAGCTGCACCAGCTGAAACAGCATTGTAAAATCAGATGCTCAAGTACCCAAGCGCTTCAATCAAGATAATACATGGCCTTGCTGTAGTTGCATCTTCTGTTTCAATTTTTTTTAAATAATTAAGAAACGGTCTACAAAAATAGGATGCTAAATGAGACAGCTGTTTCTGATGATTTTTTGTAAGAAAAGGCATTAAGCATGATATTTCGGCAGTGCTTGTAGCTTCTAGCTATATGAGGTAATTGCTCATATGTGTGTGTGCATGTGTGTGTGTGTGTGTGTGCGCGCACGCACACACACACACACATACACTTGCATACCCAGATGGTTTTTTCTCAAGAAAAGGAGAAAATTGGAAATAGCCTGCTGAAATTCAGTGTTGTTGAAAGGCTTTGTAGGGAATAATATGAAAATGGATGAGAATTAAAGGTTTGAAATACCAGCTAATAAATGGAGTGCTAAAATTGTGTTCTTGAAGGGAAAATGATGCACTTGCACAACTCCTTTAGTAATGAAATTACTTGTATCTGAACATTATAGTTATGTACTCTTGACACATGCTTAAAAATAAGACTACATTGCCTTCTTGAAAAATGTTCTCTCAATTTGGCCCTACCACTCCTAGTCTTGGAAGAACTCCTGGCTGGCTATCCCCCATCCCCACCCCATTCCAAGAAAAGGCTAAAAATGTCAAGGTTGCCTATTTTATAGATGACAGAACATAGCTAATTGTGCATTGGGGATGGATACAGGTTTACCTAAGTGAATGATGAACAGATACAGCAGAATTTCAGAAATGAATGGGGGGGGGGATGGGAAAAAGGGAAAAAAAGGAAAAGGGAGAAAAGAAAGCAAAATCCCTGACAAAATGAAATCTAATTATTATTATGATATTGTCCAGGTTGGGAAGGTTTTTGGTGAGGAAGACCTATCTGGGCCAGGATGTTGCATTCTTTTATCAAGTGCAGCTAAGGTCTGGGTATAATGTTAAATGGAGACTACACCTGAAATACTGTTTACACACAACAGCATGTCCCTATTCTGACTTAACTTGGAACAATTTATTTCTCAACAAAGCAAAACAGAACAAATCTTGCAAGCTCCCTCCCTCCCCCATGTAGTGGTTCTAATTTATATCTGTAATTATGATTGGTCCTTCACTGGAGTGGGAGCAGAACCATCTTGTCCCTGACTGATGAAGGTCTGCTTTGTCATCAGTCGTCACAAGAAACTAAATGCTAGAAATCTATTATGTCCTTGTATTTTAGTCTGATGAAATGCAGCGCATGTCAGAGACACGCGGCTTTATTTCCATAGTGGTGACTCTGACAACATGTGACAGGCTGTGCAACTTCTAAGTCAGGATGGAAAATTTATCATTTGCCAGCAGGTCACAAAGCCAACGCGCACATATCCATTAATGTGATAGAAAAGGGTGACAAATTGCACTTAAATTGGGATGTGTGAAGCCGCCTCTATTGGAGACTTTCAGGCACCAAAGGTGACCAATGTCAATATTGCTAATTTCAAATATCTCAAAGGAGGAGAGTGTGAAGCTTACAAATCATGCTGGCAGGTTTAAAACCAGTCAAACTGCTTGCTGCTTCTAACTTTCCCTGTATCTTTCTTAAAAAGAACTCAACAGTCACACTTCCACTGTTTGCCAAAAGTACAAGAACATTAGAAAGCTAACGTCATTTGAGATGGTTCATTTATTATAAAGGCAGGTGGCAAGCTCATGTGAAGTTGCCACTGAAAGCCTCTGTAAAGTAGCAGTGTCTTGAGCGACCTCATAAAGGTAGGGAAGGAGGGAGCCAGGTGCAGCTTGACTGGAGCCTGTTCCAAAGGGCTGGTGTCACTGTTGAGAAAACCTGTTTTCTAGTAGATGCTTTACTGGCTTCCCATAGTGTGACCACTCAAAGAAGAATCGCCTAAGTGATCTGGTGGGGCAGGTCAGTGTTCTGGGGGAAGAGGCTCTCTGACAAGTAATGGGGTCCCAAGTAAAGCTGTATAAGAGAGCACAAAAACCTTATGTCTATATTAGAGATGGGCACAAAATGGTAAAATGGCATTTCATGCTCGTTATTTGGGCCCTGGGCCCCAGTTCGGGTCATTTCCGTTTTTCAGGCCCCAGAGGCCCGCTCCATTTTTCGGGTGTTGTTTTTCGGCACCCGCCGGGAAAGCGTTCCCGTGGCCATGGGGAGCCTCCCGGGCCGGGCGCCACCGGATCCAGTGGCAAGCCTCCTGGGAGAGCCGCCCCACAGTCGCAGGGAGCCCTCCTGGGGCCAGGTGCCGCCGGAGCCAGCAACAAGCCTCCTGGCCCGTCCCGCAGGCAGGATGGTTACCGAGCCGACTCAAGGCTTTTAATAAAAAGCCCTGACCAGCTCTAGCAAGTTGCCCGGTGCTTGGTGCTTTTTTTAAAAAAAAAAATTCTTTTTTTCCCCCTAGAAGCCCAGCAGGGGGGGCGCACTACAGCTGATGGGGGCTTTTTTTAAAAAGCCCTGACTAGCTCTAGCACGCCCCTTAATCGGCGCAATGGCAGTGGTGGTGGTGGTGGTGGGAATGGGCGCTGCCCCGGAATATATCAATTTCTTGATGTCTACTCCCATCTTTTCATTTATCTATTCCTTAATTCTCTATGAAGATAACTTCCCCGTACTGTATAATTTTTGAAGAAGAAGAAAATATTGGCAGATCTCTAATTTCTCTCTCCTCAAATCACACACTATATCTCTTTCATTTTAAATTCTCCAAAATGGTTTTTGGCTTTTTAAAACTTTAATAATTCTGGTCAACATTCTTGATTATTTTAAAATTACTAAACTCAAAATAAACTCTATTTTGTTATGTAGCTCCTCCAAAGCCCATGAAACTCTCAGTTTTGTGACCTGATGAAGTAATTGTTTTGTCTTAAACATCAGGTGGGGATTTCAGAGTTTTTTTCTGCAGAGCGGGGTCTTTTCTAATCACCTGTGAAGCAGAAATGAAATTAGGGTCTATAAGAGTGGAAGAAGACCACAAATGAAGTAGTTGTAGGGAAGTGGAGGATGGGAGGAGGTTTATCTGTTCTTGGTGAAACTTTTTCATTTAAAGGAAAACCTATTATCTGATTTAAGGAAAGGCATGCATTTAAATACAAGCCAAGAACATTATGTCATTCTAGAATATAGGACACTTGGGCTAACAGTATTCTGTAAAGCTGCTTTATGTGAAAGGCACAAGCATTCAGTGGATAAATCCCCACAGATATTGCCTGCACAATTGTATTAGTCTGTCCTTAATGGCATCACAGTAGAAACAAGTTGCACAGACTCATTACATTGTCACAAAATGGTGGGTTCCCAACAGCTAAAGTAGGGAACTAGCTGTGAGCAGTAAATATGCAATGATATTTTAATGCTGCTATGCAATCTGTTCGTGTTCAATTTTCCTTTACAATGTAGATTTGTTATCAGACCATAGTCACTGAAACGCTGACAATATTTCTTGATGACAGATATAATACTAGTATTTTCCTAGTATAAGCAGAAAGGATAAGCAGAACTTTGTTCATACCCTGGGGCTTGCCAGACCTTGTACTACTTGAGAAATTATTTTCATGGTCCTCACAATTCTACTGAATAACATGGATAGTCATCATTAGACATGGGCACGACTCAGCGAAATTTGCCTTTTCGTTTTCGTTTTTCATTTTGTTACGCAACGAAAATGAAAATTTTCCGAAAACGAAAATGAAACGAAAAAACTTTGCTGTGTTTTTCATTTTCATAGTGGCAAATGCATTGAACTGAAAAGAATGCTAACGAAACAGAAATTTTTCATTTTCATTTTCGTTTTTCATTTTCGTTACGCAACGAAAACAAAACAAAAAATTTGCAAAAAAAACCAACGAAAATGAAAACGAACAGAAACGTGCCCCTCAACGAAAAATGAAAAACCGTTTTTTTTTAGTCGTGCCCATGTCTAGTCATCATATCAAGAAGCCAGAAACTGGAGGGCCACCATGAGCTACAGTATCAGCTTCCACTTGGACAAGGACATCTCTGTGTAGGTACAGAGAAAAGACCATATATAACAGTGGTTCCCAGCAGTGGATCCCCAGATGTTACTGGACGAAAATTCCCAGAAGCTGTGCTGGCCAGAATTTCTGGGGGGAGGTGTCCTGCACTTTGAGGGTGCGTAACTCAGATGTCCAAAACTCAACCCTCACCAAACTTGAGAAACAAGAAAAGCTTATCAGCAGTTTTGGCATCTTTAGATACCAAGGGCATTTTATGTTTTTTAAAAAAAGGTTGAGACCAACTGACAAATTGATTTTCCTGGAAAAAATTGTAAAAGTGTTGATGAGTTGTAAAAACTGTTGATGAATTACAAATTACAATGAATCACCATTTTTCCAATTTGTGTCCATCTCTAATTGGCACATGTGAACTCAGTTACCAACTCAGTATGGTTCTAGTTTTCCTCTTCTGATACAACTTGAAACAGAGTGGAATATAACTTTTTTCCCCATTTTGTACAAAAATCAGAGTACTTTTTAGTGTGTGTCCTCCAGACAGACAAAACTGCATATAAAATTAGAGGAAGTGTGGACATAAACATGTATCTTAGCAAGATACAAAGAACTGTCTCATATTGAGGAACATCACTTACAAAAATGCATAGAGTGGGCAAACGAAAACTGTATATTTAAGGAAAATCCTCATGAAATGCATCCACACTAAGCATAAGTTTTAAAAGATACCAATGGATATTGGAACAAGAGAGACATAAATGATGGTGGCAGAGGGGAAGAGACTAAGGAAGTACAAAACTGACCAGTTTGTTCATTCTGGATGCCAACAGGGCAACCAGTCAATAACTTATGAAGCACTTGGTCTATGGGTCTTGCTTGTTAAATTCTCTAGGAGCAGGGACATTATATGATATTTAAATATATCACTAGCATAGTAGTAACTCACCCACTCATCAATCTTTAACAGGCCCACATTAATAACTCTGTACTTGTCAGCAAATTTATTTCACTGTTATTGAAATACACGTCCGAAAAAGGTGTCCCAGCTGTGCTTCAAACACTTTATTGAGCTAAAAACTGTATCAGCTGTGCAAATTGAATATGGAGCCCAGGAATGCACGGGTTCAGCATTCTCTGGTATGTTGGAGATTAACACATTAGGATATCGGGTAGCTCAGCTGATTTTTCCTGAATGGCTTTCCTTAAAATTAAAGACGGTGCTGAGATATTACATTTATTATTCAAGAATAAGCATCAGCAGTGCAAATACTTTAAGAACAGCCTTGCTGGGACAGGCCACAGCCCATCCAGTCCAGCTTTCTGTCTCACACAGTGGCTCAACATTTGCTTCAGGGTATTCCCAAGCAGATGTTTTCACCTGCTTATGATTCCCTGCAAATGGCATTGAGAGATATCCTACCTATATCTCCAGCCTGGAGGTTGTCCTTAGGCATCTACTTTAAAAATGTGTATTTCTGTAAAAAGTGGGAAAGTAATTAGCAGAATATTAGTTACTAAGGATATGCTGGACAAAGTACAACTTGTCCTTTCATCTCATTGCTCTAAATTCCACTCTTCTACATTTATTACAGAAAGAGAATTGGCAAAGGATGGTTGCAACTAGTCACATTCCTGCATTTATTGCCATAATGTTAGAGATCATGGGAATTAACCTGTCCAAAATTGAAACATGTGGACACCTTTGGTTTCTGATATGGAACAGTTTATGTGTTTGTGTTTATAACTGCTTATAACTTCATGGATTTACATTGACACTATGTTTTCAATGTTAGTTTCCATCACTCATAAATTTACATGGAACTTTAATCCCCTTTAACTGAAATGTAATGTCGTCTATTAATGCTGTAAAGATGACCCTCGATTCCCTGTTCTCAATACTTGAACATGTCTTAATTGTACTGGACTGTATATTATCCCTCATTCTGTAAGACGCCTTGGGTCCTTTTTCCAAGGAGAAAGGTGGGGGTAAAAATACTCTAAAATAAAATAAATAAAATAAACAGTTATTTGAATGGCGCACTGGCGCCTCAAGGAGCTGTGCAAACGGTATCAGCGCAACTGACACATTGCCAAGGAGAACTGCAACCCTTTCTTGTTGCCTTTCCCACTCCTGTATCAGTTCCTGTGGCACCCAGTGTGGTGGGATCGTCAGAGGAAGCTAGCACAGGCACAGTTGATGGGGACGTGAGAGAAAAAAAAATTTCTGTGGCTTCTCCCAGGTTGTGGGGTGCTCTCCTTTGGAAGGTTGGATTGGCCCTCTCCTTTTGAACCTACCTTTGGCAGT
>JAHTLZ010003547.1:12888330-12936455 GCA_023846285.1 Phrynocephalus versicolor | reverse complement strand
AAATGTTTTCAGGGAGGAAAAAGCATGACTTGGAAGAAAATTCCATCACACTCTACAACAAGCCTTTAGTATTTTAAAAAGGAAGAGCTGGATTTGCTCCACTGTCTCCATATTAGATACATATGCTTTCTCATCAGGAAGCTTTTCTGCATTCTAGCCAAGATGGACGAGGGAGAGCTCTCTCTTTTAGGGAGCTGAAGACCTTCTACCGAACTAGAAATGATTTGCTCCCTCTACTCACAAGAGTATCCATAACCATGATAGTTCAGGAGTGATGCTAAAACTATAGCCTAGAGCATAACATAATAGGAAGGGTAATTTACAATAAACTGTAGGAAAATGAGTCTACATACACACATATTGGGTTTTAACGATGGCAGGCCTCCATGCTCTTCTTCTTCTAAGCAGGAGGCCAGACACACACTTTTATTAGCTGTAAAAGGCAGAGCATGAGATGTGGCGTGATAGCCTATGTGTCAGCCTGCCATAGGCTGATGAACTCCTGGGAAGGGCTTACGTGATGTGGATGTGTCACCTAGCGAGGGACTGGATGATGGATAACCAAGCAGCTTGTTATTTCCTTACATCCCATTCCATGACGTGAGCAGTGCACGTAGAAAGGGTCTTGTTTTTTCCTATGGCCATGCCATGGCCTGGTGGGAGGAAGAGATAACAGTAGCTTGCTTCCTGAATGTTAGATCCCATGGGATCCATTGTCCTCTCCCGGGGCATCCCCACACGGGGGGGGGTGTGTGTCAATATTTCCCACAGGACCCTTGTGCAGGAGGCTTGCTGGGTGTACTTATTAATATCTCCCAAGGGGACATTCCTGTAATAAACCTGTATTTGCCTGATTTGAAAGAATTAATGATGGAAGGTCCATCTTACTCATAGGTGACTCATGACAAAACCAGGAGGACACATAGAAAGCCCTTCAGAGTGGACATGCCAACCTGCTGTCATCTATTACAAATGCTAGTGGTATGGGAAACAAACAAAAGTGGAAAATTTAGTTTAGGGGGGCAAATATGACTTGATAGGAACAACTATCGGGCGGTTAATAAGTATAATAAATAATAATAAATAACTGAAACTTGGTGAGGTGACTTCCATGGCTGGAATACAGCAATTGAAGGATATAAATTGTTCAAGAGAAAATAGAAAGGGATTTGGATTTGAAGCATATGTCAAAAATATGCATTCCTGCACAGAAATACTAGAAGAGGAGACTTGCTCTCCCATTGAGATCATCTGGATCAATTTAGTTGGTGCAAAAAAACAAAAGGAATGTGATAGTTAGAGCGTACTACTGACTGTCCAATCGTGGAGAGGAAGCTGATGAAACTTCTGGAAAACAAATTGCAAGATGTAGTAGTGATCGTAGATTTCATCTATACTAGATATATATTGGGAGGCAAATACGGTCAAGTATGGCCCTTCGATGAAACTAATGGCTTGTGTGGCTGATAATTTTTAACTTGATTCAAACCAATATACCCTGTTTCCCTGAAAATAAGACCTCCCCAAAAAATAAGCCCTAGCAGGATTTCTATGCATTTGTTAAATATAAGCCCTACCCTGATAATAAGACCTAGTCATGGGTGTGGCTATGGTTGTGTGCAGGGCTGACATTCAAGCATATTATACTTAATAAAAGACATCCCCTGAAAATAAGCCCTAGTGTGTCTTCTTGAGAAAAAATAAATATAAGACAGTGTCTTATTTTCGGGGAAACACGGTAAATTACTTAGTAGAAGTAGGGGCAGCAAGGGGAACTCTGGGTGAGAGTGACCATGTTCTTCTAGAATTCTTTATCTCAAAGAAAACCAAAAAAGAGGTAGCCAGACACTTGTGTTGGATTCTTTAAAAGCCAGTTTTAATAACTTCATAAGAAGAGCCATGCTGGATCAGGCCAAAGGCCCATCTAGTCTAGTTTCCTGTATCTCACAGTGGCCCCACCAGATGTATGTTTGTTTTGTTTTGTTGCCTTTGACTATTAAAAGAAAAAAGAAAGACTGAAAGAATTCGGCATGTTTAGGTTGGAAAAAAGAAAACTGATAGCACTTTTCAAATATTTGAAGGACTTTCATACAGAGGAGGGGCAGGATCTGTTCTTAAGCATTGGATGTCCGACAATTGACTCAAATTAAGAGAACCCAGCGTTTGGCTGAATATCATGAAAAACTTCTTAACTGTTAGAGCAGTACAGCAATGGAACCAATTACAATATACAGTGGTGCCTCGGATAACGACGGTAATTCGTTCTCCAAGGTTAGTTGTTATCCGAAACACGTCATTATCCAAAATGCGGTTTCCCATAGGAATGAATGGGAAACTGTTTAATCCGTTCTGGAGCCTAGGAAAAAGGCACAGACACCTGTTTTTTTGCTCAAAACTCTTTAAAAAGTGCACTTTAAAGGTACAGATGCAATGTCACCTGGGATAACTTTTTCACTGATGCATGCTGGAAATTCATTATCTGAGGCAGTCCATAGGGAAAGTTTGTTATCTGAGGCAGCCCATAGCAAGATTCGTTATCCAAGGCAGCCCATAGATAAAATTCATTCTCCAAGGCAGACCTATACCTAGGAATTGCGATTCGTTATCCGAGGCAGCCCATAGGGAAAAGTCGTTATCAGATGCAGCCCTATACCCAGAAATTTGCAGTTGTTATCTGAATTATTCGTTATCCGGGCAGTTGTTATCCGAGGTACCACCGTATACTCAAGTATAACCTGACCTGCGTATAAGCCGAGGCACCTAAATTTAACCCTAAAACTGGGAAAACCTATTGACTTGATTATAAGCCAGTACCCCTTTGCCACCCTCCTCAAGCTGGCTGAGCGCTCCGGAGGCGGGCAAGACTTGCCCTCTGTTACCCTCCCCAAACAGACCGAGTGCTCCCCAAGTGCTCCCCACCTCCCACCTCTCCTGCTTCACCACTGCTGCGACTGTCCCCACCTCCCCCCATCCCCTTGCCTCCCACCTCTCCTGCTTTGCCGTAGCTGTCGCTGGGCACCTCGGTGGCAGGTGAAGTGGGGCAAAGCCACATACCACTGGTGCCACCCCCACCCCCAGCTCCCACCTCTCCTGCTTCACCACTGCCATCTCCGGTCACCTCATTGGCAAGCAAAGCAGGGCGAAGCCAAGAGTCACCCGTGCTGGCTCTCCCCATCCCCCAACTCTTACCTCTCCTGTTTCGATGCCACCACCAGGTACCTCAGTACCTCAGTAACTTTATATTGACTCAAGTATAAGCAGAGAGCTTTTTTTCAGCCAAAAATAATTGCTGAAAATGAAGTTTATGCTCGAGTATAAATGATACCTCAAGAGGTAATGAGTGTTCCAACACTGGAGCCTTTCAAGCGAAATTTGAAGTACTACCTGGCAGATATCCTTTGATTTGCATTCCTGCCTGGAGTGGAGGTTTGGATTTAATGGTGTTGTAGACCCCTTCCAACTTCAGTATTCTATGATACTATGATAAGTTTCATGGCATAGTGGTTAAACTGTATTACTGGTAGCCAAGACTCTCCTTATGACCTGCATTCAATTTTAGATTGACTCAGGTAGCTGGTTTAAGGTCCACTCAGCCTTTCAGCCTTCCAAGCTCAGTAAAACGATTACCCAGTGTTCTGGGGAAGGGGCAGTGTATCCCCTGCATAGTTAAATTCTAGGCTGCCCTAGAGTGCGTTAAACACTGTGGGGTGGTTTATAAGCAGTATGCTTTGTTTTGCTGCATAAGTTGCCCTTGATTGGGGGGTATATCCATATAGATCTAATTTAGGGATGAAATACTTGCTTACTTTGGATGTTACATACTGTAGTTTGTTGGAAAAAGAGGCCAAATAGGGCACACTATGGTTCCATAATTCTGCTCCACACGTGTGTGTGTGTGTGGGGGGGGGGAATCAAGGATATGAATAGGATTCTCTCTTGTATGTGCCAGCAGTTGAAATAATATTCACTTGATCAAGGTTAAAAAATGTAAGAGAACTATAAAGTTTGAAACATTTGGCTTCACATTTTCATATACACTTGTGCCTGACAGACTTATAATAGCTTAACTTTGTGAATTGATATCCAGGGCCTAGGGCGCCAAAATGGAGAGAGGGCTCTGGACAGCCCCCCGCTGCCCCCCTACGCCCCCTACACCTATTTCTGCCACCCCCGTGCCTGTAGCCATCCACCGCCATCCACCCCCACCCCGCCAACACACCACCCCCACTGCCCTGCCGCGCCACTACCACCCTGCCCCCTGCCCCTGCCCGCTGCCCACCCCACCCCCACCCCTCACCTAGGGTGCAAAAAAACCTAGCACCGGCCCTGTTGATATCAGACATAGCAACAAAGAAGCAGCCTACTTCTAAGAGATAATTTCCATCCTATTTACCTGAATAACATTAACTTGTTTTTTCAGCTGGTTAGCTCTCTTCACATCCATTGGCTAATGCCATATAGAATGTGATTGGATGCTGGGTTGCACTTATATATTGCAACAAATGGCCCTGTAGTAGTTTAGTCTTATATCTATATTCTTGGGAAATAAGCATCAACTTTCCTACTTATAAAGATATAAGTATACAGTACAGCTGCCCTATCTGTACCCAAAATACAGGACTAGTCTATCTGTGAATGCACATGAGACACATACACCCTCCCAGGTATCCATACTTTTATAGCTCTACATATGACAGTGATTTAACTGGGAATGATTTTTGTATTGCTTCACTTTATACAAACAATCCTTAAACAAAGGCTACTGCATAAGTAAAATGGCTCCATGATAGGTTCTGTACATTTTCCAGAACTGCTTTGAGAAGGGGGAAAATGGAGAATCAGTGCTGCATTTCAGCAGATATGAAAGTGTACAGAGCATTGCGATGAAAGAATGTGTTATTTCTGATCTCTCGAGCTCACTGACTTGAACAGAAAGGACGACATTCAGATTACATCACTCACATCAGAGAATGCTACACAGAGATTTTTCCTCCATTTCATGTATTTCCCACATGGGATGAGTGCCATCTATTAATTTTGATATCAGATACAATATCTTGCAGAAAGGCATCAGAGGCTGAGGGAAGACCCCTATTTGTGAAATATGAAGTTGAATAGATGTAGTATTCAAGGGGAAAAATTTACATTTGCATGTTGAGTAGAAGGCAACAATAGGTAACATCTTGAAACATTAAGATGCAAATGTGTGCACTCCCATGGATTTTTTGTCATAAGAATGCCTCTGTCCAGTAATGTAGAAAAGTCAACATAGAGAAATGCATTTCAGATTTCATAATTCTCCATTCTAGGAGTGCCACCTGCCAAGCTCAGAACTTATACCAGAACTAGGGGACATACACTCAGATTGAGGGCTGGGAGAGTAAGAACAGGCAAAAGAAAATATTTTTGTTTGCCCAGCGCGTTGTTAGTCTGTGGAACTCCCTGCCACAGGATGTGGTGATGGCATGTGGCCTGGATGCCTTCAAAAGGGGATTGGACAGATTCCTAGAGGAAAAGTCCATCACAGGTTACAAACCATGATGGAGATATGTAATCTCCAGGCTTAAAACTGGGGTACCTCAAGGGCCAGATGCAGGGGAGTGGTATCAGGAGACAGATATCTAGTCTCATGCGCTCCCAGACACATCTGGTGGGGCCATAGTGAGATACAGGAAGCTGGACTAGATGGGCCTTCGGCCTGATCCAGCATGGCTCTTCTTATGTTCTTTGTTCACCTGGGGAGAAGATCCCACTTCAACCCTTGGATAAGCCCAACATCCTGTTTGAAAAGAAAGGCTCCAAAAACCCATCAGGACAGCTTCCATTTTAAATAGTAAGTTAGGCCTATACAAGACATGAAGACTGCCAGCTAGGTCTTTTCTCCAGCTGAACACAATTTTGGTGTCCATAAGGTGTGGGTTTGGCAGGGGGGATTCTCAGAATGGAGAATTATGATCCCAAAAGCCAAAATGCACATCACTAGACAAGTGTTTGGGCCATTCTAGCCACTGCTGTAAATAGGTGGCTGGTATCACAAAATGACAGTTTCATGTTTAGCTCCTCAGTCCTTTATGTTCATCTCATAGAGTGAGGAAGGGAGTGTGTGCCTAGCATCTACCCTCCCTTAATGTTGTAGGACTTACAGTCTTGGCCAGAACTGGTAAAAGTGCTTGACATTAGAGATGGGCACGACTTGGCGGAATTCCCATTTCCGTTTCCGTTCCTCGTTTCCGTTACGGAACGGAAACGGTAACGGGAATTACTCCGCCAGAACTCGAACTCGAACCGACTAAAGAATAATTGGGTCTGATTTGTCGTGGTCGTTTCTGCCAAGCGGCACAGAAAAAAAGTTTTTAAAAGTTAAAAAAAAACCGATCCCCAGCCAAAAAGCAGGCGAAAATATGCCTGCCTGAATGAGGGCTCAGGGCACCTACCAGAGGGGTGGTTTCTGGGGGGATCCAAAATGGGGTGGCGACCGCAATATTTTTTTTGAAATCGTGGTCCAAAAACACACAAGCACCACAGAAGCATGCGAAAATTGCTAATGCTATTGCTAAAACTGCCAGAATTTTTACAGTAGCAGTGGATTTTTCTTGCAACAAAATGTCTCCTCCCCTGTCCTCTCTCCATTGATTTTATTTTATTTTATTTTATTTACACCTGCACAATGATGGGCTGGCCAAGTGGCCATGTGGGAGTGGACCATGCAAATTTTTGGAGCCATCCCACCAATCGCATGGCCACTTGGCCACTGAGACTTCTGGGATGTGCCAAAAAGCCCACTACACCCTGCCCTAGCCCCCTAACCCTAACCCTAACCCTAACCCTTGATTCCTTACCCATATGCCACAGTACACTGTCCTCTTAGTGGGTCAGAGAGGCACCTAGAGGTGCACCCCACTACCCCACCCTAACCTCACCAGTAACTAGCCTAACCCTAGCCCTTGCCCTAAGCTGCTGTCCCCTAAGCCAGATCTACTTGCATTGCACTACGCAAGTACGATTCCCTTCTTAGTGAGACACAGCGGGTGCAGCAGAGAGCCTTGGTGGAGAGAAGGCATCACCCTATGGCTTCTGCCAGTCCACTGCTGCAAAGTCTCACTATAGTCTGCAACTGGTATGCATATCCATATGGCTATGCATGCCCTTTTGCAGCAGCAGGTGAGGAGAGGAGACCCCCATGCCATGAGGGGTCTCCAGGAGCCTGCTTTCCCTTCCTAGCGGGTGAGGAGAGGAGGCACCCCCCAAAAAAGATGTGTCTCCAGGAGCCCGCTTTCCCTTCATAGTGGGCCAGAGGAGGCACCCACCCCACAGAGGTGTCTCCAGGAGCCCGCTACCCCCCTAAAGCAGTATAACGACAGACGAAAAAACAAAAAATGAAACAACTATTTTTTGCGAAGTTTCGCGAAAAATGGAAACGAGCCGACACGGGCCGCCTCCTCTCACATGACAACTCGAAAACGTCATTTTCCCTAGTTGTGCCCATTTCTACTTGACATCACAGGCCACAGAACTGCACTAGTCCTTATCTCTGCTATAGAAATCACCTGTGTCCTGTAGTCAAGCTACTTGGAGTTTTTCCTTTTCTATGTTATGCTTAGTGGGCATCAAGAGGAGAAAAGGAGTTAGGAAACGTGGAAGGCTGTGATTTGGGACGCAAAATCTCCTGTCTGTAACAGAAGTGGGGGGAATGAGCTAAAGCTGTGGCTACCCTTGGACTTAGTTGGAAATTTTCTTTGCTTCTTAAAAGCTTTAATTTAAGCACTGAGCTAATTTGCTCAAGTCAGATAAACAGAAAAATCGATGGTGGCTTGATTATGCCGACACTTGTGTCTTGCTCACATGTTGCTTCTGTAGGCATTCTTTTGAAAATATTGCATCTTCAACTCTACACTGAACCAGCCTCCCCACCACCACCACTCTCAAGTTGTCAGCACATCCTGCAAATGTATATTCTTGTACAAGGTTAAATGGATATGTCTTACACCTTTGTTTATCTCCAGGAGCTGTGACTAGTAAGACATCTTCTGGAGCAGGCAATTATACAGCCCTTCTAAAACATTAAGTCACTGTCAATGCAATATATTAGATCAGAGGCTCGCTCATATGGATGACGTCTGCCATGCCATTAATAAAGTTTTACGTGGAGTGTCAAGAAACGGGAACTTGATACAAGGTGCATAGCGGGTCCGGGGAATTATGCAGCTTGAAAAACAGAAACCTTGAAGAGTTTTCCCCCTCATGTTCAGTAGCCTATGTCATGAATCAAAGCTAGACCCTATTATTAATAATTGCTCTAACCTTTTCACTGATTAATATTGAAATGGCTATATAGTAAATCGGATACTGTGCAGCTGTAATGAATATCAGTCTTAGTATTTATAAACTTAAATAACACTTGAGTTGGCACGTTCAGTTATCACCATGTAAAACACTTAGTCAAGTTCTGAAGGGTTCATTGACTTACTGCTTTCAGCCTCATTTTATTGAACAGTATGTGGGGAATATAACCCAAAATTATGGGATGAGATATTTCATAAATTGGGAAAGGGATTGGTCTTAATTCTTCCTCATGTAATAACCATGTATCACATTGATGACAGAAAATGTTCCACGAATAGGCAACTAAATAGTAACGATATCAACGTTTCTATTTTAGCAATTGAAAAGGATAGAACTGTCTCTAAGCTTGGTACAGGAAGGGGATGAGGGAATGATAAGCTTGAATAGTGTAAAAGGTGTATAGAGATTAAGAAGCAAATAACTAATGAATAATGATTACATAATAAAGCCCACTTCCTACAAACAAGCTAAAATTCATTAAAATGAGGCATGCCTTTGAGACACTGCTAGCTAACTTACTGGGAAGAAAAGGGTTCTTTTCCGGAATGTATGAAATATTGATTTGACAGGAAGAGAAAAGGGGGAAAATAGATACAAGAAGGAATTGAAAGTTATGTTGCTGTCTGAGAGGGTAGTTTTAAACTCTGAATGTAAATGACGAGTACGAAAAGAGTTCTGGTTGATGCTTTCATGGCAAATAAAACACAAACAAAACTATTTTTCTATGGGGGAGCATTGTGTGTGTGTGTGTGTGTGTGTGTGCGTGTGTGCGTGCATGCGTGCGTGTGTGTGTATGTGTGTGTGTGTGGAGGAGAAAGGAAGCATATAAATAATATAAGCAAACACACAAATAGTAAAAAAGAAAGTCAGATAGGTAGAGGCTATGCCAAATCCAGAGTCACAACCTTTCTGTCTGAAGGGTTGATCAAGACCAACAGCTTTGCCTGGAGCTCATGCAGCCATTTCCCCTTCTCTCTCATCGTCATCTGGGGGCCAATTTTTTGCTGTGTCTCAGCGTCTAAGCAAGGCATGCACAGTGGAAATGTGAGAAAGTCCGCCATTTCTGGAGGGAAGTAATAGCAGTGATGCTTATCCTTTAGCTCTAGCTCCACTTGCCTGTTAAAATAATAGCTCTAAGCTTAGATTATTGTTTAATAAATAACAACAGTAGCTCCGTTTGGTAGCCCAGGGTTTTATGGCTTGAAATGAATCATAAGAGATTTGAAACAATGAAAGAGGCAGGCAGACATAAGAGATTGGACAGAGAAACTCAGAAGAAGAGTGCTGGCTAGGGAGTTCTGGGAGTTGTGAATGGGGTGGGGACCAAGTTTTTCCAAGTGCTGTTTGAAACTGACTTATTACCTAAGATTCCAGAGAAGGCAGAAAAGAGTTTTATAAGATAAATAGTTTTTAGTTGGAATATTGTATAAGAATTAGCACTTTCAAGAGAAAATCCCATTTTCCTCAATAGTAACGGTGAATGTCAAGGGAAATGAAGCTCCAAAAGGGGTGCCCCTACGGGAAAAAAATCTTTCTAATTTCTAATTGGAATCAGAAGTTATGGCAGCACTACGGTTGCCCGTGGCTTGGTTTCTGAAGTTTCAATTCCAATGGAGAAAGTTTTTTTTCTAGGGGCACCTTTGGAGCTTCATAACTCAGCCCCATGAACCCCAAACCTTTCCAAATTTCAGGGGGTTACCTTGATTTGTCTAGGTACTGTATTGTTGAAATCACAGCCTGATAAGTGTCAAAGACTGTGCCTGAGCCCCCCACCTCTGTTGAGAAAGGGGTTTTCAGTGCTCACATGAATGGCTTCCCTGACCCCTCTCTCAAACCACCTATCTTCTCTGTCTAATATGTGTACTTTGTCATCTTTTAATGAGCGCCCTTTGTCCTTCAAGTGGAGGTGTACTTCTGATTCTGGTCCTAAGTTGTTGCCTGTCCTAGGTTGGGCCATCCTTCTGTTTAATGGTTGTTTAGTTTCTCCAATGTAGAGGTCTGCAACACTCCTAATTGCATTGGACCACACATACTACTGGTATATTGCTGCTTTTGTGTTTTGGCATCGGGTCCTTTGGGTGGACAAGCTTCTGGCTTAGTGTGTTTGTGGGTTTGAAATAAACAGGGATGTGGTGTTTGCCAAAAATCCTTTTAAGCATCTCAGACACTCTAGCCAGGTTCTTCCATCGGCTCTGGGTCTCAGGATGATTGTTCTTCTGGGTCGGCACACTGCTTTGTTGAAGGCCCACTTTGAATATCCACAGGCCTTAAATGCTGTCTTCAGGTGCCTGTCTTCTTTCATCTTGGCTCCTGTGGAGGTGAGGATTATCTCTGCTCTGTGGTTTAGGGTTCTGATGACTCCTAATTTGTGCAGCAATGGATGGTGGGAGTCAGACAGTAAGTACTGATCTGTGTGGGTGGGTTTCCTGTAAACTTCTACTCCCAGGCCATAGTCGGGTCAAATGATGACTGCACAATCCAGGAAAGCCAGCCTGTTGTCTTGGATGTCTTCCCTAGTGAACTTAATATTAGGGTCCACCACATTGATGTGGTAACATGGTGTTTGTGGGGGGGGAGTGGAAGGCCAGAGAGGAAGCCCTACTTCTCAGACTCAACCCAGAGAGCTTTGGACATGGCTGAGCCAAGATTGCTGTTACTTGTTGAAGGGGTAGATGTCATGGGAGGCTCCATACTGCACAGACAGGCTCCAGGGAAGCCAGTTTTCCCATGCCTTACTTGAGTAGAATGTATGAAATAACACTGTGAGACATACATGGACACACAGGGGCATGTGAGAGAGACCAGTGCTTCTGGGAAATGTATCTTTGCCTGTATTGTTTCCATTGTCTTCATCCAAAGGCAATGGATGGAGTTAAACCTTAACAATTATCCTTTGTTAGCCTAAGTGACACAGAAAGATAATTAAATTATTTCCCAGCGCTTTAAAAGAAAGAAAGAAAATAATGTAACATTTTTGCTTAATTGCTTACAACCAACCCCTCCCACAAAAACAAAATATATTAATAAAATATGCATAAATGGCTTTTCTGCTGACAACATAAATGCTGCTTTCCCCATCCCAGAGACACGTGTAAGAGACACTTTTAAAAGTTTAAAATAATTACTGTCAATTAAATGCTATTTTAACATAATTTTAAAATGCTATGAATGTAATTTTGGTTAATGATTATATTACATTAAATTATGCAGGGTGTAGGGCTTGCACAGCCTTTTGTAAACAAGAAAGTGAAGCAGAATTTAAAAATAAATAAATGATGGGTTCAGCAAGGTTCATTTACATGTCTCTATGCATCGAGGCTACTGAAAGCAGTACGGTTGCTCACAATTTATTCATCATCAGGTCCTGAGGATAGCAAGAAACATGTTTATTCAATATTCTCACTTCTCTGTCTGGGTATACAGTCTACTGCTCTGGAAAAAAAATCAATGGGGCCTGGTCTCTACAAAGTTCATTTTCTGCCCAGAACATGTTGTATTGATTGATTGCCTGCCCTCCTACCAATAAGCTCTGGCATCACAGGGGTGCATGCTAGGAGCTCAAAGGGTCAAAGGAGAGTATTTTCTTGGGACGAATAGTGATAGGAATGTGTATTTCAGTTGAATCTTTCTACTTGTTCTTGTCTGATCAACTGCTCTGTGTCCAACCCCTCCCTTATCTTAGGACCTTGAACAAAATTGGGAGTGAGTGTCCTCTCGGCAGCCCTATTGGAGGCTTCCATAAGTAAACCTCTGTGGAAGATTTTCCTCATATACAGTACAGTGCACTGCCATATACAGCATGTGGAGAGCTCACTGTATTAGCAATAGCCACATTCTGCATATGTTCCATTCCTTTCCCTCTAAAAAGGCCCTGAATGTCATAATGGCAGTTCCCTGAGAAGCAGGCATGCCTATTTTTATTTATTTATTTAATAATAATTTATTTAATAATAATAAGGTTATTGGCTGTGGTAGACCACACAGAGGAAAAGGCATTACGTTACAACTCCCCTACCTTACCTGCCTTTTCTAGAAATATTTCCTGAACTGAGATCTCATCACATCGTGCCACTTCCATATTCTCTCCAGATAAAGTCCTGGAAGGAAGGACGATGGTAGCTCCAAAGCCTGAAGGAAGATTCAATCACATTCATCTAGTTCTAGAGGGACATATAGATGAAATGCTGCTCATGATCCCCTCTCTCATCATGTGCCCCCTTTTTAGTTATTTTTGGTTTAAGTTCAGCCCTGGCTTTTTCAGTGGGCTCATGTCCAACCAGCCTTCATCCCAGGGCCTGAGATCTACTGCCAGGAAGGAAGCAAGAACAACAGTAGGTGAGAACAGAAACAGTGTCAGCCTCATCTTTGAAGTATGGGCATTCAGGCAGAGCCTGGAAGTAACAACTTGCAAGTACCATAATTCCTGCAACTAATTACCAGCATGGTGTTATAAAACAGATGTGTGTTGCATGCCGCCAAGCCAGAACTAATTTAGATTAACCGTATTTGGGCTTTCAAGGTATGTAAGATATTTAAGGAGTGGTTTTACCAGTTCCACTCCCCCAGTGAGTTTCCATGGCCAAATGGGGATTTGAACCCTGTTCTCCCAGAGTCCTAGTCCACCATTTTATCCACTGTACCACAGTGGATTCCCAATGTACCTGAGGGTGTAATTTAAGTTGTATATCAAAGCAACATAATGCACAGTTTCTTTGATGTAAGGTGTAATTAGAGATGGGCAAAAAACTGGGTTTGAAAGTTTGTGCTGATTCATTGCCCCCCCCAGAAGAAATAAAGAGACGAGACAACATTTCTGGAGTTCATAAGGGCCGCAATTTATTAATAACATTAATTAACTGTAAAGAATAGCTGCAAGTTAAAGAGGGTCTGTGCCGTAGGGCAAGTGGTAGATCAGTTCTACTTTATAATTTATCAGCCCTCTGATTGATAAGAGATTAATCCGGCATGATGAATAATGCCTTTGGTAAGATGCCAAACAAGGACTGAAACCATCTTACCTTCTAAAATCTCCTAAACATTGGCAGCCCTCATTTCCTGACCGGGGCTCCTTTTTAACAATAACCACTGGCATTCTAGTTTATCAGATTTTATCCATGAGGGCTGCCCAGCACCAGACTGAACAGGTTGTACATATCACCAAAGGCTCAAATGGAACAGGCTCTATGTATCACCACAGCCTCAAAGGCTGAGTACCGCCCGCCATCTTAACCAAACAGATTTTGTATAACAGAGGTGTCTACTGAAATTACAAGACCGCTTGCCCTAACCTCTAATTGCGACCAGGAGAAGGACTTTATTTAATCACCCAGCCATTCCATCTGGATGATGGGATGGGCGAAAATACACCGCTGCTCTTGGCCAATTTGAGCAACAGCCAAAAATTCCCATCCGGCCCCAAAGCGACCAGTAAGACTCATCATCCACACTATAGGGCGAGAGGGGAGGGGAGCTGTTTCCTTGCACTGGCTGCAGGCGGGGAGTGCACAGAGCCTTAAATAGGCTGCTCCCCACCCACGCAACCAGCATACGGGCGCCGGACTTTG
Source organism: Phrynocephalus versicolor (assembly GCA_023846285.1). Lineage (NCBI taxonomy): Eukaryota > Metazoa > Chordata > Lepidosauria > Squamata > Agamidae > Phrynocephalus > Phrynocephalus versicolor. The sequence goes on along the minus strand of JAHTLZ010003547.1, from coordinate 12,922,548 downwards.
CACCCGCATTCTTCGGGTGGGCAAAGAAGCCCCGCTGAAGACTGAAGGCTTCAAGCAGAGCCTCTATAAGCATGACACCACAGAAGCTGCATATTTACCGTTCCCTGCCTCCCTAGCTGGTTCCTCCACCCACCAGCCAGTGCCTGCTCCTTTCCCCCTCCTTTTTGGCTGTTTGACCTTTCTCTGGCAGGAGTGTGGGCTTCCTTGCCCCACCTCCTTGGCTGATCACCCACTCAGACAAAGAGGCAGGATGGACAAACACAGTTCCTCCTAACAGAAACTGGTTGAAGAGGGAGATCACTTCCAGCTGGTGAGTGAGTCATTGGCCAGGGAGGTAGGGGAAGGGGATGTGTACAAATGTGTACAAATTGGCACAAACCTCCAAACTAAAGTTTGTGCCTGTGACGATCCTGGTTTATTTATGCTGCCACCACAAATATTTATGTAACCCCTTCCAGGTATCCATACAATAACACCACGAGCTCACTAGATACTTATATGTTAACAAAGAGAGTCAGGCACCAAAGGTTTATGGTTTCAAACAAGACAGCATAAGTTTATTGGTTTACAACCTGATGTTCAAAGTTATTGATATGACTATGGCCGATGTAATTAGGTGCTTTAATAAAGAGGTATTTTAATGCTGTATAATCACTTCTTGTTACCACAACGTCTGTAGTGTATACATAAAACTACTAGCCACAATCACAAGCCTGGTGATTGGCAAAGTTCCACACATTCATAAATATTCATACATATCAATAAATATTCATAACTGTCCCCCTATTCAACACAGTGCCCGTCTCTCATTGTTTCTTATATCAAAGAAACCATGCATTACCATATGTTGCTTTCGAATACAACTTAGTTTGTTCCCCTCTCTAGAAATAAAATGTTCTACACACTCCCAAAAGTTACTTTTAAATTGCATTTTAAATAATTTGAGAAGATTATATTTTTCAGATTTTTTTTATTTCATCCTTTTACTAATCCTCCTTGGTGATGGAATTATAGTTTTATTTCCTGGGGATGAGTGGGAATATATTTTCAGAATTAGCCACTAGAGGAAACCAGAGAGCAGATGGTATATTTTTCTAATATGCTTGTATTGTTAGACCAAAGTGCATTGATACACAGCAGGGCAGTTTATGTTTATTGAGGGGAACAATGATTAAAAAAATTCAGCTATCACAATGTAAATAAGCAGCACAATAAGTTACTGTTAGTAAGACAAACAAGCAAACAAACCATTCTGAGTTTTGCACTCATATAGCATGAATGTAGAATAAGAAAACATGAAGAGAATAAGAGATTAAGACAGGCATGTCGAAACTTCGGCCCTCCAGATGTTTTGGACTGCAACTCCCACAGTCTTTTGCCATTGGAAATACAGGCTTGGAATTCTGGGAGTTGTGGTCCAAAACGTCTGGAGGGCCGAAGTTTGGACATGCCTGGACTAAGAGAATAATTTCTAGTATAAGTCTGCAACACATTTATATCTATCTGTATATTTATATCTATCTGTAGCATGTAATATTCATTCATTAGACAAGACATTACTTTTACTTCCTTTCGCATTTGCATGAATCCAACAAAATCAGGTTTGAGTGTTACATAAACAATTAAGAAGAAACAATGGAACTTTTATATTTAGAAGTTGTCCTTCTAAACATCCTCACTGAAGAAGGCTTGTTTTTTTGAGGTGGCAGTTGAAATAGGAGAGTATGAGCTGTTTTAATTTATTCCTGTTTTTCACCTTAGAAATGCTTTAGTTGCTATGGAAACTAATGTTGCCTTTTGTGCTCTTTAAAAGTCATGCTACCTCTACAGAAAACACCTCCATTGTGCCAATTTAGCCAACTTTGGTGCATCTGGCAACCAATGCCGCCTCTTTCAACTAGTCTCATTCAATCTATGACACCCAAAGTTGGCACCAAGCTGGGAATACTACTTTGTTATATCCAGGAAGTGTTTGTTTTGAAGGTAAATCCTGAGCTGGTTTGTTCTTGTGCTCTAAGGCCATCACCCCACATTTGCTTTTGGGCTCTTTTTTCCATGGTTATAGGTAGAGATGGGCACGAAATGAACAATTTTTTTGTTTCTGTTTCTGTTTCTTCGTTTCATTACGCAACGAAACGACAAACAAATTTTGTCTCCAAAATAAAACGAAACAAACAGAAACACCGGAAATTTTGTCGTGCGTTTCGTTTCCGTTACTGCAATACAGTGAACTGCTTTAAATGCTAAAAAAAAAAATCACAAAAATTGAAATTAATGGTAATGAAACGGTAATGAAACAAACGAAAATGAAAACAATTTTTTTGCAAAAAAATTGCAAAAAATGGAAACAAACTGAAATGGACCTCCCAAACGACAAACAGATGAAATGTCATTTTTTTTTATTTGTGCCCATCTCTAGTTATAGGCACTCCTTTTTTTGATGTCCTAGTGGCTAATCGCCTTTTCATTCAGAAAGAAGCGACCACACCCCCTTTCACTCATCTGAGCGCTTTTTCTTAGAACCACCGCTGGGGGCTGTACTTTTCTCCAAGGCTTACAGTGTTACATTTAAACAGGGACTCTTATTTGCTGTGGACATTAAAGGGCACTTTTTATCACTAAGGACTTGAGGACAGGTAAAGTGCCTTTTTAGGCATGCTACCACATGACTGAAAAAGACGTCTTTTCAAAATAAACACCGCAAATCCACCGTGATAGTGGTCTAAATGTGACAATGCCCATATTTATCTCCTCATTGTAAGGTCACTACACACACACACACACACACACACACACACACACATATCTATATCTATCTATCTATCTATCTATCTATCTATCTATCTATCTATCTATCTATCTATCTATCTATCTATCTATCTATCTATCTATCTATCTATAATTGATATAGTTATTTATTGCTGTTTCCAGTGTGTGTGTGTGTGTGTGTGTATTTGTGCATTTTCAGAAAAGGCTTTTGTGCATTTTTAAAACATTTTGAAAACCTAAATCTGTGAGAATAATTGCCTTATCACACATGTTATTAGAGTTAGGGCTGGGTCCCATGTCCCTTTAAAAGCAGTTTAAATTACTAGATAAACCGTGTCCAAAAATGCCATCCCCACGGCCACCGGGCTTTTTGAAAGAAAAGAAAAAGAAAACCCAGTAATGCCCCTTTAAGCGAGGTTTCTTTGACTCTCCTGAGAGCTAGGGGATTTTTTGCCTCACTTTAAAATTCCACCTTTTAAGAAGGCAGATGTTGTGGGACCACACAGATGATCCGGGTTTCTTCTTCTTTTTAACTCATAGCACTGACTGGCTGTTCCTGGGGCCGATCAGTGCTGTTTTTTAAAATTTCTCTGCACCTTCGGAGAAACAGGAAGCTCCATCATGTGCAGTAAGTTTTAATTTCCCCCAGCCAAGTGGTCCTTTTAAAAAATGCTAGTGCCACCTGCTGGCCAAGGGGGTTGAACTGCACTTTAAAAATTAAAAAAAAAACAGCTTTGGACGTGGGAACTCCTGTCCCACATATTCAATCACGTGACGATTGAGGAAAAGCCGGACCTTCAGAAGATCAGGATCGAAACCCAGGTGAGATAGCAGCCTTAGTTACATTGAAAGTACTATTTGATCTTTACTAGTTATAATGGATGGAACTGACAGGAATATATTCCAATGTCTGTACTTTGCCAATTCCTATATTAAGAATATATGGTATAAATGTGTAAAGACCCATATCATTACTTTTAGATATGTGTGCTTCATATTCATATCCCTGGCAATACAAATGCGAAGTGTGGCACCTCAGATGCCAGGGAGGTCTGTTCCCTTCCCCCAGAAAGAGATAGTTATTCATGCACCCATCATCGGTGGCATTATGCCTCTCCCAGTAGCCCTTTGAGGAGGCAGGATGAAGACTCTCCCTTGTCTAATTATCTTCTACACAACCAGTGAAGCATTCATCATCACTTTTAAAGGAATAGCAAGGAAGTTCTGTTTCATCCATAAGTACAGGAAAGTAAATTATTGCATGGCTTTGAATAGAAAAGCTTTGCTCTTAGATATAGACACTTTGGTGGCAATTTTGTGGTCATTTATGTATTGTTCACCCTCCACTTGACAAAATGGAGGAACAGTGTTCAAATGCTAATTAGAATGCCATTTTGTACAATATAAAATACATTTTCTCATATCATCCCGCATGGCATTTTTGAGAAAGATTCTGCTTTGACTTGGAGCACTGCTGTTTCTTTTGGGCTTGTTGGGTATGGATTAAAGTGTTGAGCTAAGAGACGGAATGATTGCCTTTAGCCGGAGAGTATACAGTTTTAAAATAATAACAGAGGACTCAGCTCTGCTCTAATTAGTTTCCAAGATATTATTGAATGAAGCATTTCTCAGAAAGAAACAAGTGATTATTGGCTATAGTGAGAAAACACAGACAGTACTTCTATAGTTGCAAATTGTGATTAAACCCTTCTCAATAAATAGGGAATTGTCACGAAAAGAATAACTATTTCTAATAGGGACAAATAACAGTATCTGTAGAACAAGTTAAGTGATAATAATATCATAATTAGATCACTCTGTAAATCTCCTGCATTTATGATCATGCTGTTTTGAAAAGCTTTCCTTTCAGTAGATTGCTCTTGTTATATCCTGTCGAGTCCCCTACAATTTACACAATTTACACTGACCTTAGCGATGAGCAATCTCCAGAAAGTCCTGTCCTCAACAGCTCTGCTCAGCTCTTCAAAACTTAACACGATGCTTTCCTTTAGGGCAGTGGTTCTCAACCAGTGGGTCCCCAGATGTTCCTGGACTGCAACTCCCAGAAGTCTTCATCTTAGCTGAGCTGGCTGGGACTTCTGGGAGTTGCAGTCCAGGAACATCTGGGGACCCAGAGGTTGAGAACCACTGCTTTAGAGAGTGATCAAAACTCTTTTGAAAAGTTCCTCCAGAGCAACCCACCATTAGATGTCTTTACAGTCTCTGCCACTGATAGCCCTTCGGCCTGCATAGACAGATACAAGCAGTTTGTAGAAACTCTAACAGCCTGTATTGGACAGCCACCTTCTACCTCAGCTTCCCATCATTTAAGGGTCGTTCCCGAGGGACTCAATACGGCCTGTCTCACTCTAAAGAAAGAATTACGCCAAATTTATCATACCTTCCAGAAATATAATAGTGTTTCTTTACCCCACAGATACTTTATTGTCAAGCATCAACTTGCAGAGGCCATCAAATCTAGCCATAAACACCGTTCAGCAGCCTGTTGGGACAGGTTAAGCAAGGCCATTAAAAGTAGGAACCCAAAGCACTTTTGGGAAGTGATTTCAGGCTTTTTCCATTCTAAAACCTACCCAATTTCTGTAATCTCCTCCTCCACCTGGGAAGACCATTTTCGGTCTCTCTTTTTTGATGACTGCATGTCCGACCTTCCTTCAAATACGGTTAATCCTAATGATTTACCTGATTGGCCCCCAGTCACCATCTCAGAAATTAAGCAGCTACTAAACAACCTGAAATCAGGAAAGGCCCCTGGTCCTGATCAACTTCCTCCTGATCTATTCAAAACTTATGCTGACTGGTGGGCACCTATTCTGGCAGATCTTTTTACTTTTGTGGATAGATCTGGGATAATGCCCAAGTCATGGGTTCAATCTATAATTTTACCCATTTTCAAAAAGGGGGATAGAAAAATGCCGGGCAATTATAGACCAATCAGCCTGCTGTCAGTCGTGGGCAAGGTATATGCTAACCACCTCCTGACTCGACTCAACTCCTGGATAAAAGATAATAACATACTTGGGCCAGAGCAAGCAGGATTTCGTGAGAATAAATCCACAGTGGACCACTGTTTAATACTATCTCATCTAATAGCCAAGCAAACTGCCCATACTAAGAGTCAACTATATGCTGCCTTTTTAGATCTTAAAGCTGCATTTGACTCTGTAGACCGGGAACTTTTATGGGCCAAGTTACAGGCTGCCGGCTTAGACAGAAGACTGCTTTTTTTAATCCAAAGGTTACATACAGAGAACACTTGCTGCATTCGAGTTTCCAGCGATGGTGCTCTTTCCAGCAGCGTTCCCATTAACAGAGGAGTTAAACAGGGCTGTGTTCTTGCCCCCACCCTATTCAATTTGTACATCAATGACCTTGCTCCCCTATTGCTAGGAGTAAATAGCCACTGCCCAAGATTGGGCCATTTGGCAGTGCCCATTCTTCTGTATGCAGACAACATGGTGCTACTTTCCCACACCAAGATAGGTTTAAGACAATTAATTTTAGAATGTATTAAATATCTTTCTTGCAACAAACTGTCCCTCAATTATAGCAAGTCTAAAATAGTCGTTTTCAGTAAGACCTGGAAACTCCATTCTTGGATTTTTCACGGGAGAGCAATACAACAAGTCAAAGAATTTAAGTACTTAGGTCTAATTTTTTTCTACCGTAACACCTGGGCCAGACACAGGCATATCACCATCAACTCAGCCAGACTGACCATTCAAGGTATCTACCGGTTCTTTTATATATGGGGTAATCAACATATCCCCAGTGCTCTGCAGGTCTTCAAAGCCAAGGTAATCTCCCAACTGCTATATGGGGTACCAGTTTGGCTGGATGCCATTAATCCACTGGTTGAAAGGCTTCAATCCGCTTTTCTTTATAAAATATTAGCAGTTCCACACTGTATACCTTACGCAGCCCTCTGTCTGGAGGCTGGACTCAGCAGATTGAACACCCAGGCACAGCTAAGACAGTTCAAATACTGGCTGAGAATTTGTTTTATCTCACATAAAGACGCTCTGATAGAGGGCATTCTCTCCGACCATTTTTACTCTCCCGGCCTTAAACGGTTTCTCCAAAGAATTATGGCGCTGGGCATTTCACCTGATCACCTGGGGGCACTACCTTTCATGCAGGCTTATAGGCTGTTAAAGCTTAGACTGCTAGACATTGAAAGGCAAGACCTTTTTGCAGCAGCCTCTAAAGCTTGTTCTCCTCTCAGCCTCCAACTCCCACTACCGGTTGGTAAGCCGGTCAGCTACCTACATCTTTTAGAGAATCCACAGGAACGATGTGCTTTCACTCTAGCTAGATGTAATGTGCTCCCCTCTAATGTCCTATATGGGAGATTCAGCTCTCTACCACTAGAGACTCGGTTATGCCCCTGTAACTCAGGGACCATTGAGTCTCTGGCGCATATGATCCTATATTGTCCTCTATATAAGGACATCCGTGCTTCCCACCTAGAGCCACATCTTGCTAGATTTCCTGGTCACCAGGACGAGGTCATTTTGCATAATCTTTTTTCAGGCTTAGACAAAACCCACACTAGGCAGATTGCCACATTTATCAATCTGTTAATCCAGCGACGCAGGCCACAGTTACTTAACGGGCCTTTTGTTCCACACCCCCAAATATAGTCTGTTCATTCCGGATGGTCTGCAGTCAATTTTGGCTGGACAAATATAAGGATACATGGAAACACCCTCTTGCTGTCGTTCTATTACAATACTCCTATATTTCCTCCAGCCTTCCCTGTTTTTAATTGATACTGGTTCGGGTATGTACACTTTCCCAATTGTGCATTTTATTCTCTATTGTTCATTGTTTATTTTACTTATTTATTTATTTATGCCAATAAAGGTGTCTGACTGACTGACTGGCTTTAGAGAGTCAACCCATTTAATATTTGATCTTCCTCTTTTCCTGCTGCCTCCCACTTTTGCCAACATTGTTCTCTTTTTCCAGGAAATCTTGCTTCCTCAGTATGGTAGCCTCAGCTTTGACATTTTTGCCTCCAGATATAGTTCAGACTTGGTTTGCTCAAGGATCCATTTGCTTTTCTTTCTGGCAAGTCCAGGGTATCTGCAAAGGTCTTCTCCAGCACCACATTTCAAAACAAAACTATTTTTATTCCCTGTCAAGAGGGGGATTGCATCAAGATCACAGGAAATGATAGTGTCACTTTATACTGCCATAGTGAATCCACATTTAGAATACAGTGTCCAGTTCTGGTCACCACAATACAAACAAGACACAGAGGCCCTAGAAAAAGTGCAGAGAAGAGCAATAAAAATGATAAGAGGACTGGAGGCTAAAATCGGCTGAAGAATGACTAAAAGAAGTAGACATGTTTACCCTGATGAAGAGAAGGCTGATGGGAGGTATGATAGCGGTCTTCCAATACCAGAAGGGTTGCCCCAGGGAAGAGGGCATTGATTTATTCTCATTTGCACCTGGAAGTATGATAAAAATCAGTGGGTGGAAACTCATCAGAGGGAGGGCCAACCTGGAAATATGGAGAAATTTCCTGACAGTGAGAGCCATTCAACAGTGGGACAGCTTGTGCCCCCCCCCCGATGTTGTGGGTGCCCCATCGCTGGAGGTTTCCAAGAAAAGATTGGACAACCATCTGTCTGGAATGGTATGCGGTCCCCTGCCTTAGGCAGAGGGTTGGGCTCTAAGGTCCTTTCCAACCCTCTGATGATTGTATGATGACATGAAATTTCTTCATTAAGCAGCTTTCATGCCTAAATACAACATAGGGGGATTGCAGTAGAATGGATGATCTTGGTTTTGATCTCCAGTGACATATTCTTAGGCATATCTTCTTTAGATTACCTGGCTGTAGTCAGGAAATTGGAAGAATATTTTCCCCTTTCAGCTTTCTCCACTGTCTACCTTTTATATCCTTACATAATAAATGGGGATACAGTAATATGGATTATCTTGGCACATCCTGGCACTTGATTATCTTTTCTTATTCCTATGTAACTGCCCTTCTGGGTCTCATTTTTCTTCTGATTTCTTAACTGATAGTCATCATGAATTTATTTATTTTTTTGTTTTTTTGTTGTTGTGCTGTTACTGTCCTGCAATGAATATGAATCTTTCCTTAGTGATCAGAAAAGTAATGCTTTTTTAAAAGGCTTTGCTGTGTGGAGTCCATGCAATGTGAAGAACTGTATCATGCTCCGAATCGGTCAGGCATTGAAATTCCTCATGTTGATACAGAAGGAGGATGAATGCAAAAACAGGAGCACTGCAATGTCAAGAGCACAGGGCCAAAGCTGCCCCCAAATCTTTCATTTGTGGCTGAAACCAGCAAAGGTCTCAGGCTAATTAGCTGCTGAAGATGTTATCTCTCCCACCTACTGAGCCGACATCCATGCAATTAAAGAAGGCAGGAAGGAATCAGTCTATTATTGGCTGCAGAGGCTCTGAGGAAGCAGAAGTATACGTTATATCTGTGCAGAAACTGGGCCAATTTGATGGCTATTTCTGTTTGCTAAGATATTCTTGGTTCAGACACCGTTCTTGCTCTTTGTCCCAATTCCCTCCCTCCCTCTCTCTTCCTTGTGCATAATGATTTTGCCCTGTTCCAAGGCAATGAACAGGTTGTACAGATGAAAAAGCTCTTCTTTGTTGCTGTCCTTGTTATACATTTTTGTGTGACATGACATTAGTCCACAACCTTTTACGGATTCTCTCCCCCCCCCCACCCAGTTTAGTGTGTCCTGTGCATTCACAGGAAATACCAGCATCATGGCAGCTGACTCGGAGTCAATTTTTCCCACTTCTTTGCTGTATATCAGACATTAAGATGAATGCATAGGGGTTCAGACGCAACCTTTTCCCATGATGCTGCGGAGTTCCTCCATGAATTTGTTCTACTCACAGTGAATGTCTGAAAGGGGACTTAATATTTAGGAAGGATATGAATAACAGACAAACTAACTGATGCAATTCATTCCAAAAGCATTAGAAGAAAATATTTATCCATAACGTTCAAACTGGAGAGGTTCAGTCCCATTCAAGGAGTCACACTGGGGAATCAAACACCCAGCCTCTGGCTCTGTGGCTAGCTACCTGTCCATTTAGACTAGAGTTCTAGGACACCCTTATGTGAAAGTAAGCCTCCCTGCAGTCAATGTGACATGCAAGATTACTCTAGGCAAGTTACCATCCTCATTGATCATGTGGCAGTAGTGGTGCTGGTGAAGAACTGCCACATTGCAGGCTAGTGGTGCACATACGGTGATTGTAGGAATAAGGGATTTGTGATTCCCAGACAAATAAAGGGCTTGGTATGCAGTTTATAACCCTATCATCTTCACTATTGCTGATCATGTATAATAATAAAAGTCTCTCTGTGTGTGTGCATGTGTGTTTGTGTGTGTGTGTGCACATGCACGTGTACAAGTGTGTACAGAGAGTGTGTGTGTGTGTGTTACAGATCAGACCGTAAAGTAGAACAGTGCAGAGGGGGAGTTGTGTGTATGGCAGCACACTATATATGAGGAGCTCTCCTCTCTCTCTCTCTCTCTTTCTCTCTCTCTGTTTGCTTTTCTGTCTGATGGTGCCATGGCACAAAGCCAAGAAATGATGGCACATGAGACTTAGTACAGACACCAAGGGGATTCTGAGTGAATGCGTCTTCGAATATTTTCATAAAACAAATTGATTAATTGGTTTTAATTAACACAAATCTATACACTGCCCTCCACGACAGTTGACAGACAGGGGACCTTGGGAGTATGTTGTCCTTGGAAGTCAAAGTGCTGCTCCAGAGTAGAATGCTGCTCAAAAACAGGGAGGCTTGAGGCTTGGTCTAATTGTTTTCAGCTGGATTTCAGTGGGATATTGAGGAAGAGGAGATATCTTCACTTCCAGTCTTTCTCATTGCTGTCATAGCACAAGTCCCAATAGCTCTGCTGATTGTTGAAACCAAGGCAGGATTTAAAGCCTGTTATAACTCTACCACACACCTCGCCATGGTCTCTCCACCACCACCACCACCAAACATGCTTTGCATTTCAGTACATTTTGCTAGTGCTTGAAGTCATGCCTGGGACTTCACATCTTCATGACTGGAGAGAATACAAACTGTGGAATGATGAATCTATCTCTAACTCTGCATATGACACACAAACATTCTGTGCTAGTTTTGAAAAGTACTGATCACAAGTAGTACAGCAAACTACATTTCAGATCCAACTACTACTACTACTACTACTACTACTACTACAATAATAATAATAATAATAATAATAATAATAATAATAATAATAATAATAATAATAATAATAATAAATGTGCTGCCAATATCATTTCAAAGATATGATGAAACTTTCCAAGGTTTCTGGGACCTTACAGTTTGCCCATGGCTACATAGGCTGGCTGCTCCCTCAGGAGGCAGAGTGAGGAATCAAACGCTGACCCTCTGGCTCCAAAGCCAGATACCTAAACCCAAAGAGCAATGTGTGCTTCATTACCTATCCTGCTAGACATAATTGTGTGCTGTCATTCAATTCTGACACAAGTGAACATTTTTCAGTGTCTTCTAGTTAAAAAGTACTCATTAGCCCAGACATGTCCAAACTTCAGCCCTCCAGATGTTTTGGACCACAACTCCCACAGTCCTTTGCCATTGGAAATACAGTCTTGGAATTCTGGGAGTTGTGGTCCAAAACATCAGGAGGGCAAAAGTTTTGACATGCCTGGGCTAATGAGTACTTTTTAACTAGAAGACACTGAAAAATGTTCACTTGTGTCAGAATTCCCCCTTGTGGTGAGCAGCGCAATTCAGCTGCTCATGTGAGGCTTGGCCTGATTGTTGTGGACATGGAGGGCATATGCGGTGCCCAGCAGCTGGCTGCAGGTGGGGGTAGGAATGGGGGATCACACCACGGGACCCTTTCATCTCACCAGCTATAATGCCCCCCACGTAGCCACCACCTTCTGGATTGCCAAGTCTCTCCCTGCGAATATTGAGGGTGCACACAGCACCCATCAGCTGACAGCAGTCATCTACCCGGTAGGCACGAGGAACAGGGGAGGAGCACTGAGTGCTTCACGGCGGGTAGGCAGGAGGCATGGGGGATTGGGCCAGCCCCAACATAGCCTGCACAGCCACCTCACCACAGCCACACCAGTCAGCCTTTTGGCTTTAATACTGGACACAACACACAGACACACTGCCTCATAAAAGTGTGCTTTATGCGGCAATGGGGCCGCATAATATGCAGCTCATAAAACTGCTCTTGCTTTAATGAGCTTTTTTTGCAGTGGAGGTGCATAAAATGAGGCTCATTAAACAGCTGCTGTGGGGACGAAAAGTGCACATCTTATACCATGTGGCTTGTAGCGGAGAAGAAGCACACTTTAATATTAACCACATTTTCCTGTCGTGTGATAGCGGTCATAGAGTTTCAAACTTAGGCAAAGCTGCCAGTGGGTGAATTAGTATCACAATAGAGGAAGAGGAGGGAGAAGGAGGGAATCAAGATTGAGATTTTATGAGATGGGGGCGGTACTTGTGAATATTAAACTTGAGTGGAGGTGAGCTTGTTCTCCAGGATCTAACAAATTTGTACCTGGCAAATAGAATGTTAGGATGTAATGTGATCCTCAATTGTCTGGCAGTGATTACTTTTTAATTAGACAGAGCTTACTGGCAACAAAAGCTGTGGTGTTAGTAGAAAATATTAGCCATATCTTGATTGTGACCATTCCTGGCTTTATAATGAGACAAAGATACACACAAGAAGAAAACAATAAAAAAAGCATTAGGTTGTGGAATAACGTCTTTTCAAATAGCAGGGAATGTCGCATTCAGGAAATGAATGATGTGAAAAGTTTTCTAAAGGGACAATATGCCCACTTCAACAGATAATTGACAATTATTGGGAATATCTCTCTCTCTCTCTCTCTCTCTCTCTCTCTCTCTCTGTGTGTGTGTGTGTGTGTGTGTGTGTGTGTGTGTGTGTGTGTGTAGTTTTCTTGGCAGGAATACTGGAGTGGTTTGCCAGTTCCTACTCCAGGTGCCTAAATATGTTTACTAGCAAACATACAAGCTTGCTAAGGAAAGGAAACTTCATTGAACTACTCAGGTACACAGTGGATGTTAGGCTTGAAAAATATGCTGCTTCATGACTTTATTAAAAAAAATTGCAAAACAGCTTAGATAAAATGAATTTGTTTCTATTTGTACATTATGTGCATTTTAAGCCTTTCAGTCACTCCATGATTTGGCAGTTTTTTGTTGTTTTTTTTTGCCATTCTCCCACTAAGTAAAGTAGTTTCCATAATTAGGGAGTTTGGAGCAATTACAGAATCACATGTAATTACACTTAGGAAAGAACAAAATAAAAACACTCTGAAGTAAGCTTTAAAATAGCTGAAAGCTGGCTAATGAAGATGCCAAGGAATGGCTTTTCGGGCTCTGCAATTTACTAATCACATAGTTATAAAGTGGCATGAGAAGCACAAGCAGGCCTGGCACCAGTGTCCATCTATGTCATGTATTTTGTACTGTATGCTCCTGTTAGAGTGTACTGCAGTCACAGTTATTGGTGAATAGACACACACAGAAATGGGCATGAATCAGAAAAAAATGGAAATTTGTCACTATTCGTATTTTATCAGTGTTGAAACACAATTTTACAATTTCTTCCAGCAAACTGACCTGTCAGTTCTTATCACCTTAAAAACCTTATAAAATGCCCCTCTCATCTAGAGACACCAAAAGTGCAGATAAGCTTTCAAAAAGTCTCATTTACAATCCCTGCAAGTTTGGTGAAGTTGGGTTTCGGATGTCCAAGTTATGCACTGACAAAGAGCTCTCCTCCAGGAAAGTGATAAGAGTCAGCAAACGGCAAGGGCCTCCCAGTCGGTGTTGATGAACTGATGAATTAAAAAAATCATATAATGCACAGATTCATATTTATTGTGTGTGTATGTTGTGACTGATGACCATAAATAGCTGAATTAGTGATTTTTAATAAGTTTTGCAATTTGTTTTTACATTTGTGTCCATATCTAGTTATGTTGATTGAGTTTCCAAGGGAGAAGATAAAATGCTGGAGAGGAATGGGTGAGATGGGTTCAAGTGTGGGTATATGTTTTTGCTATATCTTTAAATGATAAGAAAAAGAGGTCACACATTTTGGAGAAACAGGTGAATAAATGATACATTTTGAAAAAAAATCAGAGGTCAAGGACAGAAATGTCTCAAATTCTGTCAATATATAATTAAGCAGTTCAAAATCAAGGACCCAAGGATGCTACTGAATCCTGTTCTTCAGTTTGATTGCTAAAATTGAATTTTCTACCTAGTTTCATCCTTTTCTTAAATTTGTCTCTTTTCTTAAGACCTCTGTACCACTCTGTACCTGAAATATTTTTGAAAAAAATGAAATTATGTAGTACATTAAAAGGAACAACAAGAAAGAAGCCTCTGCAGCCTATTAAAGCCATGATAACCATGCTGGCAAGGAACTTCAACAGCTTTCAAAATGAGCTACATAAATTCGTGGAACTGAAGCCATATATCACACATACTGTATCATGCATTTCATGGAGGATTTATGCCTCCATGTATCAGTTTTTAGAGAAATGTAGGATATAGTTGCACTCATGCCCTGCTGGCTGGCTCCCTTTAGGCAAGTAATTGACCACTGTGTGATCACAACATTAGACTTTACAAGCCTTGGATCTGCATGGTTTTGCACGGCTTTTCCTATGTTCTTTAAGCATTCATTTTCCCTCTTCCTCTTATTGCTCCTCCACCTCTCTTATCAGAGATAAGAAAACTATAAGGACATGCGAGAGGTTCATATGAGTTGCACAATTAAAGAAAATCAAATATTTCTCTGGCATTTTCCCAGAGGTTGGTGTCACTTAATAGCTAAACAGAAGCATGGAAAGCAGTTGTGGTTTGAATCCAATTCATGACTGTCTCTAAGCATTCAAATAGTCTTGTGTACTGGGCCTGTATCCTAAATGTGCTTGTGTTCCATATTACTGATGGCTATTTTTTTTTATTTTGGTATAAAATATGCATGTGTTAGTTACATCCTGGCTTGATTACTGTAACACACTCTATGTGGGGTTGCCTATCAGGAAACCTAAGTGGGTCCAAATTCATCTCAGATGTATTGTATATCCTGAAGCACTGTGGGCCACACACTATATATTGGCTCATACAGTTTTACAACCACATCCAATGAACAGGGAGCCTGTCAACAATTAAAAAACAAAAACAAATTGTTGCCACTTAAAAACCTGATAAAAGGGGCACTTTGCAGAGGACATCAGACCTATAGTGCTTTTAAACATCTCTCATAAACTGCCGGAGAGACTTGTTTAAACAGAATTAAACCTCTGGTTGAAGAACATATGCAAACAGAACAGAGTGGATTTATAAGAAACAATTGTGACCAGGTACTGCCACTAACCTCCTACACAGAAATTTGATTTCAGCAGAGAGAGAAAAAAATGGGTTGCCATGTTGATTGATTTGTAATTGGCCTCAGGTATGTTGTGGATAAAAGGGATGCTCTTAAATACTGCATGTTGTGCCCTATAAGAAAAGAGCTGCTTTACTCAACAACATGCTTTCAAGTAGATACATTGAAGTACATCTAAATGGTTAAACCAGACAAAAGTATAGGGCCAGCCAGAATGTTCTGTACTGGCTCCACATCATTTTAATATTTATACATCTGACTTAACAAGCATTGCTGCAAATATATATATATATATATGCTGATGATATCATACTGATATAACAAACTGAAGACTTTGATACCTCTGAAAAAGCCCTCCAAAATGATTTTGAAAAAAAAAATGAAGAGGTTTCTTGAAATTTGGAGGCTAAAAACTGAATGTCAATAAAACTAAGGTCATTGGCTTTCACTTGAGCAAGAGACAAGCTAACTATACACTGAAAGTGAAAATTGGAATCAGCGGCTAAAGTCCAACTGCAACCCACACTATTTAGGAGTGACCCTTGATTGGTTGCTAAACTTACGGAAACTTAAGAAATACCACAGATAAAATGAAAACCAGGCAAGATTTCCTATACAAAGTCTGGCACCAGCTGGTGAGGAACTGCCGGTTCTTAGGAGACCAGCTCTTTCCTGGGTATATTTGGTGGCTGAATATTTTAACCCCGTATGGCTAAACAGTGCACATTTTTAAAAGTGGCGGATACATAGCTGAATCACACTGTCAGGAACTATTAAACTGACATCTTCCAGGTGGCTACCAGTGCTACCTAACATTCCACCCCCATATTTCAGAAGACAATCAGCTTTTAAAAAGGAGTGGGAGAAATATGAGGCTAACTGACTAGTAGGGCCTTTCGCACAGTGTGAATCTGCTGCAGCAGCGACACTTTGCCTGCCCGCTCAGAAGAGCGAGCACAGGCTGATGATATTGGAGGTGTAGGGGGGGAGGAGAGCCAAGCCTATAATAAGGTTGTGCCCTTTCTTCCTTGCCCTCTTCCCAAGCTCAGAACTGCAAGCTCCTCCTGCTCTCCCTATCATTAAGAATGAGAATAGCTGGTTGCTTCCGGGCAGGATGGGAATTTTTGACCTGCTTTGTAAATTGGACTGTTGGCAGCAGATGCATATTCGCCTGTCCCATTATTCACCTCATGTTTTAGGACCATTATTAGGCATTGCTGGATGGATTTGGTTGCAAGAGTGGGTAGTGCGAAGGTTTTAGATAGAAGTGAGTTCCTGGAAAACACACAGGGAGGATGTAAGCCATCTCACATCCCAAAACTTGAGGAGCCAAAAGGTCTAGAATGGGAGTGGGTAATATTATGGGATGTCCTGGGTACCAGACCACCTAGGGATAGGAGGCTCATGCAGGCTGGGACTTTGGGACATTCCTATCGTTGATTACTGAAGACATGCTGTACAGTACACAGCATGATTCAGTACCAGGAATGCTTCAATTATAAATTGGTCCAGAGGTCAAATGAAATTTGATCTTGCAGTACTGCACTCCCCATTTTAAAGGAAAGTTAAAGTTTAAATATTCAAGTAAAGTTAAATATTCCAATAAATTTAACCCCCAACCTGTGTCTTAAACCTTTATTCCAGGTTGGCTAAGCAATGCATACACGAGGACTGTCATGATCAAATATTTAGACTCAGATCTTGGATCCCATTGAGGAAATTTGGACAACAACTTGTCAGAGAAGATTTTGATACTGAGACAGCATGGCATCAGGAGTGGACAATTTCTAATCCAGATGTGTTTAACTTAGTGCCCAATCCAGTACCATGCCCCTACAGATTTGATCTCCCAAATAAAAGATTTGAACTAACGATGACAGGTGCCAATATTGGAAGCATAAGTGGCGGCTGGATGGTCATTCTAATTGTGACTGCAGGTATGTCCCACAAGCTTTATAGCACATTCTGATGGAATGCCCCTTTACAAGTTTCCCTGGCTCCCTGAAAGTATTGCATCATCTTGAGGGCACTGCTGTTGAATAATTAAATGATTTAGATATACACCCTTAGGCTTAGTTGCTCTAATAACTGCTCATACATCATTTTTTCAGTAATTAAATGATTTAGATATACACCCTTAGGCTTAGTTTCTCTAATAACTGTTCATACATCATTTTTTTCATTCGTTATTCGTATTGTCTGTTTTAAAAATCTCATAGACTTTCTTCTTTTAATGTGTTATTTATTTATTTAAAATGTTTCCTTCCAACCTTTCTCCTTGAAAGAACTCAAGGCGGTGGTACATGTAATACATATTTTCTATTGTCTTTGCAAAGTCTTATAAAATAATGCCGTGTTCTGTTATGCCAGATGAAATAAATAAATAAGTGGGTACAAAACATAGCAGCCAGATTGCTAAGTGGGGATGGACTCACAAATCCCTCCTCATTCACACCCACCAACTCCCACCCATGTCCACCAGTTACAGCAGCTCTACTGAATTCTGAGCAGAATGCAAAGTCGTGGTTCTAACTTGTAAACAGTTTGGTCTCAAGCTAGCTCAAAGAGCATTTATCCCTTAATGAACTCGCTTGAGTGTTAAGATCATAATGAGAGGCCTTCCTCTTGTTCCTGCCAAGGTTCACAGGTACATTTAGTGGGGGACATGGAAGAGGGCATTTGGTGTTGGTGTTTCCATATTTTGGACGTCCCTTCCACAGGAAGCCAGGCTGGCTCCATCTT
This sequence comes from Phrynocephalus versicolor, assembly GCA_023846285.1. Classification (NCBI taxonomy): domain Eukaryota; kingdom Metazoa; phylum Chordata; class Lepidosauria; order Squamata; family Agamidae; genus Phrynocephalus; species Phrynocephalus versicolor. The sequence continues at coordinate 12,904,543 of JAHTLZ010003547.1, read as the reverse complement.
TACTCTCCTTCTGCAAACAGGCAAATACCTTTCTCTTCAGGAAAGCTTTTCCTTAATGATTGGTGACCTGAGTGGGGGTTTTTAAGTGGATTATTGTACCTTGCCACACTCATTGTGTTTTGATGTTGCTTACAGTTTTGGTATTTTATTCACTGATTCTTTTAGTATTGTGTACTTACATTGTTAGTATTGAATAATGCCTTTTAATTATGTAAACCACCTTCAGTCCTTTTTAAGGAGAATGGTGAATTAAAGATAGTTTAAATAGAAAATAAGTAATATTTTTATATGGAAATAACAGTTTTCACCCTCTCAACATTGCCATCAGATCCTTGTCTTGAAAATCCAAGTATTGCTCACAATCTGTTTCAGAGAGCAAAAATGCATGAAGCTATGTGCAAAGTGTGTATAACAACAAAATCATGTTTCAAGAGTCTATAGAAAGAGTCATTCCTCAGTAAGAAAAAGCAGATAATGGATTCTGTGCAACAAATACCACTAGCTATCTGTACTCCAGGCAACAAAGTAATTTTTCACATCTACATTCAAGGACCAGTTGGATATGTAGGAACACTCCATATCCCATGTTTGGGGTGATGGGGTTTCAATTCTGTTTTAACTAAGGCAATGGTTTTGTATTTCTCAGGGGCCCCCATGTTCACTTTATTCCCTTCAGACACTTTCAAGGGAGAAATAATAAAAAAAAAATATGATTAAATCTTTGATCTAGATGCAATTTAGCTTTCTGCAGTTCTTGTGACACTCTTCTGATATTATCTTTATTTTAAGGAACTGAGTTTGTCTTCCTTCACAAAGCTTTCTTTTTGGAAAACAAACTAAGCTGGTGTTTGGCACTCTTGTGTAAGTGCCATATGTATAAATTTCAGGTTATCCGCTTTTAGATACAGTTGAGTAATGATGACTCTCAGCTTGATTTACATCTCTTTGTTCTCCATGACATACACAGTGTTAGACTTTTAGCTTGCAATGAGATGGACTGTAGAATAAGCATATCTCCAGTCTGACAGGGTTTCCTCATTTGCATGGATTCCAAGAGAATTTAGGAAGGAAAGGAGGAATTTAAACAGACCCCATTTTTTCAGCTTCTTGCTTGACCTTGATGAAATAAAGGTTATCCAAGGGTCTGACTAGGAAAGGGATATTTGTCAGAAAATGCTTCCTTTAAGATGAAAGGAAGTCAAACTCAGATAAATAGCTTTAATGGAAGAATTAGATTTCGTTTCATTCCATTTCTCTCCCCCCCCACTTCCTTTCTTTTTGTTTTGTATGATTTTTTCAAAAAAAAAAAGTACGAAACAAATGTTTTACAAAATGAAACATGGGGGAGGGGCTGGAAAGCCCATTTTTCGCCAGCCCACCCCTCCTCTTGCTCCAGGGCCCTACTTACCCCTCCCACTGGGCTCTTGCACCAGCGTGGGGCTTTGGCAGTAACGGCATGGTTTACCACCAGGCCACTTAGCCTCCCTGGCCATCCAGGGTCTTTGGAGGTGGCGGCACAGTCTACCATCAGGCCACTCAGCCTCCCCAGCTGGCCAGGCCCTTCAGTGGTGGTGGTGCTGAAATGGACTACCACCAGGCTGTTCAGCCTCCCCAGGCCAGCCAGGGCCTTCGGCAGTGGTGGTGATGCAGCCTACCAGCAGGCTGCTCAACCTCTAAAGCCGGCTGGGGCATACGGTGGCAGCAGAGGAGGAGGAGGCCCAGGCTGGCCTGCTTGTCCTGATTGGGCCCCCGTGGTGGTTCCTGCAGTGGTGCCTGCAGCAGCGGCAGAGATGGAGGAGGAGAAGGGCGCACTCTTACACTCTCCAGCCTGGTTAGGCGGTCTTGGTGGTGGCGGCAGGACACCATCAGGTATGAATGAAATGGTTGGTTTCAATGGGGGGGAAAAAACCACAATTTCGTTTCTTCTGTAATGAAATGCTGCTTCCTCGTTTCATTTCATTATGTAACCACACAACAAAACAGCATTTTGTTTTTTGTTTTGTGCCCAACCGCTACTTTTAGATTACTGTCTTTTTGCACCCTTAAGAAATATATCCTTGAAGAGCATGGTGCTCCACCTGCATCAAAGGCAGGGAATGAAAGGCTCAACAGAGACTGCCCTACCAGATGCCTCCCTCTTGCCATGTGACTTTTATGCATACAAATCGAACTCAGGATGTGCACGCAGCTTTATCAGAAAGGAGAAAACAACTGAGAGGAGCTCTAAACCATTTCATTCATTTCAGAGTATCCATACTGGGGGAGGAGAGGCATGCAGAGAAAGTGAGCAAAGCAAATAACAATGATAGAGAATCCTAGTGTTTGGACATGGGTAAAAATGGTTAAAAGCAAATGAAACACAAAGGAATAGTATTTATGGCAAAGTAGGCTGAAGAACAAGGAGAAATGGAGGCTTTTAAAACAGGAAATGTATTAGAAAAAGGAAGTAATGAAGTTACTTGAATTGAAAGCTCTTTGCAGCTGTAAAAGCTGAGGAGCTACATACTAAAACCTTGTTCTGAATTGACTGAGCAGAGGACAGGAAAGAACCTGCTTTGAAACTGGGGGTAAATTAAAATGCAGCTCCTTGGCTTACGTACTTCATTTGCTGTTTGAAGACTTTGGGCAGCTGCCAGCTATCAGGAAAAAGCTCCGTATCTTGGTGTATATAATTTGAGTAAGGAAAACTCGGCATGTACAAATAAGACCTTGATGGGACTTTCATATAAACAGAAATCTAATGTTACTTTTGCTGTAATGAGGCTGGAAGACAATGTTGCCTTTAGATCCCAGTTGTCCAGATATGGCTTCTGTACTAGTAATAATAGTTTAGAATCTAATTCCTCTCTTCCTTTACATGAGTGCTGCCAGTTACTTTTGGACAGGTTATTCTGTAGGTTAAACAGACCTAAAGAAAAACAATATTTTAACCAAATATTCAAAATTACTGGTAACCACCATCACCCCACCCTGTTTTTGGATATTGTTGCTTCCACAAGGAAGCTGCTCCTTAAACAGCTGAAAATTTTGTGGTTGGTTCCTCATGAGCTAGACAAGTTGTGGGACAGAAGGAAGAAGTCATTAATTACTGAAAATTTCCCACTGCTGGTGACACCACCACCCTTTTCCAGATATTACTTATGCAACAGGATTCTGACCATTGATTTTAATACTAGGCTTGGGAAAGAAAGAGACAGCTAGGTTTAAGTCTTTGGCATAAAATGTACTTGGAGCAGTCAGCCCTTCTCAGGCAACTTTGCATTGCAAGATTGTTTTTGGAATGCAATGGGGAGAGAGCAGCTCTATACACCAGCTTTGTGCATGTAACTAATTACAGTATGTAATTGTGCTACATAAATATCTAGCAGGGATGGGGACTTTGGTCACTGGACTCACAGTCAAGTTGCATTTAAGTCACACCACTGACTCAACTCGGACTTGGCTTGGCTTTTTTCCTCAAACACTTGAACTTGACTTACAACTTGGAACCCCCACGTTTCTCCTTTTTTATGAGGGGGGCACTTATTTTTAATAGGAACTAGACATGGGGCTCAGGACTCAGGAACTGGTACCAAAGACTTGGACTCAGAATTGGGACCTTACCCAAAGACTTATCAACATCCCTGATATCTTGTGATGTTCTCAAGAGTGGTTATTGCTTTATCATCTATAGCTACTGGTAGCATATACCTTAAGCTACCCAGATGCCTATCTGTGAGGTGGACTAGCAACTAAAACATTTTAGTATGTTGTCGTTGCTTGTCTAATTGTGGCTTCCGAAAACTGTCTGCTGCAAAGTCGGCAGCTCGGTGGTTCGAACCCCGAATCCCAGCTCCTGCCAACCTAGCAGTTTAAAAGCATGTAAATGCAAGTAGATAAATAGGTACCACCATAAAAAGCAGGGAGGTAAAACAGTGTTTCCTTGCAGCCCTGCCTGCCACATGGCCATGGACTTGCACAACACTGGCTCTTCAGCTTGAATACGGAGAAGAGCACCACCCCTAGAGTCAAACATGACTAGCACGCATGTGCAGGGGAAACCTTTACCTAATTGGCTCAAATTGATGGGATGGAGGGTGCAACTCCAGGCAATGGAGTGTCAATGACTAGCCCTTTTATTTGCAGAATATGCAGAAAAGTGCCAGAGTCCTTTGCTTTTTCCAGAATTCACCGCTCTTCATTTGTTGTAAGAGAAGGGAAGGGCTGATAACGCAGTTTTCTGAATATGTCCAGCACATAAAGCAGACTGCATGTCCAGGTGTTTCTCAGCTGTCCTTTATGAGCAGGGAAATAAACTGTCTGCCCTCAGGACCCATGCTGTGCCAACATCTTGATGTTTTAAAAAGTCTAGATTTGGCACTTGGATAGTCCTTGAATGGGAGACTGTCTGGAAATCTAATCTGTGCTGCTTTTTGTCATGTCGCAGAAGGAAGGTGGAATATATATGGATTGACAAAAGGTATGAATTGATATAAATTAATTTGAACTGATTTCAGATTGAGGCTAATTAGTATAACATTAGCTTGAGTGGAACACAGGTGGCAGAAAGTGATGGAATGATAACAAAAGTCGGTCCTCTGTTCACCACTAGCATAAATACACTACATATAAATGCACTATATAAATACACTACATGTTGGAGGTGGGGGCTTTAACTTTCAGACTGGTCCTGGGTTATTAGGGCTACACAGTAGGGCTGGGCCATATTTGATTATCCATAGCTAAAATTCTGTCCCTTTGTCACACATGTGGAAGGCAAATGTTACTTGTAGTATTCAGTTCCTTCCAGTTGGAAATTATGGACTAAACAGCTGAGATCCTAGAGTGCACACAACTTTGGCAAATGTGTGGGCCCCTAAGAATCCCGTGGCAACTTGTTGATTTTATCCCATGTTTGATAAAGCAGTCTATGCAAGCAGTGCTCAGGGACCCAACATAAATGATTTTAATATATTAGATGGAGTGCTTTCTTATACCACCCACCCAGTTCATAAAGCTGGACCAAGAGAATGAAACCACAACTCTTCTTTTTCACAATTCTTTTTCATGCTATGATTTCTTTTCATAGAACACCCTCTTATTGCATTTTATAAATACTGTGGAATCAAAATACTCATTTTATCAAATATTTCAAAAAGGTTTGTGTGTGTGATGAGAGAGACTGAAAGAGACATTAGTAGCTGAATTAAGTTCTACAACTTCATCTTAAGTTTTACTAGTGGGATTATTATTTCTAAAGAGGGAACATGTCCTTTAAAATTAATATCGACTCAATCAGAGCAGTGGCAGTCAGGGCAGCAGTGGTGTCATGGTCCTGATGCATGGAGGAATACCTTTCATTGCACTCTAAAGTCTTACACCAGTGACGTGACCTTGCAAGTCTTTTCTCACTCTCAAAAGCTACCTTTTGAAGTTTTTGCCATGTGTTGGAATATCCACGATTGTTTTCCATTCCTTCACTTATTCCTTTTGTGTGCTGTCATAGTTGAGCTATGTCAGGCGCCTTATTAGTCAAGAGAGTAATGTCTGTTTCAGGTACCTGAGTGCTTGTGAAAACTGCTGTGTTTATATCCTTAGGAAAAGCCACCTCCTACTTAACTGAGAGAGGAATTACCATTTGGGTAGATGCAATCTTGTTAATGTTCTTTCCATAACCGCCCAGTCTTCTTTAAACTCAACCTGAAGAGAGCTCATTCATTCTTAATAGCATCTTCGTGTCTACCTTTATGCTCCAGCTGCAAGCCAAGAACTTGACAGATGTACAACACATCTCCGGTTGCGTAGCAATAATCCTGAGATGCAACCATCTTCAACTTGATTAAAACCTATATCCATGAGAAATATGACATATTTCTGCCATGTCCTACTACATTCTCTAGACTCTAGATATTTTATCCTTGTTTTTTCCGCCTTGTTTCCTTTCTAACTTTTTCACTTTTTCTCTCCTTCAATCATCTTCAGCAGATGTGTTCTCTCTTTCTTTTTAACTTCTCCGGTGTTTTCCACGTGACTCTGTTTGTATGTGTCTCAATCCTCTAGACAAAGGCATATCACACATAATTATACTGCTCTTGTTTTTAGTTTTTGCACTTTGTGTTTATTTTGTGACTTTAGTGAATTATATTGTACATTGGTTTGAGGACCTGATTTTTAGAAAGGGGATTTATTATATTAATATATTCTTAACAAATTTTAAGAAGAAACTTCTGTGTATTTATATAGGTTTTGGCACTGATTAATGTTTTTGTAATAGTACTAAAACAGTACAAGATACATAAGGAGCTGGATTGGTCCACCATTCCACCCAAATATGTGCAAAGGAACAGCAGCCTTAGTAATTATGTACAAAGCTTATGCACCCTTTCTATTATAAATTCATTGCACCATTATTCCACCCAGTATGCATGCAGCCTTTTGGTGTCATTCAGGCCAGGGCTGAGAAACATGTGACCTTCCATATGATACTAGACTGCACCCTTCCTCAACCCCATTCCTGTTGGCTGTGCTGGCTGGGACTGGCAGGTGTTGTGATCCAAAAGCATCAAGAGAGCCACTATCTCCAGCCAGGTTCTGGTTCTTTTCTTGCCCTGACTTGTTGTCATCTGTGTCTCCTATATCAAACATTCACAAGAATAAGAGGGCTTATATAAAGGGATGCCCTTTGTATACCAACACAGCACTTGACATCTAAAGAATGCTTTTCAAACTTTCATTGGAAAGATTAATGAAATAAGCTGAACTATCTTTTTCTATTTTACAAATAGGAAATGGGGGTAATGACAAAGTTTCTGTGTTAAAGTAATATAATGAAGCCCTCTGAGTAGTAGAAACTTAAGACTAGCTGTCTCTCTATCTCATTCAATTCTACCTTGTTGTGCCTTGTGTTACATTTGAATGAGCCTGTGTGCATGCAGGTAAATTCTACACGCTGTTGTTGTTTTTAGCTTTCTATGCATTTTAAAAAGAACATACAAAATCATTCCTTTTTCTTTACTTTCCACTGGCACATTTTAACCTGTATTTTACCCTTTCGCCCTTCACACACAATGACACTGTGTTTTCAGAGTCTTATTGTCTCCATTTTCCAGTGCTGATACTCACACATATCATGCCAGATGAAAACTCTACTCTGAATGGGTGACATCCACACCTGCAGATGGATAAATCAAGAGCTATGAACTGTGAAGGTGTCACATACAACATTCAAGGGAAGGCAGAAGTGGGAATTAAGTGACAGTTTGTTTTTAGCTCAAGTCCATTCCAGAGTTCCAAAATCTGTACATCTGGCAAACCCACCCTCATGCCCAGCACTGCCATCTCGGTGTGAATCAAATATGATGTAGTTTGTTCTCTGTGACATTATAAAGCCAGAAAGCAGCTTAGACTCCCGCTTCCTTCTGATTTCCACCTAGCTTGGGTTAGCTCAGTGTGTTGCCAAACTTGGGCAAAGAACAGCTGCCAGCTTGCTGTGCAGGCCTCAAGGATAAATGTCAGTGAGCTCATGTGCATCAGCGGCTGTGCTCTCCAGAGATTGCATCTCTGTAGCAGCTCAGTGAAGCTCTACAAAATGCCCCTTACATTCAGGTCTGACAATCATTTGAATCTTGGTGCATGTCAACATTGTCCTTAGATCAAGGCTGGCAGAATGATGATCTCTAGCGGGACAGAAACAGATGTCAAGCCACTCCAGCAGACTTCCTACTTGTTGAGCACAGATAAATTTGAAATCACTTTCAGTCAGGGGAAAAATGCCTCCAAGAAGGCAAATTTATTGCAAGGGGAAATGATGAGATAAGGGCTGGGCAACCTGCTTACAGAGGCTTCAGTTCCTTCCAAACACTGATAACTATAACAGCCTTTTTGATTTGTCAGCTTCATTTAACACAGCTTCTTGTGACAAAATCTGCTTCAAGAAAGTAGCCTGGTTGCATATATTTTTGTCTCAATGATTTCATCAGTGATAGCTGCTGTCAAATTTTGAATTTTGGTCCGAGTCCTCTAGGTAAACAGCAGAAATGCAGGGATTCATGGCATAACTTCAAGTTTCCCAGATTGGTGCATCTCTTTTTCTCCACAAGTAGCACTTACAGACTCAATAACTCACTCTGAGACATTAGTGACAGAAAGAATAAACATTTTCATTATGTACAGTAGAACAGGTCACAGAGCAACCTGGCAAACATGGCTGACAGATTTTCAACAACAGGCCTCAACAGACTACACTGTTTGTTTCTAACAAACAAAGGGGAAGGGGGAAAGTGCAAAAAGCAGATATTTGGGTCTCTCTATGTATTCAGAGGTAGGAAAGGAACAATTGCTTGGTACTGTATAGATTGACAGACACCCAACCTGAATAGGTGCCTCTCAGCCATAACTATTAGAGGCAGCATACAAGGTTGCAAAAGTTCCAGCAGTAGCTTCAGGTTAAACAACCAACCAGGTTCTTCTTGGAGGCAGTATGTGTACTAATTTGCACTCCACAAGCAGGCAAATACCTTTCTTTTCAGGCAAGCTTTCCGTTGATGACTGGCTGCCTGAGAGGCATTTTTAAATGGATGGTTGTGCCTTGGTGCTCTGATGTGTTTCTGGTGTTGCTTTTGTTACTCTACTGTGGCATTTGTTTAATCCTTGTACATATTTGTCTGCTTGCTGGTTTTTTTTGTTTTGTTTTGTTTTTTGTTTTGCTTTAAAAACGAAAGAGGAGGGTTGGTGTGTGGGCTGCCCTCTTAAGGGCTTTGATCCCCGCACAGCCTGGGGATCACATGGTCTCCTCTTTCACACCAAAATAATGGCTCCTGGGGAGACAAAGTGGCCGCAATCTGGGACAAGCCCGGCAGGACCCTACATAGCCTCCTTTGAGCCATTTTTTGAGAACCTTTTTTTTTCGCTGAGAAAACAGAATCTTCCTTTTAAGCTACACAAGTGAATACTACAAATGACAATGTCCTTTCTCTCCCTCCAGCACTGATGATAACAATCATACATATTCACATTCATCAACTGTATCCCTCTGAGTTGATTTTTAAAGTTGACATTCCTCCTTTCTGCTCTTAAAAATTGATGTTCTGACTCCTTTTTCTCACTTTCTGCCCAACAGTCTGTCTCCATATATAATGGTTTTCTAGTCACTACCATTGTCATTTAAAGAATATTGCCCAAGCTATTTACGATTCTCATTACTGCAGTCAGTTTCATTTCTGAATTGTTCTGAGAACCAAAGATCTTACAGCTCATTGGCATCCATAGAATAGTGCCTAATGTTGTGCTAGTGGACCTACTGTCATACAATACAACACTTATTTCCCTTCCTTGCCACTCAGTATGTTTGCTCTTTTTGTACCTGTTCTGGACAGTCTTCCAATTTTGGACTGTCAATGCAGGGAAAGGACGGATCCGTTCCTCTAGCAGGGACTGTCCTGACATGGACTCTGTTTGATTATAACATACTGTTAATGTCTAAGATCTTTCAAGCTGACCATGAATAACTTCAGAGGTATATTTGACTACAAAGTGCCTTCACTACAGTCTAGTGATCGTGAGATGCTTATGTCAGAAGTTACAGAGATGAGAATCTTTTAAATTCATTGTCCAGCCATAATTGATAGAAATATGGAATTTGCTGATTGTTTGGGCTATTTAGACTTCGGGATAACTCAATGGCTCAGGCATCTGTCTGTAAATCCAGAGGCTGGGGAACTGATACTCTGCTGTGCCTTGATGATCCATAAGGTCCCTTGTACAGGTCTAAGAATTCTGAGCACAATAAATCAAAATAGGGTTCTGGCTATTTTTGGTTTCCTTGTCTTTCATTTTTGGTGCAGCAGAAGGGACCAAAGAGGTCACATGATCAGGGTCTGGGAAAGAAACAAAATCTTTTGGATTTTCTGACCTTGGCAAGCAAACTTCGTGTTGCACTTGAGGCCTGCTGCTACATGCCAGAGGTGACATTAATAGTGAGACGAGTATACTATTACTGCATTGTGAGCATGCTTTAAAAGGAAAAGTTTGTGAGGTACACCTGTCAAGGGCAAGACAGTCACTGTCAGAGACAGTGAAAAGAAAGTGAAGTGCAAAGAATGAATCGAGTAATAAAGAACACTTTAAAGTGCTTTTTAAAGCCAAAAGGAAGAAAGGTTACCAAGAGATCAAGATGAAGAAGAGTGGGAGGAGCCCTACCCCCCAACATTACATCCACTCCTTCCTCCCTATAAAAAAGGTTCTAAGGGACAATAGACAAAAACCTACAATCCTCAGAATATCACTGTCAAAGTGTTATATAAAGTGTTTCAGAGATGGTGAAAGTGCTCTTCTTTTTTTGCGATCTGTAATATTGCTGTGGAAGAGTTTCTGGATGTCTATGAACAGATTTCAGAAACCTATCATTTCAGATGCATTTCTCTGTACTTCACTTTTTTCTTTAATAATTCCTTTGAAAAATTCAATGAAGAAGCTAGAGATGATTCCTCCCTCTCTCCGGTACTACTGTTAATGTTTTGTGTTCTTCATGGGGGAGGAAGGAAATATGTTGCTATGTATTTAAAAGATTGTAGAAAAATAGCTTTCTTTCTGGATTTATGATGGGAGGGCAGCATGCATTGTAGATTACATTTAGATGCACTGTATTTGAAGGGCGAGTCATCTGAAAAGTTGCATTTTGAAGAACAGAGCACTCTTGGTATTAAGGTAAAGGTAAAGGTTTCCCCTCGCACATGCGTGCTAGTCATGTCCGACTCTAGGGGCAGTGCTCATCTCTGTATTCAAGCCGAAGAGCCAGCGTTGTGCAAATCCATGGCCACATGGCTGGCATGGCTGCAAGGAAACACTGTTTTACCTTCCCACTATTTACAACAGTACCTATTTATCTACTTGCATTTACATGCTTTTGAACTGCTAAGTTGGCAGGAGCTGGGGTTATCAGTGTGAGCTCGCTCCGTTGCGTGGCACCCGGGATTCGAACCGCCGAGCTGCCGACTTTGCAGCTGACAGTTTTTGGGAGCCTTAGTCCACTGAGACACCACGCCTCCCCACTGAGCCACCACACCTCCTGGTATTAAGAGATGGGCACAAATATAAAAATGAATCACAACATTAAATCAAAATTGCTTTTTCATCTAACCATATTCATCAAATGCAAGAACTTCTGACTAGACATGGGCACGACTCAACGAAATTTTCGTTTCCGTTTCCGTTTGTCATTTCTGTTACGCTACGGAAACGGTAACGACAATTACTCTGCCAGAACTCGAACTCGAACCGACGAACAAATAATTGGGTCTGATTTGTCGTTGTCGTTCCCGATCGCGCAATGCCAAGCAAGAAAAAAAGGTTTTAAAAATTAAAAAAAAACCTGATTCCCGGCCCAAAAAGCAGGCGAAAATATGCCTGTCCACCTACCAGAGGGGTGGTGGTTTTTTTTTTGGGGGGGTGTCCCCGGCCTCCCCCCTCCCCTGTCCTGGGCTGCTGGTACCAGGCTGGGGGGGCATCCTCGTCGTCTCCATTTGCCATGCGGTGCGGGGGGATCCAAAATGGCGACCACATTTTTTTTAATCGTGATCTAAAAACCCACCAAAAGCACCACAGAAACATGTGCCCGTTTCCCTTCCGTCGTTTGCAAAGCCGCCGCCCCCCGACTCCCTGGGGGGATGGAGGCGGCAGAAGAGAAAGACCCGGAAGTGAAAGGGGGGAGAGAACAGCGCTGTGTGGGGGGGATGGGGGAACACATTGTGCGGCTCTCCGTCCCCCCCGGCCCTCTTTCGCCACCGGACGGCCGCGCGGGGCATGACGGGAGGGGTGGCGGGGAGGTGGAGGTGGCGGGGCTCCAGCTGGGCCCAGTGGTGGGTCTCCCCGCTCCTTGGCCTGAAAGGCGGCCGCCCTGCCCTGCCCTCCGAGGCCGGCCGGCGGGGTCCGCCTGAGGCGGCCGCGCTCCCTTTCCTCCACCTGGCGCGCTTTTTGGGCAGCGGGGTCCCCCAGGGGAGAGGCGGGAGCCCCCTACCGCCGCTGCCGCCACCGCCGCCGGAAAAAGAGAAGCCGAGCCAGGCAGGGCTCCTCCTGAGGGTCCCTCCCCAACCCCTTGGTGTGGCTCCGCACCCGCTTCTACTTCTTCCTCATCCACGCCTACTTCGACCAGGACTTCAGCCTCCACGAGTTCACTGAAGGGGCGAAGCAAGTGAGCGTGCATTTAAATGCAGCAGGCAAGTCCATCACCCAGTTTTAAAGTGTTTGTTTTCCGCCCGGGACCCGCGGCCACCGCGAGCCCGCCCCCCGCCCCCGCTGCCCGCCCGCCGCCCGCCCATGCCCCCCCGCCGCCGGCGGCGGCCCTGATTGCGGGACACAAAAAGCGGGTAGAAACGACAAACAAAAAAAACGAAAAACGAAATGACAAATTTTTGAAAAAAATCACGAAAAACGGAAACGACCCGAAACAGACCCATCCCGAAAAACGACAACTCAAAACATAATTTTTCTGAGTCATGCCCATCTCTACTTCTGACAAATGCAAAGCAATTTTTAGTGATTTTTTAATTCATCAATCTGTCTGTGAAGATTCCCAGTCATCCAGGTGAGTTTATTTGGAAGTTGAGCCATGGCAACTGGACTTATTTTTCTTGAGAGATTGTAACATTTTACTGCTAATCCAAACAGCGTCATCAGTCTGAAGAAAGCTAGTTGGGAGTCCTCCATTTTATTGTTCACTTTGATCTCTTGTCATCCTGGTCTGAAATAGGTTCATAATATGAGCAATGACCTGAATAGGTTTGTTAGGTAGACAACAGTCTCATTAGCCTTAAGGTGAACAATGGCCTAAGGTACTGCCTGAAACCCATAAAGTATGGGTCATTAGCTATGTGGTGGTGAAGGCTTGAAGTATTTTTGATTTGTCTGGGTATTGTTGAAATCACAGCCTGATAACTGGCAGATAGACTGTGCCTGAGCCCCCCGACTGTTGAGAGAGGGCTTTTCAATGATCACATGAATGGTTTCCCTGACCCCTCTCTCAAACTACCTATCTTCTCTGTATAATATGTGTACATCCTCATCTTTGAATGAGTGCCTTTTGTACTTGAAGTGGAAGTGTACTACTGATTCTGGTTCTGAGCTGTTACCCCTCCTATGTTGGGCCGCCCTATTTAAGGGTTGTTTAGTTTCTCCAATGTAGAGGTCTGCACACTCCTCACTGCACTGGACCACATATACTACATGGCTCTTTTTGTTTTTTGGTATCAGGTCCTTTGGGTGGACGAGTTTCTGCCTTAATGTGTTTGTGGGTTTGAAATAATCAGGGATGTGGTGTTTGCCAAAAATCCTTTTAAGCTTCTTTGACACTCCAGCCATGTAAGGAATGACCAGGTTCTTCCATTGCGTCTGGGTCTCAGGCTGATCCCTTGTTCTTCTGGGATGACCCACTGCTTTGTTGAAGGCCTACTTTGGATATCCACAGTCCTTACGTGCTATCTTCAGGTTCCTGTCTTCCTTCTTCTTGGCTTCTGTGAAGGTGGGGATGCTCTCTGCTCTGTGGTTTAGGGTCACGATGACTCCTAATTTGTGTTGTAATGGATGGTGGGAGTAAAACAGTAAGTACTGATCTGTGTGGGTGGGTTTTTTATAAACTTCTACTCCCAGGCCACAGTCAGGTCAGATGATGACTGCACAATCCAGGAAAGCCAGCCTGTTGTTTTGGATATCTTCCCTATTGAACTTAATATTAGGGTCTACCACATTGAACTATAAAACGGAGGACTCACAACTTTCTTCAGAATGACAAAGCTGTTTGGATGAACAGCAAAATGTTTCAATCTCTCAAGAAAAAGAAGTCGAGTTGCCATAACTGCTGACCTTTTCCCTGTCAATAACCACCCCGCCCTGCGGGGAGCAGGGCCCTTCCATCTGGGCCCGCCCCCGGAGGCTCCTGGACCCGGTGCAGTTCTCGGAGACCTTCGGGGGTTTACCGGACAGACTGGTTGACAATCCGGTCGACTCCCTGGTTGATAGGTGATATGAGGATGTGGGTGGGGTAGTTGTCCGGATCGCCCCCAAGCGCCTTATCCCATGCCGAGCCCGCTCTTCGCCGTGGTTTACCATGGAGTTGCGGGCGATGAAGCAAGAGCGGAGGAGGCTAGAGAGCAGATGGTGAAAGGGTTGGACGGCTTTGAATTGGGCTGCAGTTAAGGCGTTGACCGGTCGCTATTCTCGAGTGATCAGGGATGCAAGGAGATCTTTTGTCTCCCTGAGAATTGGTGAGGCCTCGAACCGTCAGGTGGAATTGTTCCGGGTGGTTCGAGACCTCACCAATCCCGGTCTGCCGGGGCCTCCTCTTAGTGATTTCACTAGTGAGTCATTTGCAGCCTTTTTAAAATCTAAGATAGAGGCCATTCGTTCCGAGCTGGACGCCGGTTGCATGGATCCACCCTCTGCTGTGGCCAGTGCCTTGCTGCCTGGGTCGCCCCGGTTCATTGAGTTTGGGCCTGTTTCACCAGTGGATGCCTCCAGGGCCCTGGGACATTGCAGGCCTGCGGCTTCTCCGTTCAACCCTTGCCCTTCCTGGCTGATCAAGACCGCCAGAGGGAGCATGCTGGAATGGGCTTCACTAATTGTCTCCGTATCCTTCAGAGACAGGATTTTTCCCAGTCGACTGAAGGAGATGGTGGTGAAGCCCATTATCAAAAGACCTGGCTTGGCTGTAAACAATATGTCTAACTATCGTTCTATAGCCAATATTCCCTTTATGGGCAAGGTGATTGAGCGGGTTGCCACCCTGCGTCTCCAGACATTCCTGGAGGAGAACCATGTCTTGGATCTTTTCCAATCTGGGTTTAGGCCACGTCATGGGACTGATATGGCACTGGTCGCTCTGCATGATGATCTGTTGAGGACGGCTGACGGGTTGCTCTACCCTGTTGGTCCTTCTCGATCTGTCAGTGGCTTTTGATACCGTCGACCACGGTATCCTCCTAGGGTGGCTTTCTGAGGTGGGGATTGGGGGTCTGGCCTTTGGCTGGCTCCGCTCCTTCCTTGAGGGCCGCACCCAGCGTGTGAGCTTGGGGGGTGATCTGTCGTCCCCCTGGACACTCTCTTGTGGGGTGCCACAGCCGTTGGCTCTCTCCCCCATGCTCTTTAACATCTATATGAAGCCGCTGGCTGAGATCATCCGGAGTTATGGAGTTTGCTGTCATCAGTATGCTGATGACACACAGTTCTATTTCTCCTTTTCCACTGGTGCAATGGAGGCTATCCAGACCCTTGATCGCTGCCTGGCCGCAGTTTTGGACTGGACCAGGGCTCACAGACTCAAGCTCAACCCTGGAAAGACCGAGGTTTTGTTCTTTGGGGGAGGCCTGGAGGGGTACAGTGGCCCTCTTCCCAGTCTGGGTGCGTCTGCCCTCCAGCTGGCACAAAGAGTGAGGAGTCTGGGCGTCGTCCTGGATCCAGATTTGTCCCTGGATTCCCAGGTGGCTGCCGTGACCAGGTCGGCCTATTACCATTTTAGGCTTATCACCCAGTTTCGCCCGTACCTTGATGGGGATTTCCTGAGGACAGTGGTATAGGCGCTGGTCATATCAAGGTTGGATTACTGCAACACCCTCTACATGCCCCCCTCCTTGAACCTTGTTCGGCGATTGCAGAGGGTCCAGAATGCGGCAGCCAGGTTGGTGGTTGGTGCTCATAAGTTTGACCACATCACCCCCATCCTGGCCTGCCTGCACTGGTTGCCCGTTGTCTCCCGAATAAGGTTCAAGGTGTTGGTTTTGGTTTACATAACCCTCCATGGCTTGGCCCCTGTCTATCTGGCAGAGCGTATCTCCCGACAATTAGACCTGGCCTGACCCACCCAATCTTCCTTGGCCCTCTCGCTTCAGATTGCCACGCCGAAGGAGGCCCGTAAAGCAACTACTCGCAATCGGGCCTTCTTGGTTGTTGGTCCTGCTATTTGGAACGCCTTGCCAAGCGAGATATGGCAAGCTCCTTCGTTGGCGTCATTCAAGAAAGCTTTGAAGACCTGGCTATTTAGGGATGCCTTCGGAAACTGCTAGGGGTACAGTGTTCCCCCCCGCCTCCTGCCAATACTGGTTCACCGTTCTTGATGTTGCTGTTATTGTTTTTATTTTTTAATTCCTGTGTAAATCGCCCTGAGTTCCCATTTGGGAAATAGGTGTGGTATACAAATTTGAAAATAAATAAATAAATAAATAAATAAATAAATAAATAAATAAATAAA
>JAHTLZ010003547.1:12877455-12887830 GCA_023846285.1 Phrynocephalus versicolor | reverse complement strand
CTCACTACAAGCCCGGGGGGATGAAAGATGGGGGTGCCTTCAGCTTTCGGGTGCATCTTTCATTCCCCCCAATGCTTGTCCATGCTCACTTCCAAAAAGAAGGCACCCACTTTCTTTTCAAGAGTGGATAAGTCCCACCCACTATCACTTGCTACAATCCAGGGGGGAAGTTCAAACTTTTCCTGGCAGCTTGAACTCAGATGAATACAATCCAATAAATATAAAATACAGCAATATAATAAAAATAAAAATAAAGTTAACATTAAAGTAATATAAAATACTGTATATTTATTGTTATTGGTGGGCAAATCAGTTAAAATCATGTTTTAATGTTTGAATACTGAAATGACATTATATTTGGGGGAATGCCTGCTTAAATAGCCCAAGTTTAAAGGCAGCCAAAGAAGCGGCCAGGCAGATGTCTGGGGGAAGGTTATTCCACAGGTGAGGGGCAATGATGGAAAAGGCCCTATTTCTATTTTTCTTTTCTTTTTGGGACTCTTGTGGTGTTAATTGCCTCAAGCAGCTAGCCTGGGAAGATCAGGTATTATGGGAGAAGACACTGACAAGCAGTGAGTATAAGAATATAAGATCAAACAAGAAAGTCAGTGATATCATGGAGTGTCCTTGAGGGTAAGTGAATTGGATGCTGAGCTAAAAATCACAACAGGGCCAACTTGGAGTTGAATGCTTGGGAGGAACCTGAGGAAGACCAACCCCCCTGAGGGTCTTCAACCTTTTACTCCAGAAATTCTACAGACTGTTAAGAAACAAACTGTTATGAATGTCTACTAATTAGCTTTACAGTATGTTTCATTGTCATGTTCATTTCCATTCATTCTAGATCACAAATAATCAGGGGAGCATGGTTTTTCCTTGAGGGCACAGGCCACATCACTGTCAATTCTTTGAGTCCTAGGGAACTATTAAAACAAAAAAAAAATGGCGGAAGTGGCAGTTGTAGGACAAAGCTTTTTTTTTTCTGTACTACATTCCCCAAAATTCTCCACCCTGTGTGGCCACTTTGCCACTCTGAAAAGCACAGGAAATAAAGGCACATCTCCCAAAACAATGGAGATTCCTAGTACATTAGGAACAAAACAGGAAATCTGGAACTCTAGCAGCCATGGAGATATTTAGTTAAAAGACTTTTAGGGACATGCCTTTTGTAATATTCTGTTTTTGTTCATGCTTAAGCCTCAAGCCTTTAATCCACCAAGCTGCTTTTGCTACTACTAAATACAGAGACTTTCTCTTCGAAGGAGTAACTGATAATATTAAGGGTGGGGGAGATGCTTTTTAAACCACAGAGTGCTTCCTCTGAAACAAAAAATTCAGAGGAATTCTAACCTGTTTTGCTTGGATCATTGTTTCTATCTATCTATCTATTATCTATCTATCTATCTATCTATCTATCTATCTATCTATCTATCTATCTATCTATCTATCTATCTATCTATCTATCTATCTATCTATCTATCTAGCCTTCTTTTGGGATGAATTATTTTCTATGTAAAATTGTTGTTTAGGTATGCAGAGAACCTTGACTAGTCCCCTTGACCTCTGTGGATTTGGTGGTGGTTCTGTGATTTCTCGGCCAGAGTCTCCATCATGAAAACTGATTTACTCCAGCAAATAGACAACCATTTATTCATGGGTGTGAGTGTGTTCCTACTTACAGTCCCCACCAGGCCTGGCCAATGAAGCTTGTAGTTATGGATAATGGAAGCCACAGTCTAGCAAGAAAAATGTTTGTCCACCAGAATTTTGACTGACATATCCGCTTACACTTGGAGGCAGAACGAAATAAGTCAGGATTAATAAATAAAATATGTGCAAGGAAGGAATAATAAAACCCCCAACTGCTCTCCTTTTTCAGCTCTCTCCAAAATCATATTAATGCAATCACACATCCCTGCAGACGCGAATAAAGTCAACATTGATGTGAATGAGGACAGTGATCTGGCTGCACTCATTCATTTATGAGCAACTGGGGTCATACAAGAAAGGTTGGATTGAAAGGTGCGGAAACACTGCCGTTTTTATTTTAAATAATTACTTTAACCCCTCAGGCACTAATCCAGCAGCCTAGAGCATATGGGATGGGATTCAAGCCCCATTGAATTAAGTATAAATTCATTTGCGTAATTGTGTGCATTGAACTGCAAAATTGGGGTGTCTGCTTGTATTATTTCCCTGCAGTAGCAGCCAGTGACTTCTTAAGACTATTTTTAAGGAGTATAAATCCCTAAGCCTTGGATTTCACCGCAGTTTAAATAGAACATTAGAAACTGAAACAATCAGTCTGTTGTTGAAATAAATACCTCTTGTGGCTCATAACATTCCCAATGAGGTAAGAAACAATTGATATGCCACAACGGCACTGCCTGTGAAGGATATTCCAGGTCAATAAATATCATCCTCCAGACGTAGTTACAATATTAAATACACTTTTTTGGGTGTAATTCAGGAGCTCTTCTCAGTACAAAGATCCAGCTTTCTTGGGGGCATGTCTCATATAACCCAGCAGGACTATTCTGAAGTATATGTGTAGAATCCTGCTGTTTGGCTACATTTATTTATTTATTTATTTATTTATTTATTTATTTATTTATTTATATTTGTACTTGCTAACCACCCAATTTTTCCCTTGGGGGCTCTGGGCGGTGTACAGCCAATAACAAATACAAGAACACAACCTAAACCCCCATGATGAACAAACAAATATCAGACTAAAAAAACTATAACACAATTAATACGAAATTTCCTCAGGTTTCATATTAATTCATGTTCATTATAATGTGGGACCTAGGTCTGAGTTAATGCAGGTAGCAGAACAGAATGAACGTTGGAAAAATAAGAAACTGGGACAAATGGGCACTGGCAATTTCATCCACTCCCAGGGATTGGAGCACTTTTGGACTCACAGAATCTCCTAG
The DNA here is from genome assembly GCA_023846285.1 of Phrynocephalus versicolor. NCBI lineage: Eukaryota > Metazoa > Chordata > Lepidosauria > Squamata > Agamidae > Phrynocephalus > Phrynocephalus versicolor. The sequence continues at coordinate 12,884,891 of JAHTLZ010003547.1, read as the reverse complement.
TCAAAAAGGCCACTTGTTGTTACATGACACCAAGTCACCTCTGACCTATGGAAGCCCTATGAACGCACAATCTCCAAAGTGGCCTACCCTTGACAGCCCTGCTCAGGTCTTGCAAATTCAAGCCTGTGGTTTCCTTTGGGGAGTTAGCCCATCTCATATTTGTTTTTTCCTGCTACCTTCAGTCTACCCCAGTATTGTTGTCTTTTCCACAGAATCCTGGCTTCTCAGGATGTGCCCAATGTAAGACTGCCCCAGTTTTAACAGTTTTTTTTGTTTTGTTTTTTGTTTGTTTTGTTTTGTTTTGTTTTGTTTTGCCTCCAGAGGAGGCATAGAAAGTCTTACAATGCAATCTACCTCGGGGTAAGCCCCACTAGCCTCAAGATAATTTATTCCTATGTATGATAAGGGCTTTAATTTGGCCTGACTCTGGTCTGTCTGAAAAGCCCGATGAACGATCTGGAGCTTTTCTTCCTTTAATCCCTGGCCCATGCTCTCTGAGTTAGGAATTAGAGATACTCCCCAGGCACACACCCAGGTAATGTTCACTTTATTCTTGCAATATACGCTGCAGGACTGAACTCTCCTTGCTCAATGCCTGGTGAGCATTGCTGCATATCCTATTTACCTCTAAGATATTTATCTCTAAGTATAAAAATAAAAGTGCTTATAGTGAAGAAGCAATTGGCATGATGGTACCTGGATATGAGGAGATGATCCAGGAACTACCAATTTAAAAAGGCCTTAAAGACCTGGCTTGTTTGTGAGGTGTTTGGTGACAGTTAATCCCCCCCCCATTACGCTAATCACGCTAATGATGTGAATGACTGTTCCTGTAGTTTTATTAATTATTTCTTTATCTCAACAACAACAACAACAATTTAATTTTTATTATTGTTATTGGTTTTTTCCTTATCGTTTTTTCTTTATTGTCTTTACTATTTGTATTCTGTTGTAAACCGCCCGGAGTTCCCCCAGAAGATGGGTGGTATATAAGGACTAAAGTAAATAAATGAATAAATAAATTCTTTGGGAAGACATCTTCCAAGGACTTGTTTATGGGCTGAAAAATTCTAGGTCTGTGGAAAGCACAGCAGCTTTTTTCCCAGAATTAGACCCCTAAATATTAGCCACAGGCTTATTCTGGCCATCTGGCAGCTCTCATATCTTTCTGAAAGTATGTATGATTCATATAATAAAACACTGGGGTTTACAACTTTTCCCATAAATGGTCTTGACACATTCTTGGATTTCATGTTTTAAAACACAGCAACATTTCATAGGGATAGGTTTTAAAGTTTTGCTGCTTTACAGTGGAATTTTACTGTAATGTGGGGCAGATGTTCTTAATATCGCTCATAAAATCAGCTGAATACACTTTATATTATGATTAACTGAGAAATCTTTTAACTGCTACGAATATGAGTCCATGAAAGAGATGGATTGTTTTCAATAAAGTGTTTGTGCCTGTAAAAATGCAGTTCCTATTTTCATCCCTTGACAGTTGACTATATTCTAAACACTCCTTCCCAACAGACTCTAAGTGTGTGTTGATTAAATCACTATATAAACAATATACAATCTCTGTTCAAATATACATGAAACTGTAGACCCTGGGGGCGGCATCTCCTGTTTGTGAAAATAAAATATGCTAATTTATATCAATCCACTGGGTTATGATAACAGATTTCAACACATGTGGGTCATTACTCTGATCAGTCATACAGTATGTGTCTGTATGGGTTGTAGCGCTTCTTCAGAGTTGGAAGTTCCTTGAGCTATCAAAACTGCAGTTACATGAATCAACAGAAAATAGTGAAGTAGCATATAGTAAAAAGTAGTGTTGCTGCTGCTGCCGTTGCTGCTGCCGCTGCTGCTGCTACTACTGCTGCTGCTGCTGCTGCTGCTGCTGCTGCTGCTCCTCCTCCTCCTCCTCCTACTCCTACTACTACTACTACTACTACTACTACTACTACTACTTAACAATAACAACAACAACATAATCTTCAACAACAACAACAACATTGCAGTTCTAGGAGGTGCCAGAATTGAAGCTAAATAATTGAAAAATCCAGCAAAATAGAGAGACCTGGCAATTGAGACATTTTGCTTGAGAATGGATCCTATTGGTCACTGAGTTCATCACCTGTCATGGAGTCACATTGAGGAATCAAACTCTCAAACTCTGGCTCCACAGCCAGAAACTTAAGCCATTAAGCAGTTTAATTTTCCATCTCTAGCTTCCCTGTGGAAGAAGGGATCCCACTGCAGCCTCAAGACATTCAGGGGCAAGTAAGGTTTTGTTTTGTTTTTGTAAATAAAAAAAAGTTTTGAGAGGACGTTTGGAGGCAATTTGTTTGAAATGATTTACTTAACCAAGGAAAGGAAGCAGATGAAACTTTTGAGAAACAAATCGCAAGGATTTTTTTAAAAACGATGTAGTAGTGATGGGAGATGTAAAATACCCAGATATGTGTTGGGAGGCAAATTTGGCCGAGTATAGCCCTTTCAAGAAATCAATGGCTGTTGTGGCTAATGATTTTCTCCTACAAAAAGTGGATAAAGAAACTAGAGGAGTAGTTATCCTCAACTTGATTCTAACCAATAAAGATCATTTTGTGAATGAATTGGCAATAAGGGGAACTCTGGGTGGGAATGACCATGTTATTCCAAAAATACTTGAATTCAGAGGAAGCCCAAGCAGAGGGTAGCCACAGAGGTATGCTGGATTTTTTAAAAGCCAATCTTAACCTCAAAACAAATATGAGTAAGGAGATCTTTAAAATAAAAGTGGGGTCTAAGAAGGATGGGAGTATCTAAAGAATAAAAATTGAAAAGTGCAACTGCAATCTATCCCAATAAGGAAGATAAACTTGGAAAGCAACAAAGAGGGCCAGTGTGCCTTCACAAAAATCTGAGGGAGGACCTGAGAACAAAACAAAAGAAAAAATAATAATAAAGAAATGCAAGGATGGCACTAGGAGAGCAAAAGCAATTTAAAAAAAAACCCTTCAGATATATGCGAAGCAAAAGACAATGACAAGAAATAGTGCCACAGCCCCTCATTGGAGATGAAAAAATGGTAACAGATGATGAAGAAAAGGCAGAGAAGCTCAATTCCTATTCAGCTCAGTCTTTTCCCATAAGACAGACTTTGAACCTCCATACATAAGTAAAGTGCAAGTAGAGGGGACAGGATAGCAGCTAATAAACAAATAGTCCAGGATTACTTTACCACCTTGAATGAGTTCAGATCACCAGGGCAGAATGAACTGTATCTGAGAATACTGAAGGAAATAGCTGAATAACTCTCCGAAGCACTCTTAGAACAACTAGAAACCAACACGGATTTGTCAAGGTTTTGAAAAAGTTTTCTGTGATATTCTGATTAGAAGAATATGGACTGAATCAATCAAGTATAAGGCAGATGCACAATTAACTACAGAATTTTGCTCAGAGGGTGATGATTAATGGCTCCTTCTCTAAATGGGAGGAGGTAACAAGGCTTGCTCCTGGGTCCAGTGGTCTGCAACACATTTATTAACAACCTAGACATTGAAATGCAAGGAATACTTATCAGATCGGCAGAGGATACAAAATTGGGTGGAATAGTTAATACCATGGCAGATAGAAACAAACATTCAAAACGATCCTGAACTAACAAGTGGGCTCCACTAACAAAGGCATAGTTTCTGGTCTTGTGAGTTACTAGTCCTTCTCTATTCAGCAATGGTCAGGCCTCACCTTGAGTATTGTGTCCAGTTCTGGTCACTGCACTTCGAGAAAGATGCTGACAAATTGGAGGCTGGAGGAAGCTCTTGAGGAAAGGGTTTGAGGAAAACAGAAAGAATTGGGCATGTTTAGCCTGTTGAAAATAAGACCAAGGGGGTGATATGCTAGCACTTGTCAAATATTTGAAGGGCTATCATACAGAGGAGGGTCAGATCTGCTCTCAGTAGACATGGGTGTTTCATTTTGGAAGGGGTTCAGTTCCAAAACGAAACATGGCAGCACAGCTGCCATTCGGAACCGGGACCAACCCTCTGGAATGAAATCAACCACTGACTTACCTTCCTTTGGGTTGCACGGGTCAAAACTACAACCAGGAAGCAGCCTCCAATGTGTCATCTTTCCTTCTCCCATTCTGAAATGAAACACCCATGTCTAGTTCTCAGTCATCACAGAGTGCTGAATACACAACAGCAGGCTCAAGTGACAAGAACCCAGCTTTCAGGTGAATATCAGGAAAAATCTTCTAACTGTTAAAGCAGTACAACAATGGAACCAATTTCCTCTGGAAGTGGTGAATGCTCTATCACTGGAGACACGTGGACAACCACCTGGCAGATAGCTTTCTATTTGCATGACTGCGTCTAGCAGGAGGTTGTGCTTGATGCCCTTTCAGGTCCCTTCCAACTTCACTGTTCTATGATTCTATGATACTTATGGGTTGAGCATTTTTTTAATAACATCCAAAAAATAACATGCAATGCAACAAATAATAATCATAGAAATGCATAGCTGGAATGGGCCATTTGAATCATCAGCTCCAACCCCTGTGAAAGAGGCATAGTGGGGAATCAAAATCCCAACCTCTAGTTCGGAGTTGGTGAACCTTTTTTTGGACCAAGTGCCGCAACTTAGATTCAAAACCCACTATTTTTTTTTTTTTGCAAAGGACAAATATGGCAATTTAACCTGAATTCAGGTGGCTGTGAAGGGGTGATGTCAGGTGCCCACAGAAAGGGCTCCAAGTGCCACCTTTGGCACCCGTGCCATAGGTTCACCAACACTGCTCTAATTCTACAGCTAGCGACCAAAGCCAATGAGTTATCCAGCAGTTTAATTTTCCATCACTGGGATAATGTTACTACCAGCAGCAAATTTTGAAAATTGGGATAGCATTGTTTAAGGTTGAGGTCTTTTGTATTTTGAACTCATCTGAACATAGCACTAGCCCCAACCCTTGTTCTGATTTGTTTGATGTAATTTGGGGACTTGTTTTCTCCCAAAAGTACAACACTTGATATCAGAGTTGCTGTCATTGTCTTAACACTGCTCGATTGACCTAGGAATAGATGACATGATTACAGGAACAGAATAGATTAAGGCAAATGAATATGTGTTTCCTCCTCTTGCAATGCTATTCCTCCAGGCCACCCAAATCTTTTCAGTCCCACATGCCTCAAGAGATCAGACATTAAAAAAAAAACCTGTGCAGTCTCCCAGTTTATCAATTATAAAACAAAGACAAGTTAATTTGCCAAATGTGGATCGAGCAAAGTGCCTGTTACAGTACAAAGTCTTTTCCTCTCAAGGGTGCACTTTTCCAAGATGAAACATCAGTATTTCATCTAGTGAATCGCCTTGTTTGGTATACAGAATACTGAGTATATTGCTTGTTATTAGATAGTGATATGAAAAAAGATCATGATTAGAATATTATGTGTCACAGATTTTATTTTAGCACAGCACTTTCATATGCCTTATTCCAGAACAAATACTTGCTCTGAAGACTCTGTTCTGTGGCAATAAATGTTGTTGGTCCCAGCATTTTTCTAGATCTCATTTGTATAAAAATACAAATGCTTGGGATATTGACTTCATTTCCACTTGTGAATATGACCACTGGGGAATGTCCTACTTAACATGTTGGCAAATGTTAGGTAACCATATAATGTCTATCCTGATTTTCCACCTGTCACAATTTGTCGCCAGAGGCAATAATATTTCCTTTACTTTGGAGTAAAAGGAGAGTAAGATTTTGGCCATTGAATCCAAATAAATTAATGTTTTATTCTGACTGTATTTGGACTTCTCTGCTTCTGTGAAGTGTTCTAAAGCTGTCTTTTTGAGGCCATTTCAATATGGTACATTCATTTCTCTGCAGCATTAATGGAGGAACTCAGAAAAGTGTAAGAAGGAAAAAAAAATCCTCTTAGATGGTTTTTCCTACACAGGAAAGTCTTCACATTTTCATTGTTTTCCTGAGTCTGTAAAAGGTTATTGCAGGAAACTGAACTGTCACACATGTTACTTGTGTTACAGTTCACACAAGTAACATGACCTGAACCCTGAGGGTTCAGAGGGGAAACAGTCTAATGATGCATTATGTATACACTGAGTTTTGGTAAGTACAGGTCCAAGCCTTATGCTCAGAGTGTCATCCTTGTGTCTTTTGCATTTCCAATTTGTTTCCACATTATGGAAGCATCAGGGGCCCTGCTCTCATGGCCTAATTGGTAAGATTGTGGTAATGAACGATCCCTTCCTGAATGTTATACGAGAGGAACAACTTGGAAATATAACTAAGGCACTTTTCTGCTCTGCCGAATGACACAAAACACTTGGTTGCAATTGTGTGCCAATTAGGACAACCTTTGTGCCTGATCTAAAGACCTTTAGCCTCCCTTTGGGCCACATGCCAACTGCAGTGATTATCTACATTCTTGGCCTATGTGCTGAAAGAAGGAAACAACTAGAACTTTCCAAAGGTATGAGGTCTGGATACTTTCTGGGGTGGAAAGAGAGAATTCAGGGAAGTTTACAGTTATTTTAAAAGGGTGTTTTAGAAGTATCCCGAGTTGAGCAGTTCAAATTGTATTGCCCTTCTTTTGCCCATTTCTAAAGCAATGCAGCAAATAATTCATGTAATGATTTTGAAAAATCTACTTCCAATGAATAACAACAACTAATTTCTTAGGATATGATTAGATAGCTAAACACATTCCTTTTGTTTTGTTTGTAAGAGAAATAGCATTAGATTGATGTCCTGGCAGTAGTTGATTAAGAAGGCACCTGGAAACAAACAAAGAACAGAAGTTTATGGAAGCAGATGAGCAGAAGGTGTGTCAGATTCTTCCCATCAGATGAGCACATAAAATTCAACTGGGAGACTCTTCCCCACCCAACTCACCTCTATCTAGTCTGATGTTCTCATACTCATCCTTCCCCTCAAGGTGACAAGGAAGGGCTATCTTCTCCAGCAGCCCAAGGACCTTAAAGAGGAGGGCTTGGGGCAAGAGGGTAACAGGAGGGAAATATTGTACTTTATCCAATTAACATTGTTTTTTATATTATCTCAAACTTCAGTATTCCGCAATGTCCCAAATTGCTTTTGTCTTTTTTTAAAGCAAACCACATTAGTCAGTCTATTTGAATCCCATCACATATTCATATTTGTGAGTTAAATGCAGATCAGGAATTTCTATCTGCTTTTTAATTTTCTTCAGAAGACTAAGCAGCCCCAAATGCTAAAGCACCTTTGAAGGTAAATATCTATCCACTTTTTATAAGAAATGTATTAGATCCACAATTCATGTTTGTATTAGTGAACCATAAGGATTCAGAAAAGATGATATTCAATCTATGTGCAAAGCCATTCTAGAGATCATCATCATCATCATCATCATCATCATCATCATCATCATCATCATCAT
>JAHTLZ010003547.1:12869360-12877445 GCA_023846285.1 Phrynocephalus versicolor | reverse complement strand
CATGGGAATATGGACAGTAACTCAGGTTATAATAAAGACACACAGGAGGACCATTTTGCACTTGGACATGGGCACGTTCCTATAAGACTAGTAATTCTAGCATGCACCATCCCACAGATGTACATGTGGGAGATCCACAAATAGGTGGCAAAACTATAATTAAGTTCTGTGAATGTATCCTTCCTGAGGATGACGTCTGTGACTTCGTTTGAAGGAGACATTCCCATGTATTTTTCTGTAGTTTCTCTTTCAATCAAGTAGTAGAGCACAGCTACATGTTATTTTATGATAGTATTTAGGTGGTCTTTATGCACCACCCTCATAAACCACTTGTATTACTTATATTTCCTCCATTTCTATTAAGATAAACAACCACCTTTCCCCCCTGGCATTTATACTATTTCGATATGTAAGTATCTAAACTGTTACATGGCAAAATGTTTCCCTAGTGCAACTACTGGCCATTTTAATTGGATGGGTAATTAACACCTTCTTAGTTCACCTTACTATCATTTCTCTCATGTTGAAGCACTTATCAGCCTATTCTTTAGCATACAGACACCAAATCATTACAACAATTGACATGAAGGAGACTCAAAATGTGCCACACTAATTAAGTTTAAAAGGGGAAAAACATTTGAATCATTAATACTTTCCTTATAACTAATGAATGACCATTCACAGGAGACAACATTCATTTCTTAACTACAACAGGCATACAACACAGCTTTTACTGTGTTGTATTAAATCACCAGAAAAATCCATTAACAAAAGCTTTTATGTCAGTATCTTAGAACATAAGGAATGGCAGCTATTTAAACTTCGGCAGGCTGATGCGTGTTTAGCTATATTTTCTTTGATTTTCAGTTCAGTCACAGAGGTTCAGAACTTTCTTCTCCAACTAACTGGGCGATAATGCTCAACGAGAGCTCCTTTATTGTGTGTTTGCTAGAACATGCTCCAGAATGAAAGAGATGCATAGGTGTATAAATCCTTCATTGCCTTGTCTTTGAAGGTGAGGAGAAGGAATCACCAAATGATTCTTTTGACCTGCAAGAGCCTAAGATATTTAGTATCATTTTTTGTGAAGTACGATTTTTTTTAATGCTTAATGTAAGGACAGCAGAGGAAGCAAGAAAAAAAATAATGTGCATTGGACAAAATAATATTCTTTGCTGCTTGCACATCTAAGGACTTGAAATACTTGAGAAATTGCATCCTTTAAAAACATTAGCAAGTGATCCTGTTTATTCTGTGCATGTATGCGTGCATTCTTTCCTTCCTGATGGGAAACAGCATCAGTGTTGTGTCAAGACGGGTTGCACAACCAATGGAAAACATGATGAGAAAAAGTGAAGCTCCTTTTCTCGCTCTTGCCTGGAAATAAGAAAACTTGAGGAGCTTGAAAATCCTTGTTGAGGTGCCTTATCAAAATCAAGATAGCCTAAATGAATGAATTTATTAGATATTAGAATGGAGACTTTATTAGATATCACTTACATCCCTACTCATGTAAGGTTCTAGTGGTATTCTTTTGTGGCTTTAACAGTTTGTTTTGCAAAATCAGAAATGCAAATCTTAGCTGCCTTCATATATATGTATATATAAATATAGAGAGCTCAAGTTATTAAGTGGGCATATAATAAAAGGAACATTTTAAAACTACAGTTTTGAAGACACTTTCAACAAAAGCTGACCGGCACATTCTAATTTTTCACGCAACCTTCCCCAAATAATGAACAGAAGGCATTAAGAATTCAAAAACAAATTTAGTCAATAAGTCAATCTATGCCCCCATGTGATTTCTTAATTGCTCCTTTCCAAATGCCAAAGTGCTTTTTCTCTAATTATGTTACTGCTCTATGTTACTTATTTGATCGTTTCATCCACCCCAATGTGAGATTTCACATCTCAGTGGGATGTCTGCATCCTGGGCTTTCAGGTTTTGCCAGATTCAGAAGGGAAGATGCTCATAAATGTATAAAGAAATCGGTTCTTTTGTAGCTGAAGGAAGCATTTAGCATTTACTCGAGTTATCCAGCAAATTAAAAACTACTTTCCAAAAAGAAGACTGTCTTATTGCTTGACAGCAAGATAACCTATGGAAGTAGTTGCCTGCGTGTTCTGTCACACTGAACCAATTCCAAAATGTCTGCCAAGGGTGGATGAAGGATAAGGGAGTACATTGATGGCCCTGGATATCCCATCAGTTTTGACTTAGCACAAAATTTGAAGCAAAGTTTGTAGCCTTTTTTTTTTCATACTACATGTTAGAAGAACTTTAAGTAAAACTGGTGCAGAGGAACACCTCATAAAAGAGGTGCTCACCCCTATGGGAAATCTCTGTTTCCAAGATGATGACAGATGAATCTGGGATTAAACTTGATGCAACCTAAATCATTAACATACATAGGGTTTCTGCTACTTCTAACAAAGGCAAATCCTGTGTTTTAATTTATGTTGCTTTAATTTTTTGGGATTCTGCTCCTTTGGTCCATACTTCTGTTGTTGTTGATTTCCTATTAGCTTCCTGTTCTTTAACCTTGATGAGAACCTCTTGAATATTATAGTCTCTCCTGATCTGCCACGTGGATTTTTGCTGGGCTTCCATTGTTGTGGTTTTTAGTAGCCTCCTGTTCTGGAGAAATTTTAGCTTCCTTTTTCCTTGTCCTCTCTCTGCTTTTTAAAAACATACTTAATCAAAATTGTTCTAATTTCACCTAAATATGCATAGAATTAAGATCTCCCCTGCCCATATTTTCATTAGGAGATGACTGAAAGAAAAGGAATGTCATAGGACAGTCTGTGATCAACTACAGTGCATTAATGTATTAAATAAGTTTGTCGTATGTACTCTGAAACTAAATGGGTATGGGGTAGGTAATTAAGTTGCACATATAAGATAGAGGCACAGTAGAAGGATTCAGTTCATTCACTTAGATCACATTGTGTCACTACTGTATAATATAGGCCTAGCTACACGTTTACAGTTTTCAAGCCATTAAGACTTGAACACCAACAAAACCACCCTTCCCAAGTTAATTGGAATGGGTCATTTATGCTAAAGCCTGGAACAGCTTAATTATACTACAGCACTTCAAGCATGCTCCTAGAATCAATGGCATCCTCTGAATTGGAATCCAGAAGCTCTCATTTGGAGTGAAATGTACCAAAACAAAAAAGCTCACCCCCAGGCAAATTGTTTCCCTTTTAAAATCTATACATGCGAGCCATTTCATTGTTTTGTTACAAACAGAACATTTTACATTGAACTTCAGATGGTGTAAATGTTCTGGCCTGGAAAGAAAGAGAATGATTTAGTCAAGCCAAAGTCTAGTTCTCTATTAATTTCAACATAAACAAAATCAGTTTCCAATACTACTGTTCTGTGGGGTCCCCCACCCCCAGATCTTATTGTTTGTCCTGGCCTGTGCTTGTTGGCCCCAAAGCTCTCAATGGATGGCACTACAATACAATTTTGTTTTACTGGGAGAAGCCTTTCAAAACATAATACACAAGCTCAGTTAAATAGGGCTATTATTGTAAACAGCAGCTCATGTTGCAAAACTATACAAAAGACCTCATACACATATGACAAGCTGTCAGTTTGTAGATAGTTTTGACAGTATAGGATTTCTTTGTTACTATGTTTACTTATTACTTGACAGTGAGGATGACACATCATTTTATGGGATTTTTTTTTTAAAAACTGTCTGATAGTCTTTAAGTTTTCCTTTTTTTCTATATCCTTAGTGCAAACATTTAAGACCATTACCGTATGTTTTGCTCTATGTTATGTGTAACCAGTAGCCATTACACTTGTGAGTAGGCTCCATTGACATCAGTGGGCCTACCTTCTAAAAATGTTAAGCTGGACAGCTATCACTGATTGGTATTCCAGGTATGCCTAAGTTTACCAGACCACATGTTGGCCCAGTTTATAGCTTTGATTGGTCCTGACTAGTCCACCTCATGAGGAGAGAGGACTCCTTGGAAGAGTCTCTGATGTTGGACAATATTGAAGGCACAAAGAAAAGGGGACACCAAAGAATGAGATTGTTGGACAGTGTCATCAATGCAGCTAACATGGATTTGACCAAACTCTGGGAGGCAGTGGGAGGCAGGAGGGCCTGGCGTGCTCCAGTCCTTGGGGTCACAAAGAGTTGGACACGACTGAACGACTGAACAACAAAAGTCCTGACTTGTTGAAAAGTTATGTAAATTCCAATGAGTCAATGAGCTTATTCTGGTAAGAACTAGAAGTTGCATTTAAGTGCTGGTGCCAACTCGGTGGTCTGTTCATATCTGAGACTGAGGTGCCCAATCTGCAGCAGCAGCCAACCTGTCTCTTCACTGCCCACTGGCACTCTTGCTTGATACCAATGGCATATGAAATTTTATCTGCTGATTGTTTCACAACTACACATTCAGCCAGCAGTATTGGCCATCTATTTGTGCATTTTGGCACTGGAATAAACTACACAAAACATGCAAGTTCTTTTGTTGTATAATTTATTTATAATGTATAATATTGTATTCTCTTTCCCCCAAAACTAGCATGTTTCCCCCAAGAGAAATAACAATAGAAAAGTTCCAAAGGTGTTTAGTAGTAAGGGGAAGTTTTTGTGGATTAAGGTATGATCATATGGACTTAGTTTGAATATCACAGGACTCCATGGCTGTCCAGGAATTTTGGCTTACCATGTAAGAGCAGCATGCCCAGTCACTCATGCTTCAGGCAGGAGTGGCTAATCAAACCACAAACTTTGGATGTGTATTTTCTTTACTGCACTGTCTCAACCTGGCAGGATCTGACACTCTGGCTTATCTCCTAGAGGAAGCTTACGGCAACTCATGGCTCAATTTTGACAGTTGTATAGAGTCTCATATCTTGCAGAATATGGTAATATTCCCTCTATCCCACAGACTAACATTAGACAGTTACACAACTTTGTTTAAAGCCGCATACAGTGTATGCTTAATTGGGAATTAATTCCTTAGAAGAACTGAGCATTACTTGTTCAAATAATTGGGATATTTTTTTAAGATTAAATATGGGCATGACATTTTAAAACATGATTGACCCAGGTCAACAAATCACAAAAATGAATTTACACCCCCCCTCAATGAATCAATTTTTAAATTCATTTTTGCTTTAAAGGGCTATAAACTGGCCTGCAAGTCACCTACTTTGGTTAAGCCTGCTTTTCAGAAATCTGAATTATACAATTTCTATACATGCCCATCTATAGTTTAGATATATATAGTATAATAGACACATATGAACACTTCAATATTTCAGTCTTTTCAATCACGATCTGCTATGAATAAAGCTATACTTAAAAGTTTGGCTAAAAATTAAAAAAAAAATTATTCAATAGTTCTGCAGGAGAGGTTAAAAATAATCCAACTTTCTGTAAAGAACTTAATGTTATAAATTAAGACTGCTTTGCAGAAAATGATGCAGGTGCTCCCCTATCACCCTTTCCATTGCCTATTTATGGGTTTAAATGTTATTGCCCAAATACTGTATTCTTGAGGAACACAACATTTTCGCTTCAGCCTATGCTTATAAAACATGGATCTTGTGATAGTTGTATGGCTTGCTCTTTCTAGCTTAAATATGGGGCTGTTTCCCCTTAATTACAGTCATTAATCAACTTCATCAGATAAAACTGCTGAGAAAGATCATAGGCCCTGGCATTATGAAACCCACTGCAGAGACGTCTTTGTCTTGAGTGCCAATGCTAAGGATATTTTATTATAGCCAACATTGGAAGCCTTATAACAGGCCAGGTCCTATCTGGCTTCCCAGGGAAATGCAGAGATCCAAGGTTAAAGAGAGGAGTGTCAGTCAAAACTCTGCAGAACTCACATCCCTGAGATCTCTACCCAGTCTCTCTGCCAACACCCCACTGCTCCTAATCCACTATCTTCAGTGAGCAATGGCAGCTTTCCCATACAGTGGTCAGAATGGATATAAGATAGTACAGTTCTTAACAATAGTTTCTGAATATATGGGACAACGTAATATGCTAATGTTGGATTTGTATGCAGCTATGATTGTCTGATAAATAATACTTTCAGATGAATTCCTGTCTACTTCCCAGCAAATCAATCCAAAAGACACAAAACATGTGGCACCTTAAATACTAACTTTCTTATTTTAATGTAACATTTTGTGGACACGTCCACTTCTTTAGATGTATAGCGGCAGCATGAGGTGTGTAATATAATATGTGATGAGATGTACATTTCATATCAGATGTTCATTGGTGGATAGGGGAGGGGGAAGAGGAGGGAGAGATAATTAGTTGTACAAATGGTGGGAATGAAGATTCTTGAAAGGAGTAACATGGCTACCCTCTCTGTCTACTTCCCAGAGAACAGTCACAAAGCAAAGTGAGCAAATTTGGAAATGTAATGGGTATGAAAACATCCGGCTGTGACAATGACATATTCATGCCTTTATGGAGCTCCCTCTTCTGTTGATTTGATCTGTATAATATGTTAATTGTTAATTATTCTGCATATTAGAAGCTAAGTGGCTTAGTTATCTGGCTGCAGAGCCAGACATTTGGAGTCAATTCCACACTGTGCTTCCTGAGACTAGAGCCAGCCTGTGTGGCCTTGGAAAAGCTGCACAGAAAAAGGGAATGGGTAATTACTTCTTAGTATTTTCTATCTGGAAAACCCTAGAATCGTAGAATTGGAAGAGACCTCAAGAGCCATCCAGTCCAACCCCCTGCCATACAGGAAACCCCATCACAGTATTTCCAACAGATGGCCATCCAGCCTCTGCTTGAAAACCTCCAAAGAAGGAGACTCCACCATCTTCCGTGGCAGCGTATTCCACTGCTGAACAGCTCTAACTGTCATGAAACTCTTCCTATTGTTCAAAGGGAATCTCTTTTCCTGTAGTTTGAAACCATTGCCCTGAGTCCTAGTCTCTGAAGCCATGGAAAACAAACCTGTTCCCTCTTCAATATGACATCCTCTCAAATATTTAAACATAGCTATCATATCCCCCCTTAGCCTTCTTTGTGAAAGACTAAACATTCCCAGTTCCCTAAGCCGTTCCTCAGAAAACATTTATTCCAGACCTTCAACCATCCTGGTTGCCCTCCTCTGTTCCTGTTAGAGGTTGTCAGCATCCTTTTTAAATTGAGGCACACAGAACTGGACACAGTACTCCAAGTGGGGTCTGACCAGAGCAGAATAGAGTGGTACTATCACTTTCCTTGATCTAGACATGATGGTTCTGTTGATGCAACCAAGAATCACATTGGCTTTCTGGGCTGCCACATCACACTGCTGACTCATGTTCAATTTGTGGTCCACCAAGACTCCCAGATCCTTTTCACAGGTACTATTTTCCAGCCAGGTGTCTCCCATCCTATATCTGTGCAATTCATTTTTTTCTGCCTAGATGCAGCACCCTACATTTCCCTCTGTTGAAACCCATTAAGCACTCTCATCTGTCAAGGTCCTTTTGGATTTTCATCCTATCCTCTAGGGAATTAGCAACCCTCCTAATTTGGTATCATCTGCAAATTTAATTAGCATACTCTCTATTCCTTCCTCCAAGTCATTAATAAAGATATTGAACAGCACTGGACCCAGAACAGAACCCTGGGGCACCCCACTGGTCATGTCTCTCCAAGCTGAAGAGAGGCTGTTTATGATCACCCTTTGGGTGTGACCAGTCAACCAATTACAAATCCACCTAACAGTAGCACTGTCTATCCCACATTCTACTGACTTCTTAGAAAGAATACCATAATTCAGAATGGACCCGATGGCACACAATTATTATTTATTATTATTTAAATAACATCTCATTTGGCAATCTCATTGCCAGAAGTTGAGAGTGATGCATAATGATCGACTGTATGCTATGATTTGGAGCCAGTTGTGTTGATTTCTCATTTAAAACTAAATTCTCATGTTTTGATCTATTAATCATGTCATTTTAAGCATGAAAAGACAAGTGGCACCACATTTCCAAGTGAGAATACTTAATGTTCATATTCATATAAAGAGGAGTTTAGCAGGACAGTTTTTTTCCCCATAAGAATAATGATT
>JAHTLZ010003547.1:12854360-12864360 GCA_023846285.1 Phrynocephalus versicolor | reverse complement strand
AATCCCAATAGTTGCTGGGATTGCAAATCCCATCATTCCCCCCCCTGCCAGGAAGCTCACATGATGTCCATCCTTCCCACTGCAGTGCAGAATAAAGGAAGAGGTTTATTTATATTATATTTATTTTATTTTAGAGTATATTCCCCACCTTTCTCCTTGGAAAAGGGTTCAAGGTGGCTTACAATAATGAAGGATAATACACAGCCCAGTACAATTAAGACATGTTCAAGTATTTGAAAACAAGGAATTGAAGGACATCTTACAGCATTAATAGACAACATTACATTAAAGCAACACCATTATAAGTAGTCATAAACACAAAGTCTATGTGAAACCATAGATTCATATAAAATACACAGGTTTGATGCCAACCAACTGAACAAGTGTCCTTGGTTTCTGTTTTTGCTTAAATAGGTGGCTGAGTTGCAGATGTCAGGGGTAGGATCGAGATTAGGAACACTGAAGCATTGATACCTATGTTGGCACAAAACATATTCCAAACTCCATACTGAGGTGATACATTTACAGACCCAAACAAGATACAAGAAAATGTACCAAGAGACACAAAAATACATAAGCTTTCAGAAGTATACACTCTTCATCAGACAAGATGTTAAAACAAGAGTGGTGGAGAAGTGAAAGAGCAGAAAGATTTGATTTTATCTTTATGATTTTTTCAGGAGGTGAAGGGGGACACAAAAAGCCCCATCAACTAATATACAGAGATGTAAATGTCACCCAGTCTAGCCCATAGAGTCACTGTGAACTGGAAAGTTAGAAACTTTAAATCCCACAAATAAATCCTCCATAGTGAATTCAAAGCTTGAGCCATCCTCTCTGGGCCAATAGGTTTCATAGTCAGAGCAACCAGCTTAAACAATAAATTAGGGTTGTTGTTTGTTTTTACCCGTTTTAGCCAAATTACATACCGTAGATGTACCTGTTTTTGCTTTCATTCTCTGAAAGTATCAGTGTGTCTTGCCTTGGTAAATCAAACTGCCAAACTGTTCACTTAAGCATTCACCAAGTCACACATGAAAGCAGTGATAGACATGTTGACATAAAACAAATTCCAACGTCTGTAATGAAATGCTGTAGCCAGATTGAGTTTCCTTGTTCTTCAGAGCTGTTGGGCTACACAATGACTTCATTGTAGTATTATCCTCCATTTCATCTCAAGGGAATACTTTGTTTAGGATACACAAAACATGAAAAAGCCACGTGGCAGACACATTTCTATTATCCTACAATAAAGGACTACCTTTATTGCTCTCCCAACAACCCTCCCCTCGAAGAGAATGAGATTAGCTGGTCACGTAAGGGCCAGATAGGAATTTTTGGCCACTGCTCTGATTGGCGTTGAGCGGTGGCATGTTTTCGCCCATCGCATTCTCTTCATCATGGGGCTCTACCTTCTATTTCCAGTCGCAATTGGCAGTAAGGGCAAGTGGCAAAAAGCCCCTCAGGGTAGGAGTACAAAATAGCACCTTGTACAAGTGCAGCCCTTAAATTCCCAAATTAGGTGTAGAAGTAGATATGACAGAACAGAGTGATTTAGGGCCCTAGCCGTAAAGGGCTTGGGGAGGGCTGCCCACAAATTTTCCATCGCTGGGGGGGGGGTACCTCTCTAGTTTTACATTATATGTAAATACCAGAGGGCCAATTGCCCTTTCACGTCCCCCTTCTAGAATAACAGTAGGAAAATAGTCTAATACAATGTTAATAAATTGTGGCCCAATGTTAATCCCAGAAATGTGTCTTGTCACTTTATTTGGCCTGGGTGTTATCTACTGAGAAGATATTGCAATCAGCTTAGGGGAAGCTACCATTGCTGCCTGTCACTACATATGTTGCTTCAGGTGGATAGGCTACTCCGTTTTGGAGCTCATTGTTAAGTGGCTCATATCTGGGAGCTCACTGGAAAATTACTGGTAACTTCATCTTTCCATCTTTGCAATAGGATTATTTTTGATTGATTGATTTCCAATTGTAATCTTAATGACATGTATTTTAACATAACAACCATAGCACATAGAAAGAGAGATCTTTTCAAAGGTTCATGGGGAAGTTAATGAAGATGAAGAAAATAAGGACCTGAATTTTCTTTTTTTTTCCCTTGCAAAACAAATGATGCACTGCTGACAATTTCAGAAGCACTTCCAAGGTGCATAGTTGAGAAGACAGACATTAAACAAGAACGTGGCAAAGCGAAAAGGCCCGAATTTCAACCATCTACAGTATATTTGTGGAGTTTATGTTTTCTTTAGTAATGACAATTGTCTTTTTGTTTAGTGTGCCTTTCCATTTTCTTTCTTGTGAATTAAGTGTTTGCCTCAGGTTTTCTAACAGTAGCCTAACAGTCTAATGTTGTAATCATATTGAAAGTAATATTTAAATAATATTTGAAACAATTGGCACACTGTCCCTGATGCTGCTAAATATAAATTTCTGCATCCCTAATCTTTAGCGGGAAGCAACTCTGCCATAAAAATGATAAGTTGCATAGTCTTCATTTTATAAAATAATCCTCTTTAAGCAGTTGATTTTCTTTTAATTATGTTAATCCTTATTAAGAGACTATAATTCTGCTGGTAATGCACAGGAAAGCTGCATAGTAGACAAACACATAAAAGAGCTTGCAGCTAGCATTAAAGTAGAAATATTATGCAAATACATGACAGTGCAGTGCTATCTTTGCTTTAATAATCTTTATTTGTTTGAACAGAATCAAACTGCATATTAATCTCTTCATACCTGTTTCTTTTTTAGGTCCTGAAAAAAATGAGTACAAATGTCCTCTGAATCATATTAAATGCATTGGCACAAACAGATGTATTCACTTGTCCCAACTCTGCAATGGCGTATATGACTGTCCTGATGGGTACGATGAAGGCGTTCATTGTAGGGGTAAGTGAGTTTCAAAGACAGAGGGATGCCTATAAACAGTCTGAATTTGCACCAAGGCAGAAGTATTTTATTGATGCTATCATTTCTTCTCTGTTTAGTCCACTATACTAACATCCCCTGTACAACATTTTCTGGCTCAGCCATAAATCTCCTACTGTTCCCTCTGCACTCTAGAAGGATAGTAGGTGGCCCATTCTTATTTCATCTGTTCCACATCTCTCGTCTTTTTCTGTTCATTTCTACTATTCCACATACATCCTATTTCCCCATTCTCTTGTTGAATTCTGTACCTCTCATTCTGAATTCATCAATTCACTTTCATCTTCTTGACATTTCACCCTTCAGAGCCCCTATAAAATCAAGCCTCTGCTGCCTGCCTTTCAACCCTGCTCTTCATCCTCTCTGAACCTAATAAGTTCTTAAGTCAAGATATCATTTTGGATATTGCCACTGTTATAAAAACCAATTACATTATTAAAAAGGCAGTATGTCCAGTCCACTACTGACATAGATGATGAACACAGTCTGTAATGGTATTATTCACCATCTATGCTTTCTAGTATATTTTGAGTTAATGTTGAACAATGCCTGTAATAATAAATGCATCGTAATTTCTCAAGATGCATTTCATGGTTAGGAATTGGGTGGATGAAATATGAAAAAATGATTGAGCACGGTACTTTCATATGTTCTAACTTTGTATTTGTCAGACTTGATACATGTCTTGTCCTAAGCTGTTCCTTCCCCCTCCCCACCCCCAGTGGTGGCAGTATATTGTAAACATAAGAAGCAAGACAACATTCAGTCATTTTGCATCTCTAAGAACTAATGTATTATGAATGGCGGTAAACAAACATGAACTCTTCATGGTAACTATTAGTATTCTGACAACTGCCAAAGAAAAAGAGTGCATTGAATGTGTAGTTTTGTTTTTTAAAGTAGTTTTTCTTTTATAGTGTAATAATTTTCCATACAAATTTGTTAAAAATGTTGAATGAATTAATGGGAATGACTATGCACCTTGTGACGTACATGTCTCTTAATTTAAAAGGCAGTGTCTGTACTAATGAATAAATGTTCATTATTTAAATATAAAAAATTATATATAAATACATTATTTACATATAAATATTCATAAACATTCTATTTGGAGTATGTTGCAACTAGATTAGGCCAATTGAGTCACTGGAACTTGGACAGGCTCACTAAATTTCTGGTAAATCAATGGGTCTACTCTAGTAGGAAATTATTACTGGATTTTAGTAATTTGTGTGTAAATCTCTCCTCAAGAGTTACACTCGAAATGTCGTACAACACAAAGAAAACAACAAGCTTATCACCTGTTGATCAATATGTGCATAAGACAATTAAGAAAATTTAAATGATCAAACCTGACTTCAAGACAGTCTGCACACTTATTTATGGACCCGAGTTTTGCAAGCCACTTTTTACTCCTCTTTCGTAGAAGAAAGTCCATATCAATGCAATTGTTTCCCAGAAAATTCATTAAACTGAAAAACAGTTCTACTATACTCTACATCTTTTCAGAACAAGCTCTTGATGAAGCCTTTCCCCTTGAATATTCCCTTGCTGCCAAGCTCAAGTATTCCTGTATTGACAGCGCAGGAAAACAGTTTGACTCTTGTGTCAACAAAGAACTATTAAGTGCAGTCAAAATGAAGACAAAATGATTCCACCCACCTGCCTTTATAACTGAACAAAGTAAACCATGGTTGTGCTTGTCTCCCAATGTCCACTTGCCAAACAAACAAAGCTAACACACAATTAGGACAAGTGTGCACTTAAGGAATGGTTTGCTCCCATGTAGCTGGAGCCTGAATTACGCTGTAGGTCTGGGCAAGCTGTCGATTCCTGAGACATTATATGCCCAGAACTCAATAGTAGCAGGTAAGAATATATGCTATTTGCATACAGTTCCTGGTTCCTTCTTGGAATTGCCCTGTGAAATAGATGAGTGCTAGTTCCATTTTAAAGATAGAAATTAATATTAGTCTTTGCCCCACCAGACCTGAATAAAGAGTCAACACAAAATTGTATGGAGTTAAAATTGGGCCACAACTTTTTTAATATTTTAATTGCAAATTTTATTTTTAAAGAAGTTGGGCCTAGTGGAGTGTAAGCAAGGATGGGCCTAATCCTAGGGTGATCTCAGGCCCTAATGTCTTTTCGTTAGTTCTTGTTTCGGGGGAGTGTTTACGTTTAATGTTCAGCACTCTTCCCCCCTGAACAGATGTTTTTTTCTTTAGGCAGCCTTAAAACACATATAATGAATCTTCTATTTTATCTTACTAACACTATGTTAAGTGATCATATGATCCTCCAATTTGGTTGTAAAAGGCTGCCTTTTACCCTGTATAACCTTGAAGCTTTAATGTGATGTTGTCTATTAATGCTGTAAGATGTCCCTCAATTCCTTGTTCTCAAATACATGAACATGTCTTAATTTTACTGGACTGTGTATTATCCCTCATTACTGTAAGCCACCTTGGGTCCTTTTCCAAGGAGAAAGGTGGGGTAAAAATATTTAAATATTTAAATATTTAAATAAATAAATAAATAAAACATAAGAGCCATACTGTATTAATAGCATTTATAATAAATAAATAAATAAATAAATGCACAGATATCATGAACTCACTTTAGTTCAAGCCTTGTACTACCTGCTGTTGTGACCAATGATATCCTAGTTAATGCAAGCAATGAGAACGGAATGGGCAAAAACCCAGCGTTACCCCATGTCCAATCAGGATAGTAGCCAAAAAACTCTCATTCAGCCCCCAGCAACCAGCTAATCTCATTCTCTTTGCCCCTAGGGGAGGCGGGTGGGGAGCTTTCAAGCTAGGAAAGAGCTCGAGGTGAGTGCAGGCAGTCCTTATCAAGGCTGCCAATCTTACGCTCACCCAGCTCCTGTAGCAATGTGGTTTTTCCCCAATTATCATGCCAGGAGGGGCATGGTGAGGCCTGATGTACCTGCCCCTTAGGTGAACATTGCCCAAGAAAGATGCCATTTTGTACAGAAAGTACAATAATTCTGCACAGTTTGGTATTTCTTCTGGAAAAAATGACCCCTAAGAAGTACTGCCAGGTTTCTCCCCAAAAACCTCTCAGGGAGGAGTTGTGGGAATTCTTGCTGAGAAAAAAGTACAGTAGACTCTTGTATAACAAATGGTTTGTATAACATAAGTTCTGGAGATAGGGGAAATTAGAGTCAGAAGTCGCCTATGGGCCGAATCTGTGCAAGATAAAAATGGCTGTGATTAGGGTCTATTGGACATTTTAAAATTGCTTCCAAGTGGCTTCCTCATGGGTTTAAACTCCTCATCTGATGTGCACAGACATTAATTTATTCAGAGGTACAGGAAGATGAAAGTTCTTGTAGTATTAAGATTATGTGCAGTATCATTGTGAAGACTGATGTGGGTTAAAATCATTGTCTGAATGTCATAGTTCAAACAGTGCTATACTTCATGCCATGGAGTATTACCATAGAGAGAAAACTGTCTGATACTTATCAACTTCTGCTTTGCACATTTTGCAGCTTTTATTTTTCAGAGCAGGTTAAATGAAGCACACAATTGCATGCAGCCCTTAAGTCTGATTATGTCATCTGGTGCTGTGATAGTCTTGACGGGATTAAAATAGGAAGGAAGACTAGAGAATAAGCTCTTTTATGTTCTTCCCCTGAAAACTGAGTGAGAGGGTCAGACTATGTTTAGCTCCCAGTGGTCAACCACAGGAATGAAACAAGTCAGGCTAAATATAGCATGTTCATGAAGAGATTCTTGTGCTATATTAAACATATTTTTTTCCAGAACTTAAGGGAGCATTTCTTCTAAAAATATGACCACTTGTGTACTTTGGCTCAGGTGCGGCAGGGGGGCAAATGCCTAGAGGTGTACCAACCTTTATTCTGCTCGACTAATGGTAAACCTGCACAGTCATAATGTGATGTTACTTTGATAAGGATAGCAAGTTGCTATTGAAAGCTTAGCTTACATTCTTTTGTTTTAGGAGTAATAAATAAAGGTATCACCTGGTTTACTTTTGAATTTGTTTTTCTGGTCACATGGCCCAACCCACAATTCTAATTACCATATAATTACCGTACATCAAACATAGCCAAAAACAGGCATGGGAAGATTCATGAGTCAAATATTGTCATAGCTAGATTTACCATACTGTGGTCAAAGTCTGTATAGCACTGCAGAGTGTTCCCCGATTACTGACCAGAGGCAGGGAGGTTGCAATAATAAGAATGTGTTTCTGTGGAGTTGTATATACAGTATCATGTTACCGCTGATATGTACCATCAAGTGATTCTGAGTGATGGTCACTCTATGAATGAACGTCCTCTGAAAAGTCCTATCATCCTGTTGTGTTCTTGGAAAGTCAAGGCCGTGGCTGCTTCAAATGAGTCAATCCACCTCTGTTGCTGTTACCTTCAGCTTTCCCCATCTTTTATTGCCTTTTGCACTGAGTTTTATCTTTATATAATGTGTTCAGTTTCCCCAGATAAGTAATTTCTGCTTCCAGGGAAGTTCAAGCTTGATTTGCTCTACTACGCACTTATTTGTCTTAGGATTTAGGAACATTCCATGTCCTATTTAAGCTCTGCACAATCACATCTTACATATATTGAACCCTGAAACCTCACATACCTTGAAACTCACCCTCCACACTGAGTTTCCATGGGCCACTGAGGACCTGAACCCACGTCTTCTTCATTCTACTACATCCCATTACCTATTACATCCCATTGCCCATCTGTGGCTTCCCTCACTCTGCTTCAGCACAAAATCTGTGTCTATTTCAGTCTACTTTTAGTCAAAATGTGTACATTCATTTAAATGGATGTTTATAATCATTGTCAAATTTGGGGAATGGATGGCATGAAATTGTATACATTGCTTTCTTTGTTCTGCCATTTTGAATATTGATATTGCTATCTCTTTTGAATGGTTTTGATGCATATGGGAGCCACCCTGTAACAAATAAATTTTGAAAGGTTACTTAGATGTTTTTGAAATAAATTAATAGCATCTCATTAAATAAAAAGCAATTACCAGTTAGAGATGGGCACGACTTAGCGAAATTTCCGTTTCCGTTTCCGTTTTTTGTTTTCGTTACATAACGAAACGAAAAACGAAAAACGGTTCAAAAAGGGAACGGAAACGAAACGACTAATTTTGAGCCGTTTTTCGTTTTTCGTTACTGGAAAAGCACTTAATGGAGCTAAATGGGAAGAAACGAAAAAAATTCGTTTTCGTTTTTGTTGCATAACGAAACAAAAACGAAAAATTTTGAAAATTAGTTCACGAAAACGGAAATGAAACGAAACAGACCCCTAGACGAAAACAAAAACGAAAACGGAAAATTTTTCTGAGTCGTGCCCATCTCTATTACCAGTATTTCAGAGTTACCTGTAATGATACACTGTGTGCTGTACTTAGGCGCTGCTTGTAGAGTGACAAAAAAGCAGGAGGAGGGAGAAGAATATTGTATCCAAAATAAATAAAAGAAGCATCCACATACTCAAGAGAAATCTGTTTCGCTAGCAAAATGACAAAAACTTTGCTCTAATTCTAGAGAAAATTGTTTTCTTAACTCATGTTCATTATAGAAACCTGCTTATAATTCCTGATATCCACTTGAAGAGAGTAGTCAACAGTCTTCATCCCCCCCCAAACAAGCAAAATTTGACCACAAATCTAATGAATAAAGATAATGAATAAAGATTTTAAAAACAACAATTCCAAAGTATCTTCATGTCTTAATTTATTACATTAAAATTCCAAATGAACATATAAAAGAACATGTATAAAGTTAAATAATGCTTGAATGTACTGCATGATATTGAATGGATGCAAATACTGAATGAAATAGGTACTGTTACAGTGGCACTGCTTCTTTCTTATTTGCAATGGATGCATTTTTGGTGAGCTGACTGTATAAATTGTATTCTTCATGGTGGAGGTGAATAAAAATGGGTTTATTGTGTATGAATTTCTTTCATTATGAACTTCATTGTCCTTCAGAACTTACTTTAGATGTTTCCTTATCTCAGATTCTATCTGTGTGGAAACAAATCAGAAAATATTGCTTCTGAGATACAATTTTGGCATTTTTAAACTGCATAGCAATTTTTCAGGTGACATAGCAGAGTGTAAGATGAGCTACTCATTCATTCAATTTTTATACCACCCATCTAGCAAAACCACTCCTCAGGCTAGTGTACAGAACAAACTAAAGAAACAAAAATGGTAAAATCAACTAGAAAGACAAATAACTGGACAAGACAAGCAGAAAATTAAAGGTTACTCAACATACCATGTGCCTGTCCTTCCTCTTCTGTCCGTACTAATAGGGGTGAACCTAACAACAAGCATCCCTAAGAGCACTGTTTTCATCAGCTTTTTAAAGGCACAAAGGGAGGGTGCCTGATGTTAACTCATCTGAGAGAGCCTGTGAGGACTTGGTCAAATAGGCAACTGAATTTGGCAGAAGATATTCAGACAAATAACCATTGTTATGGCTTTGTTTTTAAGTATACCTGATTTCAAAAGTGTTCTTAACTATTTTTTCTGATAACATAGTCAATACCCTCTTCATACGAGTGGACCAGCAATGGCAATTGTATTGAGTCCATGAGCACTGTAGTACTGTGTGTTATATTGTGTAAATTAAACTTTGTATAGGCTTTTATGTAGGCCTCTCTATTTCAAGCTATTTTATACTAATAAAAGTTTGAAAAGCTGAGGATCTGTTTGAGGCAACTGGATACGTAAGTTGAACACAAAGGATAAGGGGGTGATAAAGTACAGAAATGATGAGGAAACTTGTATATAAATAAATTAAATTATAACAATATTAAATTAGAGAGAGAGAGAGAGAGAGAGAGAGAGAGAGAGAGAGAGAGAGAGAGACAGGAGTATTCATTTAAAATCTATTTGTCTATGGCAATAACTAATCCCAATCTTCCTCTGCATTTTAAAGCCATATTAATATGTATCATATCATTCAATTTTTAGATAGATAGATAGATAGATAGATAGATAGATAGATAGATAGATAG
>JAHTLZ010003547.1:12830623-12854350 GCA_023846285.1 Phrynocephalus versicolor | reverse complement strand
CCAAAGGAAGCTGAATATTCAGTTTGACCATCTCAAAAGGATAGAAGGCTGAATGAACTTCTAGCTGCCCATCTGGGATTGAACTCAGGTTGTGAGCAGAGTTTGAGCTGTGGTACAGCTGTTTAACCACTGCACCACAAGACTTCTGTATATTTTTGTGAATAAAACAACTATTCAATGTGCAGCCTGAGGAAACTACTAAATGTTTCTTTTGGGGAAAAAGAATTAGTTGTATGGTGCTTAGGATTTAATCAAAGGCCTTTAATTTTTTTTTCTAAATTTATCTGGATGCTGATATGGAAATCTATCAGTTTTATTCTTCTTGACTCTGTTCCTGATTGGGTTTTTAAATTATTTTTATGATTTATTGGATTGGAAATTCATTAATATTTCTATGTACCTCTTTCAACACACATGAATTCTTTTACTCAGTTTTCAAACACACATGTTACATATAAATTAAATATATATATTATCATGCTCATGTTGAAATGTTTGTGAGGTTTTTTTCCCCAAAAAAACAAATAGTTTGAAACACATAATATGTCACACACAGGTACATCTGGTGCAAAATGTTTTCCATTCTTCTGGTAGCTTTCAGAGGTGCAAAATAGTGCCACCTGTCAACAGAAATCTAGTAAATTTCTTTTCTTTTCTTTTCTTACCTCTGGTCAACAATTGAATGTGTATGAAGTAGACTTATTGAATATTTGATGGTGGTGGCTTAGTATTGACTGCTGCATTTTGAAACACACTATGGGAGGGAAAAACAAAGCTATAAGCACTAAGGTAAAATAAAGATATATGTGGACTTTGAAGAAAGTTTTTGAAAAAAAAACAAAAACACCAGACTAATGACTTTAAAAGGCCTGTCAAGCAGCACATTAGGGACATCCTTTCTTTATCCTGAGGGAGGCTGTCAGATGTTTGGTCAGTCAGTGTTCTTTAAAGTGTTAATGAAGAGAAAAAGAAAGCCTCAAAAGGTTCCAAGGTTTCAAAGTTGAGAAAGTCTGGCTAAGATGATTGTCACTGTCACTGCCCAAGCTTTTTAAAATGGAATTCATCACAACGTTCTAAAATGGGGCAGGGGTGGTGGTGGAGAGACTAAGAAAACTTCCTTGTTATCTATCAATAAAGTTGAATTTCCTTCAAGCCTTATTTCAGATGAAATAAAGAGAGTAAGGTTATAAATAAAGGCTGACGTCCCAGGGGACTGTTTTGTAGAGGGAAAGAACCATATTGCTTAGAAGGAATGACAGAATTCTAAATTAACAATACAGTTACTGGCTCAGTCCTATATTATTTTAGATGAATCTGTATTCTTTTCATTTATCTTGTGAAAAGTATCTTCCACAGGGCAGTGTTGTAGTAAGTTTCAGACGAATAAACAAATGGGGATGATGGATTTCTGGTCTTACCTTGCTAAGATCTCAATAACTGGAGAGAATAATAATATATGTAGTAGACATTTTTTGTGTGTGTGTAACCTTGCAACTGCATTATTTAGATTTGGGGCCATAAACATTTAATTTGCTCTATGAACAATTCAAAATCAGTACCACCACAATTTGCTCCAGATCTGGTTTTGGGAAAGAGTCTACAACTTCTCTATCTTCTAATTTTTGTTATGTAGACTATTTGATTTCTGCATTGGCCATTTGGAAATGCCCATGTGTACAATAATCTGTGCAGATGAGACTGCTAGATGTTCTTTCGGCTTTAATGTTTTTGTTTCATTAGCAACAGCATTATTCATATTTATCCTTTCCCTAGTAGTTGATTCATTACCTTCCATCCTGGAATAGTCTGCTTTGCTGTTGATAGTCTACTTTGATCTTCCGTGAAGATGGCAGCAGGCAGAGAGTTTCTAACTCTCCTACTGAACCAAGTCTGTTTGTTTGTCCTCTTTCTTGTTTTTATTTGGCCTTTTTAGTTCTGTTTTGCTTCTCTCCCCCCCCCAAGCTTTCTAGGGTGGGATGAAATTCTTCCCTTACCCCACTGTTTGCAGTGCTGGGTCTGTTGATTTGGAGGTTTGGAGGTCTGCTGCCCATAGTAAGCTCTGGCTTGGCTGCCTTCTGGACTGTTGCTGGTTTAGACCAGAGCTTGTTTGGCCTGGGGCGATGCCCAGGGCCCGCTGGCTTGAACCTCTAGCTCGGTGGACTCTTGCCTGCCGAGACTCCCCTGGTCATGCTGCAAGGTGACCTCCTTAGGGGGGCTGAAAGGAGCTGCTGTTTCCTGTTGATCCTCCTAGATTTATCAGCAGACTTTGATACTGTCTACCATGGTATCTTGCTGGGTAAGCTTTCTGAGGTGGGGATTGAAGGAACAGCTTATAGCTGCCTCCACTCCTTCCTTGGTGGCCATTCCCAGTGTGTTCAGCTGGGGGAAGAGTTGTTGGCTCCTTGGATGCTCCCTTGTGGGGTGCCCCAGGGGTCAGCAATCTTCCCCATGCTGTTTAACATCTATATGAGGCTGCTGGCTGAGGTCATTAGGAGATTTAGAGTCTGCTGTCACCAGTATCTATCTATCAGCTCTATCTTTCCTTTACCACCTCTGCAGTGGAGGTGGTGCAGATTCTCGACTCCTGTCTGGATGTGGTCATGGACCAGGACTAACAGGCTCAGACTCAACCCAGAGAAGACCAAGGTTCTGTTCTTCAGGGCATCCTCTGCTGGGTACAGTGGCCCTCTCCCCAGTCTGGAAGGTGTCACCCTTCAGCTGCTGGATAGAGTGAGGAATCTGGGTCTGATCTTGGATCTGACATTATCCCTGGAAGCCCAGGTGATTGCTGTCTCCAAGTCTGTCTTTTTCCATCTTCAGCAGATCACCCAGATCTGCCGGTACGTGGACGAGGCCTCCTTGAGAACAGTTGTGCAGGCACTTGTGATATCGAGGATAGATTATTGCAACATTCTCTATGTGGAGTTCCCTTGAATCTTATTCAGAGATTACAGCAGGTACAAAATGCAGCGGGCAGACTGGTGGTTGGTGCAGGAAGATATGACTGCATCACCCCAGTTCTGGCTCATTTGCATTTGTTGCCCGTTGTGTCCCGAATAAGGTTCAAGGTACTGGTTTTGACTTACAAAAACCTCCACATCGTGGGACCTGAGTATCTGATAGAGCGGATCTTCCAGAGACGAACTGAGGCCTGACCCATCAGAATGCCACAGGCACTCTCACTTTGGGTGGCCACTCCCAGGGAAGCACAGAAATCAATCATTTGAAACCAGGCCTTCTCTGTGGCTGCCCCTTCACTTTGGAACAAACTGCCGAGTGAGATTCGTCTTGAACAGTCCCTGCCTGCCTTTAGAAAAGTGCTTAAGACTCTGCTTTTCAGAGAGGCATTGGTGACTATTAGTGTTTGTTTTGTTTTGTTTTGCTCTGTTCCACCATCTTGCCAAGCATTATTTCTTCTTTAAATTGGTTTAAGTGTTCAGTTTTTAAAAATTGTTTTGTGTGATTGTTGTACACCGCCCAGAGTTCCTTCGGGAAGACGAGTGGTATAAAAATACATAAATAAATAAATAATATCGGGTTTTCAATATAAGAAATATTAAGGAGCAGTTTGCCATTTTTGTTTTCTGTGCAGTATCAACAAGAGTTCACTTCAGTGTGGCTGCTAGAGATGGGCACGAAATGAACAATTTTTCATTTCCGTTTTTGTTTTTTTCATTTTGTTATGCAACGAAACGACAAACAAATTTTGTCTCTAAAATGAAACGAAACGAACAGAAACACCAGAAATTTTGTCGTCCGTCTCATTTTCATTATGGCAATACATTGAACTGCTTTAAATGCTAAAGAAAAACACAAAATGAAATTAATGGTAATGAAACGAATGAAAGCAAAAATGAATTTTTTGCAAAAATTCACAAAAACCGGAAATGAACCGAAATGGACCCCCAAATGACAAACGACAAACGAAACACCATTTTTTTATTCGTGCCCATCTCTAGAGGCTGCTGTTTGTGAAAATTCTCCACCAATGATGCCTTCCCCTACTGCTGCTACTCAATACCTCCTTTATACAGTAGGAGTTTCTCTTTCCGATGTCTCCCTTGGAATTGCTATAATTCCTGAAGAAGGTGGATGCATTTTAAGTTTGACCATTTTATCTTGGGGTACTCTGCTAGGAGTCCAGACTCTTAACACAACTTCACTATGTTAAGTTGTGCATCCCCGAGACTGGACACTAGAGATAGCCAGTCTTGGGAATCCTATGTATAGCACTCACTATTATAACAGCATTTTCTTCCCATATTTTTCAGCATTTGGTGGTGATGGGGGTTATAACCAATCCTCCACAGATGTAGGGGTTGCTACTGTATTAAATTTTCAGCCAAAATCCAAGCTTTGTATTTTCAAACTCTGGAAATTTGGCTAAGTCATTGTGTTGTTCTATCTGGTGCTTTCAGAAAATGTTATGTGCTTATTAGGTCTCTCAAAATCAGTTATTTAAGGAATGGTTTTATTGGTTCAACACATGGCCAAAACCCTGTCACCTTCTGTATTCTGTAAACCTATCCAAACTGGGCATCTCTAAATCATTAATATGAATCTCAATCCTTCTAAACACTTTCTATTATATCACAAACGACCTCAATCTATTTCAAGGACTCTCTCTCCCTTTGTGAGCCTGCTTGGGTTTTAATGCCATCAGGAGATCCTATTATCCTGGTCCCACAACCTTCACAGTTGTGCTTGGTGGGAGCACAGAAGACAACCGTCACTGTTGCTGCTCCCTGATTTTGGAACTCTCTCCCACAGGTGGCCAAGCTGGCCTCATCTCTGCTGTTCTTCCACTAGCAGACAAAGATGTTTCTCTTAAACCAAGCGGTCCCTTAATCACTGCCTGTTTGAGTGACCTTCTTAAATGTCTCATTCTGCCTTACTGTTCTAAATGTGTTTTGATGTTGCTTCTGTCTACCACATTTTAGTATGATATCCTTCCCGATACTTGTATACTTACTGCTGTTGTTTGTTAAACATTGTATTTTAATTAAGTAAGCCACCTTGGGTCCTTCTCAAGGAAGAAAACAAGATGGGGCAAAATATTATAAATAAACAAATAATTTAATCCCACACACCAGAACAAAGTGATTTGTTTCTGTTGAGGACAATTTTATTAAGTTAATTATTTGAATAAGAATGTTTGCAATTAAAAACTCAGAATTTAAAAGCCAACTCTGACTATACTTAAGTCAATCACTCCCTCTCAATATTTCTTTAAATATTCATTTAAACATTAATGGATTCTTCTCACATGCTAGCATTCCCTAAAAGGACAGAGGCAGCAAATTTTTAATTTCAAGAAATGTCAGGTAGAATTATACTACAGAGGTGACATTATCCAGTGGAAAAATGGAATATGTCACTTCATACCTACATGTAATACACTTTAGATTGAACTAAGTTGTTTCAGTCCTTCGACATTTCATTCCTTCAGTTGTCAAAAGCCAAATGCTGAGATATTGAATCTGGGACATGCTTTTGCTACATCTTTTCACAAGCATGCAGACTCCAGTGTGCATCATCTGGGTAAATGAGACTTGACCTATCCCACTTTCCCCATAAAGAAAATAAAGTCATATGTCTGGAGAACTGATGTGAGACATTAGGGTGCAGTGAAGCAAATGAGTTGTGGCTGCCAGCCGGTTTAGGAGAGACGTCGACTTCACAGCTTTTATGAATCTGTACTGAAAATGCTCTTGTGATGTGTATGAGAAAGGAGATGAAGTAATGTGATTAGCAACACTCTTGAAATCTCAACAGGGGCTGGACTTGTTGATCCATACCCCGCCCCCCAGTTCTACAGTTCAAAGGTCATAAGATGTTGCTGCTGAAATGGCATAGTCCTTGACATGTATTTGTGATGTATTGCTTTGGATGATGCAGACTGTATCCTTTGAGTGGTTATATTCAACCAGTCAGTCCTTGGCAAGCTCTAGGAAGGCTAGGTGGTGGTGGGGAACTGTGTTGTGTTAAAAAGCAATGTGAAAGCATTGTGTGCATATGTGGAGGGAAAGTGCTTTTCTGCCTACCCGATTTCCTGAGGAATATTCTGAATCACTTCCTGTGAATTTTGAAATTGTATTATTTAATCTAATTTTCATTCTTGGATATTAGTATGGTTTAAAATAAAACTAGAGGGGTGCAAACACGATCCACCTCAGTTTGGTCTCAGCCATTTTACATATCACATTGGATTTCCTTTTTCTTAATATATAGGCTGCCCAGTTGATATCCCAAGGCTTCAATGTATTTGTATGACTCTGGGTGAGGAGAAAACGGCGGACAATAATGGTTTCTTACCTGGGATGAGGGGGTGAAACTGCTGTAAACTACTGGCCTGACCTCCAGCGTGCCGGCTAAACTTCTACTAGCTTTCTTCTTTCCTTTCCTTTCTTCTTCTTCTTCTTCTTCTTCTTCTTCTTCTTCTCTCTCTCTCTCTCTCTCTCTCTCTGTCAGATTTGCCACCCACCCTGTCTGGAATGTAGCCATACATGAGAAAAATAAAAGAAATAGCCAAATTACTGCAAAAATAAGAGCATCTCAGTACAAAAGAGAGGGGGCAATTATTTAGTCCTGTTTTTAACACAATGAAACATACAAATACTCAATTAACTGGGTTTCAAATTGTAATGCAGAAGAAAAGAAGAAGGTGCACACCCTTCCAACAGGTAATAAAAGCAATGCAAAAAGCAGCTTCTAATACTCTTAACGCCTTTCCCTTCCCCTGCCATGACATAAATGTCAGAGGACAAAGGAATGTCCCTGGTCAATTGAAACTTTCCCAGTGCCTGAATGACTGAGGTCTCTAAGAGAACTTGGACTTCCATTGGTACTTGAGACTCATTTGGCTTTGGGCTTTGCCACTCTTGCTAAAGTACTCCTTTTGCTTTCTGAGAAAGACTCTCTGATGGCAACTAGAGATGGACACGACCAGAAAAAAATATTTTTCGAGTTGTCGTTTGTCGGAACGGGTCCGTTTCGGGTCGTTTCCGTTTGTCGCATTTTTTTTCAAAAATTTGTCATTTTGTCGTGTCGTTTGTCGTTTGTCGTTTCCACCGCGATTTAGCGCGATTTGACTTCCCAGAGCATGGGGTTAGGGGGTAAGGGCTAGGCTTAAGGTAACGGCTAAGGTTAGGGTGGGTTGGTGGGCTGCACCTCTGGGTGCCTCTGGCCCACTAAGAACACAGTGTACTGGCATATGGGTTAGGGTTAGGGTTAGGGTTAGGGTTAGGGTTGGTGGGCTTTTTATGCCCTCTCTGGCACATCCAGAAGTCTCAGCAAAACCTGGCCATGCGATTGGTGGAATGGCTCCAAAAAATTTGCATGGTCCCATCCCATGGCCAGCCCATCATTATGCGTGCGCAGGTGTAAAAAAATAAAAACAAAACAAAATAAAATAAAATCAATGGAGACGTTTTATTGCAAGAAAAACCCACTGCTGCTACTGTAAAAATTCAAGCATTTAAAATAGCTAATTTTCGCATGTTTCTGTGGTGCTTTGGTGGGTTTTTGGACCACAATTTCAAAAAAAAATTGCGGTTGCCATTTTGGATCCCCCCACACCGCATGGCAAATGGAGACGACGAGGATGCCCCCCCCCAGCCTTGTACCAGAGCAGCCCGGGACAGGAGAGGGGGGGAGGCCGGGGACCCCCCACCCCAGAAACCACCCCTCTGGTAGGTGCCCTCAGACAGGCAAATTTTCGCCTGCTTTTTTGGCTGGGAATCAGTTTTTTTTTAATTTTTAAAACTTTTTTTCTGTGCCGCTTGGCATTGCACGATCGCCGCGCGATGCCATGAACGACAACAACAAATCAGACCCAATTTATCGTTTATCGGTTCGAGTTCGAGTTCTGACGGCTTAATTGTCGTTACCGTTTCTGTTACATAACGGAAACGAAGAACGGAAACGGAAACGAGAATTTTGCCAAGTTGTGCCCATGTCTAATGGCAACATTAAAACAACAGCAAGAAAATTATTTCCAGCTTTTAGAACCAAAGTGGGGAAACAGGGTCACTTTGAGCTTCCTCATCTCACTTTAGATCAGTTTCGAAACTGATGAATACCTCAAATTTGTTTCAGATTCTGAATGATTTCTGAAGTTATAGAATAATTAGCAGATTCTTAGTTTCATACTTCACAAATGTCTCATTGATATTTGATATAGGCCAGGGTTGTCCAACTTTGAACAGGCTGAGGTCTACTTTTTCCAGCCCAATGTGCCTCAGGGCTACTACAGTGGTGCCTCTACTTACAAGTGGCTCTACTTACCTTGCCCCTTTTAACCTGCTGCCATTAATTTTTAACATTTAAAATTTAATTTTAATAATATAAATAAGTTTAATGAAATTAAATAAATTAATAATTTAATAAAATTAAATTTTAATTTGTAACAAACTTTAGATGCTGTTTCTCTACTTACGATTCCCCTAGCCTTGCCGTCGGGTGGGGCTTTGAAGTGGTGATCACTGGGTAACAGGTGGGGGGAGGTGGAACCTGTTCATTTCCCCCCACCTTGGCCCCTCCCCTTCGAAGGGCAGCCCTGGCCAACTGCGTAGCAAGTGGGGGGGAAGGTGGGGATTGCACCACCCCCTTCCCCAGCTCTTCCCCAGCAGCCTTGCCTTCCAGCTGATGGGGGAGGTGGAACTGGCACACATCCCCCAGCCTTGCCTTCCCCACCTGGGATCATATGGCACCAAATTCAAAAGGATCAAGCTATCTCCCAATTCCCCTTCACCCGAGTGAAGGGGATGAGGGGGGAGGCTTGGTCCTTTTGAATTTGATGCTGCATGAGCACCCTCCCAGCCTTCTTTTCCTTGTGCGCCACTGGGGCACTTGTCATTTGCCTGGGGAGGGAGGAGAATAGGGGACTTTGCTGCAGCCCTCCCACTGCTTCTCCACCTGGAGCACCACCAGGGCACTCTCATCTGGCCAGGAAGGGGAAGAATGGGGGACTTTGCTGTGGTTCTCCTACCGCTTCTCCACCCGGAGCACCACCAGAGCGCTCGTCATCTGGCCAGGGATGGGGGAAGAGGGGACTCCACAGTGGCCTCCCTCCACTTCTCCACCCAGAACATTGCCAAGCCACTTGTCATCTAGCCGGGGAGAGCAGAGCATGGAACCACATTTCAGCTGGCTGGTGGTCTACTCTTCAACTGTTTGCGGCTGACTGGTAGCCTGCAGTCGACCTCTTGTGCAGGCTTGATATAGGCTAAGTAAAATTAGAGGGTTTTTTAGTGTGAAAACTGAAATCAGAAATCAGTTTACTGCAAATGGAAGACTTCCCGAAAAGATAGGGAAAGCACATTGGGAGATGGGTAACCCTAGGCACCCCATGTGGCTTGACAACTCATACTCCAAGCATCTTGACAAGACACGACTTATGGTCTGCTGGGGTACTGAGGTAATCTTCTCACAATTCTATGTCTGGGACACTTACTTGACTGGGGCAAATAGACAGGGATAGGAAATTATGGTGGACAATGACCACCTGGTGAAGGTGGTGGTGGAGGAGGAAGCGGTTTTACTAAAGGGGCCATAAAGGGGGCCTTAGAGGAAGCAGGAGGGGAGGGAAGGAATAGGAAGAGGAGGGATGTCTGGGCCCTGGGCAGGACTGGATCTCAGAGGCCTTAAGCACTTAAATGTTTTTGGTTCCCCCTTCATATATATGAGAGGAGGGCCTATGTGAAGAGGTATGCGGCCCTGACTGATATTGACTTCATATATTGTAAGGATCACTGGACAATGGTCCTGGTCCCTTCCTGAGTCTGTCTTGGCCAGTCAAGGGAATTGGAATAAGCCCACTCAGCTCCCTGCTGCTGAGACTGACACCACCAGGTCAACTAGGCCCTACTCCAGAGGTGATGCTGGAGGACAAAAACACAAAAAGAATGGCAGTGGTGTCACTGACACCAACAGCAACAGTTTCCTATGCCCTGTCCTCCATAGTGTCCCAGCTGTGGGCTTATAAGGGCTCCCTCCTGCAAGTCCCCTCTGTAAACTCATTGTGATAGCCTTCACTAGAAGAGATTAAAGACTGGCGGGCCCCGGTGCAGGTAACAGGGCTCTAATAAGTCCATCTGTTGCTGGCATAAATTGCAAGGAATTAATGGATGGAGAGATGGAGAAAATCTGTTTCTCAAATATTTATTGTGTGAGCACCCAAGGCAGGAGTGGTGGAATGTGTCTGTGCAACATAATTTTTATCTATATGGTGTGTGCATGCTTGGACCAAGAAGGTGCTTTTCAGCACTTGGATGGAAAATTACATACTGTACACAATAATTATAATATAGGCTAAAATCCTGCTGAACTACACTAGTCCCATTGACTCAATAGGTATTTGATGAGTAAGTTCCATTCCTTCAAATGGGCCCACTTTAACTGTGACTTACTTTAGCACAGAAATCTACTGTTAGAGAGTAAGCTTGTTGAATCAATAGAGGAATTGACTCATCAAACCCACATTGATTCAGTGGGCCTCTCTTACTGCACTTTACTATACTAAGCAATATAATTTTGGCCACAGTTCCAAATTCAGCAAAGCAAAAATAAAAATTTGCAAAATATAAAACCTCTGTGGAGTGAGTAATATATTGCATGATTTGTGTATTGCAAGCTGGTTTGACTTTATTTCTACCTCAGGTGGGCACGTGAAGAAGAAATTCAGGGCCTGCCTGACTATTTTTATTTATTTATTTATTTAATTTTATTTTTATACGGCCCGTCTTCCGGGGGAACTCTGGGCGGTTAACAATAAGATTAAAACAACAATACAACACAAAATAAAGGCAAAATAAAGGCAATACAATAATGAGAGAGAACCATCGGCAAGAGGCGTCAAGAAGGGGAGGAGGTCAATTAAAAATCACCAAATGCCTCCTGATAAAGCATGGTTTTAAGTGGACTAGAGAGTAGTTGAGTCCAACTTTCAGTTAGTCTTTGCAAGAAGGTCATGTGTGTCTCTGGTCTTCATCTGTAGAGTTTATGGAAGATAATTACACTACCTTGTTCTAACAATTCCCTTCTTATTTTAATGCCGTATGTGTTCTGATAGACACCTACTTATTCAGAGGCATTGTACAAACACATGTGACGACATTTCAATGTTTGATGTTAGCAGAGCTGTGGCCTTTGTACTCGGCAATCAGAAGACATGTAGCATAACTAATTTTCTAAAATAACTTGCAGAATTCATTATGATGCTGAAAATATTAATCTTTTACTCCCCTTATTAAAAAAGGAAGAAAGAAAGGCAAAGGAAAGTAGAAGAACTATTAGTTTTCTCTCCCCCACCCCACCTTCTCTGTAATGAAAGGTCAAGAACTAGTGTGAGAATCTGAAAAACTAATAACTAAAAACTTTAGTGTGACAAAAGAGTGGGGAAATGGTCTGATAGAACTGGTAGAAGGGGAGCAACAATGAATGGAAAGGGAAGAAGGCTCAAACTTCTGGATAGGTCAGTGGTTTAGAGCCAGATGTTGTGAGCTTGATTCCCCAGGGTGCTTCCTTGACATGGGGCTAGATTTGATTACCCATAGGGTCCTGTCCAGCTCTGCAGTTCTAAGATGATGATGATGATGATGATGATGATGATGATGATGATGATCTGGAAGCACACTGTCTGAACAGCTAGGAATGGTGGTGCTATCCTTCTCCCCAAAACAGCTTTGTGTGCAACTGGAAGTGATTTTCAGAAGCCTCTTTTAGAGCATCATCCCTGAAGCTGTGCACCAGTACCTTTGACCCAGACGTTTTCATATAGCCCAAGAACATTCATTTGCCAAATTTGGTACAGTACTGGTGGATCTACAAGAGGACAGCCAGCTTTATGTTTTGATCATCTTCAGTTACTGGCTGCAATGTTGACATTGTGTCGTTCATCAAGTTGCTGGTCCATTAGAAAGAAACTCAGTTTAAGATGGGAATGAGCAAGTGCAGGAGTGGTGGTGTAGAATTTAAAAAATGTTGAAGTGTTTATTTGGGATTCTGTCAGTGTGCTACTTGATCATCACCTTTCCGCTTTAGTTTATGAACAAGTTTTCTTTGCTTGTTTGGAAATATGAGCCCTGACAGGAAAACAGACATATATGCCTTCACATTAATAGATGCAAATTGTCCAATATTCATGGTCAGAGAATTCATTCATTCTTTGACTGTGATTAGGGCAATCACTGCTCCATTGCATAAAAAGCAGGATATACTTCAAAAACAGGAGTGTATGGAAGAAAAGAAAAACCCAAAAGTAGAAGTTTTTTGCATGTGTTTTGTTGTATGCTGATATAAATCAATATGCAATAGTACCTCTTAAGAGAAATGCCTCGTAAGACAAAAATTCGTAGGAAGAAAACAATTTCCAGGAATAGGCATGCTTTGTATGACAAAAAAAGAAATTCCCTATGGGATGCTTCGCAAGAAAAAAAAAAAACATTCCACATGTACCCAGGGGGAAAAAAACCTGCAATTTTTCCTTTATTCCAGCCTCTGGAATGGATTAATCCATTCCCAATGCATTCCTATGGAAAACCGTATTTTGTAAGACAAAATTGTCATAAAAGGAAGCAACCCATAGCCTCTGGAATGGATTAATCCATTTCAATGCATTCCTATGGGAAATTGTGTTTCATAAGACAAAATTTTCTTAAAACAAATTGACCTGTAGAACGAATTAAATTGTTTTAATAGGTACCACTGTACACAAATATCACTGTTATACATGACTGCTATAATTAAAGTGGAAATAGATTACTGCTCACCATTCTGTGCAAGATAGTCACTAAATAACTAAATAACCATTTTAAGGTCCAGCATTGAGACAGATGGGATATGAGCCAAATAAATAGGACATTGTGTTAATAGCTCTCTGAAAGGTCCTATGCAAAATATTTTCAAAGGCTCACTGAAAATGCATATATAGAGAAAGAAAGAAAGAAAACAGAAGTAATTGTAAATTTGTTGGAATAGATAGCTAAGCAACCATCAGTAAGAATATAATTGTTAATGGAAAAACTTCCCTGGAAAAGACAATAGTGATCAATCAAGGAGCCTCGTGGTGCAATGGTTAAACAGCTGTACTGTACTCAAAACTGTGCTCATGATCCAGGGTTCAATCCCAAGTAGCCAGTGCAAGGGTGACTCAGCCTTCCATGAGCCTCGTGGCCCAGTGGTTGAATGCCTGTACTGCAGGTAAAACTGTGCACTGACCTGGGTTCAATCCCTGGTAGCAGGCTCAAGGTTCACTCAGCCTTCCATCCTTCTGAGGTCGGTAAAATGAGTACCCAGCTTGCTGGGGGATGGGGGCAATGTGTAGCCTGCACACTGTAATTAAAATTGTAAACCGCCCAGAGACTACTTGTAGTGGTATGGGGCAGTATATAAGCAGAACACATTGCTTACAAGATTGTTAAAATGAGTACCCAGCTTGCTGTGGTGGATGGGCAATGCTTAGCCTGCATGAGGGTGCTTTAAGTGCTATGGGGTGGTTTATAAGCAGCACATTTTGCTTTTTAATGCTAAGGAAACCTTTAGTGGGAGTGCAATTTGGATTCTGCCTG
The DNA here is from genome assembly GCA_023846285.1 of Phrynocephalus versicolor. Classification (NCBI taxonomy): domain Eukaryota; kingdom Metazoa; phylum Chordata; class Lepidosauria; order Squamata; family Agamidae; genus Phrynocephalus; species Phrynocephalus versicolor. The sequence goes on along the minus strand of JAHTLZ010003547.1, from coordinate 12,840,782 downwards.
TTTGTATGTGCACACATGCACACAAACACACACGTACGTGCATGCACATGTGCATGTGCACGTGAGCGCGCGCACGCACGCACACACACACACACACACCACTTTTCCTAGGCTCTCCTTCAAGCTCATCTGGGACAGACCCATCAACATCACCCCCAGTCACGGCTGGAAAGGAATCCCCAGATCCTGGAAGGCAGAGAAAACCATTAAGAGAGGAGAAAACCTGTTTTTGTCTGGAGGAATGAAAAAGAGAAACAAGAACGGATGTTTTCTTATTATTGCACACCCTGCAGTATTAGCAGTTTTCACAGGCTTTATATAAACTCTAGACATGTGCTGACTGTACTGAAGTTGCTGTACTGATGTGGTTCCCAAACTGCCTGCCATGGAGCCTTGGGGCACCATCAAACCTGTATTAGGTGTGCCACAGAAACATAAAGTCAATTGGAGAGAGGGGTATACCTTGCTGGCCCCCATTGCATCTCCCTCTTGCCTTAGCCTTGCTACCCCCCCCCCTCTCTCAGCCTCCCACTTGCCATCCTCTCCCTTTCCACTCCTCCCAAACCCACCTAAGGGCTGCTGCGAAGGCAGCAGCAGGATGGATCCAGTGCATTTTCCATGGCTCCAGCAGTCTGTTCTAGCTGCCATCTGCTGCCATTGGCCACTCCCCTGCCACCTTTGCCTGGCCCTTCATTGCTGCTCCTGGTCTGCCTCCTGGGCTTGAATCAGAGCTGAGGAAGCTGAACTGGCCATGCTGCTCTCTGAGAGCAAGGGAGGGTAAAAGGGGGGGGGGTGGACATCCTGGTTCACCTCAAAGGGCTCTTTCCAGCTGTCCTCCTCTTCCCCCACAACCCACTTCTGCAGCTGCCTTTCTGCTTGTCCTCCTGTGCAACCTTCCCTCCCTCTTAACTACCTTCCTATTCTCTATATGCAGTATTCAGTCCTCTGCCTTCCTTGCAATCCAGGTAGCCTCCACACAGAATCATTTTCCTACTTCCATCTTTCCATTATTTCCTCTAGGTTTCCATTTCTTTTCCTGCAGCATTCTCTCCCCCTCTTGCCCCCTTCCATCAGGTCTCCCACCTCTTTTCCCTCCTTCCCTTCCCCTGATGCCCCTTTGCCTCACTGCTCCTCCCTTACTACCTCACCCTCACAGCTCCCCAGTATTATACTTTGCGGGGGGGGGGGAGGAGAGGAAGCCCAGCCTGCATTATACTTGGTTACATTCTATAATTATAAATTATTTTCAGAGAAGAAAACATGGGAATATTATTCAGACTGGGCTTTCCCTCCTTCTCCTCACCCTTACTCGAACTATCATATTGAGGAGCTGCAGCCAGGTGCCAGTAAGTCAAGGGAACCATGAGTGGAAGAGGTTGGGAGCCACTGGCTGTGCTGTGTGGCCCACTAGCTATATTATGAACTGGAAGTTATACATTTCCTTGTTTTCTGTCTGACTCGGGCAAAGTGCGGTGAAAGTTAACAGGCGCCAGCTTCTATAATGTGGCTTGAAGAGACTTGACAACAATAGGATTTCAAGTGGGTTTGGAAAACATGTCAGTCCTTTTAGATGCCAATTGTAGTTTGCCAGAGCAAGCTAGGAAGCAAGGAAGGGGTGCAGAAAAGGATTGAGTAGGAGGCCGTGTGCAGGATGTGGGCAAACTCTTAACTGCCAGATTATAGTTCTGTGAATTGACAGCCTTATGTCTAAACTTTAAGCACAGACTTTCAGTTTGCCTCATTCTACCAAGTTCATTAAGGGTAAAACAGGAGAGATGCATGGACACTGTTGGAGTTCTGTGAAAAACATTTGGAGTAATAATTAAAAAAACATGCATAGCATATTCATGATGATAAGTGTAAATGGGTTTAGACAGTCTGCTGTCCCAATGAAGCCTAATTTTGATGCTTCCAGTTGATAAGGTTGAAGCAGAATTAGCTACTGCAACATCCAAGTAGTTTCTGTCACATAGTAGACCTATACAGTATACAACTACAAAATGTGGTTCATGGAGTATCTGTTTGTCTTGAAAGGCATTTTGCAGGAAAGCTAGGGATAGGTGGCCATTTTGTTTCCATTCATTCTTTCAATTTAACATGTGCCAGAATCTGCAAAATTAGAATGGGAGAGAAACCAAAATAGATTGCTCTGTCCCTAATGAAAGCTCAGAGGTAAGCACTAATGTCTTCAATCACCTTGAGGTCTAAGACCTTTTTATATAAAATAGTCACATAATATTCTTTATGGATTTTGCAGTAAATCCACCACATAAGATTTCTTCAATGGTTGATGGCATTTTGTTATTTGTTATTTGTTTCGTTAAAGGAAAACATAATGAAATTAAATTTAAAAAAATGTTCCTTTCCCTCCACTGATGGGGCACCTGGGGCTTTGACAAAAAAAAAAATCTTTCCCTACCCCTATTTTTTTTCTGAGCCCCAAGTGAAAAAAAACTAAAATAAAGAAATCCCCTGGTTTCCTCATGCCCAATTGGGTGAGGGAAAAGGTTGGATTTTTAACTCTTTTTTTGCCACCCCAAGCCCACACTATAGCTAAGCAGTGTTTGGGGTAGGAAAAAAAAGTTTACAAATCCTGCCTTTTCCCTCACCTGATTGGGTGCAGGAAGTTACACAAGTACCCCCCCACACACACACACACAGAGAGAGAGTACACAAATGAAAAATGTAACAAAATGAAAAATGAAATGATTTTTTTAAAAAAATCATTTCAAATGAAATGAAACAAAACGGAACATAATGAAATGAAAAATGAAATGAAACACTATTTTAGTGTTTTGTGCCCATCTCTAGAAGCAGCATATATAATGTGAACATAAATGAAATCTTGGCAGGTTCATGTCACATGCCTCTTCTTACTAGACTACTTACAGTTTCCTCACATTGTAATTACGGGTACTTATAGGGAAAAGAAGGTTAGGTTTCTACTACACTTTTATCAACTCGCCATCTGAACAATGAAGTTCTTCATGGAATTGTTCACAGGCTTCAGTCTACCCAACATGGGCCATTTTCTATACTGCTTGGCTTTGTGACTGAATGGATGGATAACAATAAAAACCCTATGGGGCATCTTTTGGGGAAAATCCTGCTAGTTCACTGCTTTTGAGAAGAGGTATGAAAGCAGTACAGAACTAAATGGAACTTACAGCTTAGGCTGTGGAGGAAGAGAGGGAAAGCTGGCACATCTAAAACAAGACTAATGTCTATCCAACATTTTGTAGTAGAAAGGGGAAAAAGTTGAGTCAGGACTTCACCATTTTGAACTTAACAAGGGAAAATCTTTCCAGGGTGATCTGCTCCATTTGCCATAGTACGGCAAGAAAGTTGTTTTGATTCAGTAAAATAATAGGTCATGATGGCAGAAGGGGCAGGGTATGGCAGACGAGAGTTGGTGGTGCCTTTTAATCTTACAAAAGAAGAGTGGTTGAAAAAAATCTTTACTTGAAAGAGCTGCTTGCGAAATAGAAGAGGTTTGCTTTCAAAATAGGTTGGGAAGGGCCCACATTTTGATGCCTTCTTAAAAACAAACTAGTTCTAAAGCTTGCAGTAATGTGAGCATCTAAGAAGCATTCAAAATCTCTCTTTTATTACTTCTAATTTTTTTTTTTTTGGTGCAGTGGTTAAATGCCTGTACTGAAGATAAAACTGTGCTCACGGCCTGGGGTTCAATCTCAGGTAGCCGGTTAATGGTTGACTCAGCCTTCTGTCCTTCCGAGGTCGGTAAAATGAGTACCCAGCTTGCTGGGGTGGAGGGGCAATGTGTAGCCTGCATACTGTAATTAAAACTGTAAACCGCCCATAGACTACTTGAAGTGGTACGGGGCAGTATATAAGCAGAACACTTTTCTTTTCTTTTTTTTCTTTTTATGTTTTTAGTGACGATGGTGAACTACTCTGGCAGCCTTGAAGACGAATTAGAGTTTGTTTACTTCACATTTGCTTACTGCAATATGTGTAACTGGACTGTTGTTCAATTTTTCAAGATTTTCAAAAACTTTGAATACTAAAAAAGAAAGAAATACATGAAGGATTAGGTTCAGAGTCATTGGAAATTTCTTTTCTTTTCTTTGGATTCAACTGAGGTGACAAAGTTCCTGTTGTCATTGCATCACCTGTGGAAATACAGAAACATCTGGCAATGCAGTTGGGCTTCCTTAAGCATTTGCAAATGTGCACCTAGTGCCGAACCAGCTGTGAAAGCCCTGCTTTGTGTGTGCTATGAATACAGATGGGAGAGCCAGTGGCCTCTGTAAGAATTCACAACTTGCCAAAAGCAGGCCTGAAGGACTAAAGGGCACCTGCTTCCTATTAGAATAATTGTTTTCTTAAATGCTCCAATCTCTGCTTATGAATTTAGATAAGATGAGTAAAACAAGCTTTCTGGAGAAGAGGCAGGTCAGTCTTTGTCTACAAGTCTGTGTAGCGCTTTCTTTCCAGCTGGCTGAGAAAAAAAAAGCCTTTTGTCTTTCTCTGTCTGTTTATTTCAGTAATCAAGATCAAATTCCTTCAGAGCATTTCCAGCAAACTCCCATAGTTGGGGGGCATGGGAGACAGAAGGGAGGAACACACTGTGGAACTCACCCCACCATCAGATCTGAGGGGGAACAATTCCAAGTCTCCATTCCCTATGGATGCTGAAAAGAGCAGATTATAACAAACACTATTATAACTGTGAATGTTATGCACATCATGATCTTTGATTCCCTCTAGTAGCCAGTTCGGGAACATCATAGTTAAAATATGTATTTGGGATTTTTCTTTTAATATTTCTAATATATTCAGACCATGGATAAGTCAATTAGTGGATACTGATCCTGCAGATAAGAGAGTCCTACTGTTTTCTTTTGATGCCCAGCTGTGGTCCCATCAATGGAGCAATTTTATACATCGTCTCACACCTAGAAGAAAGAATTACCCCCATTCGCCTTTCAGGTTGTATAGGATGATGGTGGTGGGTGGGGAATAATACTCTCCCAATATTGGCAACTGTCTGGCCCATGCTGTCAGAATGCAGGATGCCATATGGTGATGCAGTCCAAGTTGCTGCTGCTTCTCTTATATGACTACTGTCCTGCTTGGTGGACACAGCCTTTGCTGCAGCTGCTTAATCTCCTTGGGTGAGAAGTGAGCTGGTGATGCAGTGGAGGATGTACCAGATGCCTTCTAGCAATGGCTGTGTAGTCACCAACAATAGTGAATCCTATCACCCTAGAATCTGTGGTAGCAAATGGGGAGTAGGATGAGGGAAAAAAATGGCTGTGACACAGATGTGGCCCTTTCTTTTACCATGCAATGATCTCCTGCCTTTTGATCTTGACATGTGACCCAAAACACTGGTGTATCTGGTCACTCCCACAATATGATCATTGGGGTCAGGCAGGTACAGCAAGAGGCTGTACACCTCCTGGTGAACATGTGGGGTGAGTCGATTTCTTGGCTTTCCAGAAGAGCAGAGATGACCCACAGTGTGCTCAATCCCTTATGGGAAAAACTGGTCCACAACCTTTGAGGTCTGCTTTGAGGGTGATAGAGTTTCCAATTAGGGAGCAACTCTGGAACCAGTTGAGCACTGTCCTTATCAGGAAGTTTGTAGTTTCTGAGCAGGAGATGGTTCACTATATTCTTCAGCTCACCTAGCTGCTTTGTGCTTCCCTTCTGTTACTGGAGAATGATGAGTTGGCAAGCACATAGCATCAGACCGACGGTGGTACTTCTTTTGTAGAGGTTCCAGTTTAGCAGCCAGAAGCATCCTCTGTCAGAACTTGATAGCTAAAATCAGGATCTGGTAAGGACGTGTGTTTTTCGTTTTGCTTCAGATCTTTCAGTCACTGCTATCATATGCATGCATTTTTGCATCTCTCCTTTACTACACTGGACTTTTCAATAAACGACACCTGCGTGAAAGACCTACATGGGTTTCAACTGACAGCCTTGAGAAACTTTTTGTGCCTACTTTGCAACATATTATTTTAAAAGAGAGAGATGTCTTTCTTTAGTTCTGTTTCCCCCTCTAAAGGCATTTCTCCATTTTCTTTTATTTTTGTGTTTTTCATTGACTGGTCCTTTCATTTAACACAGACTTGTATATTATTTATAAGGAACACCATGTGCACAGAAAAGATCTAGCAAATGGCTCAGATGACACTATTAAAGTAGCCCACTTAAGGTTCAAAACGATCTGATTATCTTGAATTTTTAATTTGTTTATACCATCCATGTCCATAATTTAAATTGTGCAATGCTCTGAAAGAAAGAATACTCTTGTGAGAGAAAGATAAGGGTCAAAAAATGGTATATTCTGGAAGAGTGTGTGAACCCATCTAGCATAAACTGAATCTTTCTTCCTGATCTCCAAAGAACTGGAACATTGCTATGTGATCTGGTTGGGGGCCTTGCTCTATCTTGGCTCTGTTCCTTCCTTGGCGGCCGGACTCAGTGGGTTCAGCAGGGTGATGACTTGTCGGCTCCTTGGACTCTCCCTTGTGGGGTGCCCCAGGGGTCGGCAATCTCACCCATGCTGTTCAGTGTTTATATGAGACCGCTGGTGGAGGTCATCAGGAGATTTGGAGCCTGCTGTCATCAGTATGCTGATAACACACAACTCTATCTCTCCTTTTCGTCTTCTGCAGAGGAGGCAGTACGCTCCTTCGATCTGTGCCTGGAAGCAGTCCTGGAATGGACCAGGAATAACCGGCTCAAGCTCAACCTGGAGAAGACGGAGGTTCTGTTCTTTGGGGCGTTCTCGTCTGGGTACAATGGCCCCCTCCCTAGGCTGGGGGGGGTTCCTTCCAGCCTACAGACAGTGCCAGGAATCTGGGTGTGGTCCTGGACTCAGCCCTCTCCCTGGAGGCCCAGGTGATGGCTGTCTCCAGGGCCGCTTTTATCCATCTCTGCAGGATCGCCCAGATCTGCCCGTACCTCAATGAGTCCTCCCTGAAGACAGTAGTGCAGGCCCTGGTGATTTTGAGGATCAACTATTGCAATGCCCTCTACGTGGGGTTGCCCTTGACCCTCCTCTGGAGGCTCCAGCAGGTGCAGAATGCGGCGGCCAGGCTGGTGGTGGGTGCTCGTAGATTCGAGCACATCACCCCAGTTCTGGCTCGCTTGCATTGGCTACCCGTTGTCCTCTGGATCAGGTTCAAGGTCCTGGTTTTGGTTTTCAAAGCCCTCCACGGCTTGGGACCAGAGTACCTGGCGGAGCGTATGAGGGAAAGCATACATGCATATATATATTCCCATATTAATCTTAAATAGTAATCTTAGAACTGCATAGCTGAAAGGGCACATCCAGTCCAGCCCTTGTCAAGGATGCTCAGTGGGGTACAAATTTCCAGGCTCTGGCTCTGCAGCCAGATTATTAAACCCAGTGGTTTAGCTCTCTGCCAGTTGTTGACTCCAATCACATTGAGCACCAGTAGCTCCTGGTTCCAAAAAGAGGGAGGGCCCTCCTCTCTGCGTGGTTGCTCAAAGCAGGTTGGTGCCTTGGTATTGAAATCAATCGTGACAACCAGGTACCATCATCAACCTTAATACAGTGATTCTCACTGGAGACAAATGTGCATGAAGAAGAATGTGTGTTTTGTGATCAGGTGCAACAAGTGCACAGCATTAAAAACAATGCAGGAAATATTTTATGCTTGAATAAAGCAATGCTATATAGTCCAAGAGAATCTGCTTCAAAAACTGACAAAATTTTTGGTAATGCAATTAAAGTATGCTATCATTTATGGTTAAATTTGTATAGATCTATTAAAACCTAAGGGCCATAGTTTGAGCCTGGCTTACTCTGAGCTAAATAGCTACAAGACTGAAACCTCAGAAACAAATCCACTCAAAGGTAGATTAAGTGTTTGCTGCCTTTCATTCCAGCATCAACTCATGTTAACAAGAATTAATGTTTGCTTTGTACTGTTGTTCTCATGACAACCTCCTTCGTGAGAGTGAGGTATTGGTCTGTGTTGCTTCTTGTTAAGTGAAATGCTTTGTCCACTTACATTGACAGACAGCCATAGCCTGTTTGCAGTGGCATGTGCGCTAGCTGTTCCCCCCTCCCATCCATCTTCCAGCAGTGACAGAATGGTGCTTGTTTTCCACTTAGTCATAAAGTAAACTTTAGAGAGGAAATGTCAGTAACCAGAAGGCAGCGATTACTGTCATATGGTAATTTGATTGCAAATCCATTTTTATTGACAAGTATTTAAAAGGCTGAGGTCTTATTGCATTACATCAAAGTCACGACAGTCCTTCTTTTGAATGTCTTCCATTTGAACAGGTAACAGCGGCAATTACTTCATCATCATTTGTGTTTATCAGAATATAATGACATTTGTAAATACTCAGGCTGTGCAACGAGCAACAAATCCTGCTTTGGGCTTCCAAACTTGAGTTGGCATTTCTGTGTGCTTCACCCACAGCCAGCCCACAGCTCCAAATTAAGCACCGAAGTGAATGTGTCCTCCTTCATTGAGCACTGCTACCTTTTGAGTTCAAGACTCACAAATGGCTAACACTTGTGTCTCAGTCCGATTGGGGTATGATCATGGGACAGAGGTCATATATTTTTAGAACTCTTTGCCACACATGGTACTCTTCACCCAGACTGGATTCTTCACATCTCCCATTTGCAATGTCAAAAAATGGTCCCCTCAAACTAAGAGGAAATTTGGAGCGGTGTAAATTGTACAGGAACCTCTGTGCAGATGATGGCATGGGTTTGAGCCACAGTGAAGATCAATGTCAGTTTCTCTAAACTCAAATTGGAGATCAAACTGTTTCTCTACTCCATCCATCTAATTCTGAAAGATGTTTTCTTTGGAAGGCCAGGTTGCAAGCTGTTAAGCAATGCATCCCCAAATGACTCCTCCAGGTTTGTTTGTTTGTACGTTGGCTTCATCTCATGTTCTGGGAGGTGGGAGGTTTGCTCTTTAACATCTTTTGGCATAGTCTCCTAATGCTTATCCACTGTGATCAAGATTATCAAATGTATAATAAAATAATAAAATTGAGTAGGTTGTACATGGAAACCTTTTCCTTCATCAATTAATTGTGAGCATATCCAATCTTGCCTGATCTCGGAAGCTAAGCAGGGTCGGCCCTGGTGACCACCAGGGAATATCTGGTGCTGTAGGTGCCTGGAGTAGGAACTGGTAAGCCACTCTAGTATTCCTGCCAAGGAAACTCCATGGACATGAAGTCACAAAGAGGTGGTCACGACTATAATGACACAACAACAAATATAAGAAGTAGCTAAAATCCTTTTGTCCCATTTTGTGCATCTAAAGGCTGACATTTTCATCAACCAGATGAAACTATTTCTGTTCCCTATTGATCTCTTGTGGGCTGAAGAAGCCTTTGGGAGTCCTAGGGTGGGGATGGGAAGACTTAGTATCTAATAATCAGTGCTGCCAGTCCTGATCCCAAAAGTATCACAAGGCAAAATAAGACAACATGAGACATGTTTGAGAACATCAGAGCTACACAAAGCTAACATTTCTATCTAATACTTATCAGCACAGAAGACCACATAGTTCTAAAGTACGCACAGAGTGCATTTCCCTGGGAGCAGCATACCAAAACAGCAATTGAGCATAGCCCCTCCTCAGGGTAAAACTAAGCCAACTAAAGTAATTCCTGGAACCCTTTATATGCATTAGATTCTCAGGTCTAGACACTTGCAGCCCAACAATAAATCAGGCTTCATTCTCTTCTGAATGTTCAGGAAAACAAAAACACTTGTTGTCCTCCTCACAGGTTAAGTCATTTCTTAATTAACACTATACAAGGAATCCTGCTGGGCTTAGCCTTGAAGGCAGCCTTCTCAAAGAGATAAGATGCAGGTGTTGCACCTCTCTGTTACCCAGCTGATTTTGATCCTTACAGCCATAAGTCATTTTCCCAAGTGCATTTGAGCACTCACAAATGTTTGGTTTCTAAGATGGACTCCAATTCCTATTCTCCTGTTTTCTCAGTTTCTTCACAGGCATATCATGTAGCTCGTAAATATATACTAAATAAAAGCATAAAAACAAGCAATGGTGTCATAAAGCAATGTTAGTTTAGCAGTGTTACAGCTTGCTGTCCATTTAGTGGGTGTCTTTTCCTACTTTCTACAAATAACAGTTGTAGATATGAACAACAA
>JAHTLZ010003547.1:12749527-12830583 GCA_023846285.1 Phrynocephalus versicolor | reverse complement strand
CAAGTAAATTCTTGATATCTGTTCTGTTCTGCCAATTTAGGAAACCTGGATGTGAAAGACTGAGATTTCAAAAGCTGATTATCTCCTTTAATGAGCTTTTAAGAAGTTCATTTGTGCATCCCAATTGTGCTGTTTTCTGGGGGGGGGGGTCATAAAATTTTCAGAGCACAGGCAGACTTTCCTCTGCCAACATTCATGTCCATTTCAGACAAAAGGGGTACCAAATGATGATCTCGGTGCCAGAAGAAATAAATAAACAGTTTCCTTAGTACAGAAGCATCTTTTTTTTTGGGGGGGTGGGGGTTCTTCTATAAGGAAAGCTGTGAACACGTTGACAGTAGGATTGCAAAAAGCTCCCACAGGTCTGTAGGAAAGCAGTCATTTCAGCTTTAAGGCTGTCGTGGAAGACGATGATTATAGTTGGTAGTTAACAGCTTTCTCCATCTGTGCGTGATTCATGAGGGATATCCGCCCCAAAGACAAAAAAAAAAAAAAAGCTGGCTGCATTTTGGTGGCTATGGACAGCCTTCATGCCATCTACGTGCTAGTTAGTCCATTCTGCTGCAGAGGCATCTGCTTGCTATGCCACCTCAGAGACCACTGGCTTCTTAGCGAATGAAATCTGCTCAAGAGAGCTAAGGGAATCCACTGCACACAACAAGGACGAAGTTGATTATTCAAAGCTCCCCTTTATCTCTCCCCCATCTCTTGTTGCAGCTTTTGTTTCCTGCCTGCTACTGCTTCAGTTGTGAATGCTGATGAGACAATGGTTCATAACATCCCCAGGCACTCACACAATAGTAATTAGTTTCTATACTGAATGCCTTATCCCTACACTTTCTAGGTTCCAGAAAGATTCACTGCAACGAACACATGCACGTTCTTAATAATAATTGTTCATCGAAAGATTTGGATGGGCAGAAGGAGAATTTAAAATAAGTAAGTGATGTGCCTATTTGGCACAAAGCTTCTGCGTTCCATGAGATGGTATATTAATTGTAGAAGAGATCAAAGGTGGAGTCCCCTGCTATGGGAAAATGGGAGTAAGATGATTCCTTCCCCATGGATAATCGGTACTTGTGAAACAAAATATAGATTGGGCTATTGTCACATTGTAAATCAACCAAAAGTACATAGTCATAGGGGGACAATTCACCATATGGATTATATTTATCTGCATACTAAATAGGAGTCTTAAGAAAAGGAATTTTCATGATAACCAGAGGGGACACAATAGTGTATACCACAGGAAACATACAAGCTGCTTTGGTCTCTTAATGCCAGCTGGTTGATATTGCATAAACTTGTAGGCTACATATATTTTTGTCCATTGGTTAACCATACACTGTTTATTAGGTCAGCATGTTAATAGGATGACACTTTCTACACCTTTCCACTTTTCAAAGTAGAAGCTGCTTTGAATGTGGGATGAAAGGATGGCAAATTGACTTTATTTGGAATAAAACTATGTTTTGAACTCATTTTGCATCACAAGTTATACCTGGCATACTTCTACTCTCACTTTTCCAAACACCAGCTTTCACAGCTGTATAAATATCTTCAGCTGCTCTTTGATTTTCTTACTTCCTTTTTTGTAGTTCCACCCATTTTGTGGAAAGCTGGGATATTGGCCATCTTGCTACTAATTTAGCATCCCCACCACCACTCCATGACATAGCAAGAGACCAACTTCTTTTATTTTATTTTTTTATTTATTTAAAAAACAGTTCATGTTTGGAAACTTAGCATTTTGAGTGATAATAACTATACCACAACTTCTCCTCCCAGCACAGTCTGAGTTCTTAAATAAATACGTTATCACGAGTCTGATCAGAAACTGACGCTGCAGATATTTAATTAGATTTGTAGGCAGGAAGTCCTTCAGGATTGCAAAAATCAGAGTCCAAAAGTGTCTCGTTCCTAAATCCTGAAGGCCAATAAACAAACAGAGGAAAACAATTTTAATACTTCTAGATATGGAGAAAATGCCTGCTGTGGTACTCAGCTGGTAGTTTTCTTTTCTAATAATGGGCTATTTATGATGTTTGTTTTTGCCCAGAGTTTTTTCAATAGGTATAATTGCCTTAAAACAGAGAAGCACACAGTTAAAACAGAGAAGCACACAGTTCAAGTCTTCAAACACAAATGCATTTTACTAAGAAATAGCCATGTGTGTTCTGATGTCTTCCTGTATCCATCTGAAAGTACCATGACACTGTGAAACTAATGGGAGAAGAGGCTGTTGTTTGTGAGTTTTCAGAAACATTAAAGGCTGGTTTCGGATCAATGACTACTGAAGTATAAAATAAGACAAAATTTTATTGTAACCTCTGCAGAATTTATTCCCTTATATTATTGGGGTTTTTTTTCATTAACTGATGGCTCTGCCTGACGAGTTTCTTAGATCAGATTATAGTTGGACCCAGCCTGGAGATACTATTTGCTTGGAAAACAGCCTGTTATTTTTGAAAGGGAAAGTAATAAGGCCTATTCAGCCTGTGTCTTAAGAGGGCTAACAACCAGCTGTCATTAGGCATCTTGGCCTGAAGAAGGGAATTACTTGATTGTGCACCCCTCAGAGCCAAGCAAAACTGAGGTGGGGAAGGGCATTTGAGACATCAGAAAGTGCCAGCAGGTGGTGAGCTGCAAACTCTGCCAGTTGTGCCTTTGAACACTTAAGTAGTTGAGGGGAACGTTAGTGGATATAGCTGATGGTACATATTATGCTGGTGACTGAGATGTGTCATGTGTCTATGTGCCTTAAGTATTTTAGAAATACAGAAGAAGGTCCCTGGAAGCAGCCTTATTTCCCGCTCTTTTCACACACACACCTTTATTTATCATGTACCACCCCAAGCTTATATCTATGCTTGATTCATCACACTGCATGGGAACATGGAATCATATGTCAAAAAAAGTTCTTTTATCATAATTATGGTCCTTATGCCACAGGGAGATGTGATGAAGCATTGAAGCATGGTATTTGCTATTTTCTACTCTAGCATTAGTTCATGTTCGGCAGCTAAAGCTAATCTTTCCCTGAATAATCCTTACTCCTGCAACAGTGTCTCCTTTAAAAGAAATGGGTGCTTCATCATGTCCTGTCCTGCAATTTGGGATTGATTTTTATTTTTAAGTAGTGGGGAGCAAAGTAAGTTTGTTTTAGAGGCATGGCTAGGCTGAAGATTTCACTGTTAAGTGTAAAAAATAAACATGGATTAGAGGTGTTATGCTTTGTTCTCATTGGTTGTCTCAAACCATACTTACCCCTTGGTTTCTTCTTCCTAGAAAGAAGTTGAGAAGATGGTAGATTAAGAACACCCCAGAGAGCCTAGATCTGACCATAGATCCATTGAGTCCCACATACTATTATTTTGGTGGTTCTTTTGCCTAAAAGCAAAAGATTTGTGAACTATAGCTCCTTCCTACTTGTATTTCTCAGCAAGTGCAATCTGTGTGACTGAATAGTTAAGATGTACAGCTTTTCAGCATGCTGAAAATTAAGGTGCAGAATGTGGTAATGAATACTATATTTCACATACCAGTACCTCACTGAGGCACCTTCAGATGGGTAAGAAGATCTCTTGCAGGCAGAGAAAGTCAGTGCAGAAGAGGAACTAGATGACCCAACTGACACCACATCCCTAGAAGCTTTGGGAAGGAAGATCATGCTGATTCTATGATGTTGCAAAGAAAGAAGAGATGCTAGTAGATGTGTGACCTGTTTGCCAAAGGGAATGATGAAAGATAACGAGGTTGGAAGAGAAAGCAGTGTTTCAAGCCTCCCTGATACCAGTTGGATGTCTAGGCGAGTTTCACTTTGTTTGAGAACAAACATTAAGTGCATGTCATTACAAGGAAGGAAAATTAAGATCAGAGGATTGTCATTACCGATAAATAACCTTTTGTGTTGTTTAAAACTGCAGGCTGAACATTTTACTCCAGGGTAATGCTTTTGAAACTTACACATTCGGATCATAATAGTCAGGATGTAGAATACAGGAGCATCTTAATGAGGGGATGACTTTTGTGTTTACTTACTTGTGCTTACTTATATTGTTTACTTAGTTGCTTTGTGAGCAATGAAAGCAGTTAGTTTCCTTTCAAGTCATACATAGTTTGGGATCTTTTTCTGTCCCAAAGGAGTAAGAATCTTGTCTGCTTTGCACTGCTTCAACCTATAAAAGCACTGGGTCCCAACTTTGGAATCCCCACGTGCTCCTGGACCCAGAAGCCTTTGCCTGGGGTTTCTTGAGTTGTACTCTAAAAACACTTGAGGACGCAAGAACTGGAACCACTGATATAAAAGAAATCCACTTATCCTGTGTTCTCACATTGATTGAAGTATATTTGAAGTCCACAAGGACTTTTCAGTGATTTTTTTCAGTTTTGGAAAGTTGTTTCTAAAGAGCTATTCCAAATTAGATCCAGATTTAGGTCAATGCAATGGAGTTGATTTAAGCAGAGGCCTCCCACCTTCTCGTGGCAATTTCTATCACTGACTGCTTTCCTGAAAGTGTTTTGGTGAACCTAATGTGTCAAGTAGGCTGGAATGTAGGGAGCAAGAAGAAAGGCAAAGCTTTCTGAAATTTAGGGGTGTCCTGTCACATATTTTATTTGGCCTTGGCCCATTGGGGATGTATGAAGGTATGAAGAATACTCATGATACCGTAGGAGATCATTAGTGCACCTCACATTGCACTGTGAGATCGCAGATCAACACCGGTATTTTAATATTATCATTCCACCTTGTCATCCTGTTTGACTTTCAGACATGCTATCTGTTCTTTTCTACAATAATTAGAATAAATCTATTTTCCTCCTGCAGCACTTATTTTACCATACAATCTTGGCTGGATACCTTAACACTCTTCTGAGAAGTTTTTCCATCACCCCACCTTTGCAAGAAAATGAATGAGATAAGGGAATACAAATACAGCAAACTTCACACTAGGCGTGAAATTGTTTGACTGTTGAGGATCTGAACCCCCTTTCCCCATATATTCCCAGCAACATTTCAAATACTTCTTGATGTCAACACCCAAGCTGTTGCAGATGACTCCTTAGACATGAAAGGCAACAGTGCTAGCTTGGAGACAGAATTTGTTTATAAGAGCACCTGGTCTCCTGTTGTTCTTCTTGTTTGCAATCCACAGGCTGGGAGCAATGATTACGTGGGGCTGTGTAGCCATTTGATTCAATACTAATATTGTGCTGAAGCTTCTTATAAATTGTTAGAGACCAAAATGGTCAAGTATACTGAATGAAGGAATGGATTTCTATACTTGCACCCATTTACCCCTCTTGAGGGTGGGGAGCATCATAGGACTAGAGGTGGGCATGAAACGGAAATATAGCATTTTGTTTTGTTTTGTTTTGTTTCAGTTTTCATTTTGTTTTGTTTTGTTAATAATGAATTTTTAAAAAGAAATTTTGTCATGAAATGAAATGAAACAAAATGATTAATGAGGCTACAAATAATGGGGAGTTTTCCTTTTTTAAATTTAACTGGGAGCTCACTGGCTGAGTTTAAATAGCTTTAAATCAAAGACCTTCGTTAAATTTCCCAATCAATTTGCTTTCAAACAAAGAACCCTCTGTAAACAAGCAGGAAACCTAATGGCTAGCTGCACCTCAAATCAGATTGGAGAGGTAAGCTCAACAGCTGGTTGGCGCAGGGAAGGAAGGAAGGAAAACATCAAAAATAACTCCAGTCCTACCTAATCAGGAAAGGAAAACATTAAGTTTAAATCAACTTGCAGACACAGACACAACAAAGGTGATCCAGTCAGCCTCCTAAAACTGCCATGTCCGCAGCCCAGAGATAGGCAGCAGAGCTCAGCTCCTGGCTAGCTGCACTGTAGATCAAGATGAGAGATAAGCTAGCTATCAACACCTGAGGCATGGGGAAGGAAGGAAGGAAAACAATCAGTTTAAAAATAAACCTCCTGTTCTCAAGATGGCTGGACCAAGAAAGAGGCCTCTTGCCACTAGGACCAATCATTTTGTTTCCAAAACAACAACAAAATGGTGTTTTGTTTCATTTATTGATGAAATGCTGTTTGCCAGTTTGTTTCATTTTGTAACATTTTTAATCTTACAAAATGACAAATATGTGTGTCATTTTTTTGGAAGGTGCCCATACCTACACAGAACTTAATTTTCTTATTTTTGCAAAGAGTCACATTTGTTATTTGCTGTGTTGCAAATAAAAATAACAAGGGGAGAAGAGGCTTTTATTTATGCTAGTGAATGTGGATGGTCCTGTATATAACATGGATAGTTAATTGATGGAGGAAGTTAAAATCATCATTTTTATTTTTCCCCATTTCAGTTCCCATCATTCTCATTGCAGGAGAAATAATGTGTTATAAACACTTACCACTTGCATTTCCTTCATGCTTTTCATGAAACAATGTATTTCTGCCTTGTTCTGTGTTCTTCCACTTTATTCAAGACTAATGTTTGGATCAGATTGGGTGGAGCTTCTCTTATAACCAATTTGTGACATTGTGTTCCACAGCAAATATTATTGGCCAGGAGAAGATGGTAAACAGATAAATCCTGACAGCAACCCTTTCACA
Organism: Phrynocephalus versicolor; assembly: GCA_023846285.1. Taxonomy (NCBI): domain Eukaryota; kingdom Metazoa; phylum Chordata; class Lepidosauria; order Squamata; family Agamidae; genus Phrynocephalus; species Phrynocephalus versicolor. The sequence continues at coordinate 12,823,999 of JAHTLZ010003547.1, read as the reverse complement.
TCACACACACACAAAAGATAATTTTGCCCTTCTAGCTTTAAAGGTATTCCAACTGTAATATCTCTAACTTGAATAATGATGAAATATATAACAGTTGGAAGAATAAAAATAGAGATGTGAATTTCACAGCTTCTTGCTCATTGAGTTAATTTTTTCTTTTCTCCCTGGACATTAACAAAAAATATCTGGTGTTTCATGGTCATTTTTTTTTCTGAGCGAAAGGCCAACTGGCAGAGATTTAAAGGAAGCAAAGTGTTCTGCTTATATACCGCCCCATACCACTACAAGTGGTCTCTTGGCGGTTTACAATTTTAATTACAGTGTGCAGGCCACACATTGCCCCCCTAGCAAGCTGGGTACTCATTTTACTGACCTCGGAAGGATGGAAGGCTGAGTGAACCTTGAGCCTGCTACCGGGGATTGAACCCAGGTCGTGAGCACAGTTTTACCTGCAGTACAGGCATTTAACCACTGCGCCACGATACCTCCTTGGGGTATTTTTTATGCAGCATTCCCTATAGAAAGCATTGAGCTATACAGAATTTAGTAAACTACTTAAAAAATAACAGAATAGGCAAATATGTGGGTGGAAGCTGAAACTTACTTTTTGCAAGGAACCAGAGACTGTAATTCCTGCAGCAGGAGATCTCACCAAGAAGGCCTGACAAACGGCAGAGAATGAGCACATAGAAATATCCATATCTTTAAGTCAATCTGATTATCAGTAATCAGTGTGACTTTTCAACATGTCTCTTGAGAACAGAGACAATAAATTGATGAGGAAATTAGCCGAGCATTTCATACCAACGTTCTATTTTGCATAAATAAATGAAGTACCTAGCATTATTTATAAAAGGATATTTGGGGGGTGGACAGGGTGGACGGTTAATGCAGGACTTCTCCATTTGAGTCACGGGAATGCCTTGTTCTATTAGTCTGCTGTGGCTTTGTAGCTGATTGTAATGCAGTTAACCACTGGGGTCAATTCCAAATTTAGTTTTGCTGACCTGTCCAAAGCATGAAACTGCAGCTGTCATGTTGCATTATGGCAACCTGTAAATGACGATGAGGTGAGAGGTTTTGCTGGCCTTATGGATTAATTATTAAAATTGCTATCAGAATGCCCACAAAATCTCATAGCAGGCATGGCTGAGATGTTGGCCTACCCCTGACATGCTATCATCCCCACGACCTTGTAATTGGATTGTACTTATTTGTAATGCTGCTGTGTCTTCCCCCCCAAAAAAAAAATCATTCCTGAACTTTCTTTTCACATAATTGTTGTAAAAAAAACCTAAACTAGAATTCAATGGAGTAGAAGGACAAAAAATCATGTGAGATGAAGCATTGTTTAAAATAATAAAAGTAAGAATACAGCATGATGGGGAGGGGCACTGTAATTTAAATTCAGTGTATTTTTAAATGTTTTACCTTCCCTTTTAATGAAGATTATTAAGGAAACTGACAAGCTTTAAATTATCAAGACAACTGACAAGCTTGAAAACAACTATATAAAAACACCAGTTATAAAACCAATTCATACAAGCAGCTGTAGTTAAATCCTAATTTAAAAGCAATAGAACTGGAAAACCTATTTGAATAAAGTTGTATTTTCTGCCAAGCCAAATGTGTGCAAGAGTGGGGTCAAGCACACTTCTTTTTTCTCTGTCTTCCAAATTTTGGATGCTAAACCTGAAAAATCCCCATCTGCAGCATGCAGGCGTATTCATATAGATCTAAGGGGAACTGGACAGCATAGTGCTCTGAATAGTTTATATGGTAATTTCCATTTCCAAATTTTAAATCATTCCGTCTAGACATGTACAATGCAGAGTTGTGTACTTTGTACAATACATGTAGATGACTCATTTCATTCACTTAACACCCCCTGAAAATCTGTTGAACTCTCTGCCTGCTTGAGACCACCAACTGGTTATGTGTCTTTGCTAGACATAACATGAACCAGCAAAATGGCATTGTGCCTTGAAATTTTAAAAAAGTTCATAGGTTTGGGAAAGTTGGGTTTTCTAGTTTAGATGAACACAAACCAATGAACAGCTATTTTCCACACACTTCCCAGTGTGGTCAATTTGGTTAACAGGTCCCATCAGCTGCACCCTCTCAGTTTCATTGCTTCACTGGAACCAAGATAACTCAAGTGACTGATAAATTGATAACTGCATAAATAATGGAGTGGAGCTCAATTATCCATCTTCTGTTAGAATTTCAAATGCTTCTTTTTAAGCAAATGAAGTTTCACACTGAGGCTAGGTCTGCTTTCCCCCAGGGGGGCGGGATGCAGCTGACACATAGAGTTAGCTAGAACTGTCACCTGTGAATCCAGGAGTAGGACTTGACTGAGGAATACTGCCTGACACTTGAACTACAAACTCATTCAGAAGACCAGTCTAACACATAGGATGATAGAGATAAAGTCCATTATCAAGATCCAGGACATTATGTGTGTGTGTGGGTGGGTGGGGAGAGAACATAGTGCCAGGGAAAAAAGCTAGGATCACTTCTTTTCTGGAATGGCTCAGGGCAATGCTATGTATAATTAATTGGTTCTAGTTCCAAATGTGCTAACCTATGAACCAGCAGGGTCTTTCTGAATTACACAGAATATTCACCTAACTTAATATTTCATTTCCAATAACTACAGTCCAGAGAGAGCCCTTAAGAATATGGATTTTGTATTTTGTTTAATTTGTGGCTGTCAGCTTTCCTTTCCTTCTTAGTCTTCATGTTTGCTTATTTATTTTAATCGGAATAGTCTGTTGGCTGTTTATTTTTTAGAAAGCCTTCCAACATAAGTGTCTTACAGGAATTTCCATTGCTCATAGTAGGAATTTGTAGGTTTTTATGTGGCTGTCCATTTAAAAAAAAACATCATATTGCAGCATGTACTTATGCAGAGTTTTACCTTCAGACACTGTGAACCTAAGCTGGTTGTTAGAACATCAAGGATTGGAAGGACTATAAAAGAGTTACTTGTTCTGATAAGCCTTATTTGTGCAGGAATATCTTTTGATTTCCAGTAAATTCCTTTATTCTGGGATTGCCTTTTGGGCCTAAATTATGGCTTGCTTCTCAGTCCACTTTCATCTTTTGGTCCTCAGTGGTATATAGACCTTATTTTCTCTTGTTCCTCACCACTTGCGTAAAACATAGCTTCACAACTCCAAACCAATTAGAAATAATGGAATAGCAAAATCTAATCACATTCATTGCCACCACAACTTCCCAGTTACCATTGAAATAACAATGAAGGACAGCAAGCAAAAGAAAAGCATTAATATTTTTAACACTTAAGACATTTATTGCTCCTCATATCAAATGTTCTTCTAAAGTCCTACAAAAAACATGCACATTTTATGTCTCTAAAGAATGCTCCATTGTTAATGTTGCACTGTTACTCATAGAATCATAGATTAATAGACTCATTCAGTCGGAAGAGACCTCAAGGGGCATCCTGTCCACCCCCTGCCATGCAGGAACCCCCATCACAGTATTTCCATCAGATGGCCATCCAGCTTCTGTTTAAAAATTTCCAAAGAAATTTCCACTGCCGGACAGCTCTAACTGTCATGAAGTTCTTCCGGATGTTCAAATGGAATCTCTTTTCCTGTAGTTTGATTGAAACCATTGCCCCGAGTCCTAGTCTCTGAAGCCATGGAAAACAAACCAGTCCTGTCTTCAATATGACATCCTTTCAAATATTTAAACATGGCTATTGTATCCTCTCTCAGCCTTCTTTTTGTAAGGTTAAACATTCCCAGCTCCCTAGCTGTTCCTTGTGTGACATTTCTTCCAGACCTTTGACCATCCTGGACTGTTTCATTTGTTACTTATAAGTAGAGCCAGTGTAGTGTAGTGGATTGAGTAATGAACTAGAAATCAGCATACCTGAAATTCAGTCCCTGCTTGGCCATGGAAATTTCCCAGGGAAATAGCACACATAAAACTGCTTCTTAAATATTTTACATACCTTGAAAACCCCTTTGGAATTCCTATTACATTATATGTAATTTGATGGCACATAAAATAAAATATCACTATATGACATTACATTGGATTAAAATCAATAATGATATCTATGTATTCATCTCTAATAAAGGATAATCCATGGGATCAAGATTCACATAGCTACAGTCTGAAAATATTTAAAATATTAAAAGAAAAAAAATTCAGGGGAAACTCATATTTTCACATGTATTACGAGAACTGGTCACTAGAGGGAACCAGGGACTGTGAGTGAAGAATATGGCATGGTCTCTGTCAGCCTCTAAGGGCAGTTTTGGTAATGCGTATGATTTCCACCCCTTTTTTTTATCCTTTTACCTTGCTATTATTCAGTTTGCAGTATCCACAGGGGGGAGAGCTTGGAACCAATCTCCAGTGGATAGGAGGGTCCTACTTGTGCTTGCACAACCAAAAATATAGGGCACTAGGCCAATTGTAAATTTATCCCAATTGATTGGCACTCTCAATACTGATTAATTCCCTGCTAAGTGATAACATCAGGTTTTCTGAATATATGATCCACAATATGAAGACAAACCTAGCTGCACTGCCTGTGTCTGTTGGAATATTTGAAATGTATAGTTTGTGATTGTTAAACAGAAGTAACTATTCAAGAAAGTGTGAACTGGCTTGAAGCCACATAATTATTATTACTAAACTATGTTCACTGGAAAAGTAGCAACTTTTAAAAATGGATGTTTCTTTAATGAAAATGAACAACCAAACATTAAAGTAATGACTAAAATCCTCTGACATTTTCTTGCCTGATGTTTTATTTATGGCTTGAACTCCCAACAAAATGTGTCTTAATAAATCTCCTCATAGTCTATTCAAGTGATAAATACATGTCAGATGCAACTGCATTTTTTATCATTCTAAAGAAAAACTGCAAGTTTGTAGACTTTATTTTCCTTATTTTCCAAATGAAAATGCTGCGGCTGGTGGTTTTAGAATCTATTTCTCACAGTAAAGCAAGATAAAAATAGGACAGATTTGGGACAATATATATCTATGTATCTATCTATGTATCTATCTGTCTGTCTGTCTGTCTTGTCTGTTTTTGTCAGGTGGAGGTCAGCCTAATGAAAGAAAACTGTAGGGGAGGTTCACAGGAATCTGCGATATATGTCTTATCTGCTTATATTTTGTTGTAAACAGATTGATTTGTGTTGTTATCACGAGACTCATTTTGGTATTGAGTTGGCAGAGAATTCATGAGTGCCACTATAGCAGTCAAGTTGCAGAGTTTATTAATGTAAAGTCAGTTTTATGGTTTCCTGGCATTGCACCTTTACGCACAGAGACTAATCCAATTATATCTGTAATTGTTAATCCATTTCCTTACAAAGTCCCATTGAACTCAATACATAAACATGGGTACAATCAAGGCATAAGTGAGCCTAATAATTTTCTTATTCCTGTCCCATTATATCTTATTCCTGTCCCATGATATTTTCCTTTCCCCACTATTTTTTGTATTCAATCGATTGAAATTTTACTGGACTTCTGAACTGCCAGCTGAGGTTGCCACAGTAAGAGCTAAGGCAATAAACAAGGGCTTGTGCCATTAAACTACCTTTATTTAAAATTATTAACTGTGATGAAGATCTTAAGCAAATTGAAGACAATGATCTTAAGCAAATTGAAGACAAATGAAATTATCACTTAGCCATCTGATGTGTGCTGAACTAGGTCATCCTTATTCATAAATCATTTCCCCTGCTCCATGTGAATATTGGATCGTTAACAAACTAAGAACTGAAACCAGATGTGTGCATTCTCCATAGGTTGCTGTAACTATGAGACAATTAGTTTAGCATTACATGTATTTAACTTTCTGTGCATAATTATTTTCAGGTCAGGATTAGGAATGCAACTTCTGTGTTTGTGTGTTTAAGGACTTATGTTACCCTCTCAGAAAGAATCCAGTTCACTCCTCTTCAAAATTATTGGACAGACTTCCACTGACTTCAATTACCTGGATCAGGCTCTACAGAAGATTGAATCAATTAAGTCCCTCAGCCAGTGGCCGGGCCATCTTTGTGTTAGTCTTGTGTTTCTTCACAGCTTGAACTAAAACTAGAGGTTGCTGTACTGGTCAGGGAACTTCAAAATGGAAGCTGTTAATTTTTCATAAACATCAGTTTCAGGTGATCTTTTGCATGACCTGTAGAAATATTTTGTGCACCCTTGAAGCAGGATCAACACTACTGTAACTATTTTGTGAAAGAACATTGATAATGATGTAAAGCAGACCAGATGACAGTAGCACTTAAAAGGGACAGAAAGAAGCACAACAAATTGTATACAACAGTTAATATGTAACAAACATGTCAATAACACACCACAATAAATGGTCTAGGAACAGAAAGTGTGGTCTCTGTACATTGCTTTAGTGTTTACTTTCCCTAACTTGGAGGAGAAGTGAAAGTAGATGTTAGGCACAGAAATGCGATGGTGAATTTATAATAGTCTCATTGGAAGCAACATTTACAATAAGGACAAAGTGGCTGATAGATGAGTCAGCAAACATGGCCCCATGGTAAAAAGAAGCCAACCCCTTGCTCAGTGCAGGAACCTGATTCTTAAATCCCATTGCCACTTTCCGTTTAGAACAGATGCATTCAATCAATGGTAAATTGTGAATTCAGCTGTCAGATACATTACGATTGTTGTGATTTAGTTTGCCAGCTGACATACCAAGGAACTTCTGTGCATTTTTAGACTTTTAGGTTGAAATATATTGTAAACTCGAGGCAAGAAATATTAAAAGACACAATGTATTTTTTTCTTTTTTTATATATACCACAAAAACTTCTGGCTTGGAGGCCACTCTGGGTGATATACATCATCAAAAATACAAAACAAAGCAATGGAAATAAATATAAAACACACAAATTAGAAATCAAATTAACATGAACATGAACTCTAATATATGAGCAAAACAAATCAAATAATAAAGCAAACAGCAACAACAATGTGTTGATGAAGTCGGATCATCATATCATACAATACTGTGATCGTTCTTTGTGAGGAGGTTTGAAAGTCTTGTAGTAATCTCCATAGCCAGCTGCTTCAAGCTAATGTTGATGTAGTACCATATCCATGGGATCAATATCCACAGTCTGAAAACACTGAAAATATTGATGAAAGAAATCAGAAAAAATAAGCCTATTTTCACATGTATTAACTTAATTCTTCACTAGATAGAGCCAGAGATCATGCTATGAATGCTTGTTCATGAAGAATAGATAGCATGTCCCCTGGTGCCCTGTAGTGACCAATTCTGGAGGTGCATATCAATATTTTTTTCTGGTTTTTCCATTCACCATGCCCCCCCTCTCATATATATATGAGAGAAAGATACATATGGTATATATAGAAAGCTATATATAGTACAGTGGTACCTTGTATAAAGGAATTTATTCGTTCCAAATGAAATTATGTTAAGCAAATTTTCCTTTATACAAATTCCCATAGGAATGCACTGAAAATGGAGTGTTCCCATTTTTATGTTGTACAGATTCTCCCCATAGGTGATTATGTTAAGCAAATTTCCCCTATCTCCGGAATTTTTTATGTTGTACACATTTTATGTTATATAAGCTGTTTGTTATACAAGGTTCCACTGTATTCACTATTATCCTCAGTTTTCAGGATTCATGGGGGAGGGGACTTGGAACTTTTCCTCAGTGGATATGGGGCTTCTGCTGTATTTCCCTAATAGTGTGACAGACCTAACCACATGCACCCTCCAGTTCTCTCCCCATTGCTTTCTCTTTTTCATTGCTTTTTCCTGACCCTTGGCTTTCTGACACATTCTAGTTAATCACCCTACAAAACAATGATAAGAACAAATGAAAAAAAAATCTGGGGATTTATATATTTATTTATTGTACTGCACTTTAAATTTAAAACATCTATCCCATTTTAAAAAACTGTATGCAGAACAAAGAAATCACATTACTAATGAATGGAGAGAAATTAAAGTATTATTTGATCCATTTGTGAAGATGTACAGTCGTCCAGGTGAGGTTATCTTGCAGCTGAGTCATGGCAACTGGACTTCATGGAATATAAATTGTAGGCCTCACCACTAACTTTCTTCAGACTGATGAAGCTGCTTGGATGAGTAGCAAAGTGTTTCTATCTCACAAGAAGTCAAGTTGCCATGACTCAACTTCCAGATATCATTTGATAATTACTGTATTTTCCATGTATAAGACTATCCAGTGGTTCCCCCCACAGTTTCACAGTTCATATACTGCGGTCCTGGCATATCTCAGGACCACAGTATATGAAGGGCAAGGCCCCCTGGGGTAAGCTGCATGGACCTGTTTGAGGTCTCCTGCCCTTACCCCAGGCCTGGCATTCCCACAAATGGGCCTCCAACTGGCTTCTCGGGCCTGTCGGAGGCCCCATAAGTGGTTTCTGGCAAACCAGAAGTCACTTCCGGAAAACTGGAAGTGACTTCCGAATCTGGAAACAGCTTCTGGGTCCTCCTACAGGCCCAGGAAGCCCATCGGAGAGCCATTTGGGATAGCACCAGGCCTAGGGGTAAGTGTAGGAGCCCCCAGGTAGGCCCCCCAGTCCTGAACCAACCCAGCATTTGCACATCTCAGATATTCCATTACCATGGGTCAGGTTGGGTCTCTAACTCCTGTGATAGGTGGGGTATTGCTATATTTTTGTCTAAAATTGTTAGACTAAAAATTAAGGATTATTTTATACACAGAAGTAAGCTGAGGAGAGAGCCACATAGTAGTGAAACTGTAATTTGGAGTTGAAAAGTGGGGGTTTTCTTATACATGGGGGCATCTTATGGATGGAAATATACAGTAATCTTTAAATAATGACCATGCCAGGATCATTTGGGGAGAAAGTATAAATTTAACTTATCTGACTGCTGAAAGGGCAGCTGGGATTCAGTGAAGAGGACTTATACTTTAAACTAAAGTGGAAGTGGGGGAGGAGAAATGTGATGGGGAAATTTTTGGAACATTTCAATGTACCTGCTGCATTTTGCACCAACAAGTTAGCACATGATATACTGATTACAATATGGGATGGGGGTGGAAGCACATACTGTATGTTATGAACAGATGACTAATGCCAACAAAGGTATATGTTTAATATAAAAACAGACTACTGGATTTTATGGTGTTACCCTTACAAAAAAAAAAGAGTATTGAAAAGAAGACACCTGTGAGCAGAGACTCACATAATATCTCTTTGTGTGTGCTAAATCACTCGTTAACATCTAATTTAATGGTAATGTTACTTCATTTTCATCTCTGCTGACCTTGCGTGGAGCAATTACTGCACATGTCTGCAAATCAATCCATCAAAATCCCTTTTTTCCACCCACTCTTTGCTAAAAAAAAATAATGTTGACTTTTGTCTCTATTTTTCTGTGAATTGGAACTGTAATGGGGTCAGGTTTGGCAGTGACCTGGTGCTGTTAGAAAACATTTTCCATCTGTTCATTCAAGATAGACCCTAAAGATTTAACCATCTATCCTGGTGGTGTAGGCTTCTGTCTGCACCATCTCTTCAGAAGCAGCATTTCGGAAGGTGCAGTGTTGTAGTGAGGAAATCAATAGTATTCCCACCATACAGGCACAACTGTTTTTTGCTAATAGACACACACTATCAAAGGAATCGGGTGTACTCTCTTGAAGTACAAATTGTTTGGAGCTTGGAGTTAAGAATAGTTGCTGCCACATTGAAAATATTGAATCCATTGATGTATCACCATGGCTTCACTGAATTCAGACAGGAATATATTCTTACCAACTGGAGAGAAAGTTAGGAGTGGATTCCCATCCACCCACCCACCCCAGTTTTGTTTATGACATTACTGATTTCACATTCACTGGTGTACTTTTTACATTAAAACTCCACAATAAATTTGTAGGCCTCTCTAACTTATCCACACAGAAACAATCAAATAAATTACATTATTTTGTGTAACACTGTTATTAGTTGGAAACTGTGTATAGAGACAATAGCCCCTGTAATTGATACAGTGATCACTATGGTTGCTGTAACCCGTAGATGATCAATTTACCTTTTCTTAGGCCAATGACTGTCTCTAGTTAAATCTGTCCTATGTTTAAGTGTGAAGAAACAATAAGTAATGGCGAGGTGGGGTATATCACTCATCCTTTAATAAGTGGGATGAAATAATCTCCCTGGGTTGCTATATTACATGCATGGTGTAGTTTTTTATTTGGGAGAGCATTATACAAGTGACTCCCTTGCTTGCAATCTGAAATGCTGTTCCAGCTCAACGTTCCATTGCCTCATTACCATCTCATTTGGCTGCCTATTCTGGTCCTTACCTTTGAGAGAACACTTTGCCAACATCAGGGGCAGGTACATCCTTTCTGAGGCTACTGATTAGAAAAAAAAATGTGGCAGTGGTATGATGCCAAAAGTCTGTGAAGATTCTGAGTCATCCAGGTGAGTTTATCTGGAAGTTGAGTCATGGCTACTGGACTTCATTTTCTTGAAAGATAGAAACGTTTCGCAGCTCATCCAAATATCTTCATCAGTATGAATACAGCTAGTGCAAGTCCTCCATCTTATAGTCAGCTTTGACCTCTTGTCACCCTGGTCTGAATTAGGCACATAAGATGAACAATGGAACATTCTAAAATCTTTCCGGTGTCTAATGGGGAGCTCTTGATGCATACAAAGGAAAACCAAAGAGGAAGTGAATTAAAGTGGAAAAGAAAGTTAGGGAGAAAACAACCAAGCAGTATTGTTTACAATAATGGTAGGTACCACTGTCTAGACTATCCTAAAGCTAGTGGGTAGGCTACATTTTATGCCCAGTTCTCCCATGGACGCTTGCTAAATTTCTGTAACACTTTGCCGCCCAAGCCAAATAAGCATCTTGAAAAGAAGGCACTTGGGGGGGGGGCTAATATCTCACTTCCTTTGAAAGCCCTGTTAGGGTCACTATAAATCTGTTCTGAGTTGACTGCATGTAACATAACTGTTCCTAGGAGGAGACTGCTAGCAAAGCACTCTGGAAGATTGCTGTTTTAGATCTGTAGCAACCATAATAAGGTTTATGGAGATTGCACAGAAATATCCAGGTCAAATCACAGAGTTTGTCTTAGCCTATTGTACAGCCATGGAGGCCACATGGCCACAGACTTGCACAACACTGGCTCTTTGGTTTGAATACGGAGATGAGCACCACCCTTATAGTCGGACATGACTAGCATGCATGTGTGGGCGGAACCTTTACCTTTTTTATTGTACAGTTCCTTTGTACTGTACATTAAGTAATATTCAGAACTCCCATTTCCTGAACTGTTGCATGGGGTGAGCAAGTACATACAATAGCTAAAGCAAGCAAACATAAATCTACAAAGATAATTTTAAAAACAATTCAATCATAGTTAATGCTAAAGTCCAGAGTTAATATACAGCATTATTAAAACCACCTCTAAAAACCTTTCTCCCCCTTGCAAATTCCTGCTGTAGCTTAACAAGTGTGCAAGCTGACTGCTGTAGGCAAGCGTAGGTAGGTTAAGAAATGCACCAGCATAGAAGAAACCACAGAAAAACACTTATTCATCAAAGGGCACCAAGAACCTAAAAGGGAAGCATGGTTTCAGTTGCTCCTTTGAAACACAGGCCTTGTAGTTTGAGCCTTGGATGAGTTAACTAGGAAAAGGGAGAGAGGGTGCCCATTGTTAATTGGAGGGCTGTAGCACCTGTGCTGTATTATCCCTGTGCCAATGAAAACTCCAAACCCAGAGCTGGTTCCTTTGTTCTGACCTAATTAGAGAGAATGGTTTCAGCTGAAGTGAATGAAAGGAGAAGAGTTGTCTCTCTTCATAAAGAATCGGGAATTTGACATCTGATTGGTTTAGAAATGAGCATGTTGGGTATTTTAAAAAAGGAAATAAGAGTTGTGTAGTTACCACTTAGGATATGACTATGCTTGTGTGCTGCTCTGGATCTGTGCTGAAGTTCTCCCAGAATGTGATTGCTAGTTTTCTCATGGGACTGTTCTGGAATTGTTTTTGCTGTGAACCTTTATTGAATGCTTATTTGCTCTACACTAGACATGGTGCTTTGTGCTTCATGAAGCATGGCACCACATATGCTGTGATGGCACATCCCTCACCCCCCAGGTCATCTGGGCCACTTACTGGGATCTGCATGCTGCTAGGATTCTTCTTTGGTGGCAGCATTCCAATCCAGGCAGTAGCCTCTCTGGCCCTGTCCTTCCCCCTCAGGCAGCCAACCCCTCTGGTGAGGAGATGGGATGGGAAGTCTCCCCACACAGCCAATGTGTGGTTGACTGCTAGGGGAAGGCAGGAAAGAGTCATCTAGGCTCCTGCCCAGAGTGGAGTGCCACCACTGAAGAAGGACCATGGACATGCACAGATCCTGGTAAGTGGCTCAGCTACCCTGGGGTGGTGGTGGTGGTGAATTGGCCGTGGTTTTGTGATTTTGGCCTGTGATTTTGTGCTTCATACAAAGCATGGCACCAATGTCTACGCCACACCTTTTTGATTATTTCTGGAACTTTTGAAACTGTTTGAAAACCCCTTTTTAAAACTTCTTCAAACACATTTAATAAAATATAACATTTTGCAGCTACAGTATTTGATTAGTTTGAAGTAAAGTGCATTGTTGGTGCCAATTCCAGGCCTTGCTTCAATAGAGTGTGTCTTTTGTAGGCACTCTTGCATGGTAGCCATGGGAACCAAAACAGTTAACCTTGTGGATATTTGGTAACTCTGTGGAGTGCTGCTACATCTGTGTGACTTAAGGTATTGGGAAATTACCAGGCAAGATGATCCCCCCCCCCCGGCCATTAGCACATTTGGCTGTTTTGGACCATAGCCCTAGGAGGAAAATCTGGGTAATGTAGCTGAGTTATTTCTGTGGGCCTCTCTGACCCAGTATAATTTTGACAGGCAAAGAGAATCAAAATCTTGCAACCTAATAAAAATGAGATAGGAGGAAAAAATACAGGTGAGACTTAGATATGGTAAGTGCAATGAAATTAAGAGTGAGATTTTTCACATCCTAGATGTGATCTATTAACCTAATTTAATCCACACAAATATTATAAAAATATAATTGCCAGTAGGTGTGTTAACAAATTAGCTACCATGGTGTTATTAGGTAAAGTAGCAGTGATTCATGGAGTAGTTTGAATTGTATGCTGAGGAAAAAGCCAAACAAATGAAGTGAGACTTTGAAACATCAATTTCCTTACTATTCAGTTCCATACTTGTTTATATTTTTTTGTTATCTATATGATAAATTGACTGCTTAGTATGCTGCGTCTAGGGATGTGGTGGCTCAGCGGGCTACAACACTGAAAGCTGCCAGCTAAAAAGTCGGCAGCTCAGTGGTTCGAATCCCATATGCTGCCCAGCAGAGTGAGCTCCTGTTGTTAACTCCAGCTCCTGCCAACCTACCAGTTTGAAAGCATGTAAATGCAAGTAGATAAATAAGTACCACTGTAAAAAGCAGGAAAGTAAAACAGTTTTTCATTGCAGCCATGCTGGCCACATGGCCATGGACTTGCATAACACTGGCTCTTTGGCTTGAATACGGAGATGAGCACCGCCCCTAGAGTTGGACATGATTAGCACGCATGTGCGGGGGAACCTTTACCTTTACCTATGCTGCATCTAGTTGCATTCTAGCTTTGAAAAGTTTGAGTTTTTTTTATTTGAGGCGTGTTCTTTTAAATCCCCATGAGCTAGGCAGAACTTGGGACAGCCATCTCTAGGACCAATTACTTGTGTCTAAAAAGATTTGTTAGGTTACACTGACATTCGGCTACTTATCCCAAATGGTGGATCAGACAGGAACCCTGTCTCTTATTTGGATCAGTATAGACCGCATGTGGAGGCTCAAATAACAAGATATCAATGGGGGCACCAGTCTTTGTTATCTATTTTTAGTATTTCTGGAAGAGTAGTTGCTGTCTGTTTGTGAACAGGATTGACACAATGTTCTGTGTGAATCAAAATAATTGTCTTGAAGCAAGAAGCAGTCTTTTTATTTGGACAGCATATGATGTGAATCTCATTTAGAGGCTGAACAGAAGTTTTCAGGTGGAAACAAAGTAGTTCAAATGGTTTTTTTTTAGACTGCCTTACAGTTTCAGTGGAAGAAAAGAGTGTGTGAGAGAAGGGGGAGTGAGGAAGTTAATCAAAGAGATGATTTGCTGAAAAGTGGGTTTGAGAGAAAGAATAGATAAAGGGATGGTCTTTGAAAGGAGAGTAAAAATTGACAAGGTTATTTATCTATAACACCTGGAATCCAGTAGTTAGTTACAGCTGCAACGGGTGCCATTGGATCAATGGGGATATAATGAATTGGCTTCCCTGTAAATTCTTTGGATTTCTCTAATTATGACTTTGTACTGGATTTCACCCAATTATTTTCTGAGGCTCAAACGCAGCAAAAATTAGAAGGAATGTGTTTGGATGATCAGAGCAGGAGCATTTCACAACTCTTTGTGAAAATTAGCTTTGTTTTGTCATTTGTCTTTGAATATAAATGAGGACTTTGTTTGAACCTCTGTCGTGAAGGTACAATCTGAATCACATCTCTGGAGCACAAGGAGATTTTCAGGTTCAAATGACAGCCTTGAGCCACATACTGTAGGTCCTCACCCAGAAACCACCTGAAACACATATTCATGCCTTTATGGTCAATGAATGAGGATCAGAATATGCTGCCTTCTGGCTCATTAGTTCCCAGACATTTGCTAGCAGGAGTACAGTAAGCTGTCAGCAAAGAAAGCACCCTGGAGTGGCTGCTTCTGCGGCCAATGTACCTGCTTGAAAAACGGGGCATGGAGCTACCCACTGTTACTAGTGGATCATAAGTAGCAAATGGTGATGATATTCTAAGTATTGTCCAAGGGTTTTCTTGAGCTATTCACATAATGAGTTGCTGCTTTGTAGAAAACATTCCTTGTATTTTGGTAACCAGCATTTTAGGTTCATAATTAGGCAGAAAGATTGTAAAAGCTTTCTTTGTGCTTGGTTTATTCACATATTATCACATGTATTTATCTCATCACATGTATATATTATCTGTCTGTCTGTCAGACCGTCTATCTCTTCTTCCCTCCCTTCCCCTGACTCTGTCTCTGTCTCTCTCTGTCTTCCTACCTGCCCACCTACATACCTACTTAGGAGCATTTAACTGTGTCTGAAGTGATACAAACCATGAACTCTGTTTTTATTGTTCATGAGATATTTGGGACATAAAATTGTTACTTCACCTGCAAGTCACAAGTGCATCAATATCGACAATGTGTATTCCCCAATGGGACATGTTATTTGTTCTCACACTCTCTCTCTCTCTCTCACACACACACACACGGCTTCCCCCCCCCCCAAGACCACATATGCTTTCATACAATAGGAAGCCAAGCAGAAGATAGAATCCCTGTTTTAACTTCACTTCCTGCCAATGCTGCAGTAGCTTATTGCCTATCAGTTTTTCCATTATACAGTATTATATCCCAATCTAAGGCATACAATATCATTGTTGTTATAAATTATAGGTGGATGAAACAAGGTGGTGTTTGTTGATTTAGTGGAAAGTTTATTTACAGAAAACATGAACATGATGTGTTTTGTCAACCAGGTTTTAAAAAGAAAGTGGCATTTAAGGAAAATGGTTGTGGGTGCTACTTTGGTTTCCTTAAAACCACTCATGCTTAAAACCCAATTTGTAAAATACATTTGGCACCCTCTGTTTTTCGGGGAAATATGTGTTTGTGCGCACAAGGCATACATGTGAACTGAAATGACTTTGTATGTCGTAAACATCCATTCCTCCAGTTGTGCTGGGTAAAAGCATTTGCATTTAGTATATGCAGTGTATAAATGGCTTTCGTGCATGTGCTTTTTAAAAACATGGCTTGGGAATTCTGAATATTGAATCAGATAGGTAAAATACTGTGCATTTGGTCATATCAAATATTGAACTATTTTGGAGAACTATTTCACGTTAGCTTTTTATGTGAAGCCCTAGGCTTCATATCCAAAATGAATCATTTAATTATATCATATGTAAATGAGAAAGTGCATGGAAGTAAGTAGGTTTGGAGGTCTCATAGTACTCTGGAGTCTACACAGAAACATGAGCCATCTCACATTATATGTCAATGAAGAGAAAGCAGGAATGTCAGTTTTCTCCTTCACAAATATTGTAGATACAATTTAGTATTGTATTATTTTAATTTCCTTTCAAGTAAAAAACAACAATGTTGTGTTATATCATGCCATGCATGTCCTATACAGTGAAACCAAATTATCTGAAGCTGTAACCAAAAGCAGTCCATGAAACAAATATAAGTAAATCATGAAGGGAGCCTTAGGTCTCTTTGCAGGCTTCACTGTTGCATTTATATTTAAGACATTTGCCTCAAAAACTAATTAGAAATCCACTCATTAAAACGATACAAATAAAACTGAGACTGAGTCCATTGGCCCCATTAAAGTATGTGATTAGGATTTTTTAGGGATCTGGGGGAGGGGATGACTGAAATTACAATCTTGAAACTGTTGCTCTAGTTGAAGATCAGTTAAGACAGTTGAATCCTTCTTTTTCCTGGGATCTTGCCCAGAGTGGAGTGCCACCAGGGAAGAACTACCTTTGAGGCAACAACCAGTAAGCAACATAGCTGGCATGGTGGGTGGAGGATGGACCAGTGTGGCACCTATGATGCCATGCTGGCAGCTTCATATGAAGCTGTTGATGGAACAAAACATCCATCTCATCACATGTATAGGATTATTTGATATGACTGCTGGCAGTGCTGGGTCATTATGAGTGTCCAAACCCATCATATTTTTTCTAGGTTCAACAGACATTTCTGGTGGATGAAAAAGTTATCAATTTATTCCACTATCCCCAATCTAGCTTGGGGGATTAAATGGGCACCATACAACACTGTGTATGGGTAAAAAAACTATCCTACTGCTGCCTTAACAGTGCCAGAAACAGGGTATTTTTAGCATTCCCTCTGCCTGCCAGCTTCATCTCTACCATTACCACATGTCACCAGTACGTCTGTGAAGATTCTCAGTCATCCAGGTGAGGTTTTTGGGAAGTTGAGTCATGGCAACTGGACTTCGTTTCTTGAGAGATTGAAACAATTTGCCATGCATCCAAGCAGCTTTGTCAGTCTGTGGTAAGTTCTCCATGTTATACCACTCTGGTCTGAACAGGTTCATGTTGGACAATGGCCTGTAGACAATCATCCACCAATCAGCCTGCCATTATCCACTTAAACCAGTCATTTTTCTCCAAAAAATCAAAGCCAGGACTGGGACAAGTACCAATAAAGGACACTTTCATCCAGCAGATCTTCCCAGAAGACATTAAGGCCCTATTCCAACATTGCCTAATGACCAGCTACTTCCAGTGGGAGAATGACTTCTATAAACAGACAGATGGATTTGCCATGGGGAGCCTCCTCAGCCCAGTAATAGGAAACTTTTACATGGAACACTTTGACAAACAAGCTCTGGATGCACCCACAGTCTGGTTCCGATATGTGGATGACACATTCGTAATTTGGAGCCACTGTGAAGATTAACTAGAAGAATTTCTAAACTACCTCATCAATATCCACCCAAATATACAATTCACCATGGAAAAAGAATTAGAGGGGGAGCTCTCATTCTTAGATGTCATGGTCATGCACAAACTGGACCTCCAATTAGGACACGAGGTCTATAGAAAACCCACCTACACAGATCGGTACCACAACAAAAAGAGGCATAATGAAAACACCTGTTGACCACACAAACAGAAGCTCTGAAGCTGAATTCCTCAACACTGAACCTCAGCCTCCTGAATTGGGCCCTACAGCCAAATAGCTATTCCAAGAATGAAATCAAAAGAGCCATCAAACTGAAAAAAACAACACCAAACTGAAGAAGAAAAACAGCTTCCAACAAACAAAGTATTTCTGCCACCATACCTAAAAAAAGTCATGGACAGCATGGTCAAAGTGTTGAAGAAACACTACCTACAAACAGTGTTTAGACCCACCACAAAATTACAACAGATGCTATGGTTGACAAAGGACAAAAGGAACCCACTCGCCACTACGGGAATACACCAGATATATTGTAGTTGTGGCCAGGTATATATTGGGACCACAAAGTGCAGCATCCAGACTAGAATCAAAGAACATGAAAGACACTGCAGACTAAAACAGCCAGAAAAATCAGCAGTAGCTGATCACACCCTGAAACAAATTGGACATGAAATCCTCTTTCAGGACACAGAGGTACTGGATAACACTACCAATCACTATGTTAAACTACATGGGAAGCCACTGAAATCCACAAACATAAGTGCAGTTTTAACAAAAAAGAAGAAAGTCTAAAAATCAAAAAGCCTGGCTTCCAGCACTGAAAACTAGTCTGCAAAAGGTCAAAGGTCAATGATTCTCACCCAGTCAGAAGCAACCAGGATCAGCTTACACAATAGAACAGCTAAGGACACCCATCAAGCACAGACAAGGATTGTTGTCATCCTGAATTGCAGTGAAACTTCTTAATCCCTTCATCACAATACAATGACTAATACCTATTCTCCTGCATAGGACAAGTATCCTCTTTCCCACAATAATTAAAAAAAAAACAAAAAAAAACACAACCCACAGTCTCACTCACTCTTTACCCCAGAGTACAAAGATAACTCCTAGTTCCTTGAGCTCCATGCCCTCTGAAGATGCCAGCCACAGACTCTGGCAAAATGACAAGAAGAAAAGCTTCCAGAACACGGCCAAACAGCCTGAAAAACTCACAACTATCAGATCCTGGCCGTGAAAGCTTTCAAGAATACATTTCTCCTTTTTTTTTCCATTCTGGACCTCATTTTTCCATCCATACTCTTCCCAATTCCTCCATTTAAATTATTCATTGATTTCATTCCTTCAGATTAATCTCTGCAAATCTCTGCATATTGTTCTTGAGCAATAGTGCATGGTCATGACTTCAGAGTACCTTGGCTAATTATTTCTAAGGGCTTAACCATCCCCATCCTTTAGTAAATATGAATGCAATATGTAGAGCATTTCTTCTTTCAGGAAATGATAACTCATTCTAATTTTGGAAAGAAACCTGAACTCCATAAAGTTCTGTCATAGTTTATAATTGTCTGAAGCAAGTGGGCAAAGTGCCTGAGACTGGGAGAAATGAAAGGGTAATTGATTCTGTATCTATTTATATACTACAGCATGCTTTGCAGCCCATTCACAAGCTGAGGGGAAAATGTGATGTGAAAAAACAGAATAGGCCTGGCTGTAATGGGATTAAATAAACATTATTTGCTGTAAACTCTTTCAATTGCAACAGCCTATAGAAGAGTATTTAATACATGCACAATTCAGTAGGCACTTAAATAGTGGCATTTAATAGCATGGAAAGTAAGCAACAACATTGTACCACCATTTAGAATTTGTACCCTGGGTTGGAAGAGTAAACAAGAGGGGGGGGGAGAAAGCTCAGCAAGCAGAAACAGCATAAAATATTAACTCTGAAGCTAAAAACAAACAAACAAACAAAAAATCAAGCCTCAGGACATCACCTGCCCTCCCACCCACTGCACTAATTTAGTTGAAATCCTGTGCTGAAACATAGTAAGTTGTACTAAGGTAGGTCCATGAGAATCAACAGGGAGTTATGGAAGAATTGACTTACCAAATCCCCACTGATTTAACTGACATATTCTAGTGTGACTTACTGTGCTAATCAACAGAATTTTAGCCCTTGAAACATAACTTACATCAGGCCTGCCCAAAGCCCGGCCCGGGGGCCAAATCCAGCCCGTCAGGCCATTCTGAGTGGCCCGTGGCTGGCTGGCCCTCCCCTCCCTCCCTCTCCTTCGCCCCATTTTTTTTTTAATCTTCCACCAACACTGACACCATCGGCTGGCCGGTGAGCAGAACAATGTGGGGTGGTGGGCAGTTGAGGGGGAGGGCCACCAGCACCAGCACCGCCAGGAAGCTTGTGGGGCTGGGCGGGTGGCTGCCACCGACACCACCGACAACCATGTGAGGCTGGGCACGCGTGCAGGGGTGGTGTGAGGGTGGGCCACCGCCACCGGCACCACTGGGAACCTTGTGAAGCATGGCGCGCACACGTAGGGTGGCAGGTGGGTGGGCCACCACCACCGTCATAGCCGGGAACGTTGTGAGGTTGGGCGCACATGCGGGGCAGTCATCGGGCGGGCCGCACCACCGGCACTGCTGGGAAGCTTGGGCGGCTGGGTGGTCTGCCGCCACCGGCACCACAGAGGAATGTTTGGGGTGGGCAGGCCAGCAGTCCTCTGCCACTGCTAAGGAGCTTTGGGGTGGGCTGGCAGGTGAGCCGTCACCACTGCTGGGGAGCTTGGGGGGGGTGCCTCTTCCAAGGGGCAACCTGTGGCCATGGCTCCCTGTGCTTCCTTTGGTCCCCACCTTCCTTCTTTCCTCCCTCCCTTGGTCCCCAACTTCCTTCCTTCCTTCCTTCCTTCCAACCTCCCTTGTTCCCCACCTCCCTTCCTTCCTCTCTTGTTTTCCACCTCCCTCCCTCCCTCCCTTGGTCCCCACCTTCCTTCCTGTGGGTGGAGTTGCAAGTGGTCAGTGGGTGGTGCTTATGGGTCAGTGGGTGGGGCTTGCAGTGGGGTGGCAAGGTCAGGGAGCAACTGGCCCCTGACACATTCTCAGCCACCAAATCTGGCCCTCCTTACAAAAAGTTTAGGCACCCCTGACTTACATTGACTATGTGTTCTTCCAACATTAGGGTTACTCTTCTAGATACTTTCTCATCTGAATAATTCTTATCTTTAGAAATAAAGAGAATTTATTAACTCAGATGTGCTTATTAAACTGAGCATAATGACGACAGATGCATATTTTTGCCACTAATATTGGACTCATTAAATTCACGTTTCTTTTATATACATGGTTATTGTTGGTGGAAAATACTAGCTTTTACAAATTTAGCAGCTATTTCAACAGTAAGAGAATATGTGGACTAAGTGAAATAAAGCTCAGGAAATGTTGAAAAAGTGAAATATCTTGCACTGAGAAGCAACAGTATGGGGAAGTATTGTATTTACTGTCCAAGTTATTTAATTTTTTTGAAGGATTGCCTATCTTAGCTTTGCTACAATGATTACTGTTTTGAAGCAACACAATCTGTCCTACTTCCTGGTACCTACGAGCATAACTTGAACAGGTAGTGCATGACTTGTCCCTAAGATGACATCGATGGAGGAAGACTCTCCCCCCCAGTGAAATTTGTGAGCAGATTTCAGTGCTTGTTTGGTTATATCGCTAGGGAATGCTTGGTCATTGGATGTACCCCCAAGTCATCTTGAGGTAGACCTATGAAGTAATTACCACCAAAAGATCTTGCTGACTCAAAGCTGTGGCTTCATTATTGCTATAATATATATTTTCAGGTGTTCTGATAGAACAAACATTTGTTACTCTTAAGGGCAAAGTCGCATGTTACACAGCACTCTATGTAGCTGGATTTGTAAATGTGCCAGATTGTTCCATTCATATGAGTGTGTCTGTTTTGCTACTGTAGGAGATTTCTAAACATCTCAAATAACTCTTAGGCATTCTTATGGCTTCACCTCTTTCAGCTGTAGCTATAGACCTTGGCTGCTAGTGAAGTGGTATCATAAATAATAATTGGCAGAAATTGGCAGTGGTATCCCAATAGAAGGGTTGAGTGGATGAATTGCTGGATCATTTTAGCACTATAAATCTACTGTTCTGCAGTAGATTGTTTAGATAGCTTTTAATTTTTAAGTAATCTATCTCCACCATTTTCCCTTCAGAACAAACTCAGTAATGCCACAATGGTGAAAGATAGGAACAAATGTATATTCTAAAGCTTCCATGGATTGGAAGTATTCCATGCACAGAATTATAGTTAGTGGTTCAAATCTTTGGTGAAATGAAGTGTCATCTTTGCCATATAACCTTATCTATGTAGAATCTAGATAAAGCAAAAAACAAAAACAAAACATAGGTGTTCTACTTATATACCACCCTACAGGACGTCAAGTACTCTCTGGGTGGTTTACAGTTTAATTATGTAGGCTACACATTGTCCCCTGCTCCCGGCAAGCTGGGTATTCATTTTACTGACCTCGGAAGGATGGAAGACTGAGTTAACCATGAGCCAGCTACCTGGGATTGAACCCCAGGATATGAGTGCAGTTTTAGCTGCAGTATAGGCATTTAACCACTGTGCCACATGGCTCCTATAAACAGCTGGAAAGATATGCAAATGTGGCTACTTTTAAAGAAAATATTTGCCTTTTCTTAAAGTATGATATAGCATGAGATACATGGTTTGTGGATCTAAGTACATCAGTGCTAATATTTCTGTGATAAACGGAGCCAATTGAAGGTCAGAACTTTTAAAGACTTCAAGTTGTCTACAATGTATTGATATAATCTTGTAATTAACAACACAGCAGATTTTGTTATAATTCAGACTTCAGAACCATAAATAAAAATCACAGTTGCTTTATTTGAAAGAGAAGTTTCAAACAATGGAAGTTTTACCATGCTGATATCTATCTACTCAATATCACCACTGAAATATTTGCTGAAATTCTTTGGGGCTCAAATTCAAATAAAGGTGACATCGGGGCTTTCTAGAAATATTTTAGAGAACGTGAAAAATGCACCTGGTGATCTATAAGTTACTGCTGCTGTAATACTCCAAGCCAAAACAAAACCAAATAAACAAAAACCTGGAGATGATTGGTATTTCATACACTAATTAAGTCTCTTGCAACGTTTAAATGATTTTTTTTTAAGGTAGCTGTGAGAAGGCCAACTTTCTGAATGCAGATGGCTGGCCCAGTTTCCACAGGAAAAGTACTAATAGGGCAACATGTGAAGAAAGGAGGTCAGGAGCAAAAGAATGTGTGAAAATTGATGCCACTCTTCTAGGATTTTACTCATGCCAGTTTTCGATAGAAATGCAAATTGGATATTCACTATCTGAATTAATGGCTGGTTTCCAATTAGGCAAACTGTCACAGGGGTGAACGCTGTTATACAGGTAGATGTCATGGAAGTGAAAAAGTAAAATCAATTGCTAGTTTAATTCTTTTAGTTTCTCTGTTAGCATGAAGGGTCTTGGATTTGCCATGAATGTGATTGTTACACAGAATTAATGATTAAGTCCCCCTTTGCGACTGCTCTGGTTTGATTTTGGAGGATGACAAGTATCTCAGTTAAACAAGAGATGTACGTTAGCACATGTCCCTCCTTCTGGAATGGCCACTCAGTTCTTTTATATCTGCCACATGAGTGGCAGCATCTCAGGAACCTTCTCCTCAGCACTGACTTCCACCTTGCTGATGCTGAGTGAGTATTCTTTCATCCTTCTAAGCAGTAGTTGTTTTGTCTTATATATCATCCCATTGTGCTATGCAAACACAAACGTTTTCCCAAGCAAGCTGGATACTCATGTTATGTTGGAAGAATACTACACTGAGTCAACCTTGAGCCAGCTGCCCGAACCTTAAGGGATTGGATTTAGATTGTAAACAGGTTGATTGCAGTACAGCAGTTTAACTATTGTGGCACAGGAAATACCTGGAAGTAGTGCTTTCTTGTTAGCTGTTTATAGTTATCCACCAAAAAAGGTCTTGTCTAGAGATGGGTATGAATTGAAAAATGAATCACGTTTTCTGATGAATTTGACTGATTCATCAAAAATAAATGGATTAATATTTGTCCCTAATAAAGTCCAAATTGATGCATTTTAGCAATTTTTGATTGGTCAATTTGTTTGGCTATAAAACCACCCCCAAGGTACCTAGAGACACCAAATTGAGAGGGGGCATTATCTCCTTATTCTCCTCTACAATCCATCCTAATTTAATGGAGATCAGAGTGTTGGTATCTGAGTTATGTAGCTTCTTACCAGGAACCTACAGACTTCAACCATGTGGAGAGCTTCCTCTGACTTTCTTCTACAAGCCTCCACCGCCAGTTTGATGATTAGATTTCCCCAGCTGGCTTTCTAATGGACACTTCCTTTAGAGACCCCGCTTTCTAGGAATATAACTCAGGTGTCTGAAACCCAGTCTTCATCAAATTTAGGGGGCTTGCAGAGAAGAGTCATAGGAAACATTCATGCAAATTTGGGGCCTCTAGGTGTTAGGAGATCTTTCTAGACCATTTTAAAGGGGAGAAATTCATCAGTCATTTCATCAATTTGTCAGCCCTAAAGAAGATGTTGTATCACAATGTTGTTGTTTTTTTTTAAATTTGTCTCCATCTATAGTCTTGTCCCCATTAGTTTCAATTAAAGACCCATTTTTCATAACCTCAAAGGCCTTCATCAAGTGGCGTGTCTCATGCAGTGGCAAAATAGCCCAAAGTGATGCCCGTATAAAATCTCACCTAGATCTCCTTCTCTATCCTTCCTTCCAGCATCACCCTCTTCTCTACCGCCTTTCATAATTGCTACCATGAAGTCTCTTGTTATGGTCTCAGATATTGAAAATGACTCCACCTTTTCTCCTCTGACTATATTTCATTCTTCTCATCCATAACATTTGCTCAGATACTTTGGCTCTTGGACTGAAAGTCAGATCCCTGTCTCCTTCTTTCATGGACTTTGCATTTCAAAGCATTAACTCTCTCTTGACTCACTGGCTTGTTTTCCTCTTTCTGCCTCCCTGCCTAATTTTGGTATTTCAGTTCTCTACCAAATCCTCATCTATGCGCCTTCCACTTCTTACTAGATTGAGATCCTTTACAAGATTCAGAACAAAGAAGCTGCTTTCTTATTTCAACACCTGCCCGCCCCACTCCATAATGATAGAGACATAGTGTACCAAACCAAGGGGGAAAGAGAAGTTCCACTCCAACGTTCCCCAATAAGGTGAAATAAGTGCCTCTACTACTCTTATTCTCCCACTGGCTCATCTTCATTGCCATCCACTTCAATCATAGGTCCTCATAGTGTTTTTTCCTTGGAATGATCTTCAATCTATTATTCTAATGGTTTGTCTGCATAGTTGAAAATCTATTCTCTGGTGACTTCCCATCACATGCCTGTCTCATGGAATGCTGTCCTGGCTCCTTACCTACTCCGTGTTTGATATACTGGATGTCTTCTTGTCAAAGTGAGGGGCCTGTTTCAAAGACCTCACAGCCGATGACTGTTAGATTGACCAGCTTTAGGCATTTGTTAGGACAAGGTTACTAGCATTTTCCCCCAGCTGTAGAATGACCCAGTGGTGTCTCTGTGGAAGGACAAAGCCATATATGTGAATTAATAGTTAACTCCTTGGAAAGACACAGCAGCAAGGAAGTAACTTGCTGGTCATCTTGAGAATGTTTTGCTGATTCCTCCCTCCTGCTCAAGCATCAAATGTTTACTCATATTTCAATGCAAGATTGAATAAAATGCAGTGTAGAAGAATAAACATAGAAGAATTAACACTGGTGGGATGTTTGTCTACTGTCCATGTTAAATGTTTTACAAAATTTAAAGCCAATTGTTGTTGTACACACAGACACAGGCAGACCCTTCCCTCCTCCTGTACACACATATGGTAAAAAAAACCCAACAGGTATGATTAATGCCATGTTGAGAAGTCAGTGTTGTACTATTCCTGCTGCACCAGCTACTTTCCAACTCTATTATCATACCCCATTCCTGACCTATCCATCTGTTGATCACTTGATGGTGATCTCCCACTGATCCTGCCATCTGTTGACTGCTTGGTATTGCACTCTTACGACCCTCTGCACCTGCCAGAGAAACACAGCCTCCATTCTCCCGCACCTGCTTTTTACTTTAAAAAGAAAAAGCTAGCATTTATTATAAGAATACATTCAGCTTTGTGATTTTTTTTACTGCTTTGTTCTGATTGCATTTACACATAATTTCATATTCCTTTGTCTAACACCAAAATATGTGCTAAAGGATACTCATCAAACAGGCAATTGAAAAACTTGGTTGACGTGAGCAGCTTCATGCGATGAAAAGCAGTCATGTGGCTTCCACGTTTAAAAAGTAGGAACCAAATGCATCTTCCCAATAGGATGACTTGTTTTGTTCATGGACTTTGCACTAGTTAATGTCTCTCTTTTTTTTTACAGCTTTGTGAGAAGCTAAGTAAAAAGATTTTGACTTCACTCTTGCTCTAGTAGAGGCATGGCAACCAATGAGTAATGAAACCAGACTTGTGATGCCAACTTGCAGAGTTGTGTGGACTTTTGCCAAACCCTAATCTAGGTATTTGTGGAACAATGCCTGCTCCCTTCTGTCATGGTCCATAAAACTCTTCATTTCTGGATGGATTAAAAATAGTTTCAATTGAGGGGATTTCTTGGGGGGGGGTGGATTTCTCAGTTTAAATGCATTTGTGACATGATCCTTCTGTCACCTCACTGCTCAGGATGAGAAGGAACCCTCAGGGACATGTGATGATTTTTATAAATTATTATTTCAGATTTTTTATTCACTCAAAAATCCAAGCCTTGTCCATGGAGCATTGTTGAATTCTCAGGACATGAGAAAGGATGCTCAGCAGAATGCCACAGCTTTTTGGGGAAACAAAATAAAAATATCTCCTCAAAATGATGGAACACACTGAAGAAGTTAAGCACCCTTGTTGGTTTAAAAGTGCCATGAAGAAAATGTTTTTCACAGCAGCTCCTTTTGAAAATACTGTAAATCAATAAGGCAGGCATCCCGTGGTTGCCAAACACTAAACCGAAACACTTCAGACCAATATCTCAAACTGAAGAGTGATAAACTCCTGTCTAGCTTTCCCCCCTCACTGACTGATGTGCTTAATTGACATCCTATTGCTGGGTGTTTCTGATGTGTGTGCACCTTCATTACCTGGGGCATGCTGGTTCCTTTTCATGTATTTTTACTCAGTCTGCCAATCTCCCATGTTTGCTATGCCATACCGGGAAAATAGAAACCTTTTCACTTCATCTACATACAGTGCCACATGATGGCTGAAATTGGTGGTGCATAATGTACGCACAGGCATAAATTGGCCCATTCCTTGCCAGCAAATAAAGAGACCCTTCTGTATTTCTCCTGGATGTGCTTGTAGCCCCAATTACTGTATCACTGCTGTGTATTTAGAAGTAAGTAAAGACCTAAACATATAATGTTGCTTACATTACTCAATAAGATTTCTGACAGCACCACTTATAGAGGCCTTGTGGCTCAGTGGTTAAAATTGCTTTATTGCAGCTAAAACTGTGCTCACAACTTGGGGTTCAGTTCCAGGTTGCTGGCTCTAGATTCACTCAACCTTCCATCCTTCCAACTAGTTATTTATATATTTATTTATTTTTAACTATCTTACCCCACCTTTCTCCTTGGAAAAGAACCCAGGGTGGTTTAAAATAAGGAGAGACTGTACAGTCCATTACATTTAAGACACAATCAGTTTGAAAAACAGGGTATTGAGGGGCATCTTATAGCATTATAAGGCAACATTAAAGCTAATGCATGCTAACATAATGTCAATGCAATCACACAAGGAGAGATATAAACACAAAGTTATAAGTGGTTATAAACACAAAGACTGTGTAGCCATGTATGATAGAATTTAAAAAAAAGGCACAGTAGGGAAGGCATCATGCAGGGAAAGCTTACCTGAAGAGAAATGTCTTAGCCTGTTCCCAGAAAGACAAAAGAGATGGGGCAGTCCTGGCCTCTAGTAGGAGGAAGTTCCAGAGTCTGGGAGCAGCGTCTGAGAAGGCCCTTTCATGTGTTCTCACGAGACGTTCCTGTGAGAGTGGCGGAATGGAGAGAAAGGCCTCTCCTGATTACCTTAGCAACTGAGTTGGTTCATACTGTGAGATTTGATCTTTGAGATAGCTAGGATCCAGGTCATACAGTGCTTTGTAGGTCAAGGTCAGCACCTTGAATTGTGCCCGATATCTGATTGGCAGCCTGAGGAGCTAGCTGCTTTTTAGGGGTATAATGTGATATCTGTAACTGGCCCCCGTCAGCAATCTAGCTGCTGCATTTTGGACCTGTTGAAGTTTCCTGAAGCTTTTCATCAGGAGTCCCACATAGAGTGCATTATAGTAGTCGAGTTGGGATGTCACTAGGACATGAGTTACTGTAACCAGAGGAGGTTTCTCCAGGAATGGGCATAACTTGCATATTAGCTTTAATTGTGCAAATGCACTCCAGGCCACAGCTGTGACCTGGCCATCCAGGCTCAAGGAGGAGTCCAGGAGCACCCCCAAGCTGTGCATCTGTTTTTTCAATTGGAGGGTGATCCCAAAAGTACCGGTTGCATCTCTATCCCTTGTTCTCCCTTTCGACTGACCAGCAGCACCTCTGTCTTGTCTGGGTTTAGTTTCAATTTGTTCATCCTCATCCAGTTCATTATTGAAGCTAAACACTCATGTAAGGTCAAAATAGCAGCTCCCTTATAATCCGGAGGTGACGAGAGGTATAGTTGGGTGTCATTGGCATACTGGTGGTACTTAACCCCCCAAATCCTGATAATCTCCCGCAGTGGTTTCATGTAGATTTAAATAAAAGGAGACAGAACAAAACCCCAGTGGCCGTTGTGTTGAACATGAATAACCTAACACTACTTTCTGCATTCTTTCCTGCAGGAAGTTCCGGAGCCACTTTAATACATTGCCCCCAATTCTCATTTCAGAAAGATGAGTCAGGAGGATGTTGTGGTCTATAGTGTCAAATGCGGCTGAGAGGTCTAGTAAAGCCAAAAGGGACACATATCCTCTATCA
This sequence comes from Phrynocephalus versicolor, assembly GCA_023846285.1. Taxonomy (NCBI): domain Eukaryota; kingdom Metazoa; phylum Chordata; class Lepidosauria; order Squamata; family Agamidae; genus Phrynocephalus; species Phrynocephalus versicolor. Next base: position 12,795,173 of record JAHTLZ010003547.1, on the reverse strand, counting down.
GTTTTCCTGTGTAGGTATCTACCAGTGCAACCAATGCTGTCTCCATCCCATAGCCATGCCTGAAGCCAGATTGAAATGTAGCTTGCATAATTCAATTGTAAAGCAAACCGAGAGTACTTTAAGCACTGTAGGGCGTTATATAAGCAGAGCGCTTTGCTTCTGCTTTGATTTGCTTTACCATGATGGAAGGTTCATCTGGCTCCTGAATAAAGCAGCCTGCCAGTAATCCAGCATAACTCATCTGTACAAGACTGCATACTTATAGTTTGAACATGTCTGTTTCCTCCCAATGACTTTCACTTTCAAACTCTGCCTGACCCTGATGCTTTACTGCATCAAATGTGCTTCAGAAAAAGGACAATTATAATAATTTTCTCCCTGAAGAACAGTATTTCATCCAAGCCTTGAAGCACTTTCGGTTGGGAATCTGAAGTTACATAACCATTTACCTGCACATTAATAATCCCAATTTCATGCATTGACTTTTCATGCATATGAATGCATCCATTTGTGAACAAGGAAACAGAGCAGGAAACATTCAAAGTAGTCCCCAGAATTCATATTACTGCACATTCACACTCCAAAAAAAGTTTCTTCAGATGCACATATTGTATCTGAACTCAGACAAACTTTTGCTTCTTGCACAACCCTATATGGACTTTTCGGAGTTTTTCTTGTGGCTTGAGATCAACCTAATCATAACAATGTCAGATTAAGAAACCTAAAATAACATTGATAGTTCCTCAAATGTTCCTTTATTTCCTCTCTTCACATAGCAAACTTATTTAGAAAGTTCAGCAGTAGTATAGACTAATGACATAAATCCTGCTGTGTTTATCGTCCCATATTTGGCTTTTGCAATGAATGTGTATTTCAATAAGAAATCTGTGTGAACTTCTACGGTGCTTCAGAATGCTTTATGCTTTGTGCTTCAGGGAAATGAAAGGTCAAATCTGTTTATAAAATAAACCTCAGTGTATTGATCTTCACAGCAGAATAGAGTCTATATACTAAGCTACAGCACCATTTCGATGTTGCACAGATGATGAAATCCTGCTTCCTTCTCTGTGCTGACTCTAATCATGTTTTGTGGGACTCGGACTGTAATCTAGTTGGATCAACATCTTGCAAAAGAGCTGTGTGTGGGAATAGGGTAGAAACTAAAGTCTGGACATTGAAGAAGAAAGAGGTGAGTTGGGAGGCTTAGGGAACTGTGAAGCTCAGTGCTTGAAGAAAGAGGACAGACATGGATTAGTGATAAACTGGATGATGAGGAAACAGGATGTAGGAGGAAGTTATGAAAAATGAGAGCAATGAAAGTGGGAAATTGAGAAGTTGATGGGCCAAGTAAAAGGAGATATGCAGTGGCAGTAGAAATACCTAGCTCCTAGAGTAGAAAAAGATCTATGCTGGTGGCAGATTTATATGAAAGTAGATGTGACAGGCAAGGCCCCCTGAGCTATGACCTCCATAAACTCAAGACTTGCAGAGCTATTTTTGAACTTGATTTCGCTAGGAACAAGGAGTGGCAACAAGGAAAGAAAGGGTGCTGGTCCCTTGCCAACTTGCCAGTGGGCTAAGTTGCTCTCATAGTCTCTAGAGTAGCTCACTCCCCAACCAACCCACTGTTGTGTCCACTAGGGTCAGGGAATCTGCAGTCTCATGGTGCACCAGGGCTTTATCACAGATCCAGGTCACCAACTCACCACCACATAGAAATAGCTGGTAATGCCAGTTTCTGGTCAATGTCTGTGGGTCCCAGTTTCTTCCTGGAGCCACCACTGTTGTTCATTCTGTATCTTGCACCTCTAGTGCCTCCTCTGGGTTAGGTTTGGGGTTAGGTACAAAACTTCCAAAGTCAATAGATTGAGGGTATCTGTCCCACGTCTCCTTCTCTTTGGAAGCCATAGCTGAACTAGGATTCCCATCCTAGGCTCTTTGACACACATATCATTAATGACCCCAGTCACACAGAAGATAGTGTCAGGCTGCTCAGTCACATCTCATCACTTCCTTCTCCTCTGGTCCCACTTTCCCAACATGATCTCCATCTCCATTTCCATCCTTATTCTGCACTGCCCCCCTTCTTCCCTTCCGTTTATTCACCACAGCTACCATCTAGCCTCACCCCCTGCATCCTTGCCTCACTGGATCATGTCCTTCATCTCTTTGTCTGTACTTGGGTCTTGCTGTACCACAACTGTCCCCATCTGAGGCCTGGAGTTTATATCTTCTGCTGGGCCCACCAGTGCATCAAGGGTGCCAGTAGTAACCCCTTCACAGCAGAACAAAATGTATTTTGAAAAAGGGGAGTGGCCAGAATCCTGACCTGGGCCTATGGCAGCCTCAGCTTAAATCACAGCAGCAAGTTCCTAATAGTTACCCTGCAATAAGGTATCCCTCTCTCTTTCCCCATGCTGCCTCTGCTTCACACCTTTCATGCCTGCAAGAGCTGCCTCACTTGATTGGACTCTGCCACATGCATCCCATCAGTGACAAATCCTGCTTTTCTTCTTGCCCTGGACCCGCTGGACGGCAGCAGGGGTGGCTCAGCTTCTCCTCTTTCAGTGAGAAGGGTTGGGCTCTGAAGCTGAAAAAGAGAAGTCTGCACTGCTGCTGGCAACCACCAAGTCCAGGGCTAGAAGACAGGGAGGATCGGTTGCAGAGAGGACACATGGGGTACAGGGTGCACAAGTGAGGCAGCTCCTATGGGCACACCAGGCATGGGGCAGAGGTAGCATGGGGAAAAGGAGGGAGGGATACCTTTTTGGAGGGTGAGTCTGTGCAAGTATATTGGACAAAATCCAAAAAAGGCAACCACAAATGGCATCTTACAGACATGCCCGCCATATATATGAAAACCCTCAAGTTTTAGGCTAATAGTTTTTTTGGGGGAAATCACCTTATGCATGGAAAAAATATCGCTTTTATCGCTTTTTACAATAAAAATAGTTTTATAATTTCCTTGTGTGAATCCTTTATCGTTGATAAGAAGTTTGGGTAAATAACATACATAGGATAAATGGAGGCATTGATGATAATATGAGTAGTTGTGCCTGACTGTTGATAAAACTGGGTTTTCTGAAATTAAGTAGATACATATCCCAGAGAAATATTTTGAGGAAGATCATTATATGAGAAGCGCTTTGTTTCTGAAATGTGTGAAAAGCAATCTTCAGAAGAAGAGAACACTTGTCATAAATGTGATGGCAGGATGACAGGCAACATTTATGCAGAGAAGTCTGAAGATGATTAGCGGCAAACATAGAAAGTTGACTGGTGTTTCTACAAAATTTCATCTTAATTCAAAATCTTTCATGCTGTGTTCTGGCTGATGCCTTTCCTAGGTTTAAACACATGGTTCATTTTTTGTGTGTGGGAGGGATGCAGCGTACAGTTTGAAGCACTTCATAAAAATACAATGATTGATTGTTAAATTGTCATGAATATTCAATGTAGGACGTTGTTCACTTTATTTTATGGGAATACACAGGCATACTAAGACTATTAGATTGCACTCATGCATACACCCTGTTGATGTTCATGCTCAATTTTAGGTGCTGGTCATAACCTATAAAGTTAATAACAATATAGGATATCAATATTTGGCAGAACCCCTCTCCCAAAAATAGCTACATGTAAACGCCCCTCACAGTCCTTGGAGTCAAGAACCGTTAACATCCAAAGAGCCCCCAAAAGCCAACACTAAGAACCCAACTACTCTTGTGGCTGTATCTCCTTTCCTATGGAACATACTACAGAGGTCCCCTTTCTGTTTTTAGGAAACTAATTAAGACAGAATTATATAAAGCTGCCTTCTACTAGTGTGAAATGTTCAAATGGGTTTTTAATTTGTGTGTTTTATTTAAAAACAGTGACAGGATTTATTATATTTTTTGTGTTTCTTATATAGTGTTTTTAGTGTATTGATATTTTAGTGTATATTATGAACCAGCCAGGGAGTGACAATGCTGATGAGACAGTATAGAAATGAAATGAGTGAGTGAGTGAGTGAATGAATGAATACACTCACTGGAAAGTAACTACAGTGGACCCTTGTATAGCAAACAGTTTGTATAACATAAAATCTGTACAACATAAAAAATTCCGGAGATACGCTGTTTGGATGAGCAGTGAAATGTTTCGATCTCGCAAGAAAAGAAGTCCAGTTGCTGTGATTCAGCTTCCAGATAAACTCATGTACGGATCCAGCTTTGTCCCTAGAAGCCCTGGTGGTGGCGGTGTCCAGGGCAGCCTTTTATCAGCTTAGGTTAATTGTGCAGATTCGCCCATACCTTGATGTGGACTCCCTCAGGACGGTGGTGCAGGCGTTGGTGATCTTATGGATTGACTACTGTAATGCCTTCTACATGGGGTTGCCCTTGACCCTTATCCAGCGATTGCAACGAGTACAGAATGTGGTGGCCAGGCTTGTGGTAGGTACGAGCAGATATGCCCGGATCACTCCCATCCTGGCCTGCCTGCATTGGTTGCCCGTTTCTTCCCGGGTAAGGTTCAAGGTCATGGTTTTGGTTTACAAAATCCTTCATGGCTTGGAACCTATCTCTCTGGCCCAGCGGATCTCCTAGAGACCAATCTCAGCCCGGCCAACCAGAGCATTGTCTTCCCTTTCTCTTAGAGTAGCAACACCGAGAGAGGCCCATAGGGCTTCCACCAGGAATCGGGCCTTTTTGGTGGTTGGCCCGTACTCTTGGAACAAGCTGCCAGTTGAGATCAGGCAGGCGGAGATGCTGCCAGCCTTTAGAAGGGCCTTAAAGATCTGGCTCTTCAGGCAATGCTTCGGGGCCCTCTGAGCACACTGTAATGTTTTTTGTTTGTTTGTTTGTTTTTACTGTGGACATCAGTTTTCTTGCCGGATTTAATCTTGACTTTAATCCTGTCTTGGTTAGTGGTGTGATGTTTATTTTACTTGTTATTTTTGTTTGTTTTTATATGGTATTTGTATATTGATTGTTTTCTGTTAGGTTTTGACTGTTTATTATTGTTGGGGTTTGTTTGTATTTGGGTAGTCACTGTTGGGTGACGTCTGTACACCGCCTGGCGGTTAATAAGTATAAGAAGTGTATGTATGTATGTATGTATGCATGTATGTATGTATGTATGTATGCATGCATGCATGCATGTATGTATGTATGTATGTATGTATGCATGTATGTATGTATGCATGTATATATGTGGGGGGGGGGGAAGAAGACATAGGCAGACCTCATGAGTTAGTGACTTCCAAAAGTACCTCTCATTGATATCTTACTCAGATCTGGCAAACTGGAATCTGTAGCCTTTTTGTTGTGTCAGTCCATGTCGGTTTTTGTGCATATCCTCATTCTTAATAGTTTCTGTTGTTCCAAGTCTCTGTCTTTTCTCATCTCTTGGCTGTACTCTATACTTAGATTGAGGATTGAAGCAAGGCATAGAAAATCTTTTATTATACCATTTTATTTCCAACATTAAATTTATTAAATCTTTTTTTTTTTTGCTATAAGAATAGTCTTTTTGCATTATTTCTTGATTATGCCTCAGATTTAAATCTATAATTGCTCCAATTCATGGATGATTGAGTTTAATAATATAAATCTCTTATTTGCACGGGCTTAAATTAATCAGAGATGATATTTAAGTTTTTTTTTTAATATTAAGAGTTCATGAATAAATAGCACATTCTATTTCCGGTCTTATTTTGGCAGAGGAATAAAGCTGCTCTATCATTGATATTCTAATTGTGATGTTTGATTTCTGTATCAATCAAATGGTATCATTACATTTTTTTCTTATTTCAATCTATTACTAGTAGTTGTGCCATCCGTCACTTATGTCCATTGCAGACAATAAAAAAACCCATGTCCTGCTCCTGCCCAACTTTGTTTTTTAAAATAGCGTTCATGCATTTGTGCAGACGTGCAATTTAATTGCAAGTTGAGAAATTGAATCACAAATAGAGATGGGCACAACTAAAAAAAAATGGTGTTTCGTTTGTCGTTTGGTCATTTAGGTTCATTTTCGTTTTCGTGAGGTTTTTTGCAAAAAATATTGTTTTCATTTCGTTACGCAACGAAACGAAAAAACGAAAATGAAAAATTGCTGTTTCGTTACCATTTAGCACAATTCAATGTATTTGCTATAACGAAAATGAAGTGGTCGGCAAAATTTTTCGTGTTTCGGGTCATTTCATTTCATTTTGGAGTCAAAATTCATTTTTCGTTTTGTTACATAATGAAATGAAAAAAAAGAAAACGAAAATGAAAATTTGCTCATTTCGTGCCCATCCCTAATCAAAAATGTGTATGTAGTGGAGGGGCAAGATAGAAAAAAATGCAGATATTTATTTATTTATTTATTTATTTGGCTTATATGCTGCTCATATGACAATGGTGACATCCAGAGTGGCTTAAAACAGATATAGAACAACAAGCATCAATGCAAATTACCAAAATAATAAAAACTAAATCAACAAATATGGCATCATCAAACAAATATAATTAAAATATGCAAGTAAAAACAGTATTTATGAGTAAGATAAATTATGGTAGCGGGGTGATAGGGTTGGTACAGAGTGAAGCAAGAAAGGGGCAGGGAAAGGTCAGTCTAAGCCCTTGAAAAAGCTCCTGTAGGTTTTCTCCTTTATAACAATGGGCTCCTTCTGTTTTATCATAAGTAACCAACCTTATAATGTGAAGTTAAAATTTGAGCATAGCCTTGAAAGCAGACACAAACAAAGGATGGTAAGCAGGGGAAGAAGAGAAAAGGCAGGAAAGCCAACTGGCAAGGGAAAAAAAGGGTGGTCCTCTAATACAACAACTTCAGAGTATTTGTCAACTCCAGAGCAGAAAAAAAGGACTGGGCACCCTTTTGAACTGCAGTAGAATTTGATGGCACATGACAACTACAAGAGTTGCTGCAGATTTGATCCTGTTTTCCCCCCTTGACTTGGGCCCCAGAATTGATTAAGAGTTAGGAAGCTAAGGAGGGAAAATTAGGGTGGGTAAGGGGATGGTGGAAACGTTTAGAGGAGATGAACAATGTTATTTCTTATTGAGATCAATTTGTGTAGTGGCATAGCCCCTTTCGACAAGTTTTGTGTACTGTATTACCACAGCTATATTTAGGAAGTAGCAGTGCTCTGTTCCAGTGCTTCAGAACTTCAGCAAGCCCTTGCTGGGTGAAATTAAAATGTTCAAACCACAGAGTACATCATCTTTAATGTATGGTGTCAAAAGGGTTGTGATGGGTGTAAAGTTTGAGATAGTATTTCATGTACCTAGAAATATATGCATTGGGGGGCTTGATTAAAAGAGCTTATGCTTACTGGGGAGGGTGGTGTATTATGGTTGTAAAATTCCTGATAAATAATATGTTAGCCACTGCTCATTCATTTGTAGTCATTGAAACCTACAAAAAGCTGATGTCAGAATAATGTGTCATTTATTTCTGGAAGAATCTTTGTCTTTCAGGTGAAATCTAGGGCTTAATTTTTTTCCTGTCTATTAATTTAAATTAGATGCAGATATGCAGCCATATTATTCATATCAATTTCTTACTAAGCTTCATGTGATATGAAGTACATGATGTTCATTGATAATATTTTACCTAATTGTGTTTAGTGCTGTATAGTGTAGATGCACAAAGACATTGGATAAGTACTGTGTAGAAGAAAACTGGAGGGGGATTTGAAAGATGGAAAACATTACATTTTTAGAAAACTGTATTGATTAATGCCTTTGATGTCACTTCCAATCTTCCTGCTATTTCTGTCTATGTAGTTCTCATTGGGAACTAATATACTAAGGACAATAGCCAAGGTGTATGGTAAATGAATGGTCATGTGAACCTACTCATTGACTTCCAGAGAATACTACATGAATCAAGGAAGGAAGAAAAAATAGATTACAAAGAACTCCTAATGAATCTCTGCCGACTGAGCATGAAAATGGATAAGTTAATAGAAGTATCAAGCCAATATACAGCTACTGTGAAAAAAAGAATAATTGCATCGTGAGCATAATTAGAAAATGGATCAAGGATAAAACTGCCAATTTCATCCCACCTTACATACATATTTTTTTCCAGTTCAAGTCCCCTCCTTCTTCACAGTCTTTGCTGAGGAAGTAGCTGTATACAACTATTGTTTGCTATTTTTTCCACATAAAACCAAAATCAATGAAGAATTTCCAATCTCCTTGCAGTTTCTTCAGCCATTTCCCAGACGTTCTCCTTCTATGAAATGTGTGTGAAATGGTGGCTGAAATCCCATTTCCATGCATAGCAAGTTGCATTAGACTCACAGAATCAGTGGTGATTTGATGAGTTAACTCCTTTACTCTGATAAAACTGCTTGGATGAGTAGCGAAATATTTCAGTCTCTTAAGAAAATAAGTCCAGTAGCCATGACTCAACTTCCAGAACTCCTTAAGAAGCTCCACTGATTTAAGTGAGTCTATTAATTGTTCCAGTGGCCCATGATTTCTAGTCTTCTCCTTTTGGAAACTATATTGTATAGGGCAATATCATTCACACACAACATTATGTCCTTTTTTGATAGGTTTGATTTGTTGCAGTAACAATTTCTGTCTAACAGATTCTAAGGTTGTTTCTGACAGAATGTCTGTAAACTGTCTCAAGCCAGACCACAACAACCTGCTCCATAGATTCTGAGTTCCCCTTCCTTCAGAGTTTGACTACAACTTAAGACCATCTTTCTGCTCCAGTGAGGACCTAAGGCACCATATCAAAAAATCAGAATCAACATTTGTTCTGTTCATTATCATTATTTTCCTATGTATCCTTAGAGGAATTAATCCCTCTCTTTCATCAGTCAGTGGCAATTGTTTGTTGTGGTAGATCTGTTCGGTTGGCTGCTAGTATGCATGTAAAGAAAGCAATATACTATAAACTTGCTATGCTTTCTCCTACAAATGTTTCAAAGTTAGTTAATGCTCTTTTAAGAGTTAATGAGAAAAGGGTGGATTCTGTTCTCCTCTAAAGATCTCTGTATTTCAACTGTGTGCCAAAAAAGAATTCTTCCAGAAATTCAAAACTGCAACAAAATCACTTTGTCTATCCTCTATTGTATAAATACGTGGGCCCTGGATACTCCTCTAGACTCGCCCAAAATACCTTTAATATAATGGGATAATCTCTTTTGGGTTCACTAAATTTGGCTTCTTTAAACAAATTCCTCATGTGTCCATAGTTCCACTATATATATATAGTTCCATACTATCTTTTCTGTATCTATAGTAACTGGTTCTTTGATAATTTGACTTTGACTTCTAAATTTTACCAGAGGTTTGATCATTTTAAAACCTCCATTTTGTCCAAACAAAGCCATTGTTTTACTTTCTTCTCTCTAAAGAACAGGTTTGAAAATTTACATTCAGATTTCCTTAGATTCATTTTACCTTTAACTATCTCTACCTTTATTAAAGTCAGTGGGTCAGGAAATTTCATGTTTCACAAATAGTTTTATTTCCTTGGGCAGTTGGGGAAAAATCCCCTAGACTACAAGTCAGTGAATTTCTAGTTTCTCTCTAGTGTCTACTCTAATTCCTTAAATCTATTTCTCAAACAAACCACTCAGTTTACAGCCAAATACAATGAATTGCCTTTGAGGACAAGGTTGCAATATGCTAAACTATTTCTCCTGAAGAAATCAGGTTCTAATTGAAATGTGGTAAACAGTAAGGGCCTTCAAGTCCTCATAAGAAATCTATTTGAGGAAAAATTGCCATAAGACTTTAGCTAACTTGCCTTTGACCAAACTGGGAATAGATTTCAGATATTCATATTGGTCTACAGGCAGCTTTCTCACATGCAGACAAGAATATTTAAAATCCTTTCTCTCAGCTGACTTTACATCTCAAGCCTTTTAAGTTTCAGTCATACTCTCACTGGCTTAGTCAGTGAGAAATCTAATTGTTAAATAAATTTGTGTTTCTGTCAACTCCTTTAGCATCCTTTTTCTGATAGGCCTCTACATTTATATTGTCACCCATATTGTCTTCTTCCTCATATAACTCCTGAGGGCACCCTGCAGACTTTACAGCTTCATCACTTCCCTTTCTCTGTTTGCTGTAGTACTACATTTAACTCATTTTACTTGAGAGTGAGATGCATCTATTGTAAGTGCATATAGGGTCAGTTGGAGTCTTCCCTATATTCCTTTTGTCTAGATTTTCTTTAGTTGATAGCAGTTCCAAGTCTTCACACAAACTTTTTGAAGTCAATCCCTGCCCTTCCAGCCAAAGTCTTAGTTCCATGATTTTATGAGGTATTAATTTTTCTTTCCATCTTTCACCAGTACTTTCTCTGTCTCTGTTCCTCATAAAGTCCTTTGTTGCATTACGGATTACGTGGACACAGAGTTTTGGGGTGCAAACATCTGGCCCTCAGGCAGCATCTATGTCTCTCTCTCTGGCCTGCGTGCATGGGTGTGTGAGAGTGTGAGTGTGTGTGTGAGAGAGAGAGTGTGAGCATGTGTGAGCGTGTGTGTGTGAGAGTGTGTGTGAGCGTGTGTGAGCATGTGTGTGATGTAATAATACTGCCTGAAAGACCAGTCCTTTATTAATAAGAGAACAATAGTAACAGGAAGACATTCCTCAGTCGGAGGGAAATGCACGCCTATCTCGAAGACCATATTGGCTTGTTATTGATGAAGACCCCGGGGAAGGAAGCTATGGGGTCAAGGGTCACAGAGCAGATGACCCTGATGTGTCCTGATATCCTTTGGCCTTGCCATCCTGTGTACTGGACATCCTTGTCATCCTGTTTTGCTGCCTTCTTGAGCCTAGCTCAGCACATCGGTACCTTACTGGCCCTAGGACTTCTGGGAGTCTGGGCATTGCAGCTTTCTTGTGCAGGGTGCCACTTTGGGGGTTCAGAAATATGGAGGAATGGAATTCCCACAGTCCTCCCCTCATTCAAGTCCTGCAACACGTCCTACCACAAAACTAGGGTGACAGTCACCCATCTTGACTACTGTTGTGATTCTTCCCACCCACTGTAGCCGATGGTCCAAATGAAAAATCAGAAAAACTGCTGGAAAATTCATGGCAAACATTTATTTTGTACAAACCAATAGACAATCAAAAAGCCAGTCACCTGACACAGCAATATACAGTTGTGAAATTAAGCATTATAAAAACCATGCTTTGCTTGTGTTCTCAATCACACACACCCATATAGTTGCAAATTATGACAGGCTTGCTTTCAACATGTCAGAAAGGGGTCTTCAAAATAATGGGTGATGCCCAGGCTATGTGAGGAATGGAACCTTCCAGCTCAGGGTCTGTGTGATGAGATAAGAAATGGGAGAAGTCTCAAAAATTTATCTTAAGCGTCTCTTAAAAACAGCTTACATTCTCTAGGCATTTCCTGTGTTCTCATGTCAAAATTCATTTTCCTGGTTCATCTTATCTACAAAACACAGAAACTCTGTCCAATATCTTAAGTAGGGGGTTTACTTTCTACCCTTGTTTTATGAATATGAGACTATATAGAGTATAATTTTTATAATATTGGAAAACTTTGTCATTATTATTGCACCAACCAGATCTGTACCTTCTCCCTTGATGGCAATAACCACAAATCCCCCCCCCTTTTTTTTTACAAACCAGGGAAACAGCTAATGTTCCCTTTATGCCATTGCTACAATGCTGTCTTTGAACTAGTCTTTACCCACAGTATGGGTTGTGGGTGGAAGTTACAGACTTCTGCCTTGGGACCGCTTGGAGAATTTGAGGAATTAAAAAAAGGAAATCTGAATGGCACATCCCTAGACACAACCTTGTTCCTTTTATTGCTTGGGTCTTGCTATTTGTACACTTACATAACTTTAAAAACAAAACAATACTTTTTTGATTGTGAGAGAGAAATGAGAGGTTCTTTGTCTTACACAAAACTTTATTTATTCCCTCAACCTTTTCTTCATTAGTTTTGGCTTGTGAAAGCAGACAAAAAGCTCAATTTTGGTTAGCGAACTGAAAAACTTATAAGCAGCACTTTCTTTATAGATAAGACCATTTCAAAGATACATTTATGCATTTTTCCGCATTGTTGACACACCTTAAAAACTTGAGTTTGCATATGCAAATGTTTGCATAGGTAATAGAGTTATGTACCAAGGTATGCCATATCACTGATACAAGTGCCCTATTTGTCTGTGCACAAACCAAACATGTTAAACTCAGTTGTTCTTACTTTCCAATTTTCTAACATGGCAGTAGGGAATTAAATAATGTCTTGCTCTGGCGTGGTAACACTTCATCTCAGAAAACATTTTAAAACCTATTACTTTAAGTACTGTGTTCATTTTGTTTTGACTGTTAAAGGAAATGGAAGAGGCTATTGCACCAAGAAGATTTTTCCCCTCTGGGTCTGTTTCCCAATTCAGCATTCATTCCATTGTTTATAAAGGGAAAAAATATTTTCAGGACTCTGTTCAATTCTAAATTTTAAATATACTTGAGAAAAATATTAAGTAATTATTGTACCAAGGGGGGGGGAAATAAGCCAATTACTGATCATATCCTTGGGTGATACAGTTTTTGTGGAGGGATAAGCTGGGTTTTGTGGCAATGAATCAAGTTGTGCTTAGGGAACTAAAGTATTATCATTATGAGAAGCAAAAGATTTTGATCATGACACAATACGTATTTCATCAGATATAAAAGTCCTCTTATGCATCATATAATGATGTTCAACGAATTCCCGTTAAAGACCAATAAGTTCTGGATATGTTCATTGAAAACCTTAGAAAAGGTTACTTAGATTTTCAGCTGCAGCAAGGCTGCCATTCTGTCTCTTGCAAGACTGTTGACTATGCTTCTGTGGGGAGTAGATTCAGCTAGGTATATACTGATGCTTTTTAAAAAAATGCTTTAGAAGCAATAGGAGGACCTCCTTTTGTTTGATCAGCTGAAGAAGAGCAACCTATTCCAGCCTGCTCTTGAATAAGGGTATTTCAGTCAAGTTGCTTCTAGGTTTTGGAGTAGTTCAGTGGTTTATCAGATTCTGATAAAAAGCCAGAGTTTGGGAGTTCAGTTCTCCTCTGTGCCTCCTGGGTAGCAGCTAGACTTCATCGGGTCCCTTCCAGCTCTGAAGTTCTGAGGCCATCATTTAAATTTCGGAACACTGAATTGTGTTCATTTCTGTAGGGGACTGAATAACATTGAAAGTTGAATAACTCTCAGTGCTTGCTAACTAGATGTCATGTGTTCTATTATCTATGATTTTATTTCATATTAAAGTATGGTGTTCATTGTTATGTTTCCATGCCACCTACAGAGTATCTTGTTCTCTATAGTGACATAAAAAAAGTCTTTGTAAGTAAATCCATGCAAATTCACAGGAATTTGCATGGAAACATAGGATGCTTTGTGATGCTGTATCAGACAGCAGGTCGAGCTCATATTGTTTAAACAGATGGCTCCTCCAAGTTTCAGACAAGGATGCCCCCCCCCAAATAGAGACGAGTTTCTGTGTCTTTTGTTTGTCTATTTTTCTATTTTATAGTTTGAGTGAAAAAATCAAGTATTTTCAAAATTGTCTTTTCTTAAGGATATTCTAGGATTTGCAATTAACTATAACCATCTGCAATAACGAACATTCTTGTAAAGGTCTCTATGGGAGCAGGAGAAGGGTGTACACTAATTGATGGATTCTGAACCAAGTTTGAAAGACCGTGTCTGGCGTCCCTGTACCTTTAATGGATGTATTGAAAGAGAAATGGCAATGAGTGAACTTGAACTAAATGTTATACCCACTGATACTCCTGCTTCTATTTTACTATTACAGATACAAGAGCTCTGTCCTTTTCATATAACAACCTTTCTAATTTGAGACAGGGGAGCTCCTTACCTCATCCAGATTCTGATAAAAAGTCCCTTTCCCCAGCCAGCAGACGTTGGCCATTAAAATAGTGACTATTTGCCTTAAATCCACATGCTCTACCACTGAATGTTGGCCTTTTTTCAGAAATGACCTGAATTGAGTAGGCAGTGTTTTTAATACTGTATGGACAGTGCATGAAGTATAGTGTTAGAAATACTGCCAGCATGTGTCTATGATTTTTTTTCCTTTTTTCTTTTTGTAGACAAGGGGAAAATGGGGAGGGATAAATTATATGTTTTTTTTAATGAAAAACTGTTTTATGTCACAGAAATGCAAGGTTTCTAACTACTAGAATGAAGGAACATTTCTCCCAGATCATGAAGCTGCTCCTTCCATTAATCCAAATGCACAGATGGGCCACTGTATGCTTGAGTGCTTCCCAGCTGGCCTATATGAGCTGTGAAGGTGTGAAACTCACAGTAGATTCCAGGGTTTCATTGGCCTCTATCCCACGACCGTCAAAATCCACTTCTTACTTCAAGATAAACCACCTCCAAAAATTGTGCCCCCACAAGCAGCTGGCTTTTAAAAAAAAACATATGTGACCATGCCCCCTTTAGCTAGTTTTCCAAGTACCAGCCCCAGAGGTGGGAATAATTTGCCTCGGTTTGGATGCCGCTTTTTAGCCGAAGCAAACAAGCAAACATCAGTGGGGACTCTAAAATCTGCTTATGCTTTTAGTAGTCTGGCTTTGCAGCAGCAGCAGCGAAAAGAGCAAAGGGACAAGGAGGCTGTGTGTGAATGTGTGTGCACACACAGACACACACACACGCACACACACACACACAGAGAGAGAGAGAGAGAGAGAGAGAGAGAGAGAGAGAGAGAGAGAGAGAGAGAGAGAGAGAAGGGGCGAAGGGAGAGCTTGACACCCCGCCAGCTACCATCAGAATTAGCTGATTGTTCAATATAAACCCGCACAGGCAAACAAAACCTGAGAAAGAGAGAGAGGGAGATTTCCTCTAATACCCACCTTGGTTCTTTTATCTCTCCCCCTCCCCTCTTCTCACATCCCCTTCCCAGACGCTTTGATGCGGCTTCCGGGTCATGGGGACACATTAGAGGTGGTTAAGAAAACAATGTTCATGAGGACAGAGAACCCACCTTTAATAGCGCAGGACCGTTGCCGCAGCGAAACTGTCTTTTATTTTAAGCTGTTTCTTCTGGCCATGGGATATGGGCCATTGAGAGAGCCCATGTAGCAGCCACCTAATTGAACTGAGTAGTTTGGGGGATTTTTACTGGAAAAAACTGCCTTGAGAAGGTCACATATAATATATTGAATCCCATAATGAACACTTCAGTAAGCATTTGTCTGTCTTACATAAAATTTCTCCAAAATGACTTTGTGATCTTAAATTATTGTGTAGTTCTATCTAAGTTTTATATTATGGACTAGACATGGGCACGACTCGGCGAAATCCTCGTTTCCGTTCTCGTTCTTGATGCTCGTTATGTAACGAGGAACAAGAACGACAATTACTCTGCTCCAACACGAACCCGACCCGATAAAGATAAATTGGGTCTGATTTGTTGTTGTTGTGCATGGCATCGCAGCGCCGGCGATCGCGCAATGCCAAGCGGCGCAGCACAGAAAAAAAGTTTTAAAAATTAAAAAAAACAACGATTCCCACCGGCCAAAAAAGCAGGCGAAAATATGCCTGCCTCAATGAGGGCACCTACCAGAGAGGGGTGGTTTCTGGGGGGGTCCCCGGCCTTCCACCCCTCTCCTGTCCTGGGCTGCTGGTACCAGGCTGGGGGGGGCATCCTCCCCGTCTCTCTCCATTTGCCATGCAGTGGGGGGGGATCCAAAATGGTGACCGCAATTTTTCTTTTGAAATCATGCTCCAAAAACCCACCAAAGCACCACAGAAACATGTGAAAATTAGGTATTTTAAATGCCTGATTTTTTATAGTAGCAACAGTGGGTTTTTCTTGCAATAAAACGTCTCCATTGATTTTATTTTATTTTATTTTTATTTTTTTACACCTGCGCAGGCGCAATGATGGGCTGGCCATCGGATGGGACCATGCAAATTTTTGGAGCCATTCCACCAATTGCATGGCCAGGTTTTGACTGAGACTTCTGGGTGTGCCAGAGAGGGCATTAAAAGCCCACAAACCCGAACCCTAACCCTAACCCTAACCCAAATGCCAGTACGCTGTCCTTCTTAGTGGGTCAGAGGCACCCAGAGGTGCAGCCCAATAACCCACCCTAACCTTAAACATAACCCTAACCCTAGCCCTTACCCTAACCCCACCAACCCTAATCCAGATCTGTACGCAAGTACACTTCCCTTCTTAGTGAGTCAAAGTGGGCGCCTTGTAGAGCCCACTCTCACTATCCCATTCCCTAACCTGTACGCCGGTACGCTAGTATGCTGCCCTTCTTAGTGAGTGAGTCAGAGGCACCCAGAGAGAGGTACCTCTGCCACTTACCCCCCCACACCCTAACATATGTAAAAAATAAATATGTGGCGGCTCCGCGAAACGCTTCCCTTCCCTTCGTAGTGGGTCAGACGTCAGAGGCACCCAGAGAGGTACCTCCCAGAGCCCACTTACCCCAACCCCAACGACCAAACGACAAACAGAATGACAAATTTTTGAAAATTATCGCAACAAACGGCAACGACCCGAAACGGACCTGTCCCAACAAACGACAACTCGAAACGTCATTTTTTTCTGGTTGTGCCCATCTCTATTATGGACTATGGGATAGAGGTATGGGTAGAAGAAACTCCTCTGAACACAATCATGCAAGTTAGGTAAAAGGTAAAGGTTCCCTTGCACATGCGTGCTTATTGTGTCTGACTCTAGAGGTGGCACTTATAACCATTTCTAAGCCAAAGAGCCAGTATTGTGCAACTCCTTGGCCATGTGCCTTGACTGGCTGACACATTTCTGTGCATGGAACACTGCTTATCTTCCCTCTTTTTTTTTTTTTTTTTACGGCTGTAGCTGTTCATCTGCTTGCATTTACATGCTTTCAAAATCATGTGCAAGTTATCTAATTCCTAATGACTAGAAAGGGGACAAAGATCCAGATTAGATGATACAATTAAGTTATTGGAAGCAGAATTCCCTGAATTGAGACAGACATATGGTATTCCTAGCATGAGCTTGCCTTACCCTTCATTTTGAAAATTGGCTTGTCTGGACTTTATGACAGGTCATCCAGAGGGGAACATGAGCTTTAGTTACTGTGTTTTGGAAAAAAGAATGTGTATGGCGGAAAACACTATATTGGCAAGACATATAAACATTTCCTATGTGATTAGACCCTGACAGATTCTTCTCGGTCACAAACTGAGGATGGGATTTGGATATGAGAATAACTTTTAAAACCTTTGTACAATTGGGTTTTAATATCCTCATACAAAGTATGTCTGTGAAGATTCTCAGTCACCTATGTGAATTTATCTGGAAGTTGAGTCATGGCAACTGGACTTCTTTTCTTGAGAGGTTGAAATGTTTCACTGCTCATCCAAACAGCTTTGTCAATTGCTTATACAAAGTAATTTTTATCTATGTGCAGTTTTATTATGATTTCTCATAATTCTTCATCCATTTCCTTTAATAAATGTCTCCAATAAAATGCAAAACTAAATTGTTTTACAGAGGTTTTGTTGATGGTGGTGTTTTTACTCAGAACACTGAAGGAGATGTCTTTTGCCCTTTGATGTGACCAAGTATTGTTTAAGGTTCAGGGAGAGTAAAAGGAAACGTAAAGGAAGTTTAGTAATCAAGTAGGCTTTAATGTTTGAAAAAGAGCAATGATTTTCATCCTGAGCCTCCAGAATGCTGGCTTCTAGAGAAATATTTGTGGTGGTGGTGGATGTGCCCCAGGCATACATATTTCTGAGGACAGAACCTGTGAAGAAAAATAGTTGCTTAGAAGTGGTGTGGAGGCATTTGACTGCTCATTTGATTCCCCCTCCATTTCCATTGTTTCTCTTACTACAGTACACAAAGGATCCCCCTCCCATTTGTTCATACATATATATCACTGTTCTCAATTTTGACTCACTGCAGAGCTTGAAGAACACTGCCTGTTTCTTTGCTCTTGTTCTCATAAGTGGCTTCCACTACGTGTGAATTTTGTAAATGCTCAGATGTGCCCAAATTGTATCTGAAAGTATGTGTACCCAACACCCACTCTCACGTAAAGAGAAACACACAGCAAGACAGTAAAAACTTTGTATTAAAAGTTGTTGTATCTTTCCTTTTTTGTATTTGAACTCTGAAAATTAATAGCAGGGAGAGGGAGAAAATTTTCTTAAAGGTAGAGATCCAGAAGGGGTTGTGGGGGATATCCCAAATGTTGAAGTAGAAGCAGGACAAGGTGTACTACAGATCATCAGTGTGAGGAAAAACAGATTAAGGAAAGGGCTTGTAAGAAACACACACAGCATGAAATGTCTCTACACTAATGCACAGAGCATGGGAAACAAACAAGAGGAGCTGGAACTCCTAATACAGCAAAATAAATATGTTGTAATTTGGCATCACTGAAACCTGTTGGGATGGGACGTAACCTGTTTCAAAGGAACAGACCTGTTTCAAAGGAACAGGAGGTATAGCTTTATATGTTACGGACATTTATACTGCTGAAGAAATACAAGATAAACAGTAGGGGAAGCAGGTTGAGAGTATTTGGGTGAGAATTAAGAAGATGGGAGAGATGTTACTGTGGGATTATATTATAGAGCCCCAAGTCAGCCGGAGGAGTGGGATGATGCTTTCTGTGAGCAGAAGGCCACACAGTCAAAAGGGAGAGATGTAGTACTAATGAGAGATTTTAACTATCCTGATATATGTTGGCAGTCCAACTCAGCTAAGAATGCAAGGTCCTACAGATTCCTTGATTCCCTTGAGAAGGTAGTGGAGACAACAAAAGGAACAGCCATTTTAGATCTGGTCTTAACCAATAGAGAGGACCTCATAAACAAGTTCGAAGTGGTGGTATAGTTAGGTAAAATTGACCATGCCCTCTTGGAATTTGTTATACAGTTGAAAGGTAAAGCTAAGCATAGTCAGACAAGAATCCTGGACTTTAAGAATGATAGTTTTTGTAAACTTAGGGAATTGTTGGCTGGGAATCCATGGACCAAAACACTGAAAGAGAAGGGAGTCCAAGATGGACAGGGGTTCCTTAAAAGAGAGATATTAAAGGCACAATCTAAAACTGTTCCAACAAGAAGAAAAATGGGAGTTGTCTAAAGAAACCACAATGGTTTACTGAACAACTTTCAACTCAGCTAAGTATAAAGAAAAACAAGTACAGGAAATGGAAAAAATGGGAATGCACCAAAGAGGAATATAAGCAAATAGCTAGTATAAGCAGGGGTATGTTTTTTAAAAAAGCTAAAGCACAAAATTAATTTAGACTTGTATTGTTGTAGGCTTTCAGGGTCCAGATCTGATAGCTGTTGTGAGTTTTTCAGGCGGTTTGGCCGTGTTCTGGAACTCAGCCAAACAGCCTGAAAAATTCACAACCATTGAACTTAGACTTACCAGAGAGATTAAAGATAGTAAAAAGGGTATATTTAGTTATGTCTGCAGCAAAAGGAAAAACAAGGAAATGATATGCTCTCTGCATGTCGAAGAGAAGCAGTTACTTACATGACATAAGGAAAAGGAAGAACTACTCAACACCTTCTTTGACTCAGTTTCCTGCAAAAAAAAAGGGGGGGAGTTCCCTTGGCACAAAGAGTAAATGAGGTTGGATGGGAATTGCAACATATAAAATAGGTAGAGAGGTAATACAGTGGTCCCCCGCCCATTTGCGGTTTATATACTGCGGTTCCACTATATCACAGGACTGCAGTATATGAAAAGCCCCCCTAGGGAAAGGGGGGAAAGGACTGTTTCAGGCCTCCATTACTTACCCCAGGACTAGTGCTACCCAAATGGTCCTGCAGGGCCTTCCCGGGCCTTCTGGAGGCCCCCAAAGGGCCTCATTGCGAACAGGAAATGACTTCTGGTAAACAAAGTCACCTCTGGATCACCGGAAATTATTCCTGAGGCCTCTGAGAACCTTTCTAGACCTGCTGAAGGCCTCAGAAATGATTTCTGGTGACCTGGGAGTGACTTCCGGTTTACTGAAAGTGACTTCCAGTTTACTGGAAGCCACTTCCGGTTCGCAGGGAGGCCCTTTTGGGGTCTCCAGAAGGCTCGAGAATGCTCTCGCAGGCCCATTCGGGGCAGCACCAGGCTGGGGGTAAGTACAAGAGCCTCCAGGTAGGCACCCAGACCCGACCCAACTTGCATACGAATATCTCAGATTTTCAATTATCACGAGTCGTGTTAGGTCCCTAACCCCAGCAATAGGCAGGGGGTCACTGTACAGGAATTCCTGGACCAGATGAATTACACCAAAACATATTAAAAGAACTAGCAGAAGTAATTTCAGAACCACTGACAAAAATCTTTGAGAAGTCCTCATAGAGTGGAGAAGGGCGAATGTTGTCCCTATCTTCAAAAAGGAGAAAAAAGAGGACCCAAATAATTACCACCCAGTCAGCTTGACTTCAATTCCTGGCAAGATCCTAGAGCAAATTATTAAGCAGATATTATGTAATTATTTAACTAATGCTGTCATTACGAGAAGTCAACACGGGTTTCTTAAAAACAAGTCATGCCAGACTAATTTGATCTCTTTCTTTGATAGGATTACAGGCACGGTGGATGAGGGGAACACTGTGGATATTGCTTATCTAGATTTAAGTAAGGCCTTTGATAAGTTTCCCCATGGTATACTTGCAAAGAAATTAGTAGAATGTGAGATAGATAGTGCCACTGTTAGATGGATTTGTAATTGGTTGACTGATTGTACCCAAAGGGTACAATCAGTACCCTTTGGGTACAATGTCTCTTCAGCTTGGAGAGACAGGACCAGTGGGGTGCCCCATGGTTCTGTTTTGGGTCCAGCACTTTTCAATATCTTAATTAATGACTTGGAGGAAGAAATAGAGAGTAGGCTGGTCACATTTGCAGGTGATACCAAATTGGGAGGGGTTGTTAATTCCCTAGAAGATAGGATGGAAATCCAAAGCAACCATGGCAGATTAGAGTGCTGGGCCACAGCTAATGGAATAGGGATCAACAGAGGGAAATGTAGGGTGGTGCATCTAGGTAAAAAGAATGAATTCCATAGATATAGGATGGGAGACACCTGCCTGGAAATTAGCACCTGCGAAAGGGATTTGGGAGTTTTGGTGGACCACAAATTGAACATGAGTCAATAGTGTGATCTGGCAGCCAAGAAAGCCAACATGATTCTTGATTGCACCAACAGAAGCATAGTGTCTAGATTAAGGGAAGTGATAGTACCACTGTATTCTGCTCTGGTCAGACCCCACCTGGAATACTGTGTCCAGTTCTGTGCTCCTCAATTTAAAAAGGATGTTGACAGCCTTGAATGGGTCCAAAGGAGGGAGACCAAGATGACTGAGGGTCTGGAAAAAATGTCTTACAGCTTAGGGAGCTGGGAATGTTTAGCCTTACACAAAGAAGGCTGAGAGGGGATATGATAACTGCGTTTAAATATTTGAAAGGATGTCACATTGAAGAGGGAACTAGGTTGTTTTCCATTGCTTCAGAGACTAGGATGTGGGGAAATGGTTTCACACTACAGAAAAAGAGATTCAATTAAAACCTTAGGAAGAACTTCATGACAAAGCTGTTTGGCAGTGGAATATGCTGCCGTGGAGTTTCCTTCTTTGGAAGTTTTTAAGCAGAGGCTGGATGGCCATCTGTCGGAAATACTGTGATGGGGTTTCCTGCATGGCAGGGGGTTGGATTAGATGGCCCTTGAGGTTTCTTCCCACTCAATGATTCTATGATTCTATATGCTTCTATGATTTGAAAAGAGATAAAAATATTTTTCTGATCTCAGCACCTGGGAAATATTTATGTTCCACTAACATTGTTCTGATTAAAACACAAATACTTTTATTATGAATAGATCTGGCATGCACAACAACTGAAACCATGTGCACTGTGCTGAACGTTTTACTAAGTTGTACACTCATTCTTTATCTGAAAGACTTTATTCCCTTTTCATGTCAACAAATTGATGATTTGAAGAATTAATGAATTTGTCCCCATCATCTTTAAGCCAGCACAGTGAAAGAAGATTTCCATTTTCTTTTTGGTGATGGATCCATAAGAGTAAGAGAATAAGCAATGAATCTGTGGCTTCTGAAGCTACATTTTCTCTCTTTCCATCTGGATAACCTTTTTTCAAAAGAAGATTTAAGAGAAAAGTGAACTACCTATCAAGATTTTGGAAAGCTCAAGAACAATGCCAGTGCCATTAAAATTCAGGCTCTTACTTTATATAATATTCTTTTATAGCTAGACATAATGGATGCCAAGGTTGAAGAGCATTTTTCTTCTATTTTGTCAGAAATTCATGATCATACGCCTTCATTTTACCCAGCTACAGTATGCTTTCCAGGAAATAGATGAAACAATTAAAGGAAGAAGGCCATCTATATTTTATTTGATCACAGGACCTGGGTGGCAATGGGCAAACTGCAGTCCCAGGCCATCCCCAGAAAAAGGGAATAGTAAATTACTCCTGAGTTTTCTCTACCTAGAAAACTCTGTGTCGTAAGTCAGAAATAACTTGGCAGCATGAAATCATTATTATTAGGGCTCATTTGTGTAAAAGCACTGCTTGATGGTGATATTCAGTCTCCATAGTAATTCTGACCCCTTTCACTTATCTGAAAAAGTCAGGTCATTACTTTATATTACAAAGTACAAAACTCCACGCCCTCCTGTGGGTTCCACCATGACCAAAACAAAAACAGTCACTGCAAGTGTGTGGGGTGGGATAGCCCACTAGGGAGGGGGGCAGAGATCCGCATGTGCACCTTAGAGGGAACCTTGGGAAGTATATAAGTAAAACCGTAGTTATTGACACCATGGATATGGCGGTCCTGCTGTACGGGAGAGCCATGGCCTGTGGCCAGGAAGTGAAAGGAGCTGTGAGTTGGAAAAAGTTTGATGTAGCCTAACAGGCAGCTGCTTGTGAAATACCAATTCAGTGTGTTTTCCAGTGTGTGCCATTGTAATGTTTCCAGTGTAAGCCAGTAGATCACTAATCTGTCATACTCATGACACATGGTATCTATTTCTGAGGATGGATTTAGTAGGTGAAATCCTTGTGTCCAAGTCACATGCCCCCAAATCACATTTAATCACTGGCAAATCTCTTCTGATCAATTTGCCACTGCTGCTGATGTCAGAGCTGCACAGCAGAATTTCTGCCACTGTACCTAAAACTAATTTTGATCCGAAATTACACCACAGTAACAAACTGAGGAGCAGCCATATTTGAGCTTATGTTGAGACATTTAATAATAACTTCAGTACATAAGTGAATTGTTAGGAGGGAGAGTGATATCTGCTGGATTACACTGTTCTTCGCTTCCTCCATACTTAGAATAAATTCTAGATCCTGTCTCTTCGCTAACTATCCTGACACATACCTGTGAAAACACCATATGAAACAGACCTTAATGACTTAAAGGGAAAATATTTACTTCTTTCTTTATATGTATCAGAGTTTTGCACAATTTAAAATTGTGAAATATCAGTACAAATTTAAAAATAAAATAAAATAAAGTGTTAAAATAATTAGAATATTTTTACCTGAAGCAGGGCCCTTCAGCAGCATTATCTTGGCCATTTACTAAGATCATGTTCTTGCAGCTATTCCCTAAATTTAGTTCTATTTGCCACATCAGCTAAACCACCAATAATGTTCTTGAAAGTGATCACCTCAAATCAATAGAGACAATCTTCTATATGGCATATTCAGTAAATCTTAATATTTTTGTTATTGTTCTCTCTCTCCTCCTCCAACTCCTCCTCCTCCCCCTCCTCCCCCCCTCTCTTTCAAGTTAATCATTGGGTGTGTTTTATTCCTTTAGGCCAGTGATGGCGAACCTTTTAGAGATCAAGTGCCCAAACTGCGAATCAAAACCCACTTATTTTATTTGCAAAGTGCCAATATGGCAATTTAGCCTGAATACAGTGGTACCCTTGGTTACAAATGCATTGAGTGCTAGCCTTTGGGAAAGCAAGGATCAAAGATTGGGCTTTTGAATTTCCCACAGCAATAGCACTGTTGCTGGGGCCATGGAAATTCAAAAACCTGCCCTGGGCAGAGAGGCAGATAGGGTGCTACACCATCAGGAAAGCCAGGTGGATTAGCAGCAGCTTGTGGGCTTGTTCGTAGCCCCAGTTTACTCTCCAGCCATGCTGCTCTGGGCAGCCCAAAAGCAGTGTGGCTGGAGAGTAAACTGGGGCTACGAAGGAGCACACAAACTTTTGCCTCCCCTTCACTCAGCTCTCTGCAGGGAGTGCAGTGGCATGATCCAAGCAGAGGGGGAAGTGCTGTGACTGTGAGGGGGTGATGTCACAAGCCCACGGAAAGGGCTCTGCATGCCACATTTGGCACCCATGCCATAGATTTGCCAACACTCCTCTAGGCTTATAGCTCCTGGTGTTTCCTTCAAGTTGTATGTAGAATGCCAGGGAAATATCCCAAGCTGACTTTCATTTCCATTTTTTAGCTGTTTCTCTGTTTTGTGAAGCAGCTAGTTCTAAAGAGATACGATTGTCATACGTAGTGAGTGACCTTCTAGTGTTCTAAAATGAATTTTGAAAATTCTCATTACCTATTTTAACAATTCATCCTTGTTATTGGTTTATATTCCAACCAATTTTGTGTCCAAACAAACAGCTAAAAAACAAAAACCAAGCATTGAATTGTTTCTTTTCAGTTCATCTTGTGTTCTAGCCATTTTCCAATCTTGTCCACCACCAAACCTAGCCTGGTTTGTAGCACACAATAGCAGGTAATTCTCCTCGTACATAATCTCTCAAACCTTCCAATCTGTCACCTGAGTTGAAGCATCTCTTTCTGCCTTGTGGAAGGTCTTGTGCTCATTGTAGCCTAAATATCTTATGAAGGACAAAATGTCTGAGGGAGGAATACTGAGAACACAACTTTAAATTACTGTATGTGTTGTGTCATTACTTAAGCAGAGATATGGAATGTATCTTAATAGCAGAGGGAAACTCAGACAAACAAACAATGTGGCTGACAAGAGAATCCTCAGATATTTCAGTTTTACAGTTCCATGTAGTCAGGAAGAGTGAACATATTTATTTATTTTTTCCTTTCTTTATGAGGTCCACTCATCATTCTTTGAAGGAGAACAAACAGAGAGTCTTATTGCCTGGTAATGCTCAGCTGAATCCTGTTTCCTCAGAGAGATTGGGAGAATGTGCTTTTGAGCTGCTGTTTTCTCAGTCAGGGTGCAGATGCCTTCTATTGAAAGAAGATGGACCAAAGATACTGCTACTGAGCTATGTTTTTCAATCAGGTCACATTTTCTCTCTTTTTCTGAAAAACAAAAGGAGAATGTTACAGCTGGTGCCATTGTTCTTTGAAGGTCTTTTCTGAATGTTGTTACATTATTTACAAAAATTTGAAAAATATTATATCTCAAGACACAGCAATTGCTCTGTTATGCAAATCATAGTATTACACTAGACTTTTGTTTCACAAATGTGCTGCTTCTGTTTTATTATAAGATACCCTAATATGTTTTCACTGTTCTGCAGTTTCTTGTTCCTTTCTTCTGTGGGTTTTAAATGAAGACATCTCCACTCCTCTGCTCTTTCCTCTTTTTTCTCTAATGACCTCTTCCTACAACTTCTCCTCAGATGTAGCAGGCATTTAAGGTAGCCCCATCTATGACATTTTTCATATTAGCTTGGAACATATAGGATGGTGTACACATTTAAAATTGTGAAATGTAAACAAAAGAAGAACGAATGATAAGTTTACAAATCAAGACAGCTAGTAATAGTATGTTGAATTACATAGAGTCTTCAGTGGGTGGACAGTTGAAGTCCAAATCTGTGCTTTTGAGCCATTTCAGTAGCAAATAATAGGTGGCAAATAGCTAATAGCCCCTGATGTTGAAAGTTTGCTTTTCATTGTCTGCCATCGCTTGACTCCCGTAGGATCAAGAAAACAATGCCTTTGCTTAGTAAGCTTCTCCCCAAGTGCAAATATTATTATTAGCATGTATACATCTCGAATACCTATGATTCCATCAGTACAGGTAGTCCCTCCACTGATACAGATTACAATTATTTCGCACTGCCATCGCTTCAGAGAAAATTGCAATAGCCAATTTGACACTATGTGGCAAGCCTTCTAGCGAAGAGTTTTAAAGTAGCGCTGTAAAGTAGGTCAGAATTGTTACATCCATTTTGTAGATAGAAGGGACACTGAGAAAATGGTGACTTTTCTAGAAAAGGGCATTTGTTGGCTGTGTTGCGGTAATAACTTCCTGGCTAACGCGTCACACCTTCTTGTATTTGTTAGATTGTACCCAACCTGTGGTACGTTGTTGTTTCGATTGTGAAGACTCATTTGTGGTAAATGTTGGCAGGTGGTGTGTCTTCCCAATAATGTATCAAATCGCATGGGGTTTAGAAAGGATATTTTGATTTGCATCAGACTTTTCTGACTGTTATTCAAAGCAGTTTGGATTCCTTGGCCAGTTATTTGTTTTATAGAGAATACTGTGGCCACTAAGTAGTAGTAGTAGTAGTAGTAGGAGGAGGAGGAGGAGGAGGAGGAGGAGGAGGAGGAGGAGGAAAAGGAGGAGGAGTCTTTATTTTGGTTACTGACCAGACACAATACAAAATGCAAAATACATTCCGCAAAAAAACCAAAATAAAAGCATATAAAAAGTAATAAAAGCATGCACACAAGAAGTAACATAACATAACAGCATAACCTTAACACAAAAGGCAGAGCTGGTAAAATCTTCCCAGCCCAATAGGCCCAATAGCAGGGTAGTCAACTCAATAACATAGAATCTGAGCATTAAATCATTGTCTCTAGCCTGGGACAATGTCCGTGCTCCAGACCACCTCCAACCCACATCATTAGAAGATGCAAGGAAAAATGCACAATGGCCATTACTAATCATCTGGCCCCGGCCCCTGAAGTGGACAGGGAGCAGCGATGCCTCATTGTTGCAGCACAGAACTTAGTCACTGCCACAGTTACACCCGGCTTTTTATCTGCAAGCAGGTGTAGAACACAAAACTCCCTTGGCCTCCCCTGGGTTTGCTGCAAGATAGACTGGAGAAGAATCCCCTGGATATCCCAATAAAGGGAACACTCCAAGAGGACATGATAAATAATTTCAATAGTCTCCTCATTGCAAGGGCAAACATGTCTATCAACTGGCAGACCCTGGTATCTGCCTTCCAGTAATCTGGAGGGCAGAACATTGAATCAAGCTAAGGTGAAGGCTCTCCTGAACTTGGGAATGGTTATTTTTGATAGGTAGTGTGTCCATTAAGAGAGCAGGACAGGGCAGATACAGTATGGCCATTGTGGACAGAATGATGTCCAGAAAGGGGAGGCCACAGCAATAGCTGACTACAGTTTTATCTAGAAACAGTAGAAGGAAAATGGACATGCCCTTCATATTTTTACTCAGTTAATGAATTCTGTCTGCATGACACCCAAGTGCAAGTATGTCTCTGCAGCGTTACCAGAGGCTCACAGCTGCACTTTCTATTGTGAAGGCCTACCATGCCGGGGTCATTTGGTTAAACCAGAGAATGTCACCCAATGTTGGTCCAAAATCTGCTACTCAGCCAGCCACCAAAGCTTCCCTGTTCAGACCTTTGTCATAAGCGGTTCTTTCGAAAAGGCAGCATTCATGAGCCATCATCAAATACATCAGTCAAAACAGCAAGCCACATTTGCCCTAGTCCTTGGTCTCACTGTGTGACTGGCTCAGTTTCCATACCTGCAAATAGAGCCTAGTGAATGCACTCAGCCCTCTAAAAGCAGACTTAACAGGCTGGATCAAATTCTCATACAGCAGCTTATATAGACATGCTAGGTATAATTACTTGAGCTACAAATTCCAATTTTTAATTTCCATATTCACCTTGCTCTGTTCATTCATATTTGCAAATTATTCTCTCTCTCTTTCATACACAAACATCCCATAGTATTGCAGGTGAATTGTCTGACTGTGGTGCCCTCACCAGCCATTAAACAGATACTACGTTTTACTGACCACACATTTACAATCCGGTCAGATGTATAGCGTTGTGTATAAGTGAATCATTCTAAGTACTCCATAAATATTGTGCTCCCATGAACCTTTTAAAATGTTTCAACTAATTACAGGACTCATACCACATCTCATCTTGGCTTAGAATTCAGATCCCCCACCCCCAGGACAGTACTTGAAACAAACTTTGAAGTATGTGTAATTGGCTTCAGGGCAAACCAGGAAAGGCCTTGATAGTCTCTCTTAAATTTCACATGATGTTCCTGGACATCTTTGGGAATGTAGTATCTTTTCAAGAAGTGCATGGTTCATTTTGTTTTCCTTCTAATTTCCCAAATGAAGCTGAAGACTAATCAATGCTAAAAGGGTCTCTCTACACTATGAAACAGAAGTAATACTGAGACTTTTTTGCAATATTTGATAACAGTCATAGTTACCATTTGATTCTATACATCTACCTTAATAGTCCCAAGCCAAACTTTGTAATCTATGATTTGTCAGTAACCACCATATCCTAGAATTTGCACCATCATTTCCACCACGGACATTCACTATATATGGTCATGTCACTTTCAGGTTATGGCGAACCTATGAATTCATGATTTCAAGAAGGTCCAATTGTTAACACCCATGCCTAGCTCTCATATTATGTCTTCCTCTTTTCCTACTAAATCCCACCTTTTTTTAGTGTTTTTGTTTCTTACAATCAAGAGCCCATCTAGTCCACCTTTCTGTATCTCACAGTGGCCCCGCCAAATGGCTCTGGGAGCACACAAGACTAGATAACTGTCTCCTGATACCACTCCCCTGAATCTGGCCTTTTTTTAAGCCTGGAAATTAGACATCTCCATCATGGCTTGTAACCTGTGATGGACTTTTCCTCCAGGAATCTGTCCAATCCCCTTTTGAAGATATCCAGGCCAGATGCCATCACCACATCCTGTAGCAGGGAGTTACAAAGACTAACCAACACACTGGGTAAAGAAGTATTTTCTTTGGTTTATTCTCACTCTGGCAACCCTCAATTTGAGTGGATGTCACCTAGTTCTGGTATTTTGTGAGAGGGGAAAGAGCATCAACTTTACTCTGCATAATTTTGTATGTCTCAATCATATCCCCCCTCAGGCACCTTTTTTTCTGGACTAAAGAGCCACAAATGCTCTAGCCTTTCCTTATGAGGGAGGTGCCCCAGCCCCATAATCATTTTATTCACTCTCTTCTGCACCTTTTCCAGTTCCACTATGTCTTTTTTTGAGATGCGGTGACCAGAATTGTACACAATACTACAGATGCAACCTTACTATCATTTTGTACAATGGCATTATAATGATGCCTGTTTTATTTTCAATCCCCTTTTTGGTGATCCCTAGCATAGAATTGACCTTCTTCACCACTGCCACACATTGGGTAGACACCTTCATTGAGCTGTCCACCAACACACCAAGATCACTTTCCTGATCCATCATGAACCCATGAGTTGACAGATAAAGTGTTTTTTTTTTTGCCCCAATATGCATTACTTTACATTTTTCTGCATTGAAACACATTTGCCATTTCACAGCCCATTCTCCCAGTTTGGAGATATCCTTCTGTAGCTCTTCGCAATCTTCTCTGGTCTTCACCACCCGGAAAAGTTTTATGTCATCCACAAACTTGGCCACCTAGAGCATATACAAATTATAATAGCCTAATTTAGTCATTTAAATAGTCTTAATTGTTGCCATAGAAATTACAATATTCCAGAGAATGTTACGGTAGTTACTGCCAAGTCTGCAAGCCTAGGTGGAAGTGGGATGGCCAGTTATTTTGTTTGGTCCTCATTTGTCAGTGAAGTGATTTGATTTCCATCTCCTTGTCAGAATGAACACTTTTGGGAACATAATTCAAGAGAATGTGCTGAAATGCAGGGTTATTTTAAAAACTTGCAGCTTAATGTGGAAATTAAGTAAAATAAATCTAAAAGTAAACAAATGCGGACCTGATCCAGATTAGAAATCTGTCCATACCAGCATGAAAGATTCACAGTATGTTTTGCCTAAATTCACAAGTTTGAAGAAATCATAGGATATCTTGCAGTCTAGTTTCTTCTGTTCTGATTCATAGATCAAGCTCTTCCCTTCCATCATCTTTTAATTTGCTTCATATAACCCTATACTTATTATTTAACTTCAGTTCTCCCTTGGTACTTGGAGTTTGTCCTCCTGACATTGCAAGATAAGGCATTGCCATCACTGTGTAGAAATTTGATAGATATGCTTCTTTATATACTGAAGGTTAATCATGGGTTTGTAGAATTTTAAAATCCTTTTCACAATGTCATATAATTTTTTCATGCAGGACACATAGTAGGCACATTTCCGTTAACAAATGAGAGCATTTGGGAGAGTAAACATATGATTGACATGTGGAGAGAGCAATATTTTATGCTGAGAAAGGGAACTTAACAGTTATTCAGTAAAGCAATATTTTATGCTGATATATGTGTTTCACTTGTTTTCATGCTTTAACTTATGTGTGTTGAATGCAGCTTTCCTTTTGAAGGCATGCTAGTTCCCCCAACCCTGTAAGAGCAAATTTAATTCACCTCATATTGTCTTCTGCTTTTCCTACTTCATTCCATTTGTCCAAATGTTCTTGTTGATTCCAAGGAGCAATGACACTTGTAGTACTAGTAGTAGTAGTTATATGCTGTCAGGTTGCCTCCCAGTTATGGAAACCGGGCAGATGAATGATCTCCAAAATGACTTGCCTAAATGGCCTTGCTCAGATTTTGAAAACTCAAGGTTATGCCAAAAAGCATTACAGCTAGATATGGGCACGAAACGGGAAAATTGTGTTTTGTTCCATTCCATTCTGTGGCCCATCTTGCTTTGTTTTTGTTTCTTTGAAACAATTTTTTTTTTAAATCCTTTTTCGTTTTGTTTCTTTTTTCGTTTTACCCTGTTGAAGCAATGCATTCCTATGGAAAAACGAAAAACGAAGTGAACGAAATGGAAATTTTCATTTCGTTTTGTTTCATTTTTCTTTGATGGGTCCCTTCATTATTCGTTTCGTGCCCTAACAAAATGAATAACTAATAACAAAATTAATTAAAAAATTCATTTCGTGCCCAGCTCTAATTACAGCTCCTATTTTGTAATGTTTGCTTCCTACTTTATGGTCCAAGCTAGGGATGGGCACAAAACAGAAAAATAATGTTTTGTTTCATTTTGTTTCTTGCTCATCCCCAATTTGTTTCATTTCATTTCTTACAAAATGGCTCCCTTGGGTCCTAGAGGCACCAGATTTGGTGCCCGGGTCTCTGGGAACCATTTAAAAGGACTTCTGCCAAGCTGTCAATGGCTGGATCCCTTTAAACCTGGCCCAGTCAGCACCCCGGGGACCCCCTGGTGCTGATTGGGCCAGGTTTAAAGGGATCCAGCCATTGCTAGATCAGGGGAGCCCACAGAAAATGTTGGGGAGGACAGTGAGATTGCTGCCTGGAACTGACCTCCGCACCATTTTCTGGGGGCTCCTGCTGAGCTGTCAATGTTTTGACCCCTTTAAACCTGGCCCAGTCAGCACCAGGGGTTCTCCCTGGTACCGATGGCCAAGTGTAAAGGGCTCCAGCCATTGAAAGCTCGGCATAAGC
This sequence comes from Phrynocephalus versicolor, assembly GCA_023846285.1. Classification (NCBI taxonomy): domain Eukaryota; kingdom Metazoa; phylum Chordata; class Lepidosauria; order Squamata; family Agamidae; genus Phrynocephalus; species Phrynocephalus versicolor. The sequence continues at coordinate 12,763,499 of JAHTLZ010003547.1, read as the reverse complement.
CCCCTGAAATGCTCGCGAGGGCAGTGCGATTGCCAGAACTGCCCTCTCGACTATTTTCTGAGGGCTCCTGCTGAGCGGTCAATGCTATGGGTGTGGAACGTAGGGACAGATGATGCTTTTACTGCATTCAGAAGGTTGGTTGGAAATTTAGAGATTTTCTTGCAAATCTTCTGATGAAGGATATGATTTTCCGCAAGATTTACATGTGCATATCCACAGAATATATGCATCATCATTCAGCTTGACATGGTATTTATTTTGTTATAATACAAAAGCATCACTGACTTAAGTCTGTACTACTGACTGCTTTGTTTTGGATATCCCCTGCTGTCTAGATCTGAAAAGGTCTTCTCTTTTTGAAAACTATAAAGTTAATATAAACAACTTGCCATTTAAAGAGCCTTTACATCCTAGTCATAGTTTTGCGTCACCAGTGAGAGTTCTTCCTTGTGTTCTGGGCATGCTGAAAGAAAATGTTCACCCTTTACTATCTCTGCAAAAACAACCTTTTTCCTAATGAAACATAAAGCAGAGGTTATGGTTTCACATGTGCATACAAAATGACCAAAAACAAGAGGCAGCGAGAACTTTATTAGCTTACATCAAGCCTGAGACTTGAAGATAAGGTAAAATGAACCTCATCTGAAGGTGAATGAAAGCTCCCTTTATAGCTGTGTGAACCTAGTGTGATTAAGAAATGTCCTTGTCTCAAAGACAACAGCTTGTGGTGAAAATGGGTTGGGCAAGGCGGATTAAGGATTTAAACTTAATTACAAATGGATGCATGAAGGACATTTGGAATTTTAAAAGACGTTTTAAATTTGTCATTTTGTATGTCCTTAATTAATTACAGCAAATCATTTAACAGACTTACTTTGTCATAGCAATAACTTGGCATTTCTTCTATTGCCCTGAATGGTATTTGGAATCTATAAAAAATTCCTACCTAACAACCTGCATCTTAGCTAAGGCAGGGAGAAATAGGTCAACCGGGAGTGAAACAAAATGTTATATACAACAGGAAAGCATTCCTTCAATGATTGGCTTGTTAGTAAGCCCTTAAGGTACCTACCATGAGATGGACAAACTTTAGGGTTTGAGAAATCTATTACGGGTGGAAAATGTTATGTGAAAATCCTGATCTCAAAACAGTTGTTATAACACTTGAAAAACTGTCTGTATTACTCAGAGGAAAACCTGCAGTATAAAATAATATGTATAAGCAACAAGATATCATACAGGGAGAAGATCGTACTGCAGACCTAAAGGCTGGAAGTCCTGATTATTACTGTATGCATGAAGCCAAAACTAGCTCCTCTAGATAATCTGACATCTTGATTTATTGTAAAAATAATTACAGTCTTTGGCCATGAGGCAGCTCTGCTGAGACCTAATGGCAAATGATTAAACGTATATAGCCAGTATCACCTCTGATACTGATGGTACCCTGAAGTTATGCTGGTTGGTTTGCTGGCTCATCGTTTCTTTATTAATTTGTTTATGCATGGCAGTATGGACTGAAAACAAACATCTTCTTGAGCTAGAATAGTCCCTAGGGAAAGAAGGATTTTCTAGAAATGTGATTATTCTTTCTAGTTAGCAGAGTATGGGGAGAAACAACAACAAATGTGGAGAGATCAATACACTCTCATCAACACCTACCCGGGTTTTGCAAGCAAACTATCACTTTCCATGATAAAATCACCCATATATGGTATACCCACTTGTTTGGATTTGCTAACCACCATGGCTGTCCCTCCCACACACACTACAAAAGCAGGGGCAGCAGCTCTCTTTTGTTCCCTATATAGAAGGTGGAGTTATCTTTTTCCTTTTATGCTAATATTCACCTTCTGCATGGCGGCAAGGCAGAGAGTTCTCAAGATGGAGCAAACTGTGTTGCTTCTTGACTTGTGCGGCAGGACAGTTTGGGATGCCCTGCTGTACGCGAAATTGGTCTGCATGTGACCCAGGGAGCCCAAGCTTCAGTTGCCACTCCTGCCATATACCACCAACATGGGCAGACAATATGATCATTTCTACTTCATCAGCACCCCAGCTACTGCCATCAATTTACATCTAACATCAGATGGTGAAAGCAACCAAGATCCACATGTAGCCTCGCTTTGAGGGCTCATGTCACAATCCAGTGAGAGATGTATTGACAGAGAGGTATGTCAGTTCAATTATTGGTATTCATATGTGTTTTTATTATATACTAATTATACTAGGTAAGTTCATGTTTGGAAAAATGTGTGTGTGGGGGGACCCACTTGCCATTTCATTTAAGTTTGTTACAGTTTTGATTTATGATTATTGGCTATGGTACTTTATTCTCCAGAACTTTTGTCTCTGGCTGCCGGTTTTGACTCCACCACATTGTTACAAGTATTCTCTATTCCAGTACCTAACTTTTTTTTTCTTTAGTCCAAAAGGTTGTTGGGATAAAATGCTTTCCCTTCAAGAAAACTCTGGAGACCTACATGCAATAGTTTCTTTGGTCCTGTAGAGCTTAGCCTTTATTAGCCCATGTTAGCAGAAGTGCTTGAGATTAATGGACAAATTACAGTTTAGTTCAGTAAGCTTGGTGACATTCACAGAAGTGTCACCTTCCGGAGGCTATTTATGGCACTGATGGTTCAGCATGATACTTTAAGGCTACCAGCAGGTCTTGGATAGAGTGTGAAGATCTCCTTTATGTACCTTGGATAGAGTCTGTGCAGATCTCCTTTAAGTACCAAGGAACATTTGAAAGGTGAAATCTAAACCCTGTACATCATAGTAATTTTAAATAATTTGCTATCAAGAATGTTTAAAAATTAATTAGGAACACAGTAATATGAATGCATATTATCCTTAAAATTATACAGTGATACCTTATATAAAGGAATTAATTTGTTCCAAATGAAATTATGTTAAGCAAATTTTCCTTCATGCAGATTTCCCATAGAAATGCATTGAAAACAGAGTAATCCCTAATCGCGACCATTTTTATGTTGTATGGATTCGCCCCATAGGTGATTCTGTTAAGCAAATTTCCCCGATCTCTGGAACTGTTTATGTTGTACAGATTTTATGTTATACAAATCTTTTGTTATACAGGGGTCCACTGTATTCCAATCAAGTGGAATTGACTTGATGGCACATTATTATTATATTTGAAGTCATTTGAATTTAGACTCAGTTAAACAATGGAAATTATTAAACCAAAACAGTGAAGGTAGCATTATTTCTGTAAAAATTCTCAGTCATCTAGGTGAGGTCATCTGAAACTTGAGCCATGGCAACTGGACTTCTTGTGAGATTGGAAAATTTTGCTACTCATCCAAGCAGCTTTGTCAGTATCAGGAAAGTTAGTGGTGAGGCCTCCAATTTATAGTTGACCCTTATTTCACATCAGCATGGACTGAAAAGTCTTGTTAGGTGGATGGTGGCCTGAATAGGCTTGTTAGATGTACAATTGTCTGGGGTGCATGAAAGTCCCACCTATGCAATTTTCCTAACACTCCTTAAGTGTGAGTCATTAGCTGTGGTCTTCCTGGTGAAGATGTGAAACACTTCTGATTTGTCTGGGTATCAATAAAAGAGCAGCATGATAAGTGGCAGACAGATTGTCACCTCCACTGAGAGAGCAGGGTTTTCAATACACACATGAATGGCTTCCCTGACCCCTCCCTTGATTCACCTAAGTATCATCTCTGCTTAATATGTGTACTTCCTCATCTTTGTATGAGTGTCCTTTGTCCTTCAAATGAAGATGCACTGCTGATTCTGGTCCTGAGCTATTGGTCCTCCTATGTTAAGACATCCTCCTGTTTAGTGTCTGTTTAGTTTCTCCAATGTAAAGTTCTGCACATTCCTTACTGCATTGGACTGTGTATACTATATTGTTCCTCTTGTGTTTTTGTGTGAGGTCTTTTGGGTGGAGGTATTGAAGGTAGCACAAGGAACATATACTGTATCAGCTTTCAAAACCAGGAGGGTGTATTTAGCCCAGTAAGGCCAAACATGGTTTTATTTCTCTGTTTTGTCAGGGAATAAAATATGCATTACTGTTAAGAAGGGTGACATATACCAGGCTTAAATTTCTAATAAAGCTGGGAACATTTTTGTGAAATTTTGTAGTTCTCCATGACTGGTGTTGCTGTTTAGGGCAAAGCTGCAGAAAAAATGTGATTGAGGCAGTTGCAGTGGTAGCTTGTTCAGAGACTCACTAATGGAATGTAGAGCCAGTGCAAGCCAGTGCAGTGTGCCAACTCTTTTGGCACTACAGTACATGATAATAAATAGTCTTTCCTACAGGTCAGAAAAGTTTTACAGATGTTGAATTCATTTTCTTAACTGTCACTCTAAGAAGATGGACCCATGAACAAAAAAGAGAGTGTGTGGGTCATGTTTATATCTTCTTGGCTGTCAGATAGCTTCAAGAATAAATGTATAAAGAAGATGTGTTTAGTTGTTAGCTAGTGAAATGTGCATAAAGGAGTTTAAGGAGCAGAGTGCCTATATTGCTACTTCATTCACCAAAGGCATTGTATTTTGCATTTCACTCCATTTATTAGTGTAGTAGTAGTAGTAGTAGTAGTAGTAGTAGTAGTAGCAGCAGCAGCAGCAGCAGCAGCAGCAGTAGTCCCCCCCAATAGATGCTGGATTGCGTCTCTTGTCATAGCAAGCCAGCATAAACAACAGCGATCCTGTCTGTAGAGGAAAAAAATGCAATTCAGCTCATCTGAAGGACATCACATGGGACTGTAATAAAGGAACAAGAGAATGGTTTTAATTACACCTTATTCATAAAAAAGAAAATAAAAGAAAAAGAATACCTTCCATCCATCTAGGTCACATTTACTTCATTTCATTTTGTTTATCTGTAATCTTGTGTGATGAGCCACACCATTGGAGAGCTGTGCTGACACTTTCTCAAATTGCCATTACCTCCACAGTCTTTCTGTTACTTCATTTAATGTGTCCTCTAAAAGCATGCCCCGAATTGGATTTCAGTTGACTAAAGGACAGAATAGGATGCCGTGACCTCATTACCGATGCTGATGATATCTGAAGACTTCCTTCATCAAGGCTAGTGTGTAAGCATATTCATCCGGCAGATGCTTGTAGCCACCCTGGATGACTTGATATATTTTGGCTGTGCTTTAACACCACACATTGCATGAGAGCGATGGTAATTGTGGCTTAGCCCTGGGTGTATAAGTGATTTCTGTAGGAGAGGTCATTTCTCAGTGGTTGCCCTCCTTTGTATGCTCAACACTCCAGGTCTAATTCCTGCTTCTTCAAGCAGATAGGACACCATTGAAACCCGCAGAGGCATGGGCAAGTCAAGGTGGTAGTTTAAATATGAAGCTGGTATCTTCTGACTTTGTATAAGGCTGTATTCCTGTGTAATCAGAAACAAACATTCATCATTGTTATGAGCAGACAGAAATTTCAGACATTTTGCCATAATCCACACCCCGCTTTTGACATTCTCCAGAGTCAGCGTTTGAAGGCTTTGGGAGTTCTCTCTCCCTTTCCCTCTCTCTGTTTATGATATAAAAAGACAAACAACAACAACAACAACAACAACAACAACAACAACAACAACCAGTGTTGTATTTGAAATGAAATGAGAAAAAGTGTATCTTTTAGCAAAAGTAATTAAAATCAATGTTCTTAAAGTGAATGGTGTTGTGTTCAGGGAACAAATATTTCAAAAAAAATCTTTCTTTTAATAGGTCAGTGTAAGCTTATTCATCCTACACTTTTATCAGAGTAAGGTTGCAAAATGAACTGCAGGAGATATATTTGTACTTTTAAAAATTGCTTTTTTAAAAATGTATTTATTACTGACCGATGACAGAGTGGAACACGACATCTCCCATTGCCCAAGGCAGGTCAGCCATGTTAAAGTACATCCAGACTTACCCACTGGGTTTTTTTCTCAAAGCTGGAGGATTGTAGGGACGAGCTGGAGGCCTCAGCCAGCCAGCCCAACACATGGTAGCTGGGGGCATAAATTGGCCTGACCAGAGACGACTCTCTCTTGCCAACCAGAGATTAAACCCAAGAGGGAGATTCCCACCTCCTGCCTTCAGCAGCACTCCACTGAGGTGTAGTCATTGCCTGCAACAAACATATTCTAGCTCTTGTGAGTAACAGCTTAATGACAGGTGGGGCAAGGGAGGCTACCCACACCATTCACATTTGAAAGCAGAATCCAGATACTCATTCAATGCTTAGAACAAACATCTGTTTCTGGATAGTCTTGCTCTTTTGCTCTCAGCCTTCCTTGTTTGTTGGTCAATGGACCTCCAGATACATACTTCTTTGTGACTATGCATCTGCATTTTCCTGACTGGATTGCTGAACTGATAAGACCTTGATTTATAGTTAAGTCCCGAATGATGTCACAATTCTTCTTCTTGCTCCATAGGACTTTGGTTAATGACTTCCAGGTGTCTCAACTCAGCTCAGTTTTGGGACTTCCTCTTGCACTCTGACCAAGGCTGTTTCTTGTACAGGAGTTAACTGTACAGATCTTGCAACTTTGCTCTAGCAGTATTGGTGGTAAAACAAGATGAAAGTGTTGTAGTAGGAACGTTGAATCACCAATGAAGCCCCAGTACTATCTTAGACAGTTCACCCACTGAGACACTGAGGATGCCTCAGAATGAGGTCACCTAGGTCTGTATATTCCCTTGTAATAGTTCTGAAAGCCACTTCACATTTAAGTAGGGAGAAGAACACCAGGTTGATCTTAAGCTAGTCACTGTGTTCTGTATTTTTCCTCCTGTGCGTGTCTATTTGTGTATGTATTCCATTATGCTATTAGAAGTGTGAAAGTGGAGGGTTGACAGAAGAACATTTTTTGAGGACTTTGACTTGGGTAGATCAAAATATCCTCCCCATTTCCAATCCCCACCACCCCCTTTTCTCCTTGTTGGTCCACCATAAAGAAATGCCAGTTGCTTTTGTAATAAGAACTAAATATTTCTCAGTTCAAAACAGCTTTTCTGTCCATGTTATGCCTTTGGTATGTTTTGGCTTCATTGCAAACAGAATCCTTTGGGTGTATTGCCTGAGCATGTTTCCAAGAGCTAAGTCACTTGGGAGACATACTTTTACAGTATGACCATCCTTGGATTCCCTGGGGATCTCTGGTGTTTATAAAACATGGATAACTTATGGACCTTTTGCAACCTTAAGAAACATGGGCATTGTTTAAAGCTAACATTTTAAACCAACAACAGTTGCAGGGGTATCCATTTTCCAAATGAGGGTATGAAGAATTGAGGGTATGAAGAATTGCATACTTGTTAGCTCTATCTTTCCTTTCTTTTCCTTTTCAAATAAATGAATAAGTAAAAGAAGTTCGGCTTCAGAAATGTGAAAAAAAGAGTGTATTTGCCACAATGTCTTCTCTAATATGCTCTGAGCAAATCTTCAAATGCTATGTGAAAGTAACAAAATAACTGCTTTTATTTTTACTTGGAAGACCAATCTCTGATTCAGTTTCTTCTTTTCCTGCACTGAAACTTTTAATGGTTTCTGATATATTGTAGATCACTACCTCCTCAATTGCTTTTTTATTTGTAAAGTGGTTATGAATTCTAAATTTCCAGAAAATATGCCTGTGAGTGCAGAGTTGGTATGTGAGAGAGAATGTCATACATTTAATGGTTCATATTTGAAAGACAAGGGGTGAGCGGGAGAAGAGTAATTGAGACTCCAGGAAACCCAAATTTTGCTGCCAGGTTTAATAAGAAAAAAAGCAAACAGAAAAAAAAAACAGTTTGGCTATTGTAAAAAATTGCAGTGAGGCTGTAAAACCTATAGTGTTTCCTGAGAATAAGCAGCAGCACACTTAATAGTGTTTATTTTGCGGCAGACACATGTGAAGTTGTGTTATCGATGACAATAATCAGTACAGTTTGTAAGTTTTCATTTTTCATTTTCTGTGTTACCACCTAAATTTGTATAATTTGTTACACAACATGTAACCTGAATGTTGTTTTGGGACAAATAATTTCTACCTAACTCTTTATTTATGCTAAGTGTCTATCACATTTTAATTTCTGTAATTCTCTGGAACAGTGCTGCTGAATCTATGGCATGGGTGCAAAAGGTGGCACACGGCCCTTTCTGTGGGCACGTGACCGCCCCCTCGCAGCCATAGCATTTCCCTCTCCACTCGGAGCATGCCACTGTGCTCTGTGAGCTGGGCAAAAGGGGGGCAGCAGCTTGTGGGCTCGTTCTTAGCCCCAGTTTACTCTCCAACCATGCCACTATGGGTGCCCAGAGGGTGCTGTGGCCATGGGGAATCCTCACTTTCCTGAAGGGCACCTCCCGAAGAATTTGTAACCCTGGATACCACTGTACTCAGGTTAAATTGCTGTATTGGTGCTTTGTGAAAAATTAGTGGGATCTGAATCACAGTTTGGGCACTCGGCCTTGAAAAGGTATGCCATCACTGCGCTAGAACATTCTATTCCTTTAAAATAGAACCTTCCACAATGATTTTTCCTTATTATGCAAATATGCAAATAACCAGTGCAGAGGAGGGCGACCAGGATGGTTGAGGGTCTGGAGGAAATGTCTTATGAGGAACGGCTTAGGGAACTGGGAATGTTTAGCCTCTCTAAAAGAAGACTGAGAGGGGATATGATAGCTATGTTTAAATATTTGAAAGGATATCATATTGAAGAGGGAACAGGTTTGTTTTCCATGGCTTCAGAGACTAGGACTCAGGGCAGTGGTTTCAAACTCCAGGAAAAGAGATTCCATTTGAACATTAGGAAGAACTTCATGATGGTTAGAGCTGTTTGCCCCCTGTCATTTCTGTCTTGGATTTCTGCAGAACTGTTGAAAACTCACCCTTCTCTTTGCAGTCATATATGAAATCATATCTAGAATAAAATGCAAGAACAAAGTAGCAAGGAGGGAATAGAGAGGTATACTTTCATTAATCTCTTGGAAAAGAAATATGAGATATTACCAGATCATGGAAGTTGCTGTTTATCTAGGGTAGTCACTGAAGTACTCAAGAAAGGAATATCTGAAATTCAGCATCTCAGTTAGTTAAATATGTGCAAGTATTCCTTGTATATTATTTATCATATTTGGCAGCCCAATATAGTTCTACTACATACAAAGGGAAAACATACAACTGATGGGGCTGAGGCATGTGGTAAACAGCCTACCAGTGTTATAACTCATGTCATGCTTATGTGTAACATAAAAGTGCCATTTTCTATCAAGTAAAATATGTTTACAGCAACTTGCTTAGAGAGGTTCTGTTTTTTTTTTAATGGGATTTTATTTTATCATTGCAAAACTGATTCCATACAATTAACACATTTTTCCAAATATTATGTGTCATATTATAATAAGAACTAGAAGATGAGGTTCATAACAAAGGGTATTTGTACACGACCCCTAAACTCCGCCGCAAATGGCTCCCAGCTCCAGAGCTTAAAATTGTTTCCCCACCAGCTCCAGAGTTTACAGAAAATTAAGTGCAACCACGCCCACCTAAGTGTGTCCCAGCGCACTTTTCAGTTACCTGCTCTCGGAGGGTGAAAAATCCCAGATCCGGATGTAACCTAGAGTTCCGGGCTCTCCTCGCTTCTGTTTGTTGTTTTTTTTTTTTTTTGCCTCCCGCCCCTTTAAGAGAAGGAATCAGGATGATGACACGGCTCGGGGCGGCTTGGACCGGCAGACGGAGGTGAGCCTGCATTCTATTGTCCCTTTTTTCCTCCCTCCCCTCACGCAGACAGGAGCAAGGAAGTGCAGAGGGGTGGGGACGCAGGAAGAGCAACGAACCCCCAAGATCTCTGGTCCAAATTTAAGTGGCCAGCGGATCTTAGGGGTCGTGTGAAAAGGCTCCTAGTCTGAAACTTTACTTTCTCATTTATGCAATATGGAGTCCCTCAGAATAGTCCCAGTCCATTTTTCCCTTTAAGTAAAGGCTTAGAATCCATTGATCAGCATGTAAAAAATACAATGTTTATACAGAATCATATACATTTAAATAAAAGTGTATAACATTAAAAAAAAGTCTTATAACCATCATTGAGTCACTTGCCCCATCTAAGCCATAGACATTAGAAAACCAAGATTCGGTGTTAATCACTGAAAATGTGCAAAATGTTAAACATAAAATTGCAAGGCTCTTATCATCAACCTACTATCATGGTTCAAACAAATAACATTAAGATCAGAATTGCTGGGACAGAGAGGAGACCATCAAGGGACCTTACATGGCCAATAGCCTGTAACAACCTATAGCAGCTGCATAGAATTTAGGCACTTTGCTGGTAATAAAAGAATCCTTGTCAATAAGCATTGAGGAAGTATAATGGTCACTGGATCTCCCCAGGAATTTTAGAAGAATTAGACACAGAATATCCTTACGAGAATCTTAATAAAATAGGCAGTGTAGCAGAACATGTCCCACTGTTTCACCTTCACTGTAATTACAGGGACAGCCTAGATGCCCTAAGCACTTCCGAACGTGCCTGATTTCGGAAACTAAGCAGAGGCGGCCCGGGTTAGTACTTGGATGTGAGACCACCAGGGAATACCAGGTGCTGTAGGTGCCTAGAGTAGGAACTGGCAAACCACTCCAGTATTCCTGCCAAGAAAACTCCATGGACATGGAGTCACGAAGAGTCGGTCACGACTGTAACAACACAACATACACACACAGGTGATCAAAATGGGATGTGTACCTTGAAATCCTTGCATAAGCAGACTAAACAAAGATCAGGTAGCATGCCTGAAATCCACACAATATATTATACTTTACCAGTGATTGTCCAGTACCAGAATAGAAAGGTGTTGACTGTGAGCAATTCCTTCTTTGACTGTGGTTTAGCAGAGAACTGTGAGAATCCTTTGTCCTCAATGTTGAAATTTTTTCAGTTTATGTAATTATGAACATACAACAGGGGTTTTGTAAAAATGTAATTTCTTTAGGTAGGAACTTTCAAAGCAGGGGGAGCTACCCTGTGTGTGTGTGTGTGTGTGTGTGTGTGTGTGTGTGTGTGTGTGTGTGTGTAGTATGTAGTTTAGCTGGCCAGATAGTTCAATGGCTTAGGTGTCTGGCCACACAGAGAGAAATTGGGAATTCAGTTCACTTGTATGCCTCCAGGGAGAGAAGCCAGCCTGTGTCACTGTGGGTGAGCTCCATGGTCCCAGGACAAACCCAGAAGAAGGATATGATAATCCACTTCAGAGTCTCCTCTACATGGAAAACACTCAAAAGGGGCTCCATAAGTCAAAATTAGTTAAATAATAAATTACTTAATTCATTATTATCAATAGTATGTAGCTTACTTAACAGAGTAGGAACTGGCAAACCACTCCAGCATTCCTGCCAAGAAAACTCCATGGATATGGGGTCACAAAGAGTCGGTCACAACTGTAATGATGCAACACACACACACAGCTTACTTAAAGCTCCCACATGCATGTTTGTGCCAGCCTCCAAAGTCACTACATCAAAATTTCCATCAGTTAACATTTTTTTAAGTTGTACATGTGGTTACTTTGGTATTCAATATGTTGCTTTGAGACTTTGGATAGTTTCTGAGAAAAAATATGAATGACAGGTTTCCACATCAACAAACAAAATTCATCATGTTGGGAAAAATCACAATGGGGATGATACATCCTATTGTAATATACAGTATAGTTCTTCAGGAGAAAATATGGGTTAGGGGAGAAGGAATCTCCCCATCAGATATTTACATGTGTCAATACACATTTGTTTTGGCCCTGTATTTCCTCTGTTAATGTTGTTACGGATTTGGCAAAAACTCAGTAATGGTAGCTTTTATATAGGATATTGATAGGAAAGAAATGTACACAGTCCAAACTTGTAAGCACGTATTCAAAACACTGTTATTACACAATGTTATGTAGTATTGCTTCATTGCCTCACATTTTTGGATTGAGTTGACTTTACTTACCAATTCTATGCTTCTGACCCTCACTTTTGCATCCTTTGTGATTTCTTTAACAAACACATGCTTTCTAATCTGTAAAAAGCTGTGATCCTCTGTAGTTAATGTCACAAACTTCTGCTGTTCCATAGGTTTGGTCATATATCAAACTTTCCAACTGATACCTGCGAAGTCGAACAGGGAGATGGTGAAGATCATAGCATTTATTAACATGGTACCCACTATTAATAAGCTTCAATGCCTTTCTCAGTGAAAAACAGTTAGCAATTTCCCCTTCATATTTTTTTAAAAAATATGACTGCTGTCTCACTCTAAAAAATACAAGTGGCTGGAATGGTTCATCTGCAGAATGTACCAACTGCTTGCTTGATTTATGAGTGAAGCTTGCTTTCCTTCCTTCCCCCTTCTCATGACAAGTTCCTTGGAAAGTCAGCGGCTGTGCTGGGAGAACATCTAAAATAGTATATATTTTCAGTAGAATATTTAGAAGTAACCACCAATCCTCAGTGTGTCTTTCTTGGCCTTACACCTTCATTGAGCAATGTCTGATCAGGTCAAGGGTTATTAACCACTAGGGTAGAGTTTTTATAGCATGATGTTGTACACATTTACTCTAAATTGCCACTTACTCACTAGTAAATTTACAGATTCCCCTCTCAAACATGTTCGCAATCCCTGTTGAACCCAAAGAAATCTACTTCCAAATCTATAGAAATATGGATTGTGCTGATAATGGGGAATTATATTGTAGCCTTTATTGTTTTCTTGATTACACTTGAAGAGAAGCATTGTCAAATTACACAAGATAAAATTCAGGAATAATTAGGATTCCCATACCCTGAATTCAATATTTTCAGTATATCACACTGTCTTACACTTTGCACATTTATATTTAGTTTACACGTTCCCACCTGGTTATTATAATTTGAGATATCCACAAGCTCGTAAGCCAATGTAAAAACCCTGGAGGATTACAAACCACCTTTTCCCTCACTGAACAAGTAGGAGTGGCAGATGCTGCATTCAGTTCTGCTCTGTTCTGTGCAATTATAACTCAAATAAAAAGTCTCAAAAACACTCTTAATGACAGGGAGCACCCTTGCCCTTTCCAAGATGAGTCTTGTATGGTAGCTGGCAGAAAGATTTCTCTCAGATATTGTAAATTGCATGCCTGTAAGACAAGATGTAAACCAATTTACCACTGTCCCAACAAATTGCAGGCTTCAGGTGATCAAGGAGGATTTTGTGATCAATGGTGTCAAATGCTAAAGAGATGTCAAGGAGCATCAGACACTTACCCCCTGCCTGAGTTGGTGGCAATCAATAGGGCATTTGTGGCAATTAATGATGATGCCATTTTCTATAATATGGGATCTAACACAGAGGAGGTTAAAACTAAAAAGACCAGCAGGACTTTGAAAGTAGGCTGAGCACAGTGTGTTATAAATATAACTGAAAAGGGCACAACTCCTCAGCTCTTTTGATGCTTGTTTAGCTAAATGGGGCTTTAACACAATAAATAAACAAAATGGGAATGCAAAATGGACTACCATGACTTTTTTAAAAAGGGATGGGCAAAATCATTTATTATTTATGGTTCCATTATGTTTGTACTATTAGTATGAAAGATCTATAATAACAGATCTGAAAGGCAGAGAAAGAGAGATAGAGATGTGTCTCATCTGAAAGATCTATAATAAATACCCACTAGTTTTTTATATTAAAAAAACCTTAAATTCTCTCTCCCTCCCCCCAATGTTCAGAGATACGTGGTTACTTTTTGAGGAAGAAAAAGCGAGGTGGCCTGTAAGGTTAATGCCTGAGTTCTACAGGTGTTAATATTTCACCTGACTTTGTGACATTCCATTGAGGTGTACCTTGTGATTGTCACAAGTGGAGGATATATAAGCCTGACTTCTTTTCCCTTTCATGGTAGTGCAGCAACGGAGCAGAATCAAATTGGATCATACATACATACATACATACATACATACATACATACATACATACAT
>JAHTLZ010003547.1:12733971-12749517 GCA_023846285.1 Phrynocephalus versicolor | reverse complement strand
CATACATACATACATACATACATACATACATACATACATACATACATACATACATACATTGGGTAATAACATTTATTGGATGATAGATTTTTAAGAATGGTCTGTATGCACACCATAGCACATGTGGGTTATTATGCCTGCTGCAGAATTGTATTTCAACTTTATAACGAACCCTCTTTGCCTGTAAAATATGTTTCCTTGATAAAAGAGTCTGAAACATGTTGCCAATGCACTATTTCTGTATGAGAATGCAATAATCTTATGCTGGCAGAACAATTTATTTATTTATTTATTTATTTATTTATTTATTTATTTATTTATTAAACTTATATCCCACCCATCTTCCCCAAGGGAACTCTGGGCAGCTTACAGCAATAAAAAAAAAACAGATGTTAGACAAAAACAAAGAAGGAGGAGGCAATGAGTCAAGATGGCAGCAGAACCCAGGGCAAAAAAAAAAACCAAAAAACCTAACAGGAGGGGGTCGCCAAAAGCCTCTCTAAAGAGGTAGGTCTTCAAAGCCTTCTTAAAGGTGGGCAGGAACTCCAAGAGGCACAGCTCACTGGGGAGATGATTCCAGAGTACGGGGCCCACCACAGAGAAGGCGCGGTCTCGCGTACACGATTTCCGCGCCTCTCTGGGTGTGGGCAACCTCAGTGAGCGCGCCTGCACCAGCCTAGTGGGTCTGGACCCAGTTGTCCTTTGGGAGATACGCTCCGCCAAGTACTCTGGTCCCAAGCCATGGAGGGCTTTGAAAATCAAAACCAAGACCTTGAACCTGATCCGGAAGACAACGGGGAGCCAATGCAGGTGAGCCAGGACTGGGGTGATGTGCTCGTATCTACGGGCACCCACCACCAGCCTGGCCGCCGCATTTTGCACCCGCTGCAACCTCCGGACCAGGGACAAGGGCAACCCCACGTAGTGGGCATTGCAATAGTCGACCCTCGAGATCACCAGAGCCTGCACAACTGTCCTCAGGGAGGACTCATCAAGATACTGGCGTATCTGGGCGATCCTGTGGAGATGGAAAAAAGCGGCCCTGGAGACAGCCATCACCTTGGCTTCCAGGGAGAGGGCTGAGTCCAGGACCACGCCCAGATTCCTGGCCCTGTCTGTAGGCTGTAGGGAAACACCCCCCAGCATAGGGAGGAGGCCATTGTACCCAGACGAGAGTGCCCCGAAGAACAGAACCTCCGTCTTCTCCGGATTCAGCTTGAGCCAGTTATCTCTGGTCCATTACAGAATGGCCTCCAGACACAGATCGAGGGAGCGAACTGCCTCCACTGCAGATGACGAAAAGGAGAGATAGAGCTGTGTGTCATCAGCGTACTGATGACAGCGAACTCCAAATCTCCTGATGACCTCCCCCAGCAGCCTCATGTAAACATTGAACAGCATGGATGAGATTGCCAACCCCTGGGGCGCCCCACAAGGGAGAGTCCAAGGAGCCGACAAGGCATCACCCATCTGAACCCGCTGAGTCCGGCCGCCGAGGAAGGAACGGAGCCAGGCCAAGGACTGACCACCAATTCCAACCTCTGCAAGCCGGACCAGTAGGTTACCATGGTCGACGGTATCAAAGGCAGCTGAGAGATCAAGGAGAACCAACAGGGAGGAGCACCCCCTGTCGGCCTCCCTGAGGAGGTCATCCTGCAGAGCGACCAGGGCAGTCTCGGTCCCGTGAAGGGGTCTGAATCCAGACTGGAAGGGATCCAGGATATGATTTACCTCCAGATATGACTGCAGCCTGACGGCAGCCACCCTCTCGATCACCTTGCCCAGGAAGGGAACAATGGCGATCGGACGATAGCTGGACAAATCGTCCGATGCCATGCCAGGTTTTTTTTAAGAGTGGGTTTCACAATTTACATTCTACACGGCAATTCTAAACATGGGGGAAGTCCAAACGAGAAATTATAACTTTGAAGCATGACTTTGGGTCTGCCACAAATTTGGTAGAGATGTGGAATGCAGACTGTTCTGTGCCAAATTGGGGGAGATTTGGGCAAGGAATGTTCAACATGGTTTTTTAAAAAATAAAACTGCTCCTTTGCAGAAACATGCAAGCCTACATGTCTGCAGGTTTAAAATAGCTCACAAAAAGGCAAATTGTACTTATCTTGAAAGAGAATGTTTGATTCTACCTACTAAAAAAGAGGAAAGCATCTTGGTTGCAGGATCTGAAATATAGATTTTAGGGATCAGAAATGACCTTTTAAAAGGAATAAATACAGTGGATCCTTGTATAACAAACAGTTTGTATAACATAATCGCCTATAGGGCAAATCTGTACAACATAAAAATGGGATCACTCTGTTTTCAATGCATTCCTATTGGAAATTTGTATAAAGGAAAATTTGCTTAACACAATTTCATTTGGAACGAATTAATTCCTTTATACAAGGTACCACTGTAGTCACTTTTTAATCAGACTGAGTGCAGGCAGTCCAGGCTCACCAGTAAAGTATTGCAAAGTAGATACACTGTTGCAGCTTCAAGGAAGGAAAGCTGTTGGTCAATGAAAGGTTACATAGACAGAAACAAAACACATTTTTTTTTACATAATCAACAATAATATAGATTTGCTTTAAATAAAGTAATGGAGTGATTGTGTTCCAGAAAGGGACATTTTGTCATGTATCTCCAGGGATACAATGTTATTAGGGATATTTGAAGACTTACTTTTGTGTCACAAAAATATAGAGCAGTTATGTTTGACCCAGACCTTGGTGCTTTTAGTAAACATTCTGTCAGGCTTCCTGACAACAGTCTTCCAAGAGGAAAGCAGCTGCAACTCTGGGGCAATCTAGACTTTGATCCCATCAGTCAGGGCCCAGCTGTAGCCAAATAACGTTTTAGTGCTGGAAAGGGTATTCTGTGTCAGGTTGTAAAGAATATTTTTAAAAGATACTTTTAAAAGATTAGAGAATAAATATTCTGAAGTTCACTTGTTTAAGCAGTGAAATTGCTGATTTTTGCTTTGTGGTTGGGAATAGTCTAACTTGATGTTAACAGAGCTTTAGTGCATATGCCTGTCATAGCTTCAACCATTCTTGTCTTTAATTAAAGTCATGCAATTAAGAAATACAACTCCAAAAACTGTTTTGTGCCATCAAGTCATTTCTGATGTGTGGGGACTATATGAGTTAATGTCCTCCAAAATATTATAGTTTTAACAGCTCTTGCAAACTGACACCATCTCATGTTAGGTTGTTTTTCTTTTCTTTCCACCCTCTCCCTTCATAGCAATATTGTCTTTGACAGTAAGTTCTGCTCAGGCAATTGAAGTTAACAGCTTTGGGTTCCTTTATTAAGACAATCTGTCCCATCTTAGATTTTCTTCTCTTCCCACTGCCCCACCCCCACCATTTTATTTTCTGGTCAATTCTGATTTTTCAGTATATGTACATGATAGGATAGTGTTGGTTTACCTCTCTCTCTCTCTCTCTCTCTCTCTCTCTGTCTGTCTTATAAGAGTTCAGGCTGGACTTGATTGGGCACCCCTTTATCTACTTTTCTTGCTGTCTTTCATATTTGTACAGCATTTCCAATGAGTTTATTTTCATCTCTATCTTACTTCACAGTCCTTCTTTCACACAGTATGGATTGTTTTGACCTTGGCTTCTAGTGACACTCTTTGCTAACTCTCAGCTCTTGCTTTTTTAAAAAAATTCAAAAGGTGAGGAGACATCCTTTGGAAAAGATACACACAACATGTTTGTAGAGCTTTTGGCCTGGCATAGTTTTTCTTCCTCAGGAGATTGTTTGGAAATTGGTACATTGTTTTCTAGGCAAGGGGTTAAAGGGTGTGTATGCATCTCCATTGTATTTACTGCATTTATAGTACTCAGTCCTTTGTATTATATATATAATAACTTCCCTCAGGAACTCTGGGCAATGTAGAACTTACAAAACAAAACAACTAGACCCCCCAAAAACAACCCAGAAACAAAATAAATAAAAAGGATAAAATAAAAGAGCATACATACAAACAAACAAAAACTCCGGCAAGAAAAAGGCTGGGATAGACAAAACCAACTAAACTAAATATTGTCATGCACTCAGCGAAGCTCTCCCTAAATAGCCAGGTCTTTAGAGCTCTACTAAAGGCCGGCGGAGACCCTGTCAGTCTTACCTCCAGTGGCAGAGTGCTCCAAAGTGCTGGGGCAGCCACTGAAAAAGCCCAATTCTGGATAGAAATCCTTTGGGCCTCTCTTGGAGTGGCCACCCGGAGTGAAAGGGAGAGCGAGGCTCTGGTCAGTCAAGACAAAGTTGACCTCTGAGAGATCTGCTCCGCCAGATAGTCAGGTCCCAGGTCATGGAGGGTTTGTAAACCAAAACCAGTACCTTGAACCTTAATTGGGAGGCAATGGGTAACCAATGCAAGCAAGCCAGGAAGGGGGTGATGCAGTCAACCCTGCCTGCACTAACCACCAGCCTGGCTGCTGCATTCTGCACCCACTGCAGTCACCAAACAAGGGTCAAGGGAAGCCCTATGAAAAGAGTGTTGCAGTAGTCTATCCTCAAGATCACCAGTGCCTGCACAACCGTCCTGAGGGAATCAACATCCAGGTATGGGTAAATCTGGGCGATAAGCCTAAGCTGGAAAAAGGCTGCCCTGCACAGAGCTGCCACGTGGGCCTCCAGAGACAAAGCTGGATCTGGTGGGTCAATCCCTTCCCCACCTATCAGAGGGGTGGTTTCTGGGGGGGGTGCCCGGCCTCCCCCCCTCTCCTGTCCTGGGCTGCTCTGGTACCAGTCTGGGGGGGGGGCATCCTTGTCGTCTCCATTTGCCATGCGGTGCGGGGGGATCCAAAATGACGACCACAATATTTTTTTTTGAAATTGTGGTCCAAAAACCCACCAAAGCACCACAGAAACATGCGAAAATTAGCTATTTTAAATGCTTGAATTTTTACAGTAGCAGCAGTGGGTTTTTCTTGCAATAAAACGTCTCCATTGATTTTATTTTATTTTATTTTATTTTTATTTTTTTACACCTGTGCATGCGCAATGATGGTCTGGCCATGGGATGGGACCATGCAAATTTTTAGAGCCATTCCACCAATCGCATGGCCAGGTTTTGCTGAGACTTCTGGATGTGCCAGAGAGGGCATAAAAAGCCCACCAACCCTAAGCCTAAGCCTAAGCCTAACCCTAACCCATACACCAGTACACTGTGTTCTTAGTGGGCCAGAGGCACCCAGAGGTGCAGCCCACTAACCCACCCTAACCTTAACCGTTACCCTAAGCCTAGCCCTTACCCCCTAACCCCATGCTCTGGGAAGTCAAGTCATGCTAAATCGCGGTGGAAATGACAAACGACACGACAAAATGACAGATTTTTGAAAAATTTCGTGACAAACGGAAACGACCCGAAACGGACCCATCCCGACAAATGACAACTCGAAGAATAATTTTTCCTGGTTGTGCCCATCTCTAGTCAATGGTATCAAAGGCCGCTGACAGATCAAGAAGGACCAACAGAGTAGAGCAACCCGTGTCAGCCCCTATCAAGAAGTCATCTTGCAATGCAACCAGGGCTGTTTCGGTCCCATGCTGCAGCCTGAACCCGGACTATAATGGATCAAGGACATGATCTTCCCCCAGAAATGACTGGAGCCTAACTGCAGCAACCCCGTTCAGTCACCTTGCCCAGAAAGGGAACATTGGCTACCGGGTGATAGTTAGCCAAATTGTCAGCAGCCTGGCCAGATATTTTAAGAATGGGACGGATCACGGTGTCTTTCAGGCAAGTGTGAAGAACCCAGTCCCTGAAGGAACTAGATGCGATTACGGCCACCCATTCCAGCATGTTCCCCCTGGAAGTCAGAACTGACTTCATTCTCCCACTTTCCTGCAGACTGAAAAAGAAAACACAGTTGACAAATTTATGACTCCTGAGAAGAAGAAATGTTCAAAATGTTTTAATGAAAATACTGAATTCTTCTTCATGCAGAAAATACGCACCAGCTAGTCTTAGCACCATTCTGTTTGAATACTGTGAAAAGGAAGCATTTTCACAGTTAAGATGCAGCAGGCTCATTGAAAGCTTGATGGATTTCCATATGGCCACAGGAACGTTTAAAGCGTGATTTTGGAAACAGATGGAAACAAGTGAAGCCCATTTCAGCTCTGAGTTTTGGTTGCAGGCATACTGAACACATATGGGAATACAGACTTAAAATTTGTCTAGTACATATACAGTAGGGCTAACATTGAGACATCCAAACCCTGTTCCATTCTCCCTCATCACCACTGCCCCCTAGGTGGGGTTTTTTGACAGGTTGAGCTATGGGGAAGGGGGAGAATTGGAGAGTACAGCAGGCAGCACCAAATTCAAAACCCCACCCTGCTCTCCAGATGATACCCCTGCCACCGCCACCCAGCTTGTGTGGGTGAAATGATTCGGAATGATTCCAAAATGATTTGGAAGCTGGGTGGTAGCAGCTTCCGAATCATTTCATTATGAAAATTCTATTAAAAATTTGTTAGTAATGAAACAAAACACGAGTAAGTAAATGAAACAAAATGGAACATTATTTTTCCATTTTGTGCCGATCTCTAGTTGAGGACTTTTTGCCACTTCAAAGAGCATTGAAGCATCCCAGTGGTGTTCCTAATTAGATTTGAACAAGAGTTTAAGGTTGCCGTAATCCACTTCTCTAAACCTAGGTAGCCTTGATTGAATATAATTCAAATTAGGTAGTTACAGATTAGGTGGATATGAACACTTGCCATGATGTGGCCGATTAGGCCCATAGATGTTGCATGGATGATCCAGGTCCTGCCTCCTCTGGCAGGCACCCATTCCGGTGAGGAGATGGGAACGGGTAGACCAGGTGCTGCTTCTGAGATGGTGTCTACAGGAGGAGGTGGGACCCAGAATCTGGATTGGCAAAGTACAGTTAATGCTCATTTCTATTTGATATTATACATAGATCTGGCTCAGTGGTTTAGGTATCTGACTGCAGAGCCAGAGATTGGGACTTTGATTCCCCACTGTGTCTTCTGTGATTACAGCCAGCCTGTGTGTCCTTGGGCAAGCTGCACAGTCACAGTCCCTGAGAAGAAGAGAATGGCAAACTACTTCTGAACACCCGGAAACACCCTGGAAACAGTTGCCATAAAACAGAATTGATTTGATAGCACATTATTATAATATTATACAGTATATTGCATACATGGGTGCATTTTTCAGACTTGACTGCGGCATTGTTTTTCTGCTAAATTGTTTTAGTCTTTACATCTTTTATATATTAGCCACTGACCTGGGAACCCCAGTATAGTGTAATAGTTGGAGTCCTGCATTTGAAAGATAGAGGGCCTAGTTCAAATTTCTGCTCACCACAAAGCTTATTTGGTGACCTTTGATGTTTGTTTTTTCCTGGAAGAAACACTACACAGGGCAGTTACAATTTGAAAGGGCATGGATCTATGCAGGATTTGGCAGTTTTGCTAGCAAGGCAGTGCAATATTTAAAAAGATTAAAATGAGGATGGGACAACACCAGGATATCATTTTTATCAGAGTCCAGGAAATCTTAATGGTGCCCGGAAATACTGACCTAGAAAATGAGCATGAACAAGAGGTGGGTTTTTTTAATACTTGTCACCCACTCCCTAGTCCATGGAACCATGAATACCAAAGTTTTATTAAACAGTAGCAGTGTTTATCCAGTTTCTCAGACATCTCTGAAGACAAATTTCAGCTCCCTGCAAACCAGGCTCACGTTATGGTAACATTTGCCTGTAAACTGAAAGAGAAAAAGATTTTATTTATAGCTCTGCTAGGTACTGTCAGGGTATGGAAGGTTTCACTCATTAGCTAGTAGCATCAAAAGACTAATTTCTCAGAGAACAGTTGATGAAAACAATGACTTTGTATTTCCCAAGTAACAAATAAAGCAAGAAAAATACTGCAGTTTTGGCCAGTGATCAAGTCTGGATAAAAACCAGTGAAACAGGCAATGTGATGCTACAAATGAACTATTTTCAAAGAGCAATGGTTTGAAAATTTATGGTTTCCCCCTTTGGCCTTTTCTTCCTTTTTTCACCTTATTGTGCCTATGTATGTCTTGCATATCTTACTCAAAAGTGCATGCTTCTGACAGGCAGAATATAAAAAGAGGGATGCTGGTCAGCAGCTGCAAACCAGACCATCTCTCAGAGCACTTTGAAAAGAATGACAGTTTATAAAAACTTGGCACTACTATTGTTCAAGTCAACTCTTTAAAATCGAATCAGTAATAGGTCAAGGCTCCCACATTTTCTTATATTGAAGAATACATTAAAACCCTAGTGTGCAAAACAGACTAAAGCAGTGATGGCAAACCTTTTAGAGACCAAGTTCCAAACTTTGATTCAAAACCCACTCTTTTTTTGCAAAGTGCCAATACAGCAATTTAACCTGAATACAGGTGGCTGTGAAGGGGCAATGTCGGGTGCCCACAGAAAGGGCTCCGTGTGCTAACTTTGGCACCCATGCCATAGGTTTGCCAACGCTGGTCTAAAGGGAACTCATTCATACCTTATAGGCATGAAATGTTGTTCTCACTGCTCTATTGGAGCCGCAGCTCATAAGTCAAAGCTGATGACAAAGTTCTGAGTTGTGAGCATTTTGGCATCATCTACCACTCCCTTTTGGACTAGGGACTGGCAAACCACTCCAGTATTCCTGCCAAGAAAACTCCATGGACGTGGGGTCACAAAGAGTCGGTCACGACTGTAACGACACAACACACACTCACAGACCACTCCCTCTGGCTCCTCTGAATTTAGCTGCAATCCTCATAATAGGTGGGAGAGAAAATGGATTTTCTCAGAAACAATATGTTGCTGCAGTCTGTTATAATTCAAAGTATTTGAGGTTAAATGGAAAGCATCTTGCCTTTTTGGAGTCTCCTGGTAAGGAAGGCTATGGGGAGTGCAGTGACAAGTGTCTAGACTTCCACAACTGCCAACATATCACTGGTTGTATTACTGTCTCTTCCCTTGGCAAGTAATAGTATCAACCAAATGTGCATATCTGAAAAAAAGGTAGGCAGGTATCTCAGTACAGTGATTTTAAGAATTTTTGTCTAGCATCAAAAATGAAACTCATTACATTTGCAGCAGCAAATGGTTCTATAAATGGCAAAACAATGTAGTTATTGGTACTGCTGAGATAATGTCTCATCTATGTTATAGCCAAGTCCTTTCTGTGTTCACTCAAACACAGAATTAACCAGTGTGTTAAATAGTGTTTACTCATTAGCAAGTATCCATAGGATTGGAATATGAATGTTTCTAGCAGTTTCTTAATAAATTCATTTTGCTACTCAAAGAGAGAGAGAGAGAGAGAGAGAGAGGTGAGGAGGGAGGGAAGAAGAAGAAGAAGGAAGAGCCAAATCTTCCAGCCATGCAAACTTCAACATTTGAATAGCCGACATCTCATGTTCTGCCCTGAATAGCAATGCCATGAATCATGTCTCTTTTTGTTCAATGTCTACATTGGTATCACAGTCAAAGTAGGACTTGGAGGTGGGGACGGGAAGGGGCATCATTGCCTTTAAAGATCTCATGAATCCTATCAGGAAGAAAGTGTGTGTTTCCATTTATTTGTATGTTTTGTTAAAGCAGCATCAAAGCATCACATGCCTTCATATGTGGGGTCTTTGTTTATTTGTTTTTAGGTTTTTATGTTGTTATGAGAGAAACGAAACATGGCAGGTTTGTACATTTAGGCTCAGGAATTTCATTCCCCATAGATGTCTTGCTCAGTCACTATATATTCACCCATGCTTGTTTTGCTGCTCTTTTCTTTCTCCTGGGTGTTTCATCATCATTCATATTCCAGACACATAGGACTCAGTGGCAGTGAACATCAAGCAGGTGGGTCAACATGTAGAGCAACAAGCGAGATAGGACAAACTGGCCACACACTTCACTTTAATCATGCTTTAAATACAAGATGGGTGCATCCATGTGCTTGTGAATGAGGAGTAGGGGTCGATCTGTGGTCTTTGCCATTTATATTTTTCCTCTTTCAGGGATATGTGTTATTCTGTACTTGCTCAGAATAATGCAAGAGAGGCATGAAATCTGTTTCCACTTTCTATGGAAATTGAAAGGCTAAGAGTGGAATCACGTAGATAGAAATGTGCATATCCTCCTTCTACAATATTTCCTCATGTTACAACATCATCCCACCCTTAGACAGATAATTTTTTTAGGGATGCAAGAGAAATATAATAATGAAACCCGCAAAGGAAAATTATAGGGATATGTACTTTACATATACCTTTATTGGCATTAAAACAAAGAATTATAGGGATATATATTCAATATGGTGTTCAATATAAATATTGAACATAAAAGATAAAAGCAGTAGAAATGCCTAAAATCATTCAGTTGAGGGGATACAGAAGCAGGAATTAAATTGTTACTATTGAAAAACCAATCAAAGTTCTCAAGAATAGCAGGACTAATAAAATAATCAAGTTTAGTAATTCAGAAATATTGGTCAACAAACAAGTAAACTGGAAAGGAACCCAATGAGTCACTGTTATGGTACTTGGAGTTGTGTTCCTGTTTCTCATTCTTATCTATATGACAACCCTTCGCATATTCACATCCTAATCCAAAAAGAAATTTTTATAGTTACTAGGCATTTATAAATGTTGTCATGTACAGCCAAAAATGAACAGCAATAATATTTACCAATCAGATAGAATACCAGACCTGAGTGATAATGTAAATAGCTCATTGGCTGGAATCCTGTTGCACAACTTTACAAAGTGCAACTGGGATTATTTCATCAGGTGCTGTCATTTGGTGGGGATTAAATATTTCCATCACCAACCCCACCAACCCCAGGTTGCCCTAAAATTGCTAATGTTTATCCAAGTGGTAGGGACTGAGATCTGGGTGCATGCCACATGAGTAATTCAAGTGAATTTTCCCCTCATGCACTTCCATGTGGTAGGCTTTGCAACTTTCCAAAAATGATGTGAAGAAAATGTGGGGCGCTGCCGACTGGTGTCAAGGTGTGGTGTACAGGGATGAAATTGATGCAAGATCCCTAGATACTATCATGACTTGTCCAGTTTTTGTGGTTCCACCTTTCTTTTCAGCATGGAGCATCATAGTCTATGTTCAGGCAGTGATGCACCTGATCTGCTGTATAGGACTGTTTGGGGGAGGAGTGGTAAAAAAGACTGTTCCCTTATTGCCTCATAGCACACACCTATACCTGAATCCAAAACTTTCCCTTATTTTTTTTCCTTTTGGTTACTTAATATTTATGCATTTTATTTGAATATCAACATGCATTTATAGTATAACTTTTGTGTTAATTTTTCTTTTTAATTCTGAGGATCTTGTGGTCATTGACAGTAGACTAAACGTATTTCAGTTTAGGTCTCTTGTCAAATCAGTCTGCAGGGGAGGCAGAGTTACTGGCATAAGTAACTCATAAGCCAGGGAGAGCAGGGGTGCATTGAGTGCTCACACACAGGCAGTGCATAATTGCAAGAGTGCTCTTTTGCTCATCTGAGGCTCCCAGATACATTTTGACCAATTAGGATTGGTTCCTCATTTAGAGATTTTAAAGTTACTTTGAAGCATATTTGTTCTAAACAGATACGTAATACAATAGTTATTTCTCTTACACTGCTGTTAAATGAGATACAATTGCAATTCCTGCAATTGATCCACCTAAAATGCTATAATCACTAAAGAAAGGTTGAAAGAAGGCAGATCACTGATCATCAGTGGTTATCACAACTTCCCCAAGATTCTCACTGTTAGGCATCATTTTGAAAGGTGTCTTGGTACCTTTTTTCATCTTTTAGAGGTAACATTAAGTTGCTGATCTGTTTCACAGCCATGTCAATGGAGGTTATGTGCTACTGGGAACACATTTTAATTGGATTTCTTTGTTTTTCTTTATATCAGAGAAAGAAAGGTAAAGTGTAGATGCTGTGTTTTAAAATGGCTGTGTTTAAGGAAAGGGAAGATTATTAGAGGCTTTTGTTTATATAATATCCACATGCATACACAGAGAGAGAGAGAGCTTGTCAATCCCTTAGTGCAAACATTCCCAACTTGGTGTCCCCATATATAAATAAAATAAATATGTTCTTCGACTAAAACTCCCAGAAGCCTTCACTGTTGGCTGTGCTGGCCAGGATTTCTGGGAGTTGTACTGGAAGAACATTGGGGGACACAAGGTTGGAATCATTCAGAGCTACCACTAGAGGGGTGGGGGTGACAAAGTGCCAAAATAGCTAACACATTGGCTGCATTGCTGGGGAGGGATCCATATATGCCCTGGGTGACACAGACTGTAGTTATGGCCCTGGAATCAATGCCTTAATGGCTCCAGGGCAGGATAACAAAGCACCACCTATCATGACTCCAGAGTGTACGCTTTGACCTCCTCCCAGGAAAGTCTACTTTCACATGGTGAGGTGATGAATGGAAGTAACTTTTTCAGCAGTAACTCCCTGCCTTTGGAACTGCCTTTAGATCCATAATCAATCTATGTCTCCAGATTAAATAATTTAATTTGGGCAATCCGTTTGGCTATCTGTCATGCTGGATATCTCCTGCATTCAGTATAGATAAACATATCAGCATTGTTCAAGACATTGACAGTGTACAACTTCATTCATGTGAACCTTGACATTGGGACTGTATTCGTTTATATTGGGGTTTAGCTTCGTCAAGAATGGAAGGCTGTACTATTTAAGAAAAACTGAAGCTGTCAATTTTGAGTATTCTCTCTCTCTCTCTCTCTCTCTGTGTGTGTGTGTGTGTGTGTGTGTGTGTGTTGCTTAGTTACAACTTTTTTTCTGATGTCCTACTTTATACCCATATCCATGGCAGAAGAATATAAGCTTATGTGCGGGCTTAATATGAGACTTGCAGTGAGAAACTGCTCATGGTGTAGGGCTACCATGGAATTTTCACAAACCTTGGCCAACATTTAATAGCAATGTTATAGCCTATTTAGGGACCCCCATTTGGATTTTTATTGTGAATTTCTATCACAGAACAGGAAGTGGGTGGGTTAAACTGGCCTTAGAAAGTTACAGAACCATTTAATTTAGGAAAAGCAGCATAGTTTCTTAGCTGGGGTTTAAGCTCCAGCCCAGGATATGATGTCATTATTTGAGAAAGCAACAGGCTGTGCACAGGGCACATTTGGAGACTGGGCAGAAACTAACATTGAGCAAAGTAATTACACTGCTAGCCTGAGTTTCTAACTTATTCGTGCAATAACTAATTGAGCACATCTGTCTTGTTCATGTATTTCACATTATATGAGATCTGAATCATTTGGCTTCTGCGTTGGCCTTTGACTCGGCACAGATATGGCTGGTGAGCAACCTTATGAATCTCGGTTCATATCTCCACACTGTTCTCCATGGTATATTTGGAATAGCAGAGTTATGGGACCAGGTGTGTGACCAAAGATCGTTTTATATTTGTCACATTTTTCATGGTACAATAGGTAATTCTCATGAAAAAAAGGGGGCTGACAAATGTAAAATAACAACTGCCAGCCTTATTTCAAAGGAGCAACTGAATTCTATCAATCAGAATATCCTTTCCTGTCAAGAAAACAAACAATAGAGGTTTCTGTTGAAGAAAGGGCAAAAAGCTTAGGGTAAATCAAATTAATTTATACAACGTAATCTGCAAAAGAAATGCACCTGAAAATGAGCAATATAAAGTAGGGGAAAAACAACCACAGCTTACACCATGTAATTGATAAGAGTCTAGACATAAGTGTATAAAGACAGAATAGCAAAAAGATGAGGAACAGATACAATCCAGTGTAAATCATGGCAAAACACAACTGCTAAAGGAAATCTGAATATGCAAACGGTATTATAATATATAATGCGTACCATTATAATGTGATTTCTGAAGAGCCTCATTTTAACAATCTGTCCTAATGTTCTTTACACTCCTGGTATGTTTCAAGGACAGAGCAGAAATGAATGATTCTTGCTTATGTAGTGAAAAATGAAGCCTCAGCATAATGTAGTAGGTCATTTTAAAAAGAAAAAAAAAGGAGCTGTGATATAGCTTTGTCTTGTAAAGTATGTTCCACCCTGGCAATTAGGAACAACCGAGCACCAAAAGGATTATAGCTCAAACAAACATCTGAAAAGTAAACAAAGGATATAAATGTAAATGCCTCTTAGCAGTGGCAGCTCTATCTCTCTTGAAAAAAATATGGAATATATGCATCCACTCAGGATTTTAATTTATACACAAAGATAGCAACCCGAAGATGAAGAAAAATACAGAGCTGCATTTTCACTGAAACCAAAGTTTGCGGACAAGAATGGGGTGAAAATGTAGTTGTATCAGCACCACTAGAAAGAAAGAAAGAAAGAAAGAAAGAAAGAAAGAAAGAAAGAAAGAAAGAAAGAAAGAAAGAAAGAAATTGAAGCATTACATTTAGACATGAACTCAACATGGAACACCAGATTTGGTGCAGGCACACTTTGCATGACCACTACTTTAACCTGCACCTCCAGGAATCTCAGCAATGTGGAACCTCTCCCCCCACCCATCCACCAGCCCACATCTCATTGCATACCCTTTCACCTGCCTCCCGCATCAGCTTCATCACATCCCCTTTCTTCCACTTCAAAATCACAACAGCTTTAAGAGCATCTTTCTCCCCTCCTTCTGCTTTCAATGAGGACACAACAGAAATACCCCCTCCTTTTCCTCAACATATCTTCTTCCTGTACCCCTCCCTCCCTTCTCCTTCGTCTTTTCTCCCCCTCCCCTCAGGAGCCACTGCTGCCGGGCTGAGGGGAAGCCAGCCTCGCCTGCTTTCCCTTCCTCACCTGAAGCCACTACTGCCACAGGCTATGTGGGGGGTGGGGGGGAAGAGGAAAGAGAGAGAGATAGGGAGGGAGAGAACAAAAATGGCCAACCAGTGACACCACCAGCAACAGGGAGAAGAGCACAGCAGGCTGATTGGCTGGGCTCCTTTTCTTTCCTCCTCAGTGTTTCTTTTCTCCCTCACTGGAGGCCATTTGGGCTCTCCCCTCCCCAGCACAGGACCCAGGGCACATGCCCCCCACCCCAAGTTGTAGCCCGGGTCTATCTGTGGGCTCTCTGGACATTTCCATAGAAAAAGTAAGGGAAAGGGAAATAGCAGGGAGTACTGTGCCCAGTGAGCAATTCAACACCAGTTTGTTCTGTAAGGCAGTGGTGTAGTGCAGTTGCCACCGGATCAGTTCTCTGTAGAGTGAGGCACTTCTAGCACTTCACAAACAACAGAAGGGCTACTGGGCATGAAGTGGGATGGTAGAAGTGAGAAGAGCAAGATGGCCCTGGAGAACCTAACACATATTCTCTGTAGGAACAGCAATATTTTGCCTGATTTTGTCTGAACCAAAGGATGGACTAAGGTAGTTGTAACTGGTAGCTGAATGCAAAGACTCTTAGATTTATTAAACATGAAGTATTGAGAACATGAGAATATGGATGGATGGATGGATGGATGGATGGATGGATGGATGGATGGATG
>JAHTLZ010003547.1:12709000-12721187 GCA_023846285.1 Phrynocephalus versicolor | reverse complement strand
ATGATGATGATGATGATGATGATGATGATGATGATGATGATGATGATTAATTCAGAACTCTCTGATAATGAGATTATACAGCAAATTCCAAATATTTCTGAATCTGAATGGAGATCCTTACAGAAAGCCAACACAGCATCAAACCACCGATTAGAACATTTACCAAAGATTGAGAACAGGTTATGTTTTAGTCAAAGACCATTTGGAAAAGATTTAACTAATGCAAGTAGACAGTTCCCCTCACTCAACATTTGTAAAGCTGCCAGTTTTATTCTTCTCCTAAATCTCATGTGATATTTTCTCTGCATGCAGATGAATTTTCTTAATAATTTAAGACATCTTAAATGAAATTATCAGAAGAGGATTTTCCCCTCAGCCTCTGTCTCCCACCTGGAGCAGTCCTGTAAGGACTGATTTCACGATATTACTAATGTACCTTTTTAAGTAGTTAATGTATATTTGCCTTAGTAATAAACTAAGCATTTAAGGAATATTGCAGGTTTGGCTTAATGAAGCCAAATTCAGGAAAATATTTCCCTAGTCAATTCACTGACTATTTAGGCTGAAGATCACCTTCCATCCTGTAATCTAGTATGAGCATTGATAATGACCAAATACAGGATTGGGTATTATGATAAAATGATGTGTTATAAAAACATGGTCCTGTATTAGGCCCATTACACTGTACCTGTTGTAAGCATGAAAATAAAAGTAACCTAGCAGTTTTAAAGTTGTTCCAAATGCCTGTGAAAACAGGTCAAAATAAAGACAAGGGTTTGTTTTTTATAACTTATTTCTGAAGCCCAAAGTAGGACAGATTTAGAAGAGAGAAACAATTAGAGTGGATTTCACAGTATTACAATAACTAACACTGTAGAAAGAAATGTATGCTCCTAACACCTGGCACATGTTTGCAGCACAGAATGATTAAAGGTATTGATAAGTCCAAGATGTAAGACTTGTTTAGATTTCATATTGATCCACAAAGCATAGCAATAGATTTGAAGTGCAATAATTTGACATAAAAAGAGTTATGTAGAAAAAAAATCCATGTTAATGGTTTTATCTGTCATTTCCCAAGAATGTCATTTTAAAGGATTTAATAGGCATCACTGCTGATACAGTGACATAAAACATTCACAACTTGCAACAATGTACAGTTAAGCAGAAACTCGTGCTTTGCTCTAACGCAGTATTATTAATGGGGGAGTATTTATCAGAAAGTTGGGTAGATTTGGGGGTGCGGGTGGGGAAAAGGTGGTCAACTGATGGCCTCACTAAACAATTTGATGATTCCGTATTTAGAAAGAGTACATTCTTAAGAGGAAAAGATTGCCTGCTGCTGCTATCATCAGATGGGCAATTGCTTTTGTCGGTCAGAAGGAACACGGCCTGACTTTGTTTGTGTCACACTTACATGTGAAAGGTCTGCTAGTCATGAGGCATAACACTGTGAGAAGAGGAAGTACCAATTTCCCTTGGTATGCAATCTGATCATTGTACTGGGTTACAGTGCCGGGTCTGCTGCAAATAAAACTCAGATTATCTAGGACCTGATCCTGGAAGAAGTGGCAGACCTAGCTTGCATCACCGAAACCTGAGTGGGCACAGAGGGTGGTCCTACCCTCTCCTTCATCTGCCCACCTGGTACTCTATCTGGCACCAGGGTTGACTGGAGGATAAGGGTGGGGGTAGCCATTGTATATAAGAACTCTCTGAGTGGTTGGTCTGAGAGGCCCTGTGCCAGGAGGGCTTCCATGTCCACCCACTCAAGATGGGACACTTTGGCCAGGGGCCGAGCAGTCCTGAAAGACCACCTACCAGCTGGACTGCCCAGGGCCAGGGCTGATCATGGGTCACATGGCCAATGGCAAGAGGTCATTTTAAGGTCTGGCATGCAAGGGAATAGCCTCTTGGTTCAATGGCCACTCACCTGCCCACCCTCCGCTAAAAGAGAATGAGATTAGCTGATTGCAAATAAGGATGGGAATGTTTAGCCAACTCTTTGATTGGCTTTGAGCAATGGTGTGTTTTCACCCATCCTGTTCTCTTAGTCATGGGATCTCCTACATCCTTAAAGCTTGGACACAATTGGCAGTCAAGACAAGTGGCTAAACCACCTCAGAATAATAGTAGACAGAATTAGAGTTAGTACGTCAGCAGCCCTCAACACTTGCAGAATTAGATGATTAGATTAGATATGACAGATCAAGATGATTTATGACCCAGGCCCAAAAGTGATTTACAAGGGTTGCCCGCTCAAAATAATCTGGAAAACTCACAGAGCCACTTGTGCTTGCAGGTCCCTTTGGAGAAGATAACAGAAACAATAGCATGGATTAATACCAATAATTTGTGGCCCTATTTTAAATCCCACAAAAGGTGTCTTGTTTCTTTATTTCTTGGCTGGGTGGACAAGGCTGTTAGGGTCTCTTCAGTGGTGATAACGGGTCTAGAGGCACTCTGCGTGTAAGTAGGGGATAGGGATGGAATTGGGATTGTGCTGGTGTGCCCTGCTCCCCGCGACCCGGCACACTCCCTTCTGGAGCTGGCGGTGTTCCCCCACCACCACCACCAACAACAAAATACCACATGAGACAAAGGTTTGGATATAAACTTGAGCCACACTTTATTGACTTACAACATGTCAACCAATGGAAATTCAACTAGGGGCCTGTTGTAGTGCGGCTTTAAAGTTGGAACCCTGGGGTCTTCTGGGACCTCTCCAACAGGCAACCTTTTTGGGCAAGTCACAACCCCAAGTATGCCCTGTCCCCAGAAAGGACAAATCCAGCCGGCAAATCCCATTACCCCTTCCCGGGTGCACCAGGCCCACTATTTGCACCTGCTGACCTGGGAGGCCCCTCAAGTGCATCCTTCCCCTGGCGCTGTAATCTCTGGATCCGCAACACCGCGTGGTTGGATGAGCCAGAAGAGAATTTGGGATCTGACTCACTGGCTGCCTTACAACTCTCTGCACTACCACCACGGCTATGGGCCTACCCTTGCTATGGCCCAAGCCACCCCACCAAACTCTGGACCTCTTCCTGCAGGCCCCTCTGAATATATGCCAGGAATATTTCCAAACCCACATCTGATAAATGTACTCCATCCAAATGGTACAATTCAGGCCTGACCAGATTGCTCCATGGGTGGCCCACCACAGAACCCAGCTGCTGCACCACAGCCTGGCACACCTCCCTGTTAACTCCCCTGCATGAACTATTAATAATTTGGGGGTCACACCCTGCCATCCATTGAAATTGTGGGAACAGATAGATAGACTATTTAACAGCTAGATAGGGACCATGGTTGACCCAATTATTCTAGAAGTCAGGTACATCTCCCTCCAAGTCCCCAGATCCCTAATAATCTCACCCACTGATTTTCCTGACTGGACTGTTAAATCACCCCCCCCCCCCCAAGTGCAGAACTAGTACATCAGGTGGTCTGCCAAAGGACACTAACTCAGGGGTTGGCAAAAATTGGAAAAAAAAACATGGTTTAACCCACCCCCCCCCCCCCCCCCCCCCCTCCCTGGGGGGGGGGGGGAAGTAAGATAAAATTTGCAAAGTACATCTCCAAATGGGGGGGGTGCGTGTGTCTCAGATTGCGGGACGGCCCGGGTCCATACTAAGTCCAGGTGAACCTTTTAACATGGAAGGGCTCCCACCCGCAACTCCCTCTGCAGCCGCGACAGACTCCTCTAGCTCGTCTTCCCGCCCGGGCTGTTCATCTTCTCGGCTCCATGAGTATTCCGCCATACCTCTGCCAGGGCTCTCTGCTGCTCTCGGCAGCGGACCTTGCACACAAAACACTCACAGGCCTCTCTCCTTCACGCCCTATCCATCGACTGCCCCCAAAATGGAGCCTTCTGAACCCACTCCCCCGTCCAGGGATCCTCTTTCACAACCTCCACCAATTCTTCCTTCTCCTTCCTGTCTTCGTCTGCCCATCCTCCTGCCACCTCCTGTGCTCTGTCCCCTGTGTCTCCCACTTCTGTGGCTTCACCTTCACCTTCCTCTTGCCTGCGTTGGACCTTCGTGTTTTCTCACCTGGGTGTTTTCTCTGGAGAGGAGGGTGCACCTTCCTTCTCACAAAGATAAAATTTGCAATGACCCCAGAATCCAAAAAATAAAAACACCCAAAAAATAAAAACATATCTTAAACATGGCTTGAACCCCACCAGCACCCATGCAAAAAGGAAGGTACAATTTGCAAAGACTCCAGAATCCCAGACAAAAAACCCCCAAAAAACAAATCTTAAATATGGCTTGAACCCCCAACCCCCCACCACTCTGCACCACGAGTACCCATGTCAAAAAAGAAAGATAAAATTTGCAAAAAACCCAGAATCCCAAAGAGCACAATTAAAAACAAATCTTAAACATGGCTTGAACCCCGTCCCACCAGCACACATACAAAAACAAACAAACAAACAAACAAAAATGAAAAAATGAAAAAATAAGAGAATAAAATCAACCTACCTTTCCAGCAGTAGAGAATTGCAGGGGGAAAAATCACAGGAAATGCTCTAAAAATCTCCACAAGAACTCCATCTCTCTCCAACTCTCGAACTCCTCTCCACACCTCCTCACTCTATGCCTCGTGCAACCCAGAGATGTCTGGAATCATGGTGTGGGTGTTTTAACCATGGGAGAACAATTTTTTTGAAAGCTATTTGAAACAAATTCATAAGTCGAGAAAACCCTATCTAATGCTCATAAGGCAGTGGTTCAAAAATCGAACGGATTTTCGCTTGTAAGTCAAAATGCTTGGTTGTTGAATGGCCCATAAGTCGAGGTCCA
Source organism: Phrynocephalus versicolor (assembly GCA_023846285.1). NCBI lineage: Eukaryota > Metazoa > Chordata > Lepidosauria > Squamata > Agamidae > Phrynocephalus > Phrynocephalus versicolor. The sequence continues at coordinate 12,716,379 of JAHTLZ010003547.1, read as the reverse complement.
CGGTACCTTAGCAATGGCTGTCAATGTGTGGAATCCTATTCTAAGGATTTCCACTAGATCCCAACTTGGTAGGAATCTATGTTGTGCCATAAAGGCTTTACTATTTTCTTTGACCGGTAACTAAATTGGAATTTTGCTAGAGCCATTATGCATATGGTGCTGTTTACATTGATCTGCAATTTACAAAAAGATCAATAACTCTGTGATTTTTAAGTTGGTAGTTTGCCATGTTTATTCTGAATTTTTTCTCATTTACCCCCTAATAAATATATTAATTAATTGAAATATTCAGTAAAGAAGCTGAGACATCATGTTTGAAATGTATCCATATAATAACATTCACAGTATTGTAATTGCTGGGGTTCTAGCAAAAGCAAGTGCACTTTAATGAGTCCATTGTTAAATAAATCAATAGAAACAGCAGCTAGCTGTGCTGTATAAAGAAAGTTTACTTTATTCTATTAAAAAAAATGAAGATTTCCAATTACCATAAGGCTGTGATCTGACTTTTTTTACAATCTTGTGCTCAGTCTTGAAACATAGAAAGTGTGTGTGTGTGTGTGTGTGTGTGTGTGCAGGCAGGGGAGTAAAATGTTTGCTTGACAATGAGGCTGTATTACTGCAGCTTGATTATCATATTTGTGTCCAGTGAGAATTATCTTTGCATTATGGAGATAAGGACATAATCTTCCGTTGTGGGGAGGGGACAGCTTTGCTGATGATTCAAAATCTTTCTTTTTCTTCACCAGGATTTCAGGAGTATTACCTCCAAGTCCATGTAGGAAAAAGAATATTGAAAACAGCAACTGTTTTATTTTATTTATTTATTTTAGTTTCTGCTGGGGCAGGGGTCTGTCTTACAAAAGTTCATGCAAGGTTATGTGTCTCACTGAAGATCTATAGGGAAAATAGAGCATAATGAAAGAAAGAGAGCCGTACTTTGAACAACAAAAAAGTCTGCTCTGCTCAGCCTTTGACCTGCATGTTTTTCTACTCTTTCAGAAAATGTGACTCCGAATAAATTGACTCTACATGTACAATGCTCTTGTGAAAAGCTCACTAAATTAAAGTTTTAGGATTTCAAATCTGCATTGGTCTTCTCCCTGCCAGACATACCATTTGAAAGACTTTTTTCTTCTTGCTTTCATTTCAAATACTTAGCACTTCCTTTTGTAGATGTTAATTGGAGCAACATCTATACTTTCCCTTTCTTCCAAGATACCAGTTACAGATGACCCTTCATCCAACACAGTGATGTAAAGTTAATTATAAAATTGTGAATGTCTTTCACTCTTTCCTTTTAAAAACCATCTACATGGCTGCCTCTCCTCTGATGCCTCCATACGTTTTCTACCGCAAAAGAATTGCAAATGGTGGTGGCAGAGTAGACAACAGTCTGAGTTTGTGACATTATTTATTGATCTGAGGTTCAAGTGGAAAGCAGAGAGGGGGAAAATGTAAGTCTTTTCCAACAAAACCAGTGAGTCTTTTAACAAGAGAAATACAACAAGGGGCTTTTTGTGCATGGGTTAGATGTGTGCCTTTTCATATTTTATTAAACCATCAAATATGGCATCATTATTCGGACATTTAACTCATTCATCCTAAGTATATTCTCCTTGTCACAAGAAGTTTGCAAGTTCAGCAATCAACAGCTTAAAAACAATGGAAACAAGTTCAATTTGTTTATTTTGGTTTCTTTTCTTGTTCTTTTCTTGTGCTTGTTCTTTCCTTTTCTTTATTATTTATTTATTTATTTTTGGCTTCAGGTCTTTTGCATCAGACAGTTTGTGGAAAGCTGAGATTTAGAATAGATGGCATAAAGGGTAAAGTGAAATGGAATTACTGCAGGAAAGAAAAGGATCATTTGCAACAGAAGAGGAATTCAGCAAGCCATTTGAAGGAAGAAATTAGGAAAGCTTAACAATCCAAGACAGAGAGCAAAAGCTCTTAATGACTTTTCTCATTAAGGGCACCTGGACATTTCACTGAACAACCCACCACCTACGAATAAATAACAGTTGTGTACTTTTTTCTAACAATTTCTGTCCAATATACAGAGATCTTTTGGTGAAGAATATACAGTAATACGTTCGATTAAGAGTAACTTGGTTCAAGAGTATTTTTGCAAGGCAAGCAAACAGTTCTTCTAAATTTTCACTTGATCAACAAGCAACAACTTGATATACAGAGATGGGCATGAAACAGAAAAATAGTATTTTGTTTTGCTTTGCTTTGCTTCATTGCTCATTGCATTTCATTTTGTAATTAATGAATTTTTAATAGAATTTTCATAAGAAAACAAAATGATACATTAGGGAAACTGCCGCCACCCATCTGTTTTGTTTTATTTTGTTTTCTGACAGGTCGGGCTGTGTGGAGCCCCCCCCCACCAGCTTTAAGAGTAAATTCATGCCCCCTCCCCACACCCCATCCTGTCAAAAAACAAACAAACAAACAGCTGGTTGGTGGGGCGGGGGCAAGTACTGGACAGGGAAGCAGGTTTTTGAATTATGCGCCATCTGCTCACTCTCCCGTTGCCAGCTGGGATTTTTTGACAGGTCGTGGTGTGGGGAGGTGGTCCTCTTCCCCTCCCCACAGCCCAACCTGTAATAAAAACTATCTGGGGGACAGGGGTGGGGATGACAAGGCAGAACGGAGCAGGGATTTTACTGCTGCCTGATCCGTTCTCCCTTGTTGTTCCCAATCCCCCCATTTTTTTTTGACAGGTTGGTGTGTGGGGAGGGGGGATAGTGTCAGTGACCTGTCAAAAATTCCAGCTGGGTGCCAGTGGTGACAACGGGACAGCAAGCAGGCAGTGCCAAATTCAAAAATCTGCTTTTGCTTTCCAATTCTCGCCTCTGCCACTGCCACCCAGCTGATGTTTTTTGATAGGTCAGGCTGTGGGAAGGGAGGGCACCCCCTCCCCTCAGCCTGACCTGTCAAACAAAATCCACCTGGGAGGCAGAGGCAGCAAGAGAGAATGAACTGATTTGTTTCCCCAGTAAAAATTGTGTTTCATTTCGTTTTGCAACAAAACACTGTTGTTTAATTACATTATGAAATGTTTTGTAACCTTATGACATGACAAAACAGCATGTTGTTTTTCAGTTTGTGCCCCTCTCTATATACCTCCACTGGAACAGGTCACATGATCACAAGTGAGCCAATGGTCTCTCTCCCCCACCTTTAGGATTGTGGGTGATTGTGTGAAACATTATGTCTCAAGCAGCCTCCAAAGCAGGGGCAGGAGAGAGGAATAGAGGTCTTGCACCAGCCAGGAATGTTTCCAGTGGGGAGTGCAGGTTGGGGTTTTATTTTTATTTTTCTTTATCTTTATATTTAATTTTTCTACGTTCTTTCTTATTTTTTCAAACCATTTCCAGTCATGGGGCAACTAGTCAAGTGCTCAAATGACTACAAATTGCACTTTATTATTGTCACATTTAAAATGCAGAGTAAAATCCAGTTGTTAATCCCAAACAGAGCAGATTCTGCAGCCAGGTACCTAAACCATGGTGTGGACATGGACTTCTAATCAACTTCTTTTGTGAGTTTTGACATTTTGTGTGTACAGTATGTGGTCTATAGGACCCCAGAATGAATCATCTGAGTTTCCATAATTTCTTATGGGGAAATTTGCTTTGATATAAGAGTGTTTTGGTTTACAAGCATGCTTCTGGAACAAATTATGCTCATAAACCAAGGCATTACTGTATGCAGAAGTGAAACACTGTTGTTTACATTATCAGCTCCTTGATTTTCTTACTTGTTGGTCTATACCCGGCCTTTTGCCTAATAATGCCCCTTAAGGTAGCTCACAATAAGATGGTCATTTAAAAAACATGGAGCCTCAAATATTAAAAGACAATTTGCTGTACATGACATTACTGAAAATGTTGTTCAGTGTTACTTCTATGGCACCTTTCTATTCAAAATGCAGCTTAACATTTAATAAATCAGAGCTCAGAAAGAATAACAAACTAATATGGTTACAAAACAGTTGGCAGTGAAGAATGCCTCTGAATAAATGGCCTCCCATCTCAAATGCTTGCCAACCTTGCAAGCTTTTAATTCTCTTTTTGAAACCTATTAGTGAAGTCAATGATAGTTGTTTGATCCAAACAAAATAAAATACAAATGCAAAAATACCCAATGTTTTTATAGACAACTAAAAAAAGACCCCATACAATAAACAAGCTTTTGGGGATTAAACAAAAAATCAATTTTGTACAAGTGTGAAGAACTTGTGTGTTGTGTTGTTACAGTCGTGACCGACTCTTTGTGACTCCATGTCCATGGAGTTTTCTTGGCAGAATACTGGAGTGGTTTGCCAGCTACTACTCCAGGCGCCTACAGCACCTGGTATTCCCTGCTGGTCTCCATTCCAAGTACTAACCAGGGCCGACCCTGCTTCCGAAATCAGGCAAGATCGGATGTGCTTAGGAAACTTAAGAGTCAAACCCCAAGTGTACACAGAAAGGTGGATATTGCCTGGCAAGTTGCTGTTAGATATTAAATCGAGTAGTTCTTGGCATGATGTGTTTTGCCAGGCTGGTCTCTTAGATGGATGTCAGGAATCTTTGCTGTTGTATGGTTTCGGTTTAAGCAGCTGTGGAATGAGTGTAACAATCCACTCCTCCAAGACTCTAAGTTCTTCACACTGGTACAAACAAACCTGATGAAGTGGCGTGGTTAATACATGGGGGTGGGTGGGAAAGGAGTCCTGGGATTTTCCCTTGTGTGGTGTAACTTTCAGAATGACAGTGTGCATAAGAGGGTATCCTGTAAACCATCTAGACCAGTGATGGCGAACCTTCAGCACTCCAGTTGTTTTGGACCACAGCTCCCGCAGTCCTTTGTCATTGGCAACAGGCCTGGAATTCTGGGAGTTGTGGTCCAAAACATCTGGAGTGCTGAATGTACACCAGTACTGATCTAGACTGTACTGTCAGCATTCTGGCTGGGCTGACCTTTGTTATATAAAGCTTGATTTCAATTTTCCTGAACATAGACAGAAAGCCCAGTGTCCCACATTCATAAGAACTGAATCCAAATATGTGTGTTTTTTGAAATGTACATTTGTATTATCACTGAACCTAGGAAAGAAAAAGAAACATGAATGTGACAACTGTGGCTTTCTCCCAATGAAAGGATACTTTTGATAGTATATTTGTACGTTTTCAGTATTAGTGTGAAGACTGTTAGTTAGTTCACGACACAAGGGATTCTTAGAAAAACTGCTATTAGGCTTCTCTATGGATTTCCTCTTGACACTACCTCAAGATAGCATTAAGCTAGAATCATAGAATCATAGAGTTGGAAGAGACCTCAAGGGCCATCCAGTCCAACCCCCTGCCATGCAGGACCCCCATCACAATACGACAGATGGCCATCCAGCCTTTGCTTAAAAACCTCCAAAGAAGGAGACTCCTCTGTGGCAGCATATTCTACTGCTGAACAGCTCTGTCATGAAGTTCTTCCTAATGTTCAAATGGAATCACTTTTCCTGTATTTTGAAACCATTGTCTCGAATCCTAGTCTCTGAAGCAATGGAAAACAAACCTGTTCCCTCTTCAATATGACATCCTTTCAAATATTTAACGATAGCTATCATTTCCCCCCTCAGCCTTCTTTTTGAACATATATGTTTTCTAAACATATATATGTCGGACATACATGTTTTCTAAACAGAAACATTAATTACTTTTCTACCTCTATTTGAGTACTGTAGTATGAAGGTTATGGGAAGGCTATTTTAAGATTAACTTCACCTTAGCAGGCCAGTATTCTCCCCTCACCCCACCATTTCAAGGCATTGGGCTTTATACCACTGGGGCTTAGATTATACATTAAAGCAAATATGTCCTTCCTTCCCTTACATCATCATGTCTTCTGGTAATATACATATTTTAGTGCTACATGCCTGGAACTTCAGATGTGCTGGGCTGCCTCCCAATTACAAAACAAGAAAAAGCTAGTTGAGGCACGTTTATGTCTGAACTGAGACACTTCCTCTTAATGATGTGTTACTTTTAGATACCAAATTTGCATCTTGTTCGCCTGTATTTTGCACAGAATACAAACCTTGGTGCAAATGTCCATTCCCCCCCCCTCTCATTTTTTTGTAATGCTAATAAGGCAAAGGAAACCTTGCTCTCACAAGCAGGAATGAAATGTTTCCAACAGGGTTCCTCACTGTATCAAGACTCTTTGGGAGTGGGACCAAGGACAAGAAAATCTGCAAGTGCCCCTTATATGCTTATTCAGGAGAGTGGTAGGAGGGACTTTCTCCCTCCATCATATTGTATTAATACAGGAAATGAGAACTTAGATATGTTTTTCAGAGAGGTGTGTATTGGAAAGTACCATAATTTTCCATCTCTAGGATGCCCCCTTGCATAAGATGACCCCCTCCTTTTCGACCAAAACTTACAGTTTCATAACTGCACGGTTCTCTCCTCAGCTTACTTCCATGTATGAGATGATTCTCAAGTTTTAATTTTGCAATTTTAGAGGAAAAAATAGTCTTATACATGGAAAAAATACTGCAAGTTCTCGTGTTACTGCTTTCTGTGCTAAACATAGTTCAGCTCCATACAATAGCTTACCAAACTACAAGGCACTACTCAGTTTCATTCAGCAGCTTTCCTGCTCTGAAAAATAGCTCTGTTTCGTGAAACAACATTCCAGAGCTTCGCAACAAAGCTCACTTCCAGGCAACAGGTTCCTAGTCTTTGAATAGAGATACAGTACTCAAAATATTCCTCATTCTTGGTAAACTCCACTAGGCCACCCTCACAAGACTTCTCCTGCACACTCGCAAGATTTCCCAGCTTCTCATGCAAAGGAGACCTTGAGCCCATTCTCTTCCCTTTCTCTCACACTTTCCCCCTGCTTTTTTGCACATGAAACTAACACATCCTTCAGAACCTGGTGCACTTTTCAGAATAGGCTGCCAAGAAGATGCCATTGCCTATCCAGCCTGGAGTACAGAGGCAAGATTCGAAGTTCTTGGATAGAAAATGGCCCACACTTTATTATAACAATAATAAACACATTCAGAGGGGGGTAATGGTAGGATGGAAGACTGATCTGTCTGAGACTGGCCATGCCCCAAATGGACCCTGTTAGAAGATGAAATACTATACAGGTATCCCCTTGCCTTGAAATACTATTCAGGTATCCCCTTGCCTTGTCCCTTCTAGCAGTCCCTGATGCCAATCCATGCAGCTCACTATTCCCCTAGAATGCTCCTTGTTTTGTTTTATTTTATTTTATTTTATTTTATTTTATTTTATTTTATTTTAATTAATTAATTAATTAATTAAGTAATAATAATAATAATAATAATAATAATAATAATAATAATAATAATA
>JAHTLZ010003547.1:12688818-12701729 GCA_023846285.1 Phrynocephalus versicolor | reverse complement strand
AATAATAATAATAATAATAATAATAATAATAATAATAATAATAATAATAATAATAATAATAATAATAATAATAATAATAATAATATGAGTGGCATATAAAACAAATGAATGGATAAATAAATATGGTCTAAATTCTCTATGTAATTCTGTATCATAAGAAACACTTGAGTGACTACAACTCCCAGACGTCCTGGCTGCTACAGCTAGTAGTGAAGGTTTCTGGGGGTTTTATCCAAGAAATGCCTGTGGGCCCAAGGTTGAAAACCATTGACCTAGAAAAACGACTGTGGCTATTGCTTCTCTACAGCATGCTATTAAAGTAAAGCCCTTACCCATCTCTCTGAAACTGTTCAGCGCCTCCACAGCTGTCTCTTGCAGTGCAATTGGATAGCTAACATAATAATTCCTTTTCTTTTAGGACTGCAAATCTAATCTATATTATTTTTCCCCAAAATGGGTGCTTAAAACATACTTAGTGTGGGCCTTCCCAAAGCAAAACCTGTATTTCCAAGTTGTGAAAAATTTGTATTGATTTTTCTCACATTGCATTGTAAGTCCTTTTTGGGAGAGGGGGCAGGGGAGAGAAAAAACATGTAATTAAATGAAAAAAATTATGAATAGTGATTTATGTCCTGATTTAAATTGTGACTGAAATAAATTTAATTGAAATCCAGCCCTGGCCAGAAGTTTAGTTTTTTGGTTTAAAGCTATGGGCAGCTTCTAAAGTGGAGTGAAGGTGGTGATGTTATTTTCTCTTTGGGTTTAGAGACAAGACAATGTATCTTTTTCCATGAAAAAGTTTGTCACAATGTCATGATTACATTGGTGAATTGGACCTTTATTCTTAAATTGATCGATATGTACTGTAAGTGGAACAGAATCATTTTTTAAACATACCCAGGTTCCCACTGTGTTATTTTCCAAGTCACTTTAGGAACAAAGTCATTTAATATGTTGAAGGAATTTAATAACGGAAATGGAAGCAGAAATACACGAGGGGGCTGAGCTGTCCAGTCATCATGTATACACTGTTTATTTTATCAGGACGGCACAGAGTAGCTGGAGTTTGATATGCTGGCCTATGCACTCCCCACAGTCATCCTGGCTCTGGCGCTAAAGCCTGAATATTCTTTGCAAGTGTAATTACATAAAAAGTGTGTCACATCATAGGAAGAAAAGTAATGAGCTGTTTAGAGTGCTGGAATATCTGCCTCCCTGCATTCCAGAATCTCTTTCCATGCTCTCCACCCCCTACCCCGCCAACATATTGCTTCCATCGGCATATGCTTGCCTTTCTCCAGCTAAATGAAAAGGATAATAATATTTCTGCAGTGTTTCAGTGTGAAATTAAAGTAAGCAAAAATCTGTATTCCCTCCCCCGCTCGTTTAATAGGAACGTAGGTTTTGCTCGTTCGCAAAGAAAATTGATTGTAAGCAAAAGAAAGATAGGAGAAAATGGAATGCATGTAATGAGCCATTAAGATCAAGAGGGTGGCTCAATAACTGACACCTGAAAATGTTTAACAAAGCAAGAAGAGCTGGAATGTCTAATGCAGAGCTGAAATGAGTGCAAAATTACCTCGTTATTTATCCTGAAACTTTCTCAATAACTGAACAATGATCCATTGTCAAGCTCTGTAAAATATATCTCTTTTCAATGGAATCTTAATAGGTGGAAACTAAGAAGTGCCTGCTTAAATGGGAAAAAGAATGCAATTTGATATATTCGGTTAAAAGGAGACAAGTCCCTCTTAAGTGCTCACTTCCTTCCAAATGCTCCACATCCCACAGAATGAATTTATTTAGATACATAAATGTTGATTCTGTGATTATCTAGCTCTCATTTCCAAACACAGCCTAAACTCTTGATAAAGATTAAATGCAGTCCTGCATATACAGTATGTGACAGGGACTTCACAGAAAGGTACCCATTTACTAGGACACAAAATCATAGGTTTTGAAGAACTTGCTACATCCACATTTGTCAGGATGAGAACTGATACTAAAAAATGTCTAAATCATGCCAAGGCTGAACTTTATGAGAAAAGAGCTTAACTGCTGGAGAGTAGGTTGGTTTTGGATGGAGCTTCCTATTTATTTATTTATTTATTTATTTATTTATTTATTTATTTATTTATTTATTGGATTTTATACCACACATCTGGCAGTGAGACTTTCCTAGTCTTTTACTGCTCCTCTAAGGATAAAACACAAGAGCTACTGGTTAGAGCCATCAATTTACTGTATAACAGTACTGAAAGCTTTAAATGGGGCTGTATTATGTATCTTTCTTTCTTGCCTTCTTCCACCATATGGAGGAAAGCAGAGCTCTTCAGAATTTCTTCACTTGCAGTGTGACATTCCGTCAGGAAGAGTAAAAGAGTGTAAAAGGGAGTAAAAGGGAAAACATACCATGTCCCATGGATGGAAAATGCTCAATGTATATTCTAATCCTTAAGAAAGGATATATCAAGAAGTGCAGTAGCTACAGGACCATTAATTTGATTTCTCCTGCAGGCAAAGTGATACTCAGGGTGCTGCAACAAAGGCTGCAACCTTTTAGATCAGTGTGACAATGGAATCAGTTCTCTTGGAAGGTGGCAAGTTCTCCAACATTAGAGGCATTGAAGAGTAAATTGGACAACCATGCATCAGATCTACTTTGATTTGGATCCTGTAGTGAACAGGAATTTAGACTCAAAGACCTTAAGTCCATTCCAACTTAGCAATTCAATGATTTGTTGATCTGTGGTTCTGTCCTTTATAGATTACAGCAAAGCCTTTGGCTGTGTAGATCATAAGAAACTATGGGTTCTCCTGGAACAGATGGATATGTCCTAAGTATTTGACTGTCCAAATGCATAGCTTTTATCATGGAGAAGATGCTACCATTAGGACAGAATATGGAGAGAAAGTCTGTTTCCTATAGACAAAAGTGTCAGACACGGGTCTGGGAGAGTAAGAACAGACAAAAGAAAACATTTTTTCACCCACCCTGTTGTTAGTCTTTGGAACTCCCTGCCACAGGATGTGGTGATGGCATCTGGTCTGGATTCCTTCAAAAGGGGGTTAGACAGATTCCTGGAGTCCATCACAGGTTACAAACCATGAAGGAGATGTGTAATCTCCAGGCTTAAAACCAGAGTATTTCAACGTCCAGATGCAGGGGAGTGGTGTCAGGAGACAGATATCTAGTCTTGTGAGCTCCCAGACACATCTGGTGGCGCCACTGTGCGACAGAGGAAGCTGGACTAGATGGGCCTTTGGCCTGATCCAGCATGGCTCTTCTTATGTTCTTATGTTCTTATGTTCTTATATTCTTAGAGTGCATTGTATGCCCTTGTCTATTCAAACTGTATGCAGAACAAAGCTGGGCAGTAAGGAAAGCTGATATTAAAAAAATGATTTGAAATATGGTGCTGGGAAAGAGCTTTGAGCTTTGGACTTCAGAAAGATGAAAAAGTGGGTCCTAGACCAAATCAATCCTAAAGCAGATCTGGAGGCAAAAATGTGGAAATTGAAGTTGTCCTGCTTTGGACAATTCATGGGAAGGGAAGAAGGTGGGCTGACTCTCTAAAGGAAGCCATGGGCTGAGTAGGGCAGTAAAGGTTGAGAGAGTTCAGAAATCACTCACCGTCCCTTTAGTTTCCATTAGTGCTGAGTAGGAATCTCATGGCATGCACACAGGTTTCTGGCTGTGACTGGAGGTAAATAGCCAGCAACATCAGCTTGGCTATACATGAATGATGCAGCATGACATGGGTGCACAGACACACAGCTTGGAGGAAGATTGGAAACCACTCATTCATGTGGTTGCTGTAAGTTAGAATAGAGTGACAACAAAACAGTGCCCATACTTGACATATTTGGTCCTCTGGAGAACCTATCTGGAGATTCAGAGTGCAATATCATTATTATGTGAATGCTATTCACCTCTGATCACATTCTAAACCAATGTTTAGTCACTATGTCAATAATGAAATTTAATTTGGCCAGAATTGAGATGATTTTGATTTGTAAGGAAGCCATTCTGTCAGTGGATAGTCAACATATTTTGTATGACATTTTCTCTCAATAGCATTTTATGGCCAATAGTTGGTTATCCAAAAGAACACTTCTGCAAAATTGCAGCTCAAATGCTAGCTGTAATCCGACTTGGGGAAGGCAGATGGAATCATGGCCATACCTGCTGGCATCATTTGTTGGTTAGGATACTACAATGTGTGTCTGCCTCAGAAAAACTGTCAGAAATTATAGCTGGTGTAAGATATTTTTCAAAGAATGGTGACAAGGGTCCACTACTCAAGACATACCTATATGTACACTGGGCCTTCTTTTGTATAGTCCCTTGCAACTCTTTCTCTTTGGAATGTTGTCTGAAGCCTTTATTGTTCTCCTTGAAGAGAGCGGTGAATTGACCCTATGTAGAATGATTCAAATGAATGCATTCCTTTCTGTGTGTGTCTTTTTGCCTAATACACATCTTTTGCATGACATGAAATGACACAGAAAAGACCATTAGGGAGTAAATGGCGCAATTCTGTGACACTGTTTATAAGTCCACGTCACAAGTAATTAAATCAGAATATCTCTTAGTGTTATGCTAAGTCTTCATCTAGCTTCTCAGCTGTCACAGAGAAAGCAACACATAACTGTTATTCATAGACAAGAATGTGTAGTATAGTTATTTAGGAGATGAGAGCTATTTTATGAGAAGCACTTATATTTTCTTAAAAACAGATGACTGCTTCTTCCCTTCAGGGTGGTTGACTTTAAACAGAGAGTTTCCTTTGCTGGAGATTCTCACTTTGTCAAGCAGCAGGTAGGAGGGATTCTTTTAGATTTGGTCATCTAAAAAAAATCCACTGTGTTCCGTTTGTTTCCCTACTTGATTCGTTGCCAGGTATTAATGGGCTGCGGACATTAGATTACAAAACACATTGCACACTTTCATTTCCTGTGGGAAATATAAGTTTATGTAACTTCTCTGGACAAAATATGTTCTGAAGGCATGCCAAGAATGTTTCTCTACTGGGAGACATGTGTTGCTTTAATCACCTTTATTTTTTCTGTAGATGGTGCTGGAAATGGCAGAACATGCAGTAGCAGAGAACAGGCTTTCTTTATTTGTAAACAATGAAACTAACAACCTCTTACCAGAAGCCCTGTCTCGCATGGTATGAATAAGTTAAATTGTGTGGGTTTCCCTACATTTGAGCTTCTTTTAATGAGACTCTGCAGCCAAGCACCATTTGGGCAATGCTGCTGATAGTGAGAAATAGCAAAATTGAAATTCAGTAAAGCAACACCAAGTCAAGACAAAGGTCAACTGAATGCAAAAATGGTCATCTTAGAACAGGCATGTCCAAACTTTGGCCCTCCAGATGTTTTGGACCACAACACCCACAATCCTTTGTCACTGGCAATCTAAGATTAGAATTCTGGGAAGTGTGGTCCAAAACATCACGAGGGCTGAAGTTTGGGCATGCCTGTCTTAGAACTACAAAGCTGGAAGGGACCATACTGATAGTCAAATCTAGTCCTCGTCAAATAGGCCTACTGGAGAATTGAACAACCAACCTCTGGCTCCATAGTCAGAGGCCTAATTAGCTGATTAGCAGTACATGTATTGTCGACAGTTCAGCTGTAGACTGTGGTTGCATATTAAAAAGCCGAGAGAGAGAGAGAGAGAGAGAGAGAGATCCCCCCAAAAAATATCTGCAGTCCACCAGGTAGTTAATATGTTCTAAATGCAAGAAGCCATACCAGGCAATGGGTTCAGTTTGGTATACCGTGGTATACTGTACAAAGCGAGGTGTGACTACAAATTCAACACCTGGATCTTCACAATCCTGATAGTTAAGCTTGGGTCACATGGGATTGGCTTATTTAGGGAGAGATCAGGAAAATCAGGAAGATTTGGGTCTGACCATGTGACCGCCACATTAGTTTCAACACTGGGCCTATGTGTTCAGTGTGCCTTTCTGCCTGAGAAGTGGCTGGAGGTGGCATATACACTACAGGTGGTCAACTTATACCCTTCCAGCAGCTAACACCGACAGGTGGTCTCAGCATCTTCCAGTTGCAAATATTTGTGTCCTCTATGTTTTAGCACCCTGGATCAAAGCCAGGTAAACCTGTCCTTATCACAGCTCTTTTTGTAAAGTATTCCTGTTTGGATCTGCTGGAGTGCTTAATTCAGACTTGTTAATTTAGTCATGCTTTAGCAGGTTTTTAATTTTCATGGCTGTGATGCAGTAGGGACAAATGACTACTTCACTGTTCTATTAAATCAAAGATCTCAGTGTGTATTAAAATGGTGTGACATATGAGGATGTTAGATATGCACCATGCTCCAGAGGTTTGGTTGGTAAGACGAAAACTTTGTTATTTTAATCCTATGTGGTAACAAATTCCAACAAGACCTTTGCCTTTACTGGCTAACAGAGGGTATGGTCTGTTTGCAAGCTCCTGTAGAACGTGATAAGTTCTAGTAATAAATGGGAAGCTCACCTAATAACTAGGAATGAAACTAAATTCTAGCGTTAGTGTTTTTGGGAAACTCCAAGAGGCTGCATAGCTACCAGTTTGGGTATCTCAAAGAAGCAATTTGACTTTACAGTGAAAAAGAAATATCAACAAAAATAACTGAGGTGTCACACATTCCTAATGTAATCAAAATGACATGCTTGTTGTTTGATTTTTTTTTCATTGACATATTCCACTTCTTGGGCAGTTCTTAGTAGAAATGGGCACATACTGTGGTGGGATATGGTTCAGCCGATCAGGCCCACAGGTGTTGTATGGCCACCCAGGATCTGCCTACTGAAGGGGCTTTGTCAGAAACTTAGAACTGCAGGCTCCAAGAGACTCTATGTATAAGCCCCTGCCATGAATCCCCCTTTGATCTATCATCAACTAAATGTGGGTATTTCGTATTCACATCTTTAGGATAGGAATAAGAACCATGGCACCAGTAACCCCCCCCCCAACCAGACTGATCACTTACCAGCTTCTGTATGGCACACATGGCTGTTGTCAGTGTTCTCATGCCAATGCCAAGTTAACTCTTTCCTGCTTCCCCGCACGCCCAACCACTCATAAGCAGAGTATGGAGACACTCCATCCCATCCCCACAGCGAAGTGGTCAGCTACAAGCTCCATGGGAAGGTGGAGGCGAGCTGGCTGGGCTGCTGCTACAATTGAAGGGATGATGATGACTGCATAAACCTAGTGGCCAATTTCACATGTGGCATGTGGGGGTCGGGGAGGGTGCTGGCTCTCCTTGGCACCTGTGGTGCTGATATTCATATCCATTCCTCATTCTTATCTGAGCCCTTCCTTTTAGAATACTCAGAGAACTGTGATAAAAACACAGAGCCTTTTCACTGTGTGATCCTCCATTTCATAAACCATGTGTCATCACATGATGTCAACACTCATGCGTAACAGGAGTAAGATTAAATGATGATTATATGTTAGGTTAATGCACCTGAAACATACACTTGTGTAGATACACATATGGACAACCACATGCAAAATATTCATATGTTCAATGAACAGATTGTAATAAATGGCAGTTCCTTCTTTTGTATACAAAGTATAGAAAACTGCTTTTCCTTCAATCATGGGGCAGAGATTCAGAATGTGATTTAGATATGAGTTTTCCATAGTTGTATGAAAAAGATATTTCAGTGTATTACTGATGGTGCACAGAATCTTCCCATTTCCCTTCTTGCTGCATGGGAAGGTGAGGGGAAGAGGTGGCACATAGAAAAGCCAAGACAATGAAAGCATTTCAACCTTAGTAGACTGAGGAGTAACTGTGAAATATTGAGGAAGCTGGTTTAATTGGCTCATTAAATATTCCTGCTGTATAAACAATATGGTCATTATTAGATGCTTTTCTGGTGATGATGTTTATCCAGTTTTATTTTTATCTGATTAGGCTGCATAATAAATGTTCACTGTTTTCTGTATTGCCACTTTAATGCAAAACACTCTACCATTTGTGAAATGGAAGTGTTCCACACTAAAATATTCTGGAATATATCTTCTTTGTTTCTGTTTATGAAAGAAAAGCTGTCTCATACCTAATCACTTATACAACTAGGTTTACATATTCAAGAAACACTAGGAAATCGTGTTTTTTCCAAAGATAGATGCAAGGGCGGAAGATACTCTTGTATTCTTAATGTTGTTTTAATTGCCACTTAAAGGTGGTATATACCTGCTCATATATAAGAAATAACAAACAAAAATTATCTTTTTGTTTATGGCCTGTAGAGACATAAATGATCTTTAAGGCCTACATACACTTTGAAAGTGCTAACATAAGTTGGAAAATTCATTGCAATTTCAAATAATGCAAATCAATTGTGTTTGTTTAGCAGTTCCTACCTATCCACCCCCATGCCTGGCAGTGCAATAAACTGGGGAATATACATTTATAATAAACAGCTTTTATATCATCCCAGGAAAAGCCTATCTGAGGGTCTGTCCTCACAGTATTAAAACGTTGTACCTTTCCCCCAAATTCATCTTCCATAATAACTTTTTACTACAAAGTAAATCCATATTTTATTAAAATATTATATACAACTTTAAAACTTTAATTATCCACTGCTTAGCATCTTTATAGGGTGCCATTAAAATGATGATATTAATTTGCAGGAAAAGCAGCTAGTTTCCCCACCCCCTCTTCGGAATTCATGAGACAGAGGGGAAGGGGGGCTGTTGAGTAGAATTGCAGTGAGAAGGCGGACCAGAAATTTCATGATGCCCTAAAAAAAGAAACAATTGTAAACAGTCGAAGTACTGCAGGTTCAAATAATTGTGCCATATACTCCTTTTAATTGCTTGGTTCACTGAATTTCTGGGTACTTGGTGGTGCATCTATTGCTGCTAAATTATGCTTTCATTTTAAATTTAACAGCAGATGACTTAACTGGTTTGAAGTCAACAACCAGGTTTGATTTACTGTCTACCTCAATTTATAGGACTCATTGTGAATGTGTCCTTAAAAGCCAGGGAATGTTAAGAGTCTTGTATTTCTATAAATCTGTCTCCATTGTTCAATATAGGTGCCAAACAACTGGTCGGGGGAGGGGGGACTCTTGCAAATTTACAGTGATTTGGAAAGAGTACCAAAAGCCACTAAAGGGAAGCAAGGGGAGATGAGAAGCTTTTATGCTACTCCCCTTTGAATCTGGCCTGAAATTGACAATAAAGAATTCAGCTATGTAAAAAGCAATCACGAAGGCCATTCTTAAAGGTGTTAACATTCAAAGATATGGATAAAAAATAACTGCAAATAATATATTATTCACGGCAGAGAATATACAACAGTCCTTTTGTGTGTTTAAAACTTAAGCGTTTAAAAATAGGAGTGAAGCTGCCTGGAACTTTTTACAAGTTCCTTTTAAAATACAGTTTAGTAGAGAAGGAATAATAACTAGATGTTCTTCTGTAAAGAAAATACAAAGCATTATTTTTGTCTTTAGCTATGATGGTCCAAATGATTGTTAAAAGACTCTGGGCACATTTGCACTTCAATCTCTCTTCTTGTAAAGAGATAAACCGGATGTATAATATGTATTTTAAAAATGTGAAAGGATCTAAGGAACTCAATTGAGATCATGGTTGTCTCTTATGTCTCAAGTTGTCTCTTTAAGTATGGGTCATCACCAAAATGTCTTGTCCTCAGCCTGCTTAGCTCTTGTAGTCTCAAGTCTGTGCCTTGTTTTGGGGTGTCAGCCCATCTCAAATTTGGTTTTCCTTTTTTCCTGCTCTCTTCAACATTTCCCAGCATTATTGTCTTTTCCAGAAAATCCCCTTTGTATTATCTACTGTCCCTCTCCTATGAGAAGCAAAGTTTACATGCATGTATGTACCCCTACCCACACTTTAAGGACTGGATGATTATTTTTAAAATACAAGTATTCCATCCAGTGTTCCAGAGGATTCTTAAATGAGGCAATAATTGTACTAATTTGAGCATTCTTATGCAATTAATGTGATTTTTATGCAAAATTTGGTATATTTTGTTTGAAGGTATGCTGTTTTGAGCAAACCATCATTCATTCCAATGCAAGAATTATGTCAGGAGCATCGAGCCCTCTATTGCCATCTTAGATGGTCAGGAGAAATAAGTCACAGTTGTCCAATACTTACCTTCCCCTAGGAGATAAGCAGTAAAGTTTATATCCCTATGTTATACAGTGATGAGGGTTAAGCTGCAAGTGACTTACTAAGGAAGTGGTTTTCAACCTCATGTCCCCAGATGTTCTTGAAGTAAACCACCCAGAAGCTTTCACTGCTTAGCCGTGCTTGCCAGGATTTCTGGGAGATGTAGTTGGAGAACATCTATGGTTGGTCTGGCTGGGAGAAAAATGATGTTAAAAGGGGGTAGAATTTTTTTTTAAAAAAGAAAACATACTGTAGAGCAAGGGAAAACAGAGTGAGAGATTAGAGTACTACTCTTTTAAAGTCTACTATTTGTATTTCATTTGATTTAATTCACTGAGTTATTGTCTGTTCAAATTATTTTTTCACTATTGTAAACTGTCCAGAGTAACCAGATGGGTTGTGTATAAATCGCAGAAAGAAAAGAAGGAAGGAAGGAAGGAAGGAAGAAACAAAGAAACAAAGAAAGAAACAAAGAAACAAAGAAAGAAACAAAGAAAGAAGTTTAAAAGCTTAAGGAAGTTTCAGAGATGGTAGCTGTGTTAGTCTTTTCAAGAATTTCAGGCAAAAAATCAAAGAAAAACAAAACAAAACAAAAGACAAAAATGTGGCATCTTAAAGACTAACTTTCATATTTTAATGTAACATTTCATGGACACGTCTACTTGTTCAGACATATAGCAGTCAAGTGAGGTGTGCAATATAATATGTGATGGGACCCACATTTCATACTAGATGTTCATTGGCTGTAGTATATAGAGTTGGGGGTGGATAGGGAGGGGGGAGAAAGGAGGAGGGGGAAGAAGAGGAGGGAGAGTTGATTAGTAGGAATGATAGGAACATGAGGCCAGGGTCCATAATGCTGTAAAGCTGTAAAGGATGGTTTTATGGCCCTGGGGCCAGGATCTGTTTACATTAAGTGTGATATAATGGCCCTGAGGTAAATTCCTCAAGAGACAGAAACAATTTCAGATCAGAGAGGGTGAGGCTGTGTTGGAAGAGACGGGGGTGGGGGGGAGGAGAGAGAATTTGAATTTTTGGCTTAGAGTCCATAAAAATGGCAATGTAGAATTTTTACCTTAGTGTCCGTGGAAAAAAATGGCAATATGGTAATACTGTATTACATTTGATATTGATTCAAGAAACCCTGACTTATGTTTAATCTCTTCTTGTGTGTGTCCATCATGCATATGAATTTTATTTCAGCTCTTTCCCTTTGCATTCTTGCCCTGTAATGATTCTGTTTCAAAATGGTGACCTTCAAGTCTTTCAAGGAGTGTCCAGGTAAACTGAAGTGGTTTGAGACCAGTTTCTTGTGTCCACTGATACATTTTCTTAGAGATTGTCCTGTTTGTCCAATGTAGAGTGCAGATGGACATTGTTGGCAAAAGATGGTATAGATTTCATCACTCTCCCTCCTCTTCTTCCCCCTCCTCCTCTCTCCCCCCTGCCCTATCCACCCCTCAAATCTATATACTACAGCCAATGAATATCTAGTATGAAATGTATATTCCATCACATATTATATTGCACATCTCACTCTACTGCTATATGTCTGAAAAGTGGATGTGTCCATGAAATGTTACATTAAAATATGAAAGTTAGTCTCTAAGGTGCCACATTTTTGTCTTTGTCTTTTGTTTTGTTTTTTTTCTTTGATTTTTGCCTGAGAAGCTTAAGGAATGATCCAGGCCATAAATCAATTGGGCAGGGAGATTCCTGGCCACCACATAAATTACTTCAATTCATGATGTTTATATGCAACCTACAAGTTCAAAGGTATACCAGTCAATCAAAACCAATCTATCACTGCCTATTGTGGAGAAACAACAATCAATGGGGGCTTTTAAAAAATATTGTTTATGTTATTCCTAGGGGCATGTAGGAGTAGGAACTCACCTACATGGACCATTGATCTAATCAAGCTAGGATTAGATGCCTGACCTGTATTTCATGTTCACATAAGAATATTGCTCTTTTATTAGGTTCTTCTTTGTTGTTAGAATACAGCGACCCACCAGGTGTTTATCTTCAAACGTTTTCATAATGGATTGTTTTGTGCATGCTGTGCAAGAGTGTGAGAGAACATGTGTATAAAATTATGTGTGAGGCAGAATGAAATGTAGTTCCATCAACAACAGAGTTGTAAATGTTATTTTCAGTTCCACGTTGAGAGTGTTAGTTATTGTCTTGCTTTCTGCCCAAGGAGGAAAAAAATTCACAGCTCTTGTGCCAATATAGAGAAATTTCACAAGGACTGATATGAAACTTCTTGGATGGTGTAAAATCTGAGAAAAAGAACTGTCTTCAAATGTTAAGAGCAACATGAAATATATTTCCCTTGGTAATTGCCATTTGGATTGCTCTTCTGGTCAGTCTTTAATGAATTCTCTGCCCTTGGCAACTGAAACAGTGGTTACAAAGAATAAAATATACTAAGTAGTTTAGTGCTTTAGAAACTTAATTTTATAGATATGCTTAAGAAAGGTATAGAGAATTATATAATAGCATACTGATAAATCACAGTTAACATTCCTCAATGTGGTATTGATGTACTTCATATGTGTGTGGTAGAGATTGATCTTATCAAAGAATCAATTAAAAGTACAATGCTATAGTAACAGGACAATTGTGGACAGTGTTTTAAAATACCATCTTCCAATTATGATTGATTGTCAGCTAGATATATATTTACCTATTGATGGCAACCTGTGGTCTTTTGTATA
>JAHTLZ010003547.1:12654982-12680473 GCA_023846285.1 Phrynocephalus versicolor | reverse complement strand
TTATTATTATTATTATTATTATTATTATTATTATTATTATTATTACTACTACTACTACTACTACTACTACTACTACTACTACTACTACTACTACTACTACTACTACTACTACTACTACTACTACTACTAGTAGTAGTAGTAGTAGTAGTAGTAGTAGTAGTAGTAGTAGTAGTAGTAGTAGTAGTAGTAGTAGTTCCTTGTGGATGAAACACACTTCAGTGGTTCCCTTAGCCATTGGGGCTTTGGGAACAAGATCAAGAATTTTCATGCAGTATTATAAGCAGTTACAGATTTCAGAAATAATGCCATCAGAGGTACAAAAAAGGCAGTATTAGGAACAACATACATACCGTGCCAATATTTAACAGATACTTAAATTGTTTTGGTTAAATCTGTCATAGAATACCAGCCAGGTTTGTTTGACTGTGTCAGGCATTTTTGAATAATATAAAATGAGGAGGAAATACTGTCTGCTTTCCGTATACTCATCCACCTTCATGAAATGGAACAACTACCCAGGAGAAAATATGTTGCAAGCAGATTTTCCTTAGTAACAAATATGATGTTAGGCTTTGTATTTATCTCCTTTGCAGCGTGGATTTGGTATATTCCCAAACCTTCAGGAGTTCAGATAGCAATGTGTGAATAGGAAGGATGTACACATAAGCAGGCTATTATTTCCACCCTAATATTCACATTGAAACAAACATCAGAAGTCTGTGTTCCCCTTTCTTGGTGATCAAAACACTGGGAAAGGGGAATGGTGGGGATAGAGGTAGTGCAGAGTAGGTTTGTCTGCCCTTTTCACATAGTAGCGTAAACTAATAATTGGGTTACGGAGTGAACCATATTTCTGAAATTTGTAAGCCTTTCCCCAATCAACATTTAGTTCTACAGCAATGTACCTGATCCTAATATTGTAGGAGACATTTCTCATCCTGGACACTCTCTGTTTGTACCATTGCCATCAGGAAGAAGGTATAGATCTATTAGAACAAGGACAGAAAGATTCAGAAAGAGTTTTTACCCAATAGCAGTAACCATGCTAAATTCTGTTAAAAATTAAGTTGACGGGTAATATCAGTGTTGAATGTGTAACATATATATTGTATGGGGGATTGTGTATGGCTGTTGTTTTTTAAATCATAGTTTTTATGTATTGGGTATGAATGCTGTCAGATGAAAGAGTGTAGGGCTGTGTGTGTGTGTTTGGTTTTTATGTCAGTTTTAAATGAGTACAAGTGATGTTCTGCGTGTGAATGTAGGAGTATGTGTATGGATGTTTTGTTCTTAAATGGTAGATTTTATACCTTGGATTTTTATACTGGGGTGTGTGAATGAGCTGACTGGATGGCACTTTTAAATCTCGTATTTCGATACAATGACAATAAATTCAATTCCATTCCAATTCCAATTCCAATTCCAATTCCAATCCAGAGGATGCTGCATGATATAGTAATTTGGGAAAAGGTGTTATACCCAGGTACTTGTGGAAGAACATGTAATTAATTTTAAATACCAGAAATGAAATCCACACATGGCAGTTTCCATTTTCATCATGCCTCCTTTCATCGTATCTTGGCTGAAATCCTGTGGCTTAGGCACTTGGAGATGCACTTAGCGCCGCAGAATGATGTGCAACTACCTGGGGAAGATGTCACTTTTGAAAAAGAGACTTTGCAGGGCATTGAGGGGAAACCTATTACTATTGCTCTTGGTAGAGAAAGACATGGGAACCATAAGGTTCATTAATGCTTTATAAGAAATACCCAGTGGTCCCTTGTATAAAGGAATTAATTTATTCCAAATGAAATTATGTTAAGCAAATGTTCCTTTATACAAATTTCCCATAGGAATGCATTGAAAACAGAGTAATCTCTAATCACGACCATTTTACGTTGTACGGATTCACCCCATAGACGATTATCTTAAGCAAATTTCCCCTATCTTTGGAATTTTTTTATGTTGTACAGATTTTATGTTATACAAACTGTCTGTTATACAAGAGTCCACTGTAAGGCCTACAGGGTTTTGGTAACTCCCAAGGTATCTACAAAGTTAGAATGTACTGGAAACCTTGATGACAAGCTGTGGCCAGGAGTGCATTTGCAAAATTAAAACTAGTATACCAGTTACACCGATTTCTTGAGAAATCTGCTCTGGCCACTGTGACACCTGCCCTAGTGACGTCCCGGCGGGACTACTGTAATGCACTCTATGTGGTGTGGCTGATGGAAAGTCTCAGAAAATCATTATGTAATAAAACACTGGAACAGCATTTTGTTCTTCATTTTGTGCCCATCTCTAATAGAAATACATGGTATTTTTCTACATGATAATTCTTGGTTGCATTGATGAGGCACAAATTGATTATATATAGGGTTGTGATTTGAGGCCTTCGCTGGTGGCATGTAGTTATTAGACTGCTTCTTTTGGTTTGGAACTGATGCAGAGCTAGGCTAGCAGCTATTTAGCTCAGTGGTGCCTGAATTTTTGGCACCCTAAGATTTTGGGGAAGCATCTTCCTCAGCACATGTTACTAAGGAGATCATGTCTCTGGAGATATGAGCTCCAAACCTGAGCTTTGCTGTGTGCAAGTAAAAGTGAGTTTTATTGTATGCTTTGTAATTGGCTGTTGCTCTTTCATAAGCAAAGCAGTGGACTGGGATTTAGATACATTGATGCTATTTCAATAATAAGAGACAAGATTTTGTTCCAGTTTTGAACGGGAATGGTAAATGTATGAGTGCCTTATGTTCTAGCACTTATTTATTGCTTCTTTGCATACAGACTGTCAGGGTCATGTATTTCTTAAGTTTTCAGACATATCAAGATTTTTTTTCCATTTCAGTGTCCATAGAAACTGAAAAAGTTCTCAAACTGTGTAATCCTAGGATTTCTATGAAAAAGTAGCACAATTATGTGTTCACCCACAGCGAAATGTTAGCATTTATGTCCTCTAATCATAGTTACCATTGCTATAACAGATACTTTATACCTGAAATTTCCTTGATTTACATCAGAATGAAAAAGGATAACTGTAATTTTTTTTGTTTTTCTCACAACTAAATTTTATGTCAGACCCAATTTATTTTTATCCTTTGTCCTCTCAGAATTCATGAACAGCTTGAATCCTTGTAAGTGTCTAGTATATATCCTTTGGTGTGATGTCTACTGTTACACAGAAATAGCACAACTAATTCAATTATCTTTTCACAATTACAGATATACAGAGAATGGCAATCGACTGGCTAACTGGAAATTTTTATTTTGTGGACCGTACAAGTGACACAATCATCGCATGCAACTATAATGGAACCGTGTGTGTTATCCTGATTCATCTTGAACTTAATAACCCCACAGCAGTTGCCGTGGATCCTGTTTTGGGGTAAGACTTTGAGTATTATAACAAGTTTCATTATTGCATGACAAAGACAAGGAAGGAAAAACTTCTTCAGGTTTAGTGCATTTTCAGTTGTCTAGTTGGAGAATGATGGACTAAAAGGAAATTTAGTCTGTCATTCTCCAACTAGACAACTGAAATTGGAAATTTACAGCACTTCACTTGGGAATAGTGAGCTACATAAAATAAAACATTTCATGGCATTTATTTCTTAACTTGTGATTATGACTATATTTCACTCTTTTTCACACTACCAAAAATAGTACTGAAATGTGAGATGTACACAATATATACAGCAGCTTAAAAATAAAACAAAAGAAAGAGCTAAGTACAGTAAGTGTTGAACCTCTTGCAGCAAATGCATGTCTAAATGGCCAGATCCCTGCTAGGAAAATGCCACACAAATACCTCAAGTCAATAAATTAGGTGCAAGCACTGAGAAGGCCCTCTCTCTCACCCTCTGACACTGTTTGGACACAGAAAAGCCATTTTCATCTGAACTTTTGAAAATAAATTGTGTTTTCAACTATATATTTTGTATTTTGCCCTTGTACAAAGCCTAAGAGAAAGAGCTTAGTGGGCCATACTGCCAGAAAATGTATACCTCAAATTG
The DNA here is from genome assembly GCA_023846285.1 of Phrynocephalus versicolor. Classification (NCBI taxonomy): domain Eukaryota; kingdom Metazoa; phylum Chordata; class Lepidosauria; order Squamata; family Agamidae; genus Phrynocephalus; species Phrynocephalus versicolor. The sequence goes on along the minus strand of JAHTLZ010003547.1, from coordinate 12,676,457 downwards.
CAGCTTTCCATGATATAGTATAAACTGCTGGATTTGGACATTCCTTATGGAAATAATTCAACAGAGATCATTCATCAGCTTGTTTGCCTTCATTACTTTCATCCCTGTGGAAAGCTTAGAACATGAGCTAAAATGCAGAGGACATTATTATGTTTAATTTAAGCTGCCCAAAGAGGCCTTTTAGGCCAGATGGGTGGGGTATAAATACAAACAAACAAACAAGCAAGTAAATAAATAAATAAATAGATAGATAGATAGATAGATAGATGATAGATAGATAGATAGATAGATAGATAGATAAATAATGTATCTGCATAAAGTCCTTTTGTGTTTCTCCATATATTTGTATTCTAAATTAGCTTTTACCAGATGCAGACAAGCAACAGAAAGATCCTAAATGAAGCTGAAAGGGGTGGCATTGAGGCAGATGCACTATCGTCCACATACACGGATGAGAATCATAGACCTACTCATTTTATTAGTGTGCCCTATTTTCATTGATAGACACACTTCCCCCCACACATGCACGCTATTCGTGTCCGACTTTAGGGGCGGCACTCATCTCCTTTTCTAAGCCAAGCTTTAGCCAGTGTGGTGCAAGTCCGTGGCCATGTGGTCGGCATGGCTGAATGCATTTCTGCACACTACAGTTATAATATACCTTAAGCGTAATTCAGTTAAAAATCCGTTAAAATATATCAAAAGGTGAAATAGGAACAACACACACCAGTTATGGTAGTTGGTTAAGAGGATCAAGCAATACTATTATCAATGTGGCACAGTGGTTAAATGCCTGTACTGAAGGTAAAACTGTGCTCACGACCTGGGTTCAATCCCCGATAGCAGGCTCAAGGTTCACTCAGCCTTCCATCCTTCCGAGGTCGGTAAAATGAGTACCCAGCTTGCTGGGGGGGCAATGTGTAGCCTGCACACTGTAATTAAAATTGTAAACCGCCCAGAGACCACTTGTAGTGGTATGGGGCGGTATATAAGCAGAACACTTTGCTTTTGCTTTGCTCAATTCACGGAGGAATCCAGAACTTCAGATCTCACAGAAAGATATTTTGTTCACATGAAACTCATATCAGGAGAGGGAGGATAACCTCTGGGCACTCTCACAGAGTCCTCCCATGAAGAGGGGGGTTGAGCCAAGAAACACCATCATCATCCCTGTGGCCACTCCTGTACCAGCTGCCATTATCCAGAATTTTTTTTAACTTATTTTGAATATTTTTACCCCACCTTTCTGCTTTGAAAAGGACCTAAGGTGGTCCTTTTGTTATGAAAAACAATATAGCGCAAATCCCTTCAGCCAAAGTTGCACCAATGTATTGGCAAAAGCTTTAGAGCTGGGCATTGAATAGTGCGGGTGGCACCCTCTTTTGCCTTCTTTTATCTTCTGGAAGCAGGTGCCTTTCGAAGCCAAGGGAGGTTCACAAAAACAATAGTCTACCTTGCAGTGTCCATTTGTGTTGTGCTTGTGTTTGTTTTTCTCCCCTGCCTTGAGAATTCATATGTTATGTCCCCACTCCCATTGGTCACCATAGGAAGGGATTTTCCACCAGTGACAGACTTTTCCACAGTTTCCCAAGCGGAGCTTGTCACCTCTTAATAAGGTGGAACATTAAATGGTGTGCTTTAGTTTGAGAGACATTTGTTCTTACTGGTGCTGGCTCTCTGTTATGATTGGCCTGCTGCCTAGTATCCCTGGTCTTTACCATGTTGAATAAACCTGTGGAGCATCTTTAAGCAGAGGATGGAGTGAGGGCATGATTGACTGATCCTAAATGTCTTCCGAGGTCCATAGTGGGCAACAGAGGGAAGTCATTCTAAGAGAGTAATGAGGAACTTGGTGTACACCGTGGATCATGAGACTGTTTGGATAGAGTAAATGAATATACAGTCACATTAATGTGCTTTTGAATGGAAGCTACTGCATTTTTTGCTCAATTATATGCACACCCCCCCCCATCAACAGTATGCAGAAATGTCTTTGTGTCTTATAGGGTGAATACACCCCTGCCAGGGGCCTCCAGAGAGGCTGCTGTGAAGGTCTCTGGAGGGGGGCAGGTTCCAGCTCCAGCGGAATCTTCCCAACTCAGCTGTTTAAAAAATTACAATGCATGATTGATTTTTCCCATTGAATAGAAGAGGGAGAGTTAAACAGCCCAGCCAGAGACCATAGAGATGAGAAACGGGCTATAGAATAATCACTCACTATGATGACCATAGAGCCACTCTTCAAGACAGGCAGAAGGTGAATCCAGGGGAGGGAGCTCTCCCATTCAGCCTCCACTGGGGCTGCAGCTGGGGCTGGGACCTGCACCAGGTCCGGAGGCCTCTGCAAGGGTTGGAGGTTCCCAGCATGGAGACCCGCGTGGGGGTGGGGGGAGGCTTGTCTTTGCATTTTGCTTTCCAGCCATGCCACTCTAGGCCTCCCAGGAGCAGCATGGCTGGAGAGTAAACTGTGCTGGAGATGTGTTTTTTTCACACATACTGTACATACATCTAAAACCATGTGTGTCTTATGCCTCAGTGTGTCTTATGGAATGAAAAATACATTAATTGAGATTTTTATCTACAATCTGCAATTCATTTCCTATTTATTTATTTATTTATTTATTTATTTATTTATTTATTTATTTATTTATTTATTTATTTATTTATTTATTTATTTGTTTGTTTGTTTGTTTGTTTGTTTAGACTTCTATTCCGCCCCATTAGTGTGAATACTCCATCTGAAGACATAATTATATATCATACAAAACAGTGGTCACAGTTGACAATGAATATAAAATACAATACCCTACCAATCCTGTCATTAGATAAATTGATAAAACCCAGATTTGACACATATTTCCAAACATTTTGAAAAGGGAATTCAAGAAGTATAAAAACATAAAATAGTATAAATAGTTAAAATAAAAATGAAATAGCAATAAAACACTTTTTCATCATTTCATTCACTTGGTATGTATTAGATAAAGAAGTCAGTAAGCATTAGCAGCAACATTAGTCATGTGCTGTAATGGTATGCGAGGTATGAATGTCTGGATGTTCAAATGGCTATTTCACTCTTGTTTTATCTTCATCTGTACTGACTGGTAGGAAACATCTTACCATGCCATATGATTGTTCGGTAAATAGGAAAATATTTACTGTAGAAACAGCTTGTCAAGCAAATGTGGACTTTTGTCACTCTTTACTTAATGTCAGATTGAATATTAAGATGCATCATCACAATGGGCTTCATTTTGACAAGAACAGCTTGCGTGTAAACTTTGCAAAGGAAGCTGTGTAACATAATTCTTGAGCAGAGCTACATTTGTTCTCTCAACAGATGGTAAACTTGACTTGATCTAACTGTGGTGAGATTTCAAAAGAATGTAAGAGTAGTTGCATTTAAACTAATTTGTGTAGTAATCCTGTAACAGAAGAGTGAAGATTTTTGAATGATATAATGTTTTTTTCAAGTAAATGGGCTCTTTGGGTTTCATTCGCTGATGTCTTAACTCAGTATTGAATTGGCTGTGGGTACAGTAAGGGTACCCCCTCCCAAAGTTTTTACTGTCACAAGATTATTGTTTTGTTGTTAGAGTGTTACAGATTGTTGCAGTTGACGAACATAGAGTTATCGTTAACTTTTTAATGTTAAAACTACTCTACTCTGTTAGAATGTAACACAACATCCTGACTGAAATCCAGTGGTAACTCACAACTTAAATAGACAAATTGAACCAGTGGGATTTGGTGAATTATACCAAAGTTTAAATTCAAGGGACCTGCTTTAGCTGTGACTTACTACTGGATTTCAGCCACTGTGAATTTCTAGCCTTCATTTCAATGACTTAAGGTCATGTTACTTAGAAAACTGTTTGCTTCTGCCTGATAGTTCAAATCATGGGAGACCACCACTGGAAATGGTCCCGAGTCTGTTTTCAAGGAGTTGATATTATTCCAGATTCACATTGATTATTCCAATTGTTTCTGTGCCTGTTGGGCAAGCAGTACTGAATGTTGATAAACAAACGGTCTTATTTAATATGTCAGTGTCATGTTTTTAATGTAGTCATGGCACGCCATATTCAAGCAAAAAGAAGGAAAGGCATTCTTGTTGGGCCATGCCAGGATAAGGAGAATACTGAGCTGTAGTGCTCATTATTTTGAGAGCCTTCCTTAGTGCCATCTGCTTGTAATTTCTCATTGTGAGCCTCAACTCTCCAGAGTTTAGAGATGATACTGATCTGCCACGCAATACCTTTGTGAGCAATGCAAGAAAATAATCCATGAAAGTAAATTATTATGATGATTCACCAGGATCTAAGAGTATACTGTAGTCCCTGGCTACATTGCGGATCGTATATTGCGGTCCCGATATATTGCAGATTTTCATTTAGAGAGAGGTTACCTGCATGGAGCCTTGTCCGCAAAGAGGTCTCCTCCAGGGAATCATTCTCCTCCCTTGCTGTAGTCGGGATTCCACTCCCACCCCAATCACCTCATTTCCAAAGAGATTTCCTCCACGGAGCCTGTCCCAACCCCTTCTGCAGTCAGGAGACCTTTTTTAGCAAATGAGGTTACTGGGACTGGGGAATCCAGGCTGCAGAATGGGTGTGGAGAGGCTCTGTCGAGATCTTTTGTGAATGAGGTGATTGGGGTGGGGGAAAACTGGGCTGCAGAAGGAGTAGGGAGAGCCTTGTGGAGGAGACCTCTTTGCAAATGAGGCAGTTGGGACTGGAGAATATTGGCAGCAGAATGGGAGTGGAGAGGCTCCATGGAGGAGATCTTTTTACAAACTAGGTGATTGGGGTGGAGGAATGTAGGCTGCAGAAGAGGTGGGGAGAGGCTCCATGGAAGAAACCTTTTTGCAAACAAGATAATTGGGGTGGGGGAATCTGGGCTGCAGAAGGAGAGTGGAGAGGCTCCATGGAGGAGACCTCTTTGCAAAAGAGGCAATTGGGACTGGGTAATCCTGGCTGAAGCATGGGAGTGGAGAGGCTCCGTGGGAGAGATATTTTTGCAAACTAGGTGATTGGGATTGGGAAATCCTGGCTGCAGAAGGGATGGGGAGAGAGACTGTGGAGATCTCTCTGGAAATGAGGTGATTGGAGCAGGGTGGAATCCTGTCTGCAGCAAGGGAGGGGTGGGGAGAAGCTCTGTGGAGGAAGCCTCTTTGGAAACGAGCCAATGGGAGGTGTCCGCCTATCACCGTGAGTGGTCAGAGAACCTAATCCCTCAATAAAGGGGGGCTACTGTATATCTTATTCTGCAAATGTAAGAAAGACTTAGACTAGTGCTTCTTAAATGATAACCCACCATTCTCCGTTTCAACCAATTTATGACCCTTGCTGGACTTCAAAATAAGTTTGTGATATTGCAGAAGGCCTGCTTTTCAAAGAGAAAAAGTACTGCAATTATTTTTCTAAGAACAGGGAAAGAACTCAAAAAAGAACTCAAAGGGGGTGGATGCATGTCCAAAATAGATGTTTTGATCTCAGATATGATAATGATAATGAGGATTATGGTGATTTATATAATGTCAGCATTGTGACACATTGTGAAATAGGCATCAATCTAAAAATAGTACCCTTTAGCTTTTTGTGTTTCTGCTACTTAAATTTTCTCTTCTTTGCAACTTTTCATTCTTAATCTCTACCCTTTATTGCCTAACTCCTAAAGTAGAATTTCTGTATGAGTATATTGAATTACTGTGTCCTTACTTGTTTCATAATGCTATTGGCTTTATTTATTTCTTTATTAGATTTTTAATAAAATTTAATCATAAGAGTACATTGCAAGGGGAACATGAAACGAATGGGGCATATAAATGTGGGCATAACACTTTATTAAAGTTACCTGTGTTTATCAGCCTTGCGTATATAATTACACAATAAGTATATTTTTATATTTTGAAAGTTAAACTGGATATCCCCATAAAGTCATGTATATGCATCCTTACAAGATATCTTCAACCATTAATGAATTCAAATCCATCATTGTTTTTAATATTACTAGCAAAACACATTCAGAAAAAATGTTTATTTTTAGGTTGTGCTGTGATAAATGAACCTCAGCTTTGAGGCTATTGTGTGCTTGTGGAATTTTTCTAGTGACAAAAAGATATTCAATTACTCTCTCTAAAGGATATCATATTTTGTTTTTGCTTTTTGGAAATTGGTAATCCTATTTGAACAGTAGCATTTCTGGAACAAACATTAATTGCATAGAACAAGTATCAGAGAATAGCTCAAGTCTCAAAGCCACTGCCCCCGTTCACAGTAAAAAGTACTTTACATGTTACAAATCACCTTGGGAACATTGTAAATAGGAAAATAAAGTGTATATTTATAGTTGTGATCTAGCAAATAGAAGATTTTTTTTTTAAAAAAAAGGTTGTGGTCTCCATATGTGGGAGAAACTGTATCCATGACTATATGATTGAAAAGAACAGAATAAGAGAGTCAGGCAAAACAGGAAGAGGAGTGATGGAAGCATGAGGGCTTGTCTCAAATGCCATAGGCAGGAAAAATGGGCTCTGGCTTGTAAAAGATCATTCCCACCAATACTGAATGTTCATTGCATGCAAGATTGCTATTATTCCCAACAGTTTTTTTTCCAACTTCTGTACCTTTTCCTCACTCTCTACTGTTGGTTTTCTTGTAACTCAGACAACAGTTTGCCACTTGCAAGTAATTTCCATAGTGTTATAGATCTGTAGTGGGGTGTTGTATTTTTTTTTTTTTGACATCTGTAAAAATAATGGGAGGAAAATCCAACCATCTTATTGGCAGTATCACCAGAAGGCACAGTGTATGGCAAAACACTATTATTTCTTTATATGAACCACCAATGTCCATATCTTCATTGTTCCTTTAGACATGACACATGGGAATGAAACTAGGGATTGAATGAAATAGTACTCAATGTGAATAACACTATTCTTTTGCAACAGGGTTCTGGCACGTGTTGAAGGCATTCTACTCCCTCATAAAATCAAGCAAAATGACTTTTGTGTCTTGATGCATTGGAAGTTAAAAGTTGTTAAATGTTGTGTGAAATACAGGTACAGTACAGGTAAAGGGAAAGGTCCTCCCCTCACATGTGTGCTAGTCATGTCCGAATTTAGGGGTGGTGCTCATCTCCATTTTCAAGCCAAAGAGCCAGTGTTGTACTAGTCCGTGGCCATGTGGCCCCCATGGCTGAATGCATTTTTGCGCACGGAACACTGCTTACCCTCCCACTTTTTATGGCAGTACCTATTTATCTACTTGCATTTAAATGCTTTCGAACTGCTAGGCTGGCAGGAGCTGGGGTTAACAGTGGGAGCTCACTCCACTGCATAGCACCTGGGATTCGGACTGCTGAGCTGCCGACTTTGCAGCCAACAGTTCTCAGCTCTCTAGCCCACTGAGCCACCACACCCCAATACAGATTATTATTAATATGCATTAATACAGATATAATAATATGTATATGTTTACTATACATATTGTACTGTAATAATATATATAGCAGTGTTAGTGAACCTATAGCATGGGTGCCAAAGGTGGCACTCAGAGCCCTTTCTGTGGGCACCCAACATCACTCCTTCACACCCACCGGTATTCAAGTTAAATTGCTGTATTGGCACTTGGCGAAAAATTAGTGGGTTTTGAATCCCAGTTTGGGCACTAAGTCTCTAAAAGGTTCACCATCACTGGTATATAGCATATACATATATAAACAAATATTAGGAACCTTTCTTTTTCTACTTAAGTGTCAACAACAATAACATTTGAACTATGTTATTAATTAGGTTTATTCTTACATTTTTGTTCACGGTGTTATTGGTTCTAAAGTGACACCAGGAGGAGGAATTGGTGAGCCACTTCTGAGTACTTTACACTGGAGTTTGTGAGGGTTGATCAGCCTTCATGGCTCAAAATTATTACAGTATTACTCAAGAGCATTCAAAACCACGAAGTATAGATATGGAAGCTGGACAGCGAATAAACTGGCAGGGAGAAGAAACTATTCTTTCAAAATGTTGTGTTAGAGGGGAGCTCTGCAAATAAGTGATTTCCAGATCAAATACTTAAGTGTTTTCTGTTTATTCATTTAATCTGTGTTAGCCACCCAGAGTTCCTGGGGGAAAGTCAGTACAGTCTAAAAATGCATAAATAAATGCATAAATAAATGCATAAGTAAATAAATAAATAAATAAATATTAAAGGAGAAAACAGAGCTTATTGTGTTGTTGTCATATCAGTATTTATTTATTTATTTATTTATTTATTTATTTATTTATTTATTTATTTATTTATTTATTTATTTATTTATTTTGAATATTTTTTTCCCACCTTTCTCCTTGGAAAAGGGCACAAGGTGGCTTACAATCATGAGAGACAATACTTTATACAGTCCAGAATATCTAAGACCTATTCAACTTAAGAACAGGGAGTTAGAAGATGCATCTTAAGTGTTCTGCTTATATACCGCCCCATACTACTACAAGTAGTCTCTGGGCGGTTTACAATTTTAATTACAGAGTGCAGGCTACACATTGCCCTCGGAAGGATGGAAGGCTGAGTGAACCTTGAGCCTGCTACCGGGGATTGAACCCAGGTCGTGAGCACAGTTTTACCTGCAGTACAGGCATTTAACCACTGCGCCACCATTAAAAGGTAACAGTAGAGCTACAATCATGAAAATCGTGGAAAGAGAAGAGACACCAATGTTAGAGTTGAAAGCAGTAGGAAAACAGAAAAACACTTAACTGAAGAGGATTTGACTTCACAAGGGAAGCCATGGCTTTTAGTATGCACAACCTGAGCTGAACTGTTAATGACAGGACTTTGTAGAGGTCATTAATGCAAAAGCAGTGATTTGGGTATGGTTCTAGAAGCAGAAATTGGGAGCTCAATTCACAATTCTCACCCTAAAACAACTATACTGTGTGGCCTTGGGCAAGCAGCACAAGGCTGGGCTTGCCCTAGAAGGGGGATGGAAGACTACTTCAGAGTATAACTGTGAAAACCCTGTCATTCAGGTGAGGTTTTCCAAATGCTGAGTCATGGCAACTGGTCTGCTTTTCTTGTGAGATTGAAACATTTTACTACTCATCCAAGTAGCTCATGCAAGTCGTTTAGAGTCCAGAAAACTCATTCTTTATGCTATAATGGGTGGTGTTGGTCAAACAGTAGGTACTGCAGGGAGCATCCCCACCTCCACTGAAGCTAAGAAGAAGGAAGAGGAGACTTCTGAAGAAAGCACTTATGGTCTCTGGATATCCAAAGTAGAAGAACAATGAATCAGCCTAAGACCCAGAGCCAAGGGAAGAACCTGGTCATTCCTTACATGGCTGGAGCATTTGAGAAGCTTAAAAGGATTTTTTTCAACCACCACATACTGTACCTGTTTACTTCAAACCCACAAACACACTAAAGCAGAGACTTGTCCACCCAAAATGCCCAACATCAAATCTCAAGAGGAGCAATATAGTATATGTGATCCAATGCAATGAAGAGCATGCAGGGCACTACACTGAAGAAACCAAACAGCCACTAAATATTAGGATGGCCCAGCACAGGAGGGCAACAGCTGAGGATGAAAATCATCAGTGTTTCTTCATTTGAAGGATAAAGGGCACTCATTCAAAGATGAAGATGACAGAGAAGATAGGTGGATTGAGAGTGGGGCCAGGGAAGCCATTCATGTGTGTATCGAAAAACCCTCTCTCAACGTGAGTGGGGAACTTAGGCACAATCTGTCTACTACTTATCATGATTCCCTTTCATTAATCCCCAGACAAATCAGAAGCACTTCACACCTCACCATGAAGACCAGTGCTAATGGCCCATACTTAATGGGTGTTGGGAAGGGTTGAATAGGTGGAACTTTCACACACCTCAGGCCATTGTACATCTAATGAGCCTATTCAAGTCCCTGTCCACCTAATGAGCCTATTCAGACCAGAGTGGTGTGAAACCAAGGGGAACTATAAATTGGAACCCTCACACCAGCTTGCTTCAGAGTGACAAAGCTACCTGGATGAGTAGTGAAGCATTTCAGTCTCACAAGAAAAGGGATCCAATTGCCATGACGCAACTTCCAGATAACACTTTTGAGTACTCACTACCTAGAAAACTTTGAAAGGGTTACCATCAATCAAAATTGACTTAAGATACTGTTGTTGTTGCTGCTGCTGCTGCTGCTGTTGCAAAAAGTTCCCTTAGTCAGAAACTACTTAATCACACATTACAAAGCACAAGTATTATTAAAATAATCATAAAGATGTTTCCTTCCATAGGTGGTTTACCAACTCCTAAATCAAATTAAATCCTTGAATCTCCTGGGCCTTGCTAGCAGGAAATTTCATATATAGAGCAGCTCCAATTTCTAAGAGCGGTGTATAAGTAATAATTGGCTTTTTGTATTACACTAAAATGTTTATTGGATTTTGTTATTTTTAAAGCTGCCCTTAATGCATTTTATTTTGCCTTCATGTATCTCCACCAAGAAACGAACATGACAGTTCTTTGAAACAGAAAAAAATATATAGTGATTTATTTCTTTGTAAAAGTAAAGGGGAAACAGTTGGGAAGAAAAAAAAAACAAATTGAAAACAGTCACTTAATTCAGTTTCCCATTTGGCTTCCCCTGTTGGTTTCTGATCCAGTGTGGCAGAGAAAATGAAAGGACTGCACAATATGTTTAGAACTTCTGAGTTTAAAATGTCCCAGAATGAAATATACTGGGAGGAAACTATCTGGTTAGGAAAACAAGTTAACAAATTAGGAAGCCTCAACTACTGACCAAAATCCATGTTTTACAAGAATATATTGCCTTTGTCGCTTGATCGAAATGAGATATTTTTAACTGCCCCTGCCCTCAGCTTTCTTCACAGAGCACAGCTGATAAATTGCCCTAAAAGGGACCTTTCTCTTTCTGGGCACAAAGCAGAAACTGGAGCTGTCGCCACCACTCTCCATCTTACAAATTAGCATTCCTCTAATTCTGTTGCCAGTACTTTACCACCGCTCATGATGTGCTCAATATTTTCTCTGTGCAGCCATTTCTGTGGCTTAGAAAAACAGAGGATGTGTGTTTTCCATTTAAGAACTGTGAACAGAATGCTTATGGAAAACCACAGATATATGGTCTGGCAATACTTCTAAAGTTGCAAAAAAAAAAAAAGAATGCTTGTAATAATGTCCTATGAGCTGGGTTTTTTTTAAAACTATTCTCTAAATAAATCCAGGTCTAGTGTCTGTATGGAGACTAATGGGGCTTTTTTTTTTTAATCTGAGCATTGTGGTAGGCTCAACACAGTGTCTTGCCTTCCTTTCCAGTGGACAATGTGCTCCCTCCTCACTGCAACCAATGCCACTTTCCTCCTCTACTTGCAGTTCTACAGCAGCCCCCTTGGTTGATTTTCCAGCTTTTAAATCCTAAACTTGGAATTCTCTTCTCCCCCATGTGTGTGGGTTCACCACTATCCAGAGTGGATCTCAAAGTCAGACACCACCTTGCTTTCCCTCTCTGACTCTTGACCAGGATTGCACAGGAGAAAAAGTTCCAATGAAACCTGACATCCTAGGTAGATAATCCAGGCTGAGGTAACATCTGTTTCCAACCTAGCATGCTCCTACAGGACTTAAAGCCAGTCCCTAAACATAAGGGAGTGTGCATTAGTGTCCATGCATATCTTCCCATTTAAATTATGCCAAAATGCTGATTTTCTAATAGAGACCTACAATGTCGTTTCTGGTCAGAGACAGATGTAAGGGAAGAGCAAGAAGACATATTGTCTCTAACAAAGTTCTCATTCCAACACTGTTCTATATGAACACAATTGAAGGATTCAAATGCTTTCTGTAAGATTTCACCTGAGAGCTTTTAACAAGCTCTGTCCCTTTATTATGTTGTGTTGTCTAGGGTAGGCAGTGACCCAGCTTTCGCCTCTAGTTCAGGCATTCAGCAGCCAGCTTCTTGGGGGAGTAGCTCCTGGACCACTGGGGTCCAGCATCTGCAAGATCCAGCAGTACCTCCATCAGTTTGGAGGATTCTGGTCTATTCTTACTGGAGGACTGTTCATGGGGACCATGGGAAGGAGATTCAAACTGAGGAGACCAATTGTGCATCAATGAAGTGATGAAGACAAAGTAGTACACCAATCAACAAACACCAAGACATTGACTAAAAGTGCAACTAAACAGGTAAATAAAAATGAAAGAACAAGAGTATATTACTTCAGTGACACCACACAATCCCTTGGCACAAGCAATGTAATTAGAAAATGCCGGAGGGGAATCAGATTTGTATATAGATCAATATGGATCACTGATAGCATGGTTTGGATTGGAAATCAAGACCAGATTTGCATTAATTTCTACTTAGATTGATCCATTCTTCCCCTGTAAGAGCTGTTATGCACCTTGCTGGCACAGCACTAGGGCATGTATTCTTTTTGGTATGCATTAGGGCAGGCCTAATTAGCTCACTGTTAGCTTGTGTGGGTAGTTTGTTCACCCCCCCAAAAGTGTAGATGGCATTAATTGTGATGACAGCCCTGTGATATCATTGAAATGGAGAGCAGAAAATCCCCCTTTTGCACTAGAGTTTTCACTGCTATTCAGTTTTATTTCTTTATTTAATATTTCCCTTTTGATGAAGTGATGGGCCAGTTACTTTGTAAAAATAATAAAGAAAGTAAATGAATAAATCTTTTCACAGCCAGCACAATCCCAGCAGTGAAAATAGCAGGAAAATGAGTGTGATAAGAATTTAGGCAGAAGGGACAAGCTTGGAGAAAGGAAGAATGAAAGAGATAGGGAGAGGAGGGATGGAGGAGGAGAGGCTGTTGGCTGGAGAATCCAAGCAGAAGACTGCAGGGCAGGCAGACCACAGAATAGGAATGCTTAGTCCCTTCTATCTGTCCTGCAGATAATTAGAGCCAAGATATGGCTTTTGCCACTTTGTGGCTTGCTGCAGTTTTTGATTTGGAACAGAGAGAAAGACACCCAGAGAAACCCGTGAAACTGACTAGTCCTCTAGGCTGTGGCTCAGCTTTCAAAAGCCTTTCTCTTGCCAGCTGTATGGTAAGGAGTCAAGATTCTTGCATGGATGTAAAATGACGATGAGCAAGCAAGGCTGGTAAGGGCAGGGGGGGTGAGGAGAGGAAGGCATTGAGAGCTTCAAGTTCCATTTCTGAAGCTTCATTTGCTTTTGACAACAACCACCTACAATTTTGCAAGAGATGGAGAGGGTGGAAGCAGAGAATGTCTGCCAAGTCCAGTGTAGACCAAAGGATTGCTCACATGAGAATGAAAATAGAACTCACCGAGTATAGGAAACATTTAAGCACCAACCACACTAAATTCCCCTGCTACACACAAGTCTCGACTCGAGTGTGCAAGGCAGAGTTCTCATTCAGAAAGCCCAGATTCCCAACTCCCTATCTTTCTGGTATGGAGCTGTTCTGCAGCAGTGTCTGTCATCATGCCAGGACTAATAGAACACTACAGACCTGTTCAGATGTTCTTTAAAATGATTAAAATCAACATGTGAGGTAAGAAGCATGCCAGCAATACCCGTCTGATATCACATATAAGATATGGAAATTAATAGGTAGAGAGAAAGAGCATTCTCTGTTTCCACATGAACACTGTGTGTGTGTGTGTGTGTGTGTGTGTGTGTGTGTGTGTGTGTTCTCAGTGTCACAGAAAACCTCCATGAACAGGAAGGGCTTTCCTCTTCAGGCTGTTACTTTCCACATATGAAGGATGATGGCTAAAGGGGCAGGGATATTGCATTCCCCTTGGAGAACATTTGATGAATGGGTCTTGTAGGAGGAGTAACTGGAAACAGGTGGTACCCAGAAAGGGCAAGTATGTCAGACTAGGGCTGTGCAAACTATTTATTGGACTAGGGAACCGAACCAGGCCAATTAAGTGCAAACTGGATAATTCCTGAACGATTTCAGATTGGCCCAGTCAGATCCAATGTAAAACCAAATTGGTCCAAACCTTGTGGGACCAATTCATCAATTTGCGGACTAAAAAAAAGTCAGGGAATAAGATTCTCAAAATGTGCATTTGTCATACTGTCATCACATCCAATATCACTTAACAGTATGCTGCTATTGTGCAGCTGCTCACATAAAACTAGTATTTTTATGCCTGTTATTTGCAGCACTGGGCACCTGTGCCACATCTCTCTCTATCACTGCATGTAGTTCTGCTGTCATCTCTGATATGGCAGATTAATAGGCATCCCTGTGTTGTGTATATTTATGTCCTTCTACAATGTTGTATTTATACTTTTCCCCTTTTTTCTGTAAAACGTAACTGGTGTACCTGAAATAAATCTCAGTGACTGTTTTGAATGAGAGAACTTTGTCATAATGTACAGGAGAAGGACAAGATTTAGACATGAATGGCATGCTAACAACAAAGACATACCCACAAGAATAATGTATAATGAAAGCACATTAAATTAAAGACAAATCTTTAATTGTAATATGTGGAAGCAGAATTAGGAGCAGAAATATTAGCAGTGGTAGAAAACTTTTAAAGTCAAAATGATACTGTTAATACGTAGAAAGGGATAGGATACTGTCTAAAAAGAACAGTGGTAATGGGAATACTATTAATTAGAAAGAAGTGTATAAAAAGTCAATATTTATTTATTTATTTATTCTTTCAACTTACGCCTCCCCATAGTACCTGGAACACTCCCGGGGTGGTTTCCAACATAGTTAGCAAGGAACATTCCCCACCCCACCCCACCTCCCGGGAGCATGGCACTCGATTTACCAACCTCAGTAGGATGGAAGGCTGAGTCAACCTTGAGCCAGCTACCTGAACTTCTCAAGGTCAAACTCAGATTATAAGAAGAAGCTTGACTGCAGTAGCACTGCACCACTGGGCCTGCATGCATGATTATGTCTCTTTGTGCAGTGTGCCAACATAGATTTGAGACAATATTTTTTTTCCAATGGAAACATTTGCTTTAATTTTAGAATATTTTGTTGTATTAAGCTACTGTACCTAATTAGTAAGATAAAGGAGTGCACCTTTTATTTGTGTATGTACATCTGGGCAGTTTGGGAATATACACTTTGGAAGTAGTAGTAGAAACATAATTAAATGCAAATAATGTTAAATGAAGGGCTGTTGATGTGACTTTTATAGTGGCATCATAAATATCACGTTGGTTTCAACCAAAAGGCTTTAGAATGTATTAGAGGAATTGTGCCCAAACATGGGGCCCAATTAGGTCTTGGAGTACAGCTCCCAAAAGCTGCAGTAGCCATTGCTTCAGGGAGTCAAGGATCTTTGATCTCCCTTAATGTTTTTGAATATGGACTATGAGTCTCTCTCATTTATTTGAGTTTCCCAGCATGAAGGACAGTAATGGTATTCAAGCTTTCCAGACAGGCCAACTACTTGGTATTGCAAGTCTTTGTCTGCTTTATACAACCACAGAGGAATTTTGTGGAACATTGCAACAGATTTGATGTGGTTGCACAGTCAGAATTGTAATACTCCTCAGAGTCTCTATGGCAGAGATCAGTGTGGAGAAGCTTTATAACACTTACAAAACCCAGGAACAGAAGATGTCTAGGCGCACTATTTCCAGTTTATGTATAAAAATTCTTATACTCTGCTTCAGTCTCAGACAGTTATGGATAAATTGAGCAAAACCCATCAAAATGTGTCATTACCAATGATGCAATACAACGTAATTAGACTGTCACAAGTTCCTTTGTACAAATGATCTTATTACCCCTCATGAACATACAAAAACCACACTTTCTTCCTTATGAGTGTATCCAAGTCTCCTCAATTTTCTTGGCATCTTCAGTTGCAAAAACCAATATTGCAGCTGTAGATTTGTTTAATAATAATCAGGACCGGGAACTGTATTAGTACTGTAAATATCATACAAGGAGCACATTAAACAGTTTCTTTTTCCTGCTCCCAACAACTGTGTAGAGCTACTGTACAGCCAGACACAAAGTTAATAAAGAAAGAAAAGGAAATGTGTTCAGAAACTGCTCTGATAAGTGCTCTATCACATGGCATGCAAAAGTTGCAGGCATAAGCTGGTTTGAAAACAGGTGTTTCAGTACCTAAGCTGGAATCAAACAGTAGGTCTCACTATCATATTAGAAAGTTTCAAAATGGCAAAACAGCTGGGAAATGTCAAAACCAATATAAACCTTGCTTGCAGAATTCAGAAAAGCATCACATGCATTAGTCTGTGGAACACAGTGCCATAAACATGAATTAGAACTAATCAAATTCATCCATGCCTATTTTCAAAACAATTTTACATCAGGGCAAATCTGACTTCTTCCCTATAGATAGATAGATAGATAGATAGATAGATAGATAGATAGATAGATAGATAGATAGATAGATAGATAGATAGATAGATAGATAGATACACACACACACACACACACACACACACACAAGCTATTGAAATATATTTACAGTAGCCCCCTGCCTATTGTGCAGGTTAGGGACCCACCCAACCCACGATGACTGAAAATCCACAATATACGGATGCTAGTGGGGGGGCACCGTGTGAACATTCCAGCTGGCCGTGTAAGCGGCAGTGGCAGATCTGACCCTCCACCTCCGCTTGCCCAGGCTGCTGGAGGACTAAAAAGCATTCCAGAAGCCCATTCAAGTGGAAGGGGGGGTCAGATCCATCACCACCACTTGCACGGGCTGCAACCCAGGTCGTGGGGAAGGGTTTTTTTTTTTTTAAAGGGGGCATTTAAAACCTTTTCTTCCCTTCCCCAAGCCCAGGGCTCCAGCTCAGGGGTGGGTCAGATCCACCACTGCCACTTGTACGGGCTGCTTGAAGGCTTTTTAAAAATTCTTCCAGCAGCCTGTACAAGCGGCAGTGATGGATCTGACCTGCCACCACCACTTTTACAACCTTTCCCCCCGCTTCCCCACACCCTGGACTCCGGCTCATTGGTGCTGGGGTGGGGGAGAAAAACCTTTTGTTTCTCCACCCCAGTGCCAATGAGCTGAAGCCCGGGTGTGGGGAAGGGGCGGATTAAAAGCCAAGGTATCAGGAGACAGATATCTAGTCTCATGCGCTCCCAAACACATCTGGTGGGGCCACTGTGAAATACAGGAAGCTGGACTAGATGGGCCTTTGGCCTGATCCAGCATAGCTCTTCTTATGTTCTTATGCTCCCAAATAACTTAAAACTGCATAATATTGTATGTTTATTTTTAAGGAAGCAAAGATGTATATAATCACTAGGTAGTCAATTAATAACACCCCTACAAATTAAAAATGAATTATGGGATGCTCAATTTATGGATAGGGATATTAAGAGCAAATTAAACCATGTCATGCTAAACTAATATCCATTCTTGATTTCTCTGACCATAATAGAACATCTCCTATTGATCTGTCATAATAGGAATCTATCTCAGTACCTGAAAAATCTAGGGTGCTGTTAGACATGAACTAGAATTTGGATCAATATACCGTATATACTCGAGTATAAGTCGACCCAAGTATAAGTCGGGGGCCCTAATTTAAACCCAAAAAACTGGGAAAATTTATTGACTCAAGTATAAGCCTAGGGTGGGAAATGCAGCAGGGCCTGGCAACTCCTCCTTTGTGAGCTGGGTGTGTGTGTGATGTTTAAAATGACCAAGGCAAGTGCTTGAGTTGGTGGCTAAAAGTCATTTTAAACATGGGGGGATCAGAAGAAGTGGTGCACAATGTTTAAAATGACTTTTAGCCACCGACCCAAATTTGCCTCAGTGGCTAAAAGTATTGACCCAAATATAAGCCGAGGACCCCTTTTTTTCAGCCCAATATTAGGGTTGAAAAGCTAGGCTTATATTCGAGCTTATACAGTATTTAATAGTTCAGTTCCCTTGGACAATAATGCAGTAAACACTTTCTGAAAACTGTAGCACTGTGTATCGGAATGGTGTGTACACTTAACATAATTCACCATTACTCATGACCTTCTCAGCCCAGAGGTAATTTCAGTGGAAATGCCTTCTTTATTTGTTCCACTTCTGTGAATGAGCTCCTGCTTGCATGGCACTGGTGCGGTTTCAATAGACAAAATATGTGCCTATCATGAATTCGTGTTTCTGTTCAAATGGCATCAATGAAAGACTGTGGCCAGTAGTTCTCAGCAGAATGTTGTCTGTTTCTCAACACAAACAAAATGATACCATAAACATTGTTAGAAGTCTGGCTTCCTTACTGCCATAAGATGTTTGTCTGTCACAGCCTATTCTTCCAGTCAGCTCTGCATCTTGCTTTCTAGCAAGTTTTGTTTTCTGTTTGGTCTTTGGATGCTTAATTTATAGGCTGTATTTGCAGGTCTGGTTGAACAGACTGAGAAAGTTACATTGACCAAAATCCAGCAGTTAATCACAACTAGAGCAGGTCCATTAAATCTGTAAAGTTTTGATGAGTCCTCTCATCCTTATAGCCCATTAATTGGCCTTGCACCCATAATGAAGGGGGGGGGGTACTGACAATCAGCTTCTAATCTGAATGGTGTGTTTGTCTAGTTTTGGCCCTTCATTTGGATCACTACCTTTTCCATCTTGCAGACATTTTTTTTGGCCAGTGTGAATGTAAAGTAGAAGAACTGAGCACTTTCTGTTGGGTGTGACACGTGTAATGAAAGGAGTAGCATTTTTCTGCATCAGAGATAAAGCATTTTTCTGTTCACTTCACTTTATCTGTGAGCAGATGCACAGTGTTTTGTGTCTACTTCTTCAGAGTGACATTAAAACTGAGTGAATTATATTATGTTCATTGGTGGAGCTCTTTTGCATAAAAGAAAGTGGAACAATTCCATTGTCATGTCAACATACCCAGAGTGAACTTCCTGCCAATTCAGTAACAATTTATGTTAACCCTATCCAGAACAATGAATTCAAGGCCAGTATTTTATACAGAAATATGTGTGTGTGGGAAACATGTACACAAAATGCACACATGAGGACTAAGTAAATAGGAAATCACTGTATAAGGACAGGGCGTGTGTAAACTGTAAAGCTAAAAAAGTAAAAACTGCATACCAGAACATTTACAAAGGTTCATACATAAGTAATTAATCAGTTGATGCATAAATGGGATAGGATGGGCATAAGCAAGGAAATCTAATTAACCATTCAGACAAAAAAGAGTGAATGTCCACATTGTGTCTAAAGCCCTTTTAAAATTTCACCTTTGAGGTTGTGAGCTAAAAAAGAAATAAAGTGGAAAAGAAAAGAAAAGGTAAAAAAGGGTGGAGAGATAATTCTATCAAATTGTCTAATAGTTTTTTAGATGGACACCTGCATTTGTATGACCATAAGGCAGTCTCTTACTTCTTTCCTAATCCACTTGTAACTGTATTAATTCATACATTAACAGTAGCATCTGTGATGGCAGCTTGTTTTCTGTTTTCCATCCTCTACATTAACCTAGAGGTAGGTGTCCTTCAGAGGCGTTCCATGAAAATCTAAGTAGAATGATGGCTCCCATCCTTGAGTAGCCCAGGTTTTGGACTGCAATTCCCAGAAACCTTCACCACCAGCTATGGTGGCCAGGGTATCTGGGAGTTGCAGTGCAAGAACACTTGGATTACCCAAGGTGCCTTGCACTAGTGGAGCTTTTGGAAATGCAGCAAACTGAGTTGTGTGGTAACAAGATACAGATATCTAGTCTCGTGAACTTCCAGAGGCATTTGGTGGGGCCACTGTGAGATACATGAAACAGGACTAGATGGGCCCTTGGCCTTATCCAGCATGGCTCTTCTTATGTTCTTATTGATGGTTAGAGAAAAAGCAAAGATAACAAATTCCATTGCTCTGTTTTTTCCTATAATGTCCACACCTCCTCCTATTAAAAACCCATGTCTGATTTCAAACTACGGATGCAACTAATAAATGGCTAGACTAATGTTTCTGCATGGTTAATTGTATGCCATTGATCAACACACTGATTTGGGACTATTTATTGAAACCTCAGTGATTTAGGGCCTCTGTGCCCTAGAAGAAGCTAATGGAAAACCACTGCTGAGTATTCTAAACTTAGAAAACTCTGGAATATGTTGGTGTAAGTCAAAATTGTCTTGACAGGCTATAGTTGATTAATATGCACACTGCCAAATAGGGAAGTTCCTCATGGGGAGAGCAGAGTGGATAAAACCAGGCTGATAAAATTATTTTCAGTGGGAGATGATAGAGTTGTAGTGCTGATTATACAGTACTTCTTTACAGTGCATTCTCTCTCTCTCTCTCTCTCTCTCTCTCATGCTTGCATGTGTGTTAGATATCCAAGGGTTCCTCAGTTCAGAGATGGTTACACAGAACTCTTACACCTCAGCATTTCTGGAAGAATTGGTCATGTAAAGGATGTGGACTGAGATATATTTGAAAGGATGTCATATTGAAGAGGGGGTGGCTTGTTTTCTATGGCTTCAGAGATTAGGACTCAGAGCAATGGTTTCAGACTACAGGAAAAGAGATTCCATTTGAACATTATGATGGTTAGAGCTGTTCGCCAGTGGAATGTGCTGCCACAGAGAGTGGTGGATTCTCCTTCTTTGGAGGTTTTTAAACAGAGGATGGATGGCTATCTGTCGGGAGTACTTTGATGGGGGTTTCTGCATGGCAGGGGATTGAACTGGATGGCCCTTGAGGTCTCTTCCAACTCTATGATTCTATGATTCTACTACATTAGTGTAAAAAATATTGACCAGAATCTAATTGGTGTTTGCATAAACCTTTTATAACTTGCTGCTGCTAACTGATGAGGTGCCAGGGTCTTCCTCAGTTTTATATCTGGTCACACACACACATATCCCAATGATGAAACCAAAATCCACCCCAGAATATCTGCAGTTAGCTGACAATAGGATTATACAATGGAATATTTAATCATTCAGGATATCCCAGCCAGATTTGTGAAAGTCTGTTTTAGTAGAAGTAGGTAACCAGTGACTAGGGATGGAAGTGGTATGGAGACAAAGTGAAACCATATTTTTCTTTTTCTTTCTCCTCTCCTCCGCTTAACTGAATTTCAGAAACGTGCTGAAAAAACTTGGGTTCTATGGCATCATGTTCTCCTACGAGTAGCTGATTTATGATTATCTCTTCATTGGTGAGCCAAAATTGTAGGGAAGGTGGAATTAAATACTTCCCTCCAGTTTATCTCCCCTAAATTGCCCTCTACTGAGCTATGTTGTTAGATCATGTAAGAAAGGTTCAGTCCAATGAACTTTTCATGAACTGGACTAGACAGAAGGATAATCATGGAGAGCTAGATATTTCTCCCCTTTTATTTTCTATGCTATCTTTTGTTAATATGCCAATTGACATTTTCAAGTATATTGAAATCCTCAGTTTCATGCCCTAGTGGCCACACCATAGAAGAATTCATCAGAGAGAAAAAGAGAGAGAGAGAGAGAGAGAGAGAGAGAGAGAGAGAGAGAGAGAGA